>OY986973.1:3681061-3730856 GCA_963920575.1 Narthecium ossifragum
CCACGAGCTCGAGGAAGACTGAAAGAGATCAAGAGATGAAGAGAGGGAGTGCCAAACTGCCAGGAGTGAGGCGGAGTTTAGGATTAGGGGTTAGGGCATCGTGGTCGTGAGGTTTGAGACTTGGGAGTTGGGGCGTGGGAGGACCGACTGAGACGACTAGACGAGGGCGGGCGGCAGGCGGACGGCGAGCGGCCGGCCACGAGATCGAGGAAGAGATCAAGCGAGGGAGTGCCAGCCGCCAGGAGTGAGGCGGCGTTTAGGACTAGGGCATCGTGGTCGTGACTTGGGGCCTTAGGCTGACCGACTTGGGTGGCTGAGTGCTGACTGACTGAGAGGGCCGAGTGCTGACCGGGTTAGCCGGCCCAGTGGGTTAGTTAGACCGGCTGAGTGCTGACTGGGTTAGAGTGTTAGACCATAAATCAGTATAAAAAGTTCGGTTCTTCGGTTTTGACCCGAACCGAACCGAATTTTTTTTAAAGAACTGAACCCGAACCGAACCCGAACTTTTCATACCTACAAAGAACCGAACCGAAAAACCGAAAAAACTGAACCGAATGGACCGAACTAATTCGGTTCGGTTTGGTTCTTCGGGTTCGGTTCGGTTCTGCTCACCCCTAATTACAGCTCAAGTCTTTCTCTCTGGTTGCCATACAATAGTGGGAGAGATGTGAGATACTGAGATGTGGGTCAGGGTGGGTTTTTTAAGGTCAAGTTTGGGTTGATTTAGGCCCAGCGTTAAATTGGTTTTGGATCACATATGAACTCTTGATATGTTTAGCGCATACAACTCTGGCAGAATTTCATGTATGCAAAAGTTAGATCAATATGAATGGATAATTGATGTATAGTTCCATTTCAAATGCTGACTCTCAAACCATGATTCTGGTGTTGCAAATTGTGTTTTTATGTATACACAGCACACGCCTGGATAAGGAACAGAATTTTTGTCAATTGGTACTAAATGCTCCCGTTCATCCATCATGCTTGGAGATGTCTGCATGTCTGTCTACTTGGCATGTGATTAGTCCATACTTTTGTTTGTGTGAACCTATCTGGTTGCTGGATCCACTTGTTCTGAATAGCCACATGGATTATCTTGCCATCAACTAGCTGAGTACTTGGGTTTTAGGTGATTATTGATTATTTATGCAAATCTTGTAACTGTTTTTTCGTTGAGTATCGAATTCCGCTATATGCTTCTGTAGTAGCAGTTCTGATTATTGACTCTATTTCAAATGGCCTTTGATTGAATAGTATTTGTCGATAAATTGTTTACGAGTAGGAAGAACTGTTTTGTGTACACAAATGAATCATGTCATTGCACCATTGGCTATCAATTAAGTTCCTAGCTATGAATCATAAGCCCCTATTCGATGATAGTTGTGGGTTGACTCTAGTTTGAATTTGTTTTGTGTTCCCTGTGCTTTGGTAAAAATAGGCAACATTCGAACTAATTTGATTGGGCATAGTGTTGTATATATGTAGATATATATAGATATATAGATAAATATTATGCCGGTATCACTTCGCACGCTGATCTTCAAATATGACATCTATAATCTTGCTGTTCACAGTATACTAGAGGCTGCGAAATATCTCATGCTCGCAGAATCACCAAGGATGTCGACCTTCTTTTCCAATGTCTCATCATGATACAATTTAGTTCTGTGCTGAAACATCTTGGTCATGTCTGATTGATTTCTTTTTATCTTTTCTTTTCCTCCAGAACCCATACCAGGTTAATCTTCTTCTAGCTGGTTATGACAAGGGTATTGGTCCTTCTCTGTACTACATCGATTACATCGCAACTCTCCACAAGGTCGACAAGGGTGCTTTTGGTTATGGCTCCTTTTTCTCCTTGTCGTTGATGGACAGGCATTATCACAAGGATATGACATTGGATGAAGCCATTGATTTGGTCGATAAGTGCATCGTTGAGATTCGTTCCAGGCTAGTGATTGCGCCACCAAATTTTGTGATCAAGATTGTTGATGAAAGTGGAGCGAGGGAGTATGCCTGGCGTGAAACTATTAAAGATGCCGCAGGAGCTGCAGCTGTGAATTAAACGTGAGATATATGAACGATTTCTTTTCTGCATGATTGAACTTCATGGGTTTGTCATGACTCATGTGATGGAATCTGTTTAGGGTTCAAGGATGCATGTTGATCTCTTAGTGCTTTCTGGTTTTTGTGCTTAATTTAACCTTGAGACATTATTCACCTCATGTAATTTCACAAACTTCAAAGAAAGTTGATAGGAGTTTGTCTTCCTAATCACCTTGCTTCCCAGGTTCTGATGCCTTACCGACGATGGATGGCATTAGTTCTACTTTTTCCTGGGGATCTGAGATTAGATGATTTCGATCATCCATGGCATGGAAAAGCGAGTGTGGCTTATTTTTCAGATATGGACACATGCTGATAAGTTTTATGTATTTCTTCTACTAATTTCTGAATCAAACGTCTGTTCTTGTTATGCAGAGAGTATGACGTTTGTTTTAAAAAAATTCCATGTGTTCAGGGCTCATGTTATATCATATCTATCTTAGAAAGTAAAGTGCATTCTATCAACGGTGGAGAATAACTCTTTGGTCACGTTTGGTAGCACTCTAGATTCAGGAACGGGAATGAAAATTTCTTAAAATAAGAAATTCAGAGTGTTTGGTTGCACTCTTCATTCAGGAACCGGAATTGAAGTTTCTGTGTTTGAGGGAAGTTGGGATTCCTGAATTTGATATGGGAATTCAAAGTTCCCTCAAACACAGAAACTTTTATTTCATGGAATGTACATGAATATCCTTCATCTTTGTTTGATTAAATTGATCAAACGGCTACGATCAATCTTAAAAATAATCATATTTCTTTCTTTTATTTATTAATAATTTTATTTCTTTGTCTTATTTATTAATAATATTTCAAATAATATTAATAATATTATTTCTTTCTCTTATTTATTAATAATATTTCAAAAAATATTATTAATCTTATTTATGTCTCTTATTTATTAATAATTTTTCAAATAATATTAATAATAATATTTATTTATCTTATTTATTAATAATATTTCAAATAATATTATTTCTCTCTTATTTGTTAATAATATTTCAAATAATACTAATAATCTTATTTCTTTCTCTTATTTATTAATAATATTTCAAATAATATTAATAATATTATTTCTCTCTTATTTATTAATAATATTTCAAATAATATTAATAATATTATTTCTCTCTTATTTATTAATAATATTTCAGATAATATTAATAATATTATTTCTTTCTCTTATTTATTAATAATAATCCAAATAATATTAATAATATTATTTATTAATAATATTTCAAATAATATTAATAATCTTATTTCTTTCTCTTATTTATTAATAATATTTCAAATAATAATAATAATATTATTTCTCTCTTATTTATTAATAATATTTTAAATAATATTAATAATCTTATTTCTTTCTCTTATTTATTAATAATATTAGGAACTCTCATATTAATATTGTTATTTATTAATAATATTTCAAATAATAATCTTATTTCTTTCGCTCATTATTAATAGTGTTTCATTCAAATAAGTCACGGTAATGCAAATACATATACATACAGAAATATATTCGTAAATTTATACTATTAGAGCCATGGGTATTTTGGTCTTTAATTTGTATTCCCATTCCAGTTCTCATGTTTATTTTGTGTACCAAACACTTGTAAGTTTCGTTTCCATTCCAGTTGCTTGACGTACCAAACAATCACAATTCCTTTCCAGTTCCCATTCCCATTCCCATTCCAATTCCCATGGCAACCAAACGTGGCCTTTGTGTTTATATAGGGGGTGTGGCTTAGTATAGGGGTGGTGAGTTTGTGGAGAGTCACCACCGCGCCGCCCACATCCAGCAGCTTTATATTGCCACCCTTTTATTCTAGCTTTCGATCTCCATCTCATGAAATTACATTGATGTGGGAAACAAAAGTGCAATGTACATGCTTAAAATGTCACGTACATAAATCTTTTTTCTTAGAAAATTTCACTCTTATCTCTGAAGTACAGCTCCACTACCTCAAATGAGGTATGTATGGGTCAAAGTGAAAGAAATAAAGTATAATTCATACACTATCATCACGCATCAGGCCAGGAAACATTGTAGACAAGGGGAAAACTTCAATCCTGGAAAAGTACTACTCTCAGAAGAACTGAACTTTTGAGAGAGATGTAGCAACAAAGAGGAGCGTGAAAACGAGAGAAACTGGTATTTGGGGAACGCTTCCATCTGATGTACCGTCAGTTGGAACGGCCATAGTTCCACCACCCGAAGATGGCGTAGCAGGAGAAGCATTTCCTCCGCCATTAGCTGCAATTTCACGAATCACAGACTTTGATTAGGCCATCAGAAACAATACAAGTGTTTGTTTAGGAGGATGAAGCCAGTGGACACTCACCGTTGCACTGGCTAGCAGGAGGTGTTTGCAACTTGCAAGCAGCAGGGAGGGCCAGAGCCTGCGTCTGGTTGATGCTCATACCGGCCAATGACCCCCCGCTGCTGTTGAGAACCATGCAAAGGCACTTAGGTTCCGAATGGACCACGTTGGCCAGCTGCGTGCAGCATGAGCTCAAAGGCGTGGTGTCATTGCCGGTGATGTAGTTCAGGCAGGGAGACAGGCTGACGAGGGCTGACGAGCAGTCGCTGGTCGATTGAGCTGATGCAGCGACGATCCAAGTCGCCGTGCAGGCAAGGATCACCAACAGACCAATGCTAAATTCCTTCAGAGCCATTCTAAATCTCGGTACTTGGCTCGCCGGGGGCACGATCGAATGTGTGATCAGGAGGATCAAGTGTGTGGAAGCTTCAGTGGCTAGACTGTTATGAACTCTGCGCGCCATTGAGTTTTATAGAACAAGTTGATGAGGTGAGTAGAGCACATATTGATCAAGTTTTGTAGGTGAGCAGCTCCTCCTACTTTCTAACGAACTCTTTGAAACGACTTCAACGATTATATTCCAGGGCAGCTGTGTGAGAGATATTCAAATGATTGCAGGTGATCAGCAAGGTAATTAACTATTCCAGGTAGGTACGAGTACGAGTATTTCTCCCGATTTTATAATACTGCATGCATGATACTGGTTGCGCATATGTACTAAACTACATCAAAAATTTTGCAGCAGAAATTAAGACATGCAATATATTGCAACATGTCATAGAAATTCAATTGGTTGCATACCAACCCAACCTAACCCCAACCAAGTTAATCATTGCTGCAGTCTGCAGACCCAACCCAGCTCATCCCATCTATGTGTTTCACAAGCATGTCAACATGCATCCAAATTAACTTGCAAAAAGTTCCAAGCTAACGAAGTTAGATATGGTTGGTAATCTCCATAAACCACTGCATATCCACCTTTGTTTCTCATGCCAACATCTCTTATATAAAAACAGGGTATTCCCCTCGCTTCTCCATGCAAACCAAATCGTTTCGATATTCAACAAATTCAAGCTACAGCAGCTCGCAGCTGAGGAATCATGGAGTCAATCAAGAAGGTAGGGACAGCTATTGCCATATTGGCAACTATTCTAGCGGCAGCGGTGGCTCCGGCATCTGGTCAGATCTCCACGGCGTGCACGAGCAGCCTGATCAGTAGCTTCACGCCGTGCCTGAACTACATCACCGGTAGCACCAACGGCGGCGGCGGCTCTCCGACCTCTGACTGCTGCAGCGCGCTGGGATCGCTCATCAGCGGCGGCACCGAGTGCGCCTGCCTCATACTCACCGGGAACATCCCGCTCAGCCTCCCCATCAACCGCACGCTGGCCATCTCCCTCCCTCGCTTCTGCAAATCCATGTCCGTGCCCCTCCAATGCAAAGGTGCTGCTTGCTATTAATTATCTCCTAGCTCCTCCATATGAACCAATTGTTGCATCTAATGCTCTATGTATGTTACAGTGCAATGTTCCACCATATATAGATTCTAATTGCACACAGTTGCACTCTAATTATTGCAGGCACCAGCAGTCCTCTGCCAACTGGTCAAATTTCCTTCGCACCAGCACTGCCTCCTCTACGTAAGTCACTCGACGAATGCATCCTTTCATTACCATGCTCTGATTCCTAACCTGACTGATTTGTGGTTCTTGACCCGATCACTCTCGTCATGCAGCTCCGTTTAGCCCGGACACGCCAATTGGGTCAAAATCGCCGCCGGCTCTTCCTCCGGCATCCGATTCAGGAGTGACTCCACAGATCCCCGACACGCCGGCAAACCAGGGGCAAAGGCCGGTGGTGGTGCCTAGCTCCGCCGCCAAGCTCTCCGGCTTCTCGGCTGTCGTTCCAGTAATGCTGTTGATTGGAACCTTGCTATTGAACAAGTTTTAGGAGCACCCTGTCAGCTGGTTGCTGGATCGATCCCATGCACTCGGCTGTCGTTTCAGTACTTGGATTTTAAATGATGATTGCTTATTGATAGAAATATTCGTAACTATTGTTTTTGGGTTGATTGTGGGGTAACGCTAGCTATTATATGTTTGTGTTACATGTCTTGTTCACCAGGCCTAGGCTTTTCAAATTACGTAACTGCTTTTTTGCGCAAGTTCCTCTTGAAAAAGGCTTAACTATTTGGGCGCACGGTAACGTGAAAGCCTCTTGTTGGGAGAGACAACCGTCCTCTCTATGGGAGAGACCATCAAAATTCTCAAAAAGGAGAAACTACTCAAAGATATTATTAATCCCCAAAAAAACTCTCTAATTACAAACCCTAAAACTCATTTTATAGGATAAAGAGAGACCAACTTACAGATGGACTCAAATCAGGAATTAGACTCAAACCCAATAACTAATGAACCAATCCGAATTAAGGAAAGAAGAAAACGACTAGAAATAAAAAAAAATATGCTAAAAATAGTAAAGACCAATAACTACCTAAAAAGAAAGTTTTACACAAAAACGGATTTTTAAGCCATAAAGAAAAGGAATCTGGATCTTTGGAGGTCCAGGTCATGGAGAGATCTTCGATCACCTATGAATCTTGTCGGGCTCGTCGAGCCGGTTGAAACGACTGGTCATACCGTCCGATCGGGCATCGGGGTTGAAACTTATGCCCATCCGACGGTCACGATCATATGGAGATCTGAGTCAGTCTGAGAGAGTCCGAACACGATATGAACGCCTAGAAAGTCTCTTCGGATCAGACTTAGTCTGGTCTGAATTTGAACTTGGTCCTGCATCACTATTGTTTTCTTCTCTCCACTGTGAAGTACAGCTCCACTATCTCAACTCAAAGGAGAAAGAAATACAATACACCTATAAGCCATAAAAATTTGCTGACAAGGGGAAAACTTCAATCCTTGAAGTGGAAAACTAAGAAGCTTGTTTAGAAGTGCGTCGTACTGTTGTGAGAGGTGCAGCAACAAAGAGGGGTGCCAAAACGAGAGCAACTGATAGCAAGTTAATTATGATATCTTTTTGTTAAAACATCACATCATTACCTCTACTATTAGCGGTCAGTCGCGCATTACAAATTTGAATATTTAATTAAGAAGCGACATCACACATGCAAGACACAAGATTCAAACGCCAAATCTCTCTCAAGCGCTTCCTCTCCATGACTCGAATGAGAAAGGACCACCGCACGATATAGGGAATGCATTAATTCTTGAGCGGCAGAGACATTGTCAAAGATGGAGCGCCCGTGGACAAACGCCGATTGCTTCGGCCCAATCAGATTGCTTATCACACTACATAAGCGGTTAGCAAGAACAGAAGATATGATTTTGTAACTTATATTGTATAAACTGATCGATTGATAATCCTTGATGCATCTAGAATTAGCCACTTTTGGAATGAGTGAGATGAATGTCTCATTCCAATGCGGAGCGAGCCTTGATGATCTGAAAAAGCTCTGAATAAGATGTAAGTAATCCATACAAATGATACCCTAGAACTTGAGGATGAATTCGACTGGGAGGCCATCGGGACCGGGGCATTTGTCAGAACCCATTTCCTTCATCACAATTACAATTTCCTCCTCCAAAACATCAGCTAGTAGCTCGGGATGATAGGCGTCATTCAAGGAAGGGAGAGCAGGAAGAGGGAGATTGTCCTAATCATCTACACCAGCATGCTCTGTCCATAGTTGTTGGAAGTGGTTGACCATCGCTGTAGTCACATCGTCTTGAGATGAAAGGATATGACCTCCCTCGCCGACAATCTTTTTCACTTGTGAATGGTGCTGACGGCGTTTGGCCATGTTGTGGAAGAAAGAGGTGTTACGGTCACCAGATTTCACCCAAGAGTGTCGAAATCTTTGACAAAATTCTCTTGTCGAAGAAGTGAGTCCATATGCCGGTTCTCAATGCATCGAAGCTCAATTTCTTCTTCTTCAGTTAGGGACCCAAGCTCTTCCTTTTCATAGAGATTTGAAAGGAGGCTCTCCGTCGCCGCCCTTGATCGGAAGAGATCATCCTCGTCCCTGCGGTTCCAGGTCTTGAGAGTTTTCTTGAGTTCGATGACCTTTGAAGCAACCTGGAATTGTCTTGCTCCCCAGTACGCCCTGCTCCATACTCACTTGACCAAAGCTGATAACTCTTTGTCACGTAGCTAGAAATTTTCAAGGTGAAAAGTTTACGGACCAGGGGGACGCGGATCAACCACTAGAGTAAGCAGCAGTGGGTTATGATCAAAGGAGTATATGGGAAGATGAGGGATTGAAGCACTTGAGAAGGATCTGCACCATGCATCGTTGCCTAGGCCCTGTCCAGCCTCTCAAGGATCTTAGCTCTACCAGGTCTCTTGTTAGACCAAGTAAAACTAGGGCCAATAAAGCCCAAATCAGCAAGCTCGCATGAGGAAATGAAGATAAGGAAGTCCTGAATGCCTCGATCAAGAAGGAAGGGTCTACCGCCTCGTTTCTTTGACGGGAGGTGATGACGGTGAAGTCCCCAATTATGAGGTGTGACCCCTCCACCCAGCATGTTCTGGTCAGCTCCTGCAACAACAATCTACGAGCACGGCTTTTGACGTAAACATACGAGATCCGTACATGGTCGCCTGCCGGATTGGTCCAAACACCATAGATGGCTTGTCTCGATGCATTAGCAAAAGAGATCAACCCCAGTTCAAGCTTCCAGGCCGCTAGAATTCCATCGCGACGTCCTTGGCGGGGGACTAAGAAAGTGTCCCAACCAGCTCCAAGCCTAACCGTGAGCCCAATATGTTCCTTCTTCAGTTTGGCCAGAGCCTGCGTCTGGTTGATGGTCATACCGGCCAATGACCCCCCGCCATTGAGAACCATGCAGAGGCACTTTGCCGACCACGTTGGCCAGCTACGAGCATGAACCCATAGGCGTGGTGTCGTTGTCGGTGATGTAGTTCAGGCAGGGCGACATGCTGACGATGGCCGAACTGTAGCCGCTGCTCGATTGATCGGATGCGCCGCCGATCCAAGTAGTAGTCGCAAAGATCATGATGAGCATACCTATGTCGAATTCCCTTCAAAGCCACATTTTAAGTCAGTCGGTGTTTGATTCAGCTGGCCGGAGAGGTCTAAAATGGGAGGAGGAAGTGATGGAGATTGAGTGATTGGACTACTGTTTCTGCTCTCAGTTTTATAGTGGAACTTTAGTCCCGAAATATTTCCGAATACACTTCTTATTCCACATTTTATCCTCAAATACCCTTTCCTTTATTCCAAGTAATCATTACAAAGTTATTCTCATTCTCCACTCTACTTTTCTCTTATTTCAAGTAATAATTATAAAATTATTTTTAAAATTTGAAATAAAGTTATTCCCGTACCAAACGAGGCCTTAGAAGAAATAGTCAATCACGACTCATGAGTACATGTAATCAACTTTTTTGGGTGAACGGCGTTCCTGTTTTCTTACGAACACCTTGAGGACAACGATTTGAAGGCAGCTGACGGGTATTCAAATGACCTGCCATCAGCAAAGTAACCAATCCAGGTTTTGAATGTTTATTATAGTATTACGTGATTGTGAATCACTACTACAATCTCTTACATGAAGTTTTGCAGAAGAGAGACGCGTCATGCAACATAACATCAGCGTAGAAGTAACTCCAAGAGGTTGCATGCCAACCCAACCTAACCCAAACCAAATTAGTGATGCCTGCAGCTGGACAACAAACCCAACCTGGTCCCATCTATACATTCACAAGCATCACATATGCAGCCAGCCAAAGTACAAAAGTTCAAAAGCTAACGAAATTAGATATATGGTTGGTAATCTCCACAAACATATCTTCCTTTGTTTCTCATGCCAGCATGTCTATATAAATAGGGCCGGCATTCCCCATTCCATGCAAACCAAACTTTCATCGCTATTCAACAAATCCAAGCAACAGCTAGCTAGCAGCTAAAGAATCATGGAGACCATCAAGAGGCTAGGCACAGTCATTGCTGTACTGGCTGCCATTCTAGCGGCGGTGGTGGCTCCGGCATCAGGCCAGATCACGACGGCGTGCACGAGCAGCCTGATCAGTAGCTTCACGCCGTGCCTGAACTACATCACAGGGAGCAACAACGGCAGCGGCTCTCCGACCTCCGGCTGCTGCAGCGCGGTAGGATCTCTCATCAGCAGCAGCACTGAGTGCGCCTGCCTCATACTCTCCGGAAACGTGCCGCTCAGCCTCCCCATCAACCGCACGCTGGCCATCTCCCTCCCTCGCTTCTGCAACTCCATGCATGTGCCTCTCCGTTGCAAAAGTACTAATCATCTCCTCCTCCATATGAAAACCATATATATTACTTCATTCATATATAGTGTTTAACTGGACGATTGTGTTCAAATTGCAGCCACTGACAGCCCTCTCCCTAGTCCAGGACCAGGTACTCTCCAATCCACATTGCTTGCTATTTTTAAGTAGAAGTTTAGAAGATTGAGATGCTTACGACTTAAATTGTGACATTGCCAGGTAGTCAAATTTCCTCCGCACCAGCACTGCCTCCTCTACGTAAGCACTTCATCATTTAATTTGGTCAAGCATAAATCCAATTTGATCCAGTCAAATCATGGACCCAACTCGAATTTGTAACCTGATTAATGATTTTGAATTGTAATCCTGCAGCTCCATCAAGCCCGGACACGCCAATCGGGTCAGGCCAAACCATGCCGCCGGCCGTCCCTCCGGCATCTGATTCAGGAACCACCCCGCAGATCCCCGACACACCGTCGAACCAAGGGCAAAGGCCGGTCGTGGTGCCAAGCTCCGCAGCCAAGCCCTCCGGCGTTCCGGCCGTCGCTCCACTGCTACTGATTGGAACCTTGCTTTTGAACAAGTTTTAGGAGCACCATATGTCTCGGGTCTAGAATTTTTTTAAAATTTTATGGTAGGGTTTATATATTTGAGCGTTTGCTTATTTGATTGGTTTAATTTTGAGCTCAACTTTTGGAGCTCTATAAATTATTTGATTGGTTGGTGTGTATTTTCTTACTTGATAATAGTAATATTCCCTTTTTCTTATAACAGAGATATTACTGATATGTTAATTATTTTTCGCCATAAATGTAGTGCGACTATTTGAATTTTGAATTAGATGGCAACTATGCAATAAACCTCGATTATGAACTCCAAACTTTATTGTTTACAACGGACGGTCCAGATTAATTTGGGGACATAGTCGGTGATCCCTTCCGACGGTCCAGATTATCCGATCTCCGTACCCGTGTAACTAAATTTCCCGCCAAAGAAAGACCATGCCCTATAAATACCAAATGACCCTAAGCTCCTCTCTCGTCTCACTCGTCGTTCATCTAGAGCTTAGGGGTGAGTTAGTCCATCGAATCGAATCACCATGAAGAGCCCCGCTACTCTACTCCACCTCCTCTTCGCCGCTCTCCTCCTCCTCCTCCTCTCCGCCGCCTGCGCCGGAGATGAGCTGGCGTCCCCGGAACCGTCGCCCCCGCAGAAGGGATGCGCTGCGGAGGTGTTGGGGATCTCGGCGTGCCTCCCGCTCCTGGCGCCGCAGCCTGGCGACGCCTTGCAGGAGCCCTCCGCCGCCTGCTGTGATGCGTTCCGTTCCGCGATCAATAGATCTGCAAGCAGCGTCTCGTGCGTCTGCCACCTCGTCAGGAGGCCGTCCCTCCTCGGATTCCCAGTGTCGACCTCGGGGATCTACTCGCTGTTCCCTGCTTGTGTTGGATCCAGCTCCAAGGCGTTCGAGGAGAGCTGCCGAGGTCCGAGATCCGCCTCTTTCTGTTCCTTTCTTTCTTGATCTTCGTTTCTTTACTCCGTGAATCTGTTGATCGATTCGCGTTCTTCACTATCTCTTGATCAGCTTTTCCGATCGATCTCAGCTCGATTTTTACCGTATGGCTTTTAGTTTCATATTGTTTCCTATAGATCATAGTTTCAAAGTTTAAGAAACCTGATCCTATTTTCTACGAGAGTTTTTCATCTAAATGCTTATATAAGCCGATTTAGCATCCCTCCTTGTCGAGATTCTTGATATTTCGATGAACTCCGACTGTTATTTTCCCTTTTTTGGCTACGTTTCTTTGCTGTAAATTATTTCGCTAACTTGCGACGGAAGGGCATACTTCCGTCATCGTTGCTGGCAGTCCGATCTAGCATCCTTTTCTTACGTTCGCTGCAAATACTAGTATCAATTATTTCTCCGATTTTAGGCTCGTCATTTTTATTTCATCGGAATTTATAATCACTGGGAGATCGAATTACCAATTCAATAGTCGATTCTGCTTCAGTTTGCCACTATTTTTTGGACATAAGCTCTCTGGTTTTTTGTTGAAACAACTCTTTCTTTCCTTTCCCGCCTTTTGGAAGCATATCGCATCGTAGAAAAGGCCGTTTGAAACTGATCAGCCTAGGAAGTCGCACCATATGGACGGTGTAGATTGATTTGGTATACGATACCTTATCTAGAGCCCACTTCAGTTAAAATACCGCTTCTCGTTGCAGGATCCGAGACACTGCCCCCGCTCGGCGACCCGACGCCGTCTGAAATCGGTACCCTCCGGCCCGCGAATAGCGTCTTCCTTCCTCCCAAAATGCTGTTTCTCGTCACAGACAAAATAGCGACGATAACGTAATATCGACCACCTTCTGTGGCCATCTTGTGCAGGTCTCCTTGATACAAGACGGCACCGTCTCCGCCCCCCTCGCCCTCCCACCCACCCCGCAGCTCCGCCGCATTCGTCACCGCCAAAACCCTCTCCTCCAAGTGACGGTACCAAAATTGCAGAACACTCTAGTCTTCATGTCGCCCTCTATTCCAACGGCGATGACCATTTCGGTCGTTTCATCAGATCTTTATACTAGTGACAGTTATATGTATGTCTTCTCCTCGCAGGTGACGATCTAACCGAACCACCTCCAAATAAGGCGCAGCCGTGCCCGCCTGTCCCGACAGTACCATCCCTCCCACTTGGGCCAATTGGCCACGCGGTGTCTCTCGGCGACGCCGGCCCGCTGATGGTGCTGGCCGGATTCGCGTTGGTTGTGGGGTATCCGATCCTGCTCCTGTGAGACTTCTCCGGTTGAATGCACCGACCATGATCTCTGTAGGTAATCATGTCGCACGCATGTCTTTGTGTCCGCGTGCTGGTCCGTGATGGCGGACTACTAGAGCTATTGATCAGCTTGCTTGCTTGCTTTTTTCTTCTTTGATGCGTGCCCGGCCTCTTAGTTGGCTGCTTTAGTACAAACTGATCATTGAGCTAGGATATTAATAGGATGCTGTAAAGGCTGCTTTTTGGTTTGTACCCGCAATTAATAGACAAATAATGGACTCAAAACTCAAAAGTACGTCGAGTATCTCGTTATCACTAGAATGAAACTAGTTACCTTGTTTTGTAGGAGTAAATGCTCCTCAGGTCGTGTATGCATATATATGCATGGCTGGGCTTCCTGGCCGAACGCGAAATAGTCTCTACTGGGAAAATAAATGATAAATGATCGCGTTAGGTTTTTTTTATTCTTTTTTTATAAGTAGAGATCGAAAGCCAATGGTTATTTACACTACCATGGAGAAGGCTCCAAACCCATTCTCTGATTGCCATACAAAACTGGTGCCGCTAGATCGACACCACTTACTCACCTAGCTAGCCACCCTATCAGCCTTTACATTAGCAGCTCTAGGTTTATGCATAACCAAAATAGATTCAAACTCCAAATGCAATCTCAAAATTAGTTTTGCAAGATCTTCTTCCTCCTTGATCTAGACCCGCTATTTTCTCGATACCTCTACCACCTCCAATTGACATCAAACTCCATGATGACGCGCTTCTCATCTCTTACTCTAGCCCATTCTAATGTCCAACAAATCACGAGCAATTCAGCTTCATAATAGAGCTAGCATCAATCCTCATGCCTTGCGTCCACTTGAGTTCCTCAGTGCCCTCCAGTGCCACCACTCCAATCGCCATACATAGGCTACTTCCTAACTCCCGTGCCGCGTCCACCTGCAAGGTCATAATTCCCGTTCGACCTCTCATGTCTATGTTGTAGCTATGCTTGTGTCCCTGGTGAAGAAATTCCTATGCAAGCTTTTTGCCCTTCTAGCCACCACCTCCACAGACTCTGCATTATTCTCAAACACCTATTATTTCTATCCTTCCATATGAGCCAAACTGCATAGCCGATCAATACTTGAAGTCTACGCACTCTCTCTGACTGGAAGAGCAACCAAATACCTCCACCATCATATATGAGTTCCAATCGCAAGAGCCCACTACTACAAAAAAAGATGGATTCGATAGCACACAAAAAATGCTATGAAAATCATTCAATAGCATAAATGTGACTGTTATAGCATGCGGTGCTATGAAAAGTATCGAATTTTCATAACACTTTTTCAAAGTTATAAATTTATGTCATCTAAAATTAAAGATAGCACTTTAAAAGACATGTGAATATTATAATATGACAACTAATCTAAGCTATGAATTATTTTTCATAGCTTTATAAAAATGCTATTGATGTGCTATAGTAGCCTAATAATGCTATGTGTTATTCATCGTAACTATTGAATAGTATTATAAATACACATTATAACATCGAAATAATGCTATGTTTTGTCGTTTATAACAGTCACGTAGTGCTATGATTTACTTATTACAGAATGCAAATAATGTTATGGTAGACTTATTATAACGTCCTATTAGTATTGTTTTTTGCTTATTGTAACGTTCTAATAGTGCTATGAATTGAATCTTCTAGCATTCATATAGTGCTATGAAATAAATTTTATAGCATTCATATAGTGCTATGTTTTACTTATTATGTAATTCAAATATTGCTATGCTTTAATTAAAAGAGCATTCAACAAATGTTATGTTTTTCTTATTAAAGCATCCAAATAGTGCTATGTTTTTCTTAATATATCATCTGAATAGTGCTATATATTGCTTTATATAACACTCGCACGGTGTTATGATAATTTTTTATATGATTCAAATAATGCTATAGTTTGCTTATTATTGTCGAAGAAAAATGCTATATTTTAAATAATATAGCATTCAAATAGAGTCATTAATAAATATCAACCTCAAAGATAACATTTTTTGGGTGTTAAGTTTGCTTTATCATAACATTCACAGAGTGTTATTATTATCTACATTTAAATTGAATATAATATTTTATAAATGCTATGCTTTTTAATTTTTGAAACATGATATTAATACTATGCTTTGGATTGGACTAAAGTAGCATGTTAAGAATGCTACCACATGTTAAAGTAAGATATTACAACTTCGTATTCACAACATAGCAAACGTTCATGTCTTAAATAAAATAATATTTCCGAAAGCTCTTAAAATCACCATCCACTACAAAAGGAATAAAAGTATTGTTAACTTCAAACAAGACAATCTAAGTGCAACAAAAGTTCAAATTTTGCTCCAGCATCAATATCATTGCATGACTACAAATTTAGTAGGCCAAGCCACAGTTGTACCTAACGCTTCTTCCATATATGTCATGTAGGATGTAGGTCTCCACAAAAGTGCATCTTTTTCTTTCACGACATCTACCCAAACGCTGACTGCATCAGGTCCAAGAGGTATACCGTGCACCACTGCTTTAGGGTCAGTTGACGAAAGAGATCCCTCAGCAACTAATTTTCCATCATCAAGCCAGCATAGGATCTTGCACTTTCCAGAATGTAACTGTGAGCTAACATCCTACATAGAAAGACAAGCATTAATTAACAAATAATCAAATAAATGCATAAATAGAAATTATGAAAATACAATCTCAATTAGAAGCTTTAGTATGATTTTTACCTTATCAGAAGATGTAGGTACGTCTGGTCCTTTCTCGTCATCTTGACCTTCCTTCTGTAATTCCAAATAGATGTTAAACACTGTAAATAGAAGAAATGTTCATAGATCAATTACACGAACTAGTACTCACCTGTATTTTCATATAATTATCA
Organism: Narthecium ossifragum; assembly: GCA_963920575.1. Lineage (NCBI taxonomy): Eukaryota > Viridiplantae > Streptophyta > Magnoliopsida > Dioscoreales > Nartheciaceae > Narthecium > Narthecium ossifragum. The sequence goes on from OY986973.1 coordinate 3,697,466, forward strand.
ATTATGCTTTGCATATTGCTCATCCTGTCACTCATAGAGTTAACTTGTTGTTGAAGCTGCATAATAGTGTCGTCCCTTTGTGCCAATAATGTAAACTGTGAAGGTGTAACTCCAAACCCAACTCCCCTCACTTGCCCACGAGGTTCTCGACCGAACACTTGTGAAAGGGGATCTTCTAAGAAATTTTTTGGAGGTATGGATGATGATTCCTTTGCATGGTCCTTCAGTACCTTCTGAAGTAACACAAACAAAATATCTTCTTCATTTTAGAGGATTGGAAATAAATTGCAAAAAATATACATAGAAATTGAATGCAAATTTTCTAAAAGGATCTACGCATTGAAAAAACAGAAGGATTATCCAAGTGCATTCAACATCTATAATCATTGGGAAAGACAATACTTGATTGAAAAAACAGAATTTATCCAGAATACCAGAGCAACAACAAACATGTTAAAGAAGAACATGAAAAAATAAATGTTACTACGTTTTCCACCTTGATATGGCATCATTGTAGGATTTGAGCAATGGAAATGGCAAGTGAATCTTGCAAGCAAAAATATTGGAGCCAAAAGCAAACATGCAAGACCTAGTAGTTCATTGGGCTGATGGATGAGAAAATCACATTGTCACTCTTAAGAAAATTTCAATATAGATAAGAGAAAAGGTTATAAAATTTCTTGATATGGTAAGGTAAAAATCATACTAAAGCAATATCCGAAACCTTAATAAAGTAAAGTACTTACAATAGTATTTGCTACTGTGGTTGTTACTGGCGTGCCATCTTTTTTTGTGTGACCTTTAATCCAAACATCAACTCTACTTATAGATGAAGGATTTTCAGACTCTCTCATCTACAAAAAAGAATGGTTAGAATTATAACCATATAATGTAAGAATATTTTGCGCCACTAAAATGTACATTAAAAGCTCATCTAAAAACTAGCAAAAAGGCACTACCATCTCCTGGCACTACCATCTCCACAGCCAATCTAGCATATCCATTACGACTGCTTGTATGTGGCGTTTGATTCAATCTTCTGCTTTTGAATTTTTCTGACTTTGTCTATAAGACAAATAAAATTTAGTGTCTTAAACAAAGTAATACACATAAATATGCTTTTGTTACTTACAGTGAACTCCGCACTCTTTTTCTTTTTAACAAAAGCATTCCAAACTTTATCCGACGGGAAATTATCAGGCTTAAGTTCTTTCAATCTTTGTTCATCTGTTGTCTTTCTAATTTGTGTTACTAATCTTGATTTGGATGCCCTCCACAATCTCGACATATTATTGAACACATATGCTCTCTGCCTACCTTCATGCACAATAAACTTTTGCTGCAAACAATAGTAATACATAGTTACAACTATAAAAAAAAACCAAAAAGTAAACAAGATAGAAGTAAGCATATCACTTATACACAATTTAATATTTGAAATCTACTTTACCTGTATAGAAGCCCATAGTACTTTCTTCATTTCATTAGTAATATATCTCCAATCGTCAATTGTGTAGGGTACAATTTGCCGAACTAAACATCCTAGATAAGTGGATAGTGTGACTGATGCTTCACCATAAGGCTGACCAAATTGGTTGAACAAAACTTCAACCCGTTGACTACTTTCTGTGGAAATAGTCTTCAACTTGGTGGGTCCCCTAGGTTTTCTTCGAGGTATTACTTCAGGGAAGGATGAGAAAACCATATCTTGGGTCTCCATATCTTCCAACACATTCCTTTGCATATTTTCAACCATTTTCCTTCAATTAATACAGATAATTAATATAATGCTAAGAAAATAATTACTTGTAAGTAACAAAAGATTTTCTTCAGCTTAAAGAAGATAAAGCAAAGACCTCAGTACTTATTGACCACAAGTATACCGTACATGACCATTATGGAATGAGCTTATATATTTGAAAGGAAAGTAAAAGAAAAGAAATTGACACACGGGAAATGGCAAAGCACATCTGTGTTTCAGCGAGCACACAAAGGAAATCGTTCATATTAACTATTTCCACATGACATTTGTTATTGTACTTCAAAGCAGCATATATGTTGACCGACAGGGACCATATTCAATGTCTCCAGAAGATCAAGAACAAACATACTATAGTTTCACATAATCAGATAAGGTCTAAAACTGCAAAATAATGAATAAATGCTGATCAAAGAAGCACTGCTATCTGGAAATCCTTTTTGCAAAACAAAGCACGCCCATGAAAAGATCTAATCAGCTTTATTATATTCCAAACTGACGCATGCACCCATGTTATGATGCTTGTTTCGCATCTCTAGTGGTTGGAAACACAGTAAACTAGCAGAATCTTACCAAAATAAAACCCGAATAACTCAAATAGAAATTGTATAAAATGATCACAAAAATTGCAAACACCATCCTAAACACAATAAAATTCAATAGTAAATTTCAAAACACAACAACACTACTTGAAGGGTTCCTGATATCAATCAATAAAAATCAATGACATTAGGAATGCTAAGAAACATCAGTAGCAAATACCACAGTAGCAAACCTCAGTACTTAGCTAGATAAAGCTAGCTAGTAGTCTGCTTGAGTTTGGGATGAGAGGAGATAGGATATCCAAGTTGCTTTGCTTGCTGGATGGAGCTAGTTATATGTGTACGTTTTGCATCAATTCATCATGCATGCATGTCAAGATCGATGAGAGAAATCAACAACTTACTTTGGTGAAGCTATTTTCAAAGCTTAATCCATGACCAGGTTTAATTCTTATATATCTTCTTTGTATAAATTGTATCCATGCATGCTAGCTACTAGGGTTTACGAGTATGCCAATGCTTGCCTTTCTCTCTCTAATTAACTGTCCATTAAGTTAATTATATTCTCCTTTTTCTTGCATTATATCCCTTTCTAATCCCTCTTCTTCAAAGTCTTATTTCCTCTTCTAGGTGATAGATGCTAAATTATATTACCAAATAATGAGGCAATAAGAGAAATAAGACACTCTTCTAACTCCCCTTGATAACTCTCTTTGTTATTTTTCTTGCTCACAGGAATCTAAGCCCAGTTCCATTTGGTCACTATACCAAAGGATAATCTAAGAAAGCTTAGTCCATATACAAAGAATGAAAAATCAGCTTAAAGAAGTCTATGTTTCAGCGACATCCTACCTCAAAACCACGATAAATACTTGCCCTCTCCAATTAGCTGAATTTAAACTCGCGTCAACCTGAATACACAATAATTATAAATAGGAACTGAAAAGCTTATGCTTTCACAAACACATTAAGCTATGCTGAAATATGTCATAGTATGAATTTGATGCTGATCTAAATTATATATGAAAAATAAGTAAAGAATAAAAAAGTGTAACATACATTTTATTAAGTAAATTCTTCAAACTATATGAATATGCCTTCGCAATCACTTCTTGCAAAGCTACTTTCTTCATCATTGGTGTTTACATCAAGTGCGGACACGTCCTGTGGCCTACAACACAATGTGTAGTCATCTTCATCGTATACATCTGATCCAAAAAAACCTCTGGGTTGCGGCTTAAGCACCACATACCAACGAGATGAATCACTTTCCCTTGAATAAAATACTTGCTTTGCTTGTGATGCTAGAATGAAACGATCTCTATAAAACTGTTTCTGTCCCTGGTGTAAGTTAACCAATGTAAAGCCATCTTCAACCTTGACACCACTTGCAATATTTGCCCAATCACACAAAAAGACAGGCAATTGAAATGTGTAATAATTCAATAGGATTACTTCCTTTAGCACACCATAGTAAGTAACCATTTCAGTTACTTGAGCATTATCCTTTGCACTAGATCTACACACTGTTGCTGCTTCCATAGAAACACCACTATCTTGTGTTGATTTCTCAGCATCCTTTGTATGAAACCGCTGCCCATTGATAATGTATCCAGAATATGACATAGCATTTTTTTTAGGACCATAAGCAAGCCATTTTAGCATGTTGGACAAGCTACCTGCACTTGTTTGACATTCAATCTATGGTACACGAATAGATAAATTAGTGTTATGTGCCATTTGGAAAGGAAAAGGGATCAATCCAACCAACTTCTAACCTTTTTCTTTAGCCATTCTGAAAACTTCTCCGAATGTCTTTTCCAAAGCAAGCTATCATCTCTTCCAAGACGTCTATCCGATTGTTTTAACTCCCCCAAGTGCATTCTGGTATAAAACGTCAACTATGACATACATGTGATCTTAGCAATGAGCATTAAATTTGAAGTTCATTGTACTCACTCTAAATATGGCTCTACTTCGGCGGTATTAAATAAAACATAGCGATGAGCACTTTGCAACATGTCATCACTTAATTCTATTAGGCTTCCCTTTAATATTGGACGTCCTTCGAGTATTGCATCACTCTCGAACTCTTGGTTACGACTCTGACGATCATCTACATTAGCAGCTTGTTTTATATACTCACAACAAAAGAACAAACTCTCATCTGCCAGATAGCACTCTGCTATGCAGCCTTCAAGATTAGCTCGATTTCTAACATATCCTTTAAAAACCTTCATACCCCTAAAATGTTAAAGAATTAAAATTCAAATTATTGCACTTATGATTAATTAATAGAATGAACGCTAGGCCGAAAAACTTACCTCTCAAAGGGGTACATCCAGCGATAGTGGACTGGTCCACATAGGCGTGCTTCACGCCCCACATGAACTACTAAGTGAACCATAATGTCAAAGAAAGATGGAGGGTAAAACCTTTCAAGCATGCATATGGTCTCGACAATTTGCTCCTCGAGAGTTTCTAACTTTTCCCTGTCAATGACTAATTGACATAGCCCATTGAAAAAAGCACACAAACGAGATATTGCACTTCTCGGGCCCTTTGGTAGTAGTCCTCTCAAGACAACAGGCAACAAGTGCTGCATTAGAACATGATAATCTTGAGACTTGAGGCCAGTAATCTTTAGTTCATCCATCGATATGCAATTCCCAATGTTTGAGCTAAAACCATCTGGCAATTTTAAGTCTATTAGCCGATTGAAAAATATTTTCTTTTCTTCTTTTGAAAGTGTGTGCGGTGCTGGAGGTAGGTAATGTCTATTCCCTCGATATTCTGGATGCAAGTCATGTCTGATTTCCATTTCTTGCAAATCTAAACGAGCATTGAGATCATCCTTTGTTTTCTCTTTTGCATTCAACAATGTAGCAAGCACGCTCTCACTTACATTCTTTTCTATATGCATCACGTCAAGATTGTGACGCAAAAGTAGTTCCTGATATCAATCAATAAAAATCATATTGTAAATCTTTCACTAGTTATTATTTCGAAGAAATAAAACGTAGCAAATAATATGAAAGTGTAAATAACAGTTACCTCCCAATAAGGTAGCTCAAAAAATATTGACCTCTTCTTCCACCTTTGCATAGGATCCTTTCTTCTCCTCTTTCGACCTTTACCCCAATTATTTTCAAAATCTTCAAGTTGATGCAAAATTTGAGCACCCGTCAATATTTTCGGATGCTGTCACTTTTCATCTTTTCCATCGAACCAACTTTTTTTTGTTCGAAAGGAGTGTTTTGGTGGAAGAAATCTTCGGTGTCCCATATAAACTTGCTTCTGACTATGTTTTAGGTACTGATAGCATGTATCATCAGCACATATGGGACATGCTAATTTACCCTTGATGGTACAACCAGCTAGGTTTCCATATGCAGGAAAATCATTTATCGTCCACATCAGAATTGCCTTTAGATTAAAGGTAGAGTTACTAAATGCATCATACACATTTGTGCCATTCTTCCACAACTCTAGCAAATCATCAATTAGCGGCTGCAAATATACATCGATGTCATTACCCGGTTGTTTTGGTCCAGGAATGATCATGGACAAGATTATATTCTCCTTTTTCATACACATCCATGGAGGTAAATTTTATATAACAAGCATGACTGGCCAAATAGTATACTTTGACTGGAGACCATTGTAGGGATTGAAACCATCAGTAGCTAGACCAAGTCTAAGATTTCTAGCCTCTGAAGCAAAAGAAGGCCATTTCCTGTCAATCGAGTCCCATTGCAAGGAATCAATCGGGTGTCGCATTTTTCCATCCACACTTTTATGACTAAAACTCCACCTCAATTGCTTGGACATTTCTTCTGACCTAAACAGTCTCCTCATCCGTGGTACTATCGGAAAGTAACGGAGTACCTTCGCTAGAACACCCTTCTGAATTTTCTTGTTTCGTTTAACTTTCCACCGAGAAGTACCACACTTTGGACAAGTATCTAGATCCTCAAATTCTTTTCTGAATAGACAACAGTCGTTCACACATGCATGAATCTTCTCATAACCAAGGTCAAAGGACTTAAGTTGTTTTCTCACTTGATATACGGAATCAGGCAGTGCATTATCTTCTGGTAGCATATCACCTACAATCTTCAGTAGCGCATCGAAGCTCTTGTCTGATAAGTCATAAGTCGCCTTATGCTTGTAAAGAGTGACAACTGCCGACAACTTTGTGTATTTTGTGCAACCTGGATATAATGGCATTTGGGAGTCATTCAGGAAACATGAGAATTCGTCTTCGTCTTTTCCCTTTATGGGTTCTCCAGTACCACTATCTTGCATATATGCAGCATGGCATAAATTATATGTATCTGACATGTGAAGCTCGCCACTATTGTCAGATGCAAACTCACGATCTCCATGGTGAACCCATGTTTTATAAGTCGGATCCATTCCCCGAAAGACCAAGTGCTCATGCACAAGATCGATTGGATGCCGACTTAAGTTTTGACATTTTATGCATGGGCATAAAATCTTTTCGACATTTCCTGCATGGGTTTTGGCCCTAGTAACAAATTCCCATGCTGCTTTTTTATACCCCAAAGTGGCCCTAATTCAGAAGGATAAATTGAATATAAAAAAAGGACTTATGCATGTCACTATTGATATTAGCTTCAATACTTGAATTTATTCACCTATTAAGTTTCACCCAATCTTTATCCATGTAAGTAATTGCTAGCAGCAGCTGCTGCTGCAAAAAAATGGAAAATACTCAATTTGGCCACAAAGTCAGATGCCTGGAGTAAACAACAAAGACAACATAAGCTAGCGTATACAGTAACCAACAAGACCTTCTTGGCATTCATAATAAGGACAATAGATTCAACTATTCATAGTTGGTGCTTGCAACATAGGAAATGATTGTAGAATCTTTCAACCAAAAAAAAAACGGGGCCAAGACGACCTATAGGAACTGGTACAATTCGAGGGGAATTCATCATACAACATGCAGCCAACTTAATAAGTCTAACAAAAGGAGACAACCACTAAACATGAAGTATATATGATGACAACAGATTAGCAATCATCTATATGATGGCAACAGATTAAAAAGACAAGCCTGAACGAGATAGAGAAGGAAAAAAATGCAAACGAAATAGAAAACAAAATTAGAGACCATCTGATTATATCTTTCAAAGCATGGGAAATAGATACAATGAACAAGAAAGCAATTAAAAGAGATGATTTCTTGAAACTCTGGTTTTAGATCATGGCAACAAATCAGAACAAAAGTACGAGAAAAACTAACCAGTATTACAGAGCAATCCTGCTCGAATTCTTCAAAGGAGAGGCGTAATGGATGAAGATAGATCCCTGAAAAAATCGAACACAAACCTTCAAGATGAGAGAAGATGATGGCATTAGAGATGAGATGATGGGTTCAAAGGAGAAAACTTACACTTGCTGGATAGTATGAACGACAAAGACCACCTTGAGCCTTGCGATCTCTAGGGTTTCTTATCTGAGAAGTCGTGCGGCCTTGCGAAACCGGGAAGGAAGGCGTCGAAGGAGATAATGCTGGAGTTTTGGTGTGAGAGAGGTTTTGGCGGTCTCGCACCAAAAATATGGTTGAGTCCGATTTGGCTCCATCTTGGGTGGTTGGAATGGATTTAGTTGCAATTTCAAAATTCAAAATTCTTTACCGATGCTCCGACGATTGGTCTTCTCCTTGGGCAGTAACACCCAACTAGATTGATCCGTTTGCATCTTAGTCCATGATGGCCTTTTTCTTGATTTTGACGATTGGATCTCGAATGGAACAGAGGTGCTTCGGATCGGGAGTAAGCACTAGTGATAAGGCAAGGGGGGTCGGCGGTGGCAGCCATCCTGTCACCTCCATAGACTCCGGCGAGCTCATCCATTTCGGTGACTTCCATCAACACCAGCCATGCAAGCTCCACCGACCTCCCATCCACCCATCTCTCAGCCACCGCCACAAAACCTCGGCCACCTCCCCGAAACCCTCCTTCCTCACCTCTAGCGTAGAGGCCGGTAACGAAGGAGCATTGTTTTGGGAATGTAGGGACGGGAAGATGGGTATGAGACCAAGATCGTAACGAAGGAGTAGTGGTTTGGGAATGTAGGGAGGGGAAGATGGGTATGAGACCAGGATCATAACGAATGAGTAGTGGTTTGGGAATGTAGGGAGGGGAAGATGGGTATGAGACCAGGATCGGCCTCAATCGGTGCCATTGGCGACGAGGCTGTCGATGTTTGGCGCGGGAGTCTTGAATTGGAACCCATACCAGAAGTCTCTGTTTTGGTTGACAGAGTAGCCAGGGAAGTGGAAAGGTGGAGGACTTTGGTTGGTGGTGGAATAGGAATCAGTTTTTAATTAGAGTTTACTCAGTTTTGGATTTCGTTTGATTGAGTATTTATATTATTTTCTATCTTGTGACTTCCTAAACAGACATGACTCATTTCTATTGGTTAAGGGTGGTTAAGGGGGGAAGTGCTTTCAATTGAGCCATGCAACCTACGCCTAATACTATTGCTATTTTCTGGACTTGGGTTTGATTCACAATAAGATTGGTATTGGTTTGAGTTTGAATTTAAGTAAGAATGCAATTTTCATGAATTAGACTTGGTTCATTTGTTTCAAGAAATAAACAAATTTGAATCGGATCTATTTTTAGCCTATGCATCCTCGGAAAAATAGAAGTTGAGATGAATTAGGCTCAATCAATAAGAAAAAGTCGCCGCCGAGACATGGCCGTGGATCCCGCATCTCTACGTAGTGTGTCAATCAAGCCTAGAATATAATCCAAGGCATCCCAATGCACAACAGTAGGAAAATAAGAAAATTCAGTTGGTCAAGGCAATCTTCTAGGCTTAATTCACCTGCAAGTTCGACCGGAGTAGCGCCCGTCCCCACCTGCTTCAGTCACACGCAAGTCATGACAATATTTCTAGGCTACATTGGACATGCTAAAATTTTAATAGTAAATTTCACATAATTTTGATAAGATTTTAATATAATTTTACATAATTTTGCTAAATTTTTAATATGATTTTACAATGAACATAGTTAGTCACAAATCATTAATAAGCAAGCTTATAGTGACCAGGACAGGTTTGTCGCAGAAACACCATTATCCAGATTATAATTCCAAATTGTTTAGCATTTGAGGCACCAAATAAGTATCGTTGCACTGACTTACTGCCAAAGTTGATTAGCTCAAAGCTGCATTGATCGAAACAACCAAGGGTAGCGATAGAATTGGATTGAACCCAATTGCTCGACATCATGCAAAGAAACGCTAACTGAGTTTTGAACATGCATTTAATAGCATATTCTTAGAAATGCCATGAACATGTGCTATAAACTAAGCATTAAACGCATAATCAAAGAGAATGTTATAAAATAATCCGAACAAATGTCACCAGCTATTAAATGTTATTGACACATTTACAAATTTATAGCATATTTAAATTTATGTTATAAATAGACAATTTTTTTTATAGCATTTAGTAAAGAATGCTATGAAACATGTGCAATGATATATGCATTGATAGCATCAGCAAAGAATATGCTATAAAACATCCTATAAAATGGCACATATCTCTAAATGTCACGACTTCTTTACAAAATTATAACATACTGAATATTTATGTTATCAATAATCAATCTTTGATAGCATTTACAAATATATGCTATGAAATATGTGCTATCGAATCCATCTTTTCTTGTAGTGCACCCCACCTTCCACAAGCAAAGTATCAAGTACCTGACGGGTAAAGTCATAGTCCAACAGAGCAAGCTCAAGGGTCTCCTCAAGGCCACATCTCGGACATCCTCTATCCTTCATCAAATGTTATGGATGTACATGGCAAGTCCATACATGGAGAGCATTTAATCACTAATGTCAAGGATTCAAGTATCAAAGATGGCAAGTCTGCACATGGAAAGAATTCACACATAAATGGAGAGAAGACAATTAATGACAAGCCTTTACATGGAAGGAGTCAAACCAAATCTCAACACAAAGAAACCATACCACCATAAAGGAATAATATTCAATTGTAATATCATGATTGATATAATTGAATGATCATATACTATACTTGTATGAACACACAAATATAAATACAAGTGCCCTACGCAGCTACTGTTAAGCTGCATCATTTCCAAACTTCTTTCTCTATAACTATCTTCTCCTTGAGCTTTTAATCTCTTCATGGTACCAGAGCCTTCAAAGGTTTAATCCTCTTTCGATCCTATGGCTTCCCAAAGCAGCTTTCATACCTTATCTTTCAACACGATGGTACATATGTTGCCCATCAAGCTGACGTCCTCAAATTATCTTCTTTGGAGGAGTCAAATAGTGCCGCTTCTTCAAAGCCAGGATCTCTTTGGCTTTGCAGATGGAACAAAAGGTGCTCCACTAGCAACTGTTACAGAAACCGATGCCACCATTGATAACTCCAAGTACGTTGAGTGGAAGCAAACCGACCAACTTGTGCTCAGTCTTATGTACTATTCTCTCTCTGAGGAGGCAATGGCTGAAGTTCTTGGTCTCACCACTTCGCACGAGGTTTGGACTGCGCTTGAGCATTCCTTCTTGCACAAGTCCAAAACTCGCGAGTTGCGTCTCAAAGATGATCTTCAGTTGATGAAACGTGGATCTAGAAGCATTGGTGAATATTCTCGATCCTTCAAGTCCTTATGTGATCAACTTGCTGCCATGGGACGTCATGTAGAAGACACAGACAAGGTTCATTGGTATTTATGTGGCCTTGGTTCTGAATTCACTACCTTTTCCACTACTATGCTCTCTCAATCTCCGCTGCCTAGTTTTAAAGAGCTCGTTCCCAAGGCCGAAAGTCATGACATCTTTGTCAAATCTCTAGAGCATTCTCCTGGAGCTATCTCTGCCTTTGCTGCTCAAAGAAATGGCCCTTCTGGTCAGTATTCCAACTCCTCTAATTCTACTCAATATTCTAACTCTGGTTCTTCTCGTGGTGGAAGACATGGTCGTGGCGGCGGTCGTGGCGGTCGAGGTGGTCGTAATGGTGGCTCTCAAAATAGGAACTCCAATAACTACTCTCAACAACGCTGACCCCCTCAGCATTTTGATGCTTCCAGGCCATCTTGTCAAATTTGTGGGAAGCAGGGCCACACTGCTTCCATTTGTTGGGATCGGTACACACAACAAGATCAAACAGCACACATCGCCGAGGCCTTTACTTCATGTACCTTGAATGAGAGTGTTGTTTCTGACTGGTACACCGATACAGGCGCTTCGGCTCACATGACTAATGATGTTGCTAAGTTAGATCATGGGGACACCTATACTGGTAAGGATCAAGTGATTGTGGGGAATGGAGACTCTCTTTCGATCACTCACATCGGCTCTTCTTCACCTTGTTCTACCATTCGTCTTTTAGATGTTTTGGTTGTTCCTCAACTGACCAAAAATCTACTTTATATTAGCAAGTTAACTAAAGATTTTCCTTTGTCTGTCACCTTCACTGACTTGGGTTTTACTATTCAGGACCTAATGACGGGAAAGGTGGTGGCAACCGGTAGATGTGCTGAAGGTCTTTATGTGCTGGAGCGTGGCCACCATGCCTTTCTTTCATCTCTTAGTTCGAATAAATTGCATGCATCTTACAATTTATGGCATGCTCGCCTTGGTCATGTCGCTCATAAAACTTTGTCCTTGCTTAATAAAAATGGTGCTTTATCTCTCACTTCAATTTTACCTAATCCTACTGTCTGCACGAGCTGTCAACTTGGCAAAAGCCATCGGCTTCCCTTTCCCGTCAATGACAACCGCAATTCCACAATTCTTGGTCTAGTCCATTGTGATTTATGGGGCCTGCTCCCATTCAGTCTAATATGGGCTTTCATTATTATTCGATTTTTATCGATGATCATTCTCGTTTTTCTTGGTTTTATCCCTTAAAAACCAAAGCTGAGTTTTATGATACATTCGTTCATTTTCAGCGATATGTTGAGACTCAGTTTTCTACTAAGATTAAAATTTTTCAAAGTGATGGTGGTTCAGAATTTACTAACAAACGTTTCAAAGACCATTTATCTTTCTCTGGAATTCACCATCAACTCTCATGTCCATATACTCCATCTCAAAATGGTTGAGCTGAACGAAAGCACCGTCACATCACCGAAACAGGACTCACCATGATGTTTCATGCTCAAACCCCTCTACACCTTTGGGTGGACGCCTTCAGTGTTGCGACTTTCACCATCAATCGGTTGCCCACGCCGGTCCTTAAAGGTCTTTCACCTTTTGAGGTCCTATATGGTAAGACACCCTCCTATGATATTTTTCGTCCATTCGGTTGTCTATGCTTTCCTTTTCTACGTGATTACAATTCTCACAAGTTTGCTCCTCGTAGTCTTCCTTGTGTTTTCCTTGGGTACAGCACAACTCACAAAGGATTCCGTTGCCTTGATCATACCACTCGCCGGGTCTATATTTCTCGCCATGTTCAGTTTGATGAATCAGTATTTCCTTATGCTAGTCATTCTAGTCACTCTTCATTATCCGCCATGGATGTTATCACATTTGCTGAATCTACTGACTCTATGCCTTTGCCTAGACTTTCTCTTTTCTCTACTACAGGTTCCCTACCAGCTCCGCCTACCACTGTTACTCGCTCCCCTGTGTGTGTCCCATGCGGCTTAGAACAACCCTCATGTCATGTGCCTCATGATGTGTCTCCGCCTGTATCTCCAGCAGAGGAGTCACTCCATGTGCCTCTGGATCTACAGCAGCTATCGGATCCTGCTCTACCCATGGTTGCTCCTGCGGCTACTACTTCTCATGCTCCATCAGCTACTTCTTTGCCTACTGACGGGACGTGGAAAGTGTCGCGGCTTAACGCGCCCGATCAAAATTACAAATTTATAATCGAACTACTAACTAACTACCTTTGGGGGTAGCTAGCGGTGAGTCCGAGTCGAATCCACAGGGAATGCGTAAGGAAACAATTAAATTACCAAGCTCAATCTAAGTGTTCTTACAAGGATAATAAAAGAAATGGTTTTTGGGTTTTATGATAAGAAAACTAAGAAAGCATGCAAACGATTCAATGGATAGAGAGAGGTCCTAGGGAATCCCAATCCGGATTAGGCTCAATCATAGCTTTCTAATGGATCAAGATGTGCAATCCTATCGAGACACTACAATATCGACTACTTTGTAGCTAACAAAAGTCGTCGCTAACGAATAGCCGGTTAAGGACTATCCGTCGCACAACTGTATGCTAGAAAGTCGGCGATCGAGGGATTAGCTACGATCATCGCTAACGAGAGGTCGGGTTAGGATCATCTCGTCACAAGGAATTGGGTTGTATGGAATATGGTAATGGATCGAGGTGGTTCTAGCATCTCGAATCCAAAACACTATAAAAGATAGGATAGATGCTAAGTTAGATGTCGATTGGAGTGGTTCTAGCACAACCAAATCCCTAACCTAGAGCCAAGACTCCCTTCAACACAAGTGGTCATGGTTCTAGCACAACCTACTAATTGGGGAATATCAACAAACACCTATTCATCACAAGGTTCTAGCTTATGCAAACCAAAGAATCCATCCATCCAACATTAGAATCCCACTACAAAGATATAGAAATGAAGAATAGATTCATACAACTTGTCTCATAAGGATTACAACATCCAAATCTAAAGAAAACTACAAATAAAAACCTAAAACATCATGGTATTCCACTAGGTAGATAGATTAGCTACTCATCTTCGATGGAGAAGCCATGGAGAAGAGATGGATCCTCCTCTTCATCGATCTCCTCCCTCTTGGATGAGAGCTCCCTTCCTTGCCCAAGGGGGTTGCCCCTTTCCTTAGCCTCTTCTTGTCCAAAAAAGAATCCAAAATCCCCCAAAAGGGGTCTATTTATAGCCTCCAAGCATCCCCCACTCGGATTAGATCTGGACCATTGATTTTGCTCGGCTGGCACAAAAGGATCGATCCTTATAGGGTAAAGGATCGATCCTCCTCTTGAGTTCTGGCTGCGCCCCGACTAGGATCGATCCTTCAGTAGATAAGGATCGATCCTAGAGAATGTTGCGTTCTGTCACTGGAAAATGTGCAAAAGGGATCGATCCTTCTCATAGTGAGGATCGATCTTCTTTTCTGCATATTATCTCTTTTGCCATTCAGCACTGCGCATTGGTACGAAAAATACCATAACTTCATCTAGGAAACTCGGAATCATGAACCGTAAAATTCTTCAGAAACTAGACTTCCAGAGCTTTCCAATGATATATGGTACATTATTTGGTTCTTCCTGAGAAGGTACAGTTTAATCTTTGAAGTTGACCCATGTACCTAAATGTGCTCGAATAGGCTCGTTTACGCTCCAAAGTTGATCTAACTTCTATTGAAGGCTCTTGTACCTGAAATACCATGAAGATTATTAGAAATACCTTGCTCGAAGACTAATAAAGGTAAATTAAGGGGTTAACTTGTGTACTTTTCACGTCTCATCACACCCCCCAACTTACACTTTGCTCGTCCTCGAGCAAAGCCAAAAACAAAGAAACACACAAACAAACAAACAACCAAAACCACTAATTTGTCAAAATACAATGCATTGATTCATATGCAATCAATTCTCAACTCCGATGCTCAAAGTAGATTTCCATACACGAATTTTATCTCTCAAGTCATGGCCAAGTAAAAAGCAAATGAATAAGAACATAAATGATATAGTTCCAAGACTTCAAAGCACTTGACACAATTAAGATCTAATTGAACAATCCCGTGTCGTGAAAGGAGCAACCAAGTAATCGGGGTCTTGTAATCATCTAAGTAGGGAGCCAATCAAGATCAATCATCTTTAGCAATTCAAATCAATTGAACATGTGACATGTTTTATTCAACACTAATCATATTTTTTTTCTTTTCTTTTCTCTCTTTCTTTTTTTCTCGAGGAATAGAGCATGTGGTTGTGCAATGTCATGATCCCTTAGGCTTTCTACTAGGTCCATGTAACAGGATTTAGGCCAGTGACTCCCAAACCAGATGGTTTTCGGGCACTAGGTGTAAAAGCACCCCTCAGGCTTAATCTCCCGAACCTAGAAGGCCACGAATCACAACTAATGACCATTATGCTTTTATTCAACTAGCGTGACTGTGCAGTGCCTTGATCCCTTAAGCTTTCTACTAGGTCCATGTAGCGAGTGTTGGGTCAATGACTCCCAAGCCAGGCGGCTTTAGGGCATTAGGTGTAAAACACCTCACAGACTTAATTACCCGAACCTAGAAGGCTACGAATCAAGGCTAGTCAATGAAAATTTTCTAATACAACTATAAATCACATCAATCGATCATGAATATGTTCCAGAATCTCAATCTATCAAGGTCCCTACTCAAAATAATCACTTAACCCTTCATACAAGTGCGAGTGCGCAGGTGATTGGGACCACTCAATTAGCCTTACAATGTGCCAAGCTGAATTGAAGTAAAAGAAAAATGCCATTTATCCAATGATTCACAAGTTTTTATAAGGCATGAAAATCAAGAAAATCCGTGCAATGGTTCTCTAAGACAAGCATCTAAGATAAAAATAATTTCACATAGTCATCAGTGCAAGCAATTTGACAAATTAAGTGAAGGTACACAGGTTATCGAACATGCAAATGTACCCCCCAACTTAAATGCGGTTGTCCTCAAGCACATATGAAGGGTAAAAGGGAAGAGATAACCTGATGTGCTTCAAAGCATCCATGTGAAGGTATCCTTGGCCAAATGCAAAGAAGATATGAAATATAATCAAGGGTTAGTCCAATAAAAGCAAGAGTACAAACATCATCATCTTGGCCTAACATCATACAAAGATCTAAACATATCAAGGCCAAAACTCACGTACCGGATGCATGAAAACACTCATTGGAACCAAGTAAACATGCCAAAAATAAAAACAAAACAATCAAGCATGCAAGAAAGCAAGTAAACAATCAAAGAAGCATGGAAGTGTTGGGTTGCCTCCCAACAAGCGCTCATTTTACCGTCTTCCGCCCGACGTTATGCTATGTACAACAAAACCAAATTTGGGTGGTCGATGGTTCCATATAAAGAAATACATGGATTGAAGAATGGAAAATACATGCAAACATGATTTATCAAAGAAGAATGAAGCATCATTGGCAACGAAATCATGCAAAGCGTCAGTCATTGGCCAATTACCACCCTTCAAGCCATGTATTGCAATAAATGGGGCCATTTTAAAATCGGCTTTTGGTGGCCGATGGTTCAAGATAAAGAAATACATGGTCCGAAGAAAGTTGAACTCATGCAAACAAGTTTCATCAAAGAAGTAGGGATTGCTCTTAGAGAACAAAGTACTTGAAGGGTGAGGAGTCTCAATGAGGTCCTTGATGAAATAACGTGGAAAATTGGCATGGTCTTCAATCGAAACAAGGTCCGGCCTCTCAAAATGTTCAACTAGTGTGGATGATATGGAAGATAGAGGCTCAATTTGAGGCTTTCTATAAAAGCTCTCGTAAATATCATTAGAGTCCTCATGATCATTTAAACAAGGCAGAACATCATTCTCATCCGACATGTCAAAAACCGATAATGTATCATTGCAAACACCATCATCCCCATAATCATCGAAAATTTGTAAGATATCATTGTCATCCAATGCATCAAGAATATGTAAGCTCTCATAAAAAGCTTCGTGAACCGGTAAATCAATATCATAAGAATCATCCTCCTCAAAGTCAGATATATGCTCATGAAAACCTTCATAAACCGGTGACACAATATCGCATGAATCATTATCAAAATCAAGTATATCCTCATGAAAAGCTTCATAAACCGGCACATTAATATCAAATGATTCATCCTCAATCTTAGGTGTGTCCTTGAGGAAGGCTTCATAAACCGGCATCGTGATATCCCATGAAACCTCAATATGATTGGAAATCATATCATTAAGAATATTATCATGACCCATGGGAGGTACCAAATCATGCATGCATTCATCTATACCATTATCATCAAGAAACACCGGAGGGACCGATTCATTCACGTCACAAGGCAAAATATCATCCACAATATCATGAACCGGTAACACCTCAAAAGAAATCCCATCATTGCATGCATTCTTAACATTGGTAAAATAAGCATCACAAGCATCATTATTAAAATTAGGAGGCACTACCTCACTCACACAATCATCAACCTTATCATAGTATGAATCAATCAATGAAGCTAGTTGTCCAACTCGGTCTTCTATATTGGCTAATGATTGCGAGTGAGAACGTATAAGTTGATTTTGTGCCTCAAAAGACTCTAGAGCTTTAAGGATCCTTTCATCTAAAGATGAATCTATTTGTGCTTGTGGTTCAAAAGAAATGGAGGGCTCGTACCAATGTTGGGGTGGTGGGTATTGTGTTTGAGAAAGATAGGGTGAGCTCATGTTTTGTGGTTGAACATCAAGAGGGTATTGACCTTGGGGTTGCCAATGAGAGTATGGATGATTACTCAAATCCGTATCATAGGTGTATGAATGCAAGTCATATGCCGG
This sequence comes from Narthecium ossifragum, assembly GCA_963920575.1. Lineage (NCBI taxonomy): Eukaryota > Viridiplantae > Streptophyta > Magnoliopsida > Dioscoreales > Nartheciaceae > Narthecium > Narthecium ossifragum. The sequence continues at coordinate 3,715,313 of OY986973.1, forward strand.
GTTTGAGAAATCATACGCATTGTTAACATAAGCAGGTGCATAATTAAATGGTAACAAATAATCGTTCAATGCGGCACCCGATGGCATATACTCATCGACCATGTATAAAAAATCACATAAACAAGGACCAAGCCAAAAGGTAGAAATACTTTACAATGGGCCGGTCCAAGCACGAGATGCCAGTCGCCAATCTTGATCGTCGAAGTCTTGCCGGAGTCGTCTCCTATCAACACAAAGATATAGCAATTGTAAGTACAACTCTCTCTCTTTTTTTTTTTAAAAGATATGAAGCAAAATTTAAAATTGAAGATATTTACAAGCAACACTAGATTAAGCAAAGCACTTCAATCATTTCCGATAGCACTCCCCGGCAACGGCGCCAAAATCTTGACGGGATGTGGAAAGTGTCGCGGCTTAACGCGCCCGATCAAAATTACAAATTTATAATCGAACTACTAACTAACTACCTTTGGGGGTAGCTAGCGGTGAGTCCGAGTCGAATCCACAGGGAATGCGTAAGGAAACAATTAAATTACCAAGCTCAATCTAAGTGTTCTTACAAGGATAATAAAAGAAATGGTTTTTGGGTTTTATGATAAGAAAACTAAGAAAGCATGTAAATGATTCAATGGATAGAGAGAGGTCCTAGGGAATCCCAATCCGGATTAGGCTCAATCATAACTTTCTAATGGATCAAGATGTGCAATCCTATCGAGACACTACAATATCGACTACTTTGTGGCTAACAAAAGTCGTCGCTAACGAATAGCCGGTTAAGGACTATCCGTCGCACTAGGTGTATGCTAGAAAGTCGGCGATCGAGGGATTAGCTACGATCATCGCTAACGAGAGGTCGGGTTAGGATCATCTCATCGCAAGGAATTGGGTTGTATGGAATATGGTAATGGATCGAGGTGGTTCTAGCATCTCGAATCCAAAACACTATAAAAGATAGGATAGATGCTAAGTTAGATGTCGATTGGAGTGGTTCTAGCACAACCAAATCCCTAACCTAGAGCCAAGACTCCCTTCAACACAAGTGGTCATGGTTCTAGCACAACCTACTAATTGGGGAATATCAACAAACACCTATTCATCACAAGGTTCTAGCTTATGCAAACCAAAGAATCCATCCATCCAACATTAGAATCCCACTACAAAGATATAGAAATGAAGAATAGATTCATACAACTTGTCTCATAAGGATTACAACATCCAAATATAAAGAAAACTACAAATAAAAACCTAAAACATCATGGTATTCCACTAGGTAGATAGATTAGCTACTCATCTTCGATGGAGAAGCCATGGAGAAGAGATGGATCCTCCTCTTCATCGATCTCCTCCCTCTTGGATGAGAGCTCCCTTCCTTGCCCAAGGGGGTTGCCCCTTTCCTTAGCCTCTTCTTGTCCAAAAAAGAATCCAAAATCCCCCAAAAGGGGTCTATTTATAGCCTCCAAGCATCCCCCACTCGGATTAGATCTGGACCATTGATTTTGCTCGGCTGGCACAAAAGGATCGATCCTTATAGGGTAAAGGATCGATCCTCCTCTTGAGTTCTGGCTGCGCCCCGACTAGGATCGATCCTTCAGTAGATAAGGATCGATCCTAGAGAATGTTGCGTTCTGTCACTGGAAAATGTGCAAAAGGGATCGATCCTTCCCATAGTGAGGATCGATCTTCTTTTCTGCATATTATCTCTTTTGCCATTCAGCACTGCGCATTGGTACGAAAAATACCATAACTTCATCTAGGAAACTCGGAATCATGAACCGTAAAATTCTTCAGAAACTAGACTTCCAGAGCTTTCCAATGATATATGGTACATTATTTGGTTCTTCCTGAGAAGGTACAGTTTAATATTTGAAGTTGACCCATGTACCTAAATGTGCTCGAATAGGCTCGTTTACGCTCCAAAGTTGATCTAACTTCTATTGAAGGCTCTTGTACCTGAAATACCATGAAGATTATTAGAAATACCTTGCTCGAAGACTAATAAAGGTAAATTAAGGGGTTAACTTGTGTACTTTTCACGTCTCATCACATACTCATCATATGACCACACGTGCCAAGGATGGCATTTTCAAGTCCAAGGTCTTTCATTCTCTTTATGGTGTACCTACCTCTTCACATGCTCCTGTTCTAAAGGAACCAAAGGGGTTCAAGTCTGCTTCCAAACATCCCGAGTGGATAGCTGCTATGGAGGATGAAATCCGTGCCTTACGGCAAAATGCTACTTGGGAGCTTGTTCCTCGTCCACCCAATCGGAATATTGTTGGCAGCCGATGGGTCTTTCGTACCAAATTGAGTCCTACTGGTGAAGTTGACAGATACAAAGCACGGCTTGTAGCCAAAGGCTATACTCAATTACCTGGACTTGATTTTCATGAGACATTCAGCCCGGTTGTCAAAGCCACTACTGTTCGTGTGGTACTTTCTCTTGCTGTTAGCTTTGGTTGGCCGCTTCGTCAGTTAGATGTTAAAAATGCATTCTTACATGGCCTTCTTCGCGAAGAAGTCTTTATGGAGCAGCCACCTGGATATGTTGACCCCACTTTTCCTGATCATGTTTGTCGTCTGAAGAAAGCAATATATGGTCTCAAGCAAGCCCCGAGAGCCTGGTTTCACCGATTTAGCACTTTTCTTCTTCAGTCTGGTTTCTATTGCAGTCGTGCTGATTCTTCTCTTTTTATTCTCTCTCAGTCACGAGGCACTATCTATTTATTGCTCTATGTAGACGACATCGTTCTTACTGGTAATAATTTACCCATGCTTGACCAGTTTATTTTGCAACTTGGTCGTGAATTTGCAATGAAGGATCTTGGCTCCTTACATTACTTTCTTGGGCTCGAAGTGCATCGGGATTCCTCTGGTCTCTTTTTGAGCCAAACTAAATATGCTCATGATCTGCTTCATCGAGCTCAACTAGTCGAAAGTAACTCAATGCGCACTCCAATGGTTGTGGGACAACATCTCTCTAATGATGGCACTCCCTTCTCTGATCCAACACTCTATCGTTCTCTGGTTGGGGCTCTTCAGTATCTCACGATTACTCGACCTGACTTATCTTATGCTGTCAACTCGGTGAGCCAATATATGCATGCACCAACCGATTCTCACTTTCAAGCAGTCAAACGCATTCTTCGTTATATCAAAGGCACTATCTCCTTTGGCATCTCTTTCTCGGCTACAGATTCCATGAAGTTGATAGCCTATTCTGATGCTGATTGGGCCGGTTGCCCCGACACTCGTCGTTCCATCTCCGGCTATGCCATTTATCTTGGTCCCAATTTAGTTTCTTGGAGTGCAAAGAAACAACCCACTGTTTCTCGGTCTAGTTCTGAATCTAAATATCGCGCTCTAGCCTCGACGGCCTCAGAGGTTAAGTGGCTTCTCCATCTTCTACGTGATCTCCATGTCTCTATCTCAGGCCCTTCTACAATGCTATGTGACAATAAAAGTGCTATTTTTATGTCTCACAATCCAATCTCTCACAAGCGCTCCAAACATATTGACTTGGATTATCACTTTATTCGGGAGTTAGTGGCTGCGGGTGTCCTTCATGTTCAGCATGTTCCCTCTCACCTGCAGATTGCTGATATCTTCACCAAGAGTCTATCCAAGGACCTTTTTATCTTCTTCCGTTCCAAGCTTAATGTGTCACCTCCCACGTTTAGCTTGCGGGGGGGTGTTATGGATGTACATGGCAAGTCCATACATGGAGAGCATTTAATCACTAATGTCAAGGATTCAAGTATCAAAGATGGCAAGTCTGCACATGAAAAGAATTCACACATAAATGGAGAGAAGACAATTAATGACAAGCCTTTACATGGAAGGAGTCAAACCAAATCTCAGCACAAAGAAACCATACCACCATAAAGAAATAATATTCAATTGTAATATCATGATTGATATAATTGAATGATCATATACTATACTTGTATAAACACACAAATATAAATACAAGTGCCCTACGTAGCTACTATTAAGCTGCATCATTTCCAAACTTCTTTCTCTATAACTATCTTCTCCTTGAGCTTTTAATCTCTTCAAAATGGAGCCTCCAAAGAGTTTCCCGGACTGGGAGCTTCCTTCGCAATATTTTCCATAGGAATTGGTGTATGCATTGGTATTTTTTTAATGAATTAAACCCGAGGGCTGTGTATTATTTACAACACATTGCGTAGAGCCTGAGCCCCGTCCCCTTGCTGCCGTTCAGTGTAATTAATTCCGTACCATTTGGCCACATCGTCAGCTATTACATTAGAAAGTGTTACGTTGGTCGGACGTGTGGTAATAATCTATGCTTTTAACACTTAAACTCGACACCGATGTGACAGTCAATGTAGTTTTGGTGAATTACGATTAATTTGAGGTTTAGCGGGCTGGAGTTAATTCCGATCGATTAGGTGCATTCATAACTACAAGTACTAGAGTCAAATTTTGATTTTCATCTATGTCGACTTGGAAGACATGTATTCTACCGGTCGGAATGCTTGTAGCTTATTCAGAACTCACTTAGAAGATATTTATGCTGCATGAAGCTAAATTGCCATGACAATAAGCTAGGTGATGACTGCATGCTTTTCAACCTCTAGAAGGACCAGTTTAATTAATTAGATTCAACTGGTTGGACATGTAGTTCACGTTAGCTAGGTCCGGTTTGACACGCAATCTCTTTTGTTGAACATTGTTCCTTGCTGCCGGCCGCTAGCGACAAGCTTTGATTTAAGAAGGGCCATTGATCAGCGGTGATCTCGATTCGAAGAAACTACCAAGAGATCAGGTCATATATATCTTTCTGTTAACTGACTGACTTCAAACCTGGAATATATCGTGTTGCACTCATGAATGTCTTGTAATTAATTAGTTGTAACTTTCTTGCAGAATATGCTCGGAAATCAGGGTAATCAGACTTAATTACCATATATGCGTTGTAGATAGAGCTAGATATCGTTTAAGACTTACGAGTCTGGTGATGAATTAATCCTGATATTGCATACAATTATGCATTGAAGAATCATTGAGAAAGTTCCAAATCAAGGCTAAAAAATCGAGCGCCGTATTTTTTGTTGCAGAATAGCTAGCTAGAGAGGTTGGCCAACCACATGCATCTCTTGTTACTTATTTCACCTACTCTAAATTAGTTAGTTTACTAACAGAAATCATAACATGTCTTAGTTCCTAATAATTAATGTAACACGTATTACTAGGACTTCTCCCTCCTCGCTGTTGCTTGGTCCCTTGGTCCTATGGAGCCGTTGTTAGGTAAGAGTTGGCCGCCAACAAGACTTGTTCTTTTCCTATAAATTAAGTCCTATGCCACTCTTTTCCAATCCAAGCAAATCCAAGTATTAGAAACAAGATCGAGCAAATCCCTTTCCTTTCCTCTTTAGACGTCCTTGAAACATACATTTTTGCAAGGTACTAAAATGGCCAAGAGGGGAGTTATGGAGGTGAGCCTGGCCTTGGGCCTCATGATAGCTATGCTCTGGGGTCATGCCGCGGCACAGTCCAGCTGCACGACGGCGCTTCTCGGCCTCACGCCATGCCTAAGCTACATAGGCGGCAACTCATCGGCGCCGTCCTCATCCTGCTGCTCGCAGCTCGCCAGCGTCGTGCAAAACGAGCCCCGATGCCTCTGCACCCTCGTCAATAACACCGGGGCCGCTTCGTCGCTCGGCCTCACCATCAATGTCACCCAGGCCCTCGGCCTCCCCGCAGCCTGCAACGTCAAGACCCCACCGATCAGCGCGTGCAATGGTACTGGGCCTGTATGCAATCTGTGTGTGCTTCGTTAGGTAGTGATCAACATGCATGTATCGAAGCATGTACTAATTAATTATATGCGTATGTTTGAGTACGCAGCTGCTGGTGCTGCACCGGCGGCTACTCCAAAGGCGGCACCAGACACGCCATCTACAACGCCGGCCACCCCAACCAGTGGCTCTTCAGGTGAGCTTTGTGATCACTGCGGCTCATAAATATTCAAGATTCATATATGAATTAAAGCTTGATTGATCAAGTTTGGTATATATATATATATATATATATATATGATGTGATCGATCGAGAATTAATAAGAAAGCATTGGAGAGCTGTTAAATTAGAAAGAGGAGTACGAAACTAATAATCAAGTCTGGTGCTTCCATGAATGCAGGAAAGAACGACCCATCGACCTCCGGCGAATCCTCCGGTGCAAGCTCTATCATGGGGAGCCAATCTCTCCTGTTAGCCACCATGTTTGTTGCTGCATGTGTCTCATACTTCTCCAACATCTGAGTTTACTATATTAATTAAGAAGGATTTGTGCCTTTAAATTTATGCATTCATGATGTATTATTGTATTCCTTACTCTTCGTATCGGTGGTCGTTTTGCTTGTACAGACTCGTTGCTGAAGAATTGGGATTTTGGTGTACTGTTTGATTGAATAAAAGTTATTGCTCGGCATTTGGTATTTATTTTGAAGAGCACAGTATCTAAGTTGGGTTCCATGTCGTCTTTTTTTTTTTTTTTTTTTTTTTTTGAGATAAGTAGTAACTTAATTCACGTAATATTAGAATAGACACCGAGAATTCAAATTCTAACTCCACCAGTCCATTCAAATTCCAAAGCCATCCAGATTTTTGCAGAAGTTTCTGAACTTGGAAAATTCTTATCTCTAGATGGATTCAAGGACGGTGCATGTGGAAAGTTCACCAAAACTCTGACAAGTTATTGAAACGAGAAGGTCAATAATTGATAACAAGCGGGCTGACCAAATAGTCCGGTGACCTGACCCAAGCATGCTTGCACACTAAGCCAAGTCAGCCCAGGAGACTAGGCCGGGCCCGTAATCTTGGGTCGGCTCTAGTGCAGGATCTGGACTGACACAAAGACCCGGAGTTTCTGGGCTCCGGCTCAAACCAGATGACCATGACGCGCAATCTAAAGGCTCTAAGGAAGTTAGGATCCAAGCCCGTAAAACGGCTAAACATCAGGATTTGTGGCCCACAAGGCTCAGGGCTATGGGCTCTGAATTCCGCAGCAGCCCATGATGCCAAGCACTTCTCGGCAGATACCTCTGACAAGAGAAAATTAGCAAGGAAAACTACTTTAATTTCGTGGATGGTTTATGGATTAGACCCAACAACAAATTTAAAAAAACAAATGAACGAATCTAGAATTAGACCCATCCTGCTCAGCGGCGGATTGGATGGAAACGATCATAGTAAATATAGTATTTAAGACATTTGTGTTACGTTTTGGCTCGATTAAAGACTTGGATTTGGAATTTATTGGTTGCAGTACGATTTTATTTTATTTTTTTTATTTGAATTTTGGTGGGCATTAGCGTTTACTTTTGTACGAGTCTTTTGCAAGTACGTTCAGGGAGTTGGACTCGGACTTGTTTGGTTTAGAGATAAGGATTTATTATCCAAGGTTAATTCCATTTTATCCTGATTTTGTAGTCAAATATTCTCTAATCTTCACTTATATCTCTATTTTTATTCCTATTTTTTAACCAATCATTACTACATTTTCTCTTCTTTTCAACCAAGCACACCAACTTTATCCTTACTTTTTCACTTTTCATTCAATCATTACATAATTATCCATACTTTTCAACCAATCACATCAATTTTATCTCTATTTTTCAACCAAACATTACTAATTTTCAATCAAATACCACAAATATCCCACTATTTATCCCAGTATACCAATCTCTATCCTCTCTGATCCCGAAATTGTTTATCCCACAACCAAATGACACCTTAATTGCTTCCAGTCTTGTCTAGACCTAAAACGCCTGTTGGATATGGGATAAAGTGGGGGTTAAAGGTTACGTAACCCCACATTTTCCCTCTTAGAGCATCCACATTAGCTTTTCTTAACATATTCTCTAAAATATAGTAAAATGAGCAATTTCTCTAGTTTACAGATTCTCTATCCAACAACACTCTGCATCAGATACTCTAAATCATTCTCTATCAGACTTAAATATTAATATCTTCATTCTTTCTTTATATTTTCTATTTATTTAAAAAGATACACGAATGGCTTTGGAGAATGAATTAAAGAAAAGCATAAAGACCATATTTTATTATAAAGTAATGGATAGAAGAGCTACATGTAGAGTATCAGTAGCTCTTGTAGTAAAAAATTCTATTTTAGAAGAGATGACGTGAGGGGATTTTGATCCAAAAAACACTGTAGCTCCTGGGATTTTGGTCTAAAAACTCTATTTTAACCCTAAAATCCCTCTTGATCTCGGATAAATTTATTCCCGCACTTTGCTGGTATTGAGGGTATTGGGTGTCAGTATTTGGATGCCTGAGAGTGAGAAAATCCTTGGGTTTGGTTCGGTGTCCGAAAGAGTTTAATGAATTTTCTTTATGATCTGTACTTTTGATCCTTCAATTATTAGCACTTTCGAGCTTTGGTTTGTATATGAACTTAAGTTTGCCAAAACACGAAAAAATTTGTGCTCTTTGGTGAACGTCATTATCTCAGTATTTTCGGTTCAGCTCCGAACAACGCCCTCTCTAATAAACTAAAGTAATTAATGGGCCTCAATTAACAATAATACTAGCTAAAACATCTACCAAGATGATTGGAATGGCATGTTTGATTGGGAAAAGAGTGCCCTAATAAGTAGTAGGCACAAGTAACTGGGGAAGGGGAAGTAGTTGACCAACCCACATGAGTCATGTGGTGGCTGACAAGAACTAGACCACCTAACACCTTATTCCACCTGCTGGCTCTAACCCTATTGTTTATTAGCTACTTATTCCACCTGCTACGTACCCCATCAACATGATATGTGATAATCTCATTATTTAAAGCTATACTTTCCTGATTCCAACACTACTCCCACACCCGCACCCCCCTCTCCTTCCAATTAAGCCATTTTAATTGCATAGCATGCATGCATGTTCTACTAATAAGTAAGAACAGCTAGTACGTAGTAGGCAAGAGTTGGCCACCAACGTACGCGTGGCCCATTTCCACCTTGATTACTATTAATTCCTCATCTCACACTCACCTATAAATCTCAGCAGCCTCATCTCCAGCTCCAACATCCAAGCTAGCTAGCTCCAACCAGTGCCAGCCTCACCTTTATCTCCGGCGAGCCCCGAAACTACTTTTCAAAGAGCTAGCTAGCTAGCTAGCACCGAGATGGCCCGGAGAGCGTCAGAGATCAGCCTGGCCATGGGCCTCATGGTGTCCATGCTCTTCGCACAAGTCTCGGCCCAGGTGGGCTGCGCCTCCGTGCTAGTGGGCCTACTGCCCTGCCTGAGCTACGTCGTCGGGAACTCGACCAAGCCGTCCTCCGGCTGCTGCACGCAGCTCGCCGGAGTCGTCTCGAACCAGCCTCAGTGCCTCTGCATGGTCCTCAACGGCGGCATAGCGCCGCAGCTCGGCATCACCCTCAACAACACGCAGGCTTTGACCCTCCCTGGAGCCTGCAACGTTAAGACCCCGGCTGTTAGCCAGTGCAATGGTTAGCTAGGCCTCCTGGCCTCTTTAAATATTGGTCTCGTCTGCAGTTAATATTCCTTTTGATGTAATTTCCTGTTTATTATTTACGAGCATGGACTCATGAGATGTTTTTTGTTTGTGAGCAGCTGTTGCTGGTGGTGCTCCTGCAGGGGCTCCGGTCGGATCTCCGAGTGCAACTCCGGCCGCTCAGGAGACGCCATCGACTGCGAGCAGCCCAGCTCCAGCTACTACATCAGAGCCATCGGTCCCAGGCTCATCAGGTTTTCGTTACAGCTAGCTTCTTCACAAATTAAAGGAACTGTGTACATGCATATATATATATATATATATCATACCCGGCCCTAATTAATCTTAACAAGTAATTCTAAAATCTGGTATACAAAACTAGCTATAGGTAAGATGAAGATTTGAATTGATGCATCAATACCAATTTAATTAATGCATTCAGGGCTTTTTATATACCCCTTTCTTCTGGAAAAATAAAATATATGAATGCCAACCAAATGATCTAATCTTTGTAGCTACATCGATCGCATATTTGTTTAAAAAACTGATTAATACTAATAATAAATACTGCTTGCCCATGTTATATATATATATATATATATATATATATATATATATATATATATATATATATATATATATATATATCTCTCAATTAGGTAGATTTTTTTTTTTTTGGGTCACAAATTGTTGAGACAAATGTTTTTATAAATACTTGATCACCATTGCTTTTGAGGTTGTGAAATAGAGAAAGGACTAGAGGCAACAAATTATAACTATGATAAAACTGAGTATTATTTTTACTAGATTCAAAAAATAACAAAAATAATGGATTTTTTTATATAAAAAAAACAAGGTTCTAAATTTACACTACATAAAAATAAGTTTAATAACAAGCTTCTATATATGCATTGCTAAATGCAGGAGGTGGATCGAAGAGTGTTCCATCGACGAACGGCCAGACCTCCGGCGGTGTTCCGAGCAACTCTGCTCATCCTATGATGCTTTCATTCTTCCTCTTTGCTGCCTTTGCTGCCACGGTTGCAAAATTCTGAGTCCGCTGGCCGCTGGCCGCTGCTGCTGCGAGCGAGCCATGCACATTTGTAGGTTGTGGCCTTGCCGTCCGTCTTATTTTTATGATCTCATATTGAGTGTTATATATATTGGTACTGTACCATCTTCATCTCTTATTCCTTTTGTAAAAATCTATGCCGGAGTAATTGCTATGCTATTTCTAGCTAGCGTTCATTGTATTATTCCAATAAAAGACTATTGATTGTTGGACATCTAATTCTTTTGTGCGATTATGGTTGCTCTGGCTCGGCTTCTAATTAATGGAAAAAATTCGCATTATCCAAATCATGAGGCTTTTGAAGATAAGAAGACGATCAAGAATTGCAAATTAACAGGATTGTGCTTGATATATAAAAAAAAACTTAAATTTCCAAGCTCGTCGATAAAAACTTAAATCACTGAACATGAACACATGCATTGACACCCGGCTCAAATTAATGAACATGATCAACACCTTGATACGTACTCGCACGGCTCGGCTCGGGTCGTTTTACACGCTATAAATTTGTAGAAGCTGATTGAGATTTTTTGGAAGGGATCCTAAATTTAGGTCCAAATGACTACTCAGGTTGGAGCCGTTGGGCCTCCCGCCGCTCCAATCTCTAACATGGGATTTTAAGCCAGGCTCATTGAATCACTCTGACCAGGCCCAAGTCCTTCCGTTTACACCTCGCAGCTGGCCTATGTTTACCCTTAGCTTTTGAAGATAAAAGAAAGAACCAAATGATCACCGACAAGTTTATAGGTACCGAGATCGATCCAACGTCCTCCTCCGATATAATAAAGTTATTCACGGATTATATTCATGTATACAAAACATTATTCAAAGCTAATATACCCTAATAGTTACGCTTGTCATTGTCACATAAGGACATTGGCACTGAGAATTTACGGTTGGACCATTTTTTTCCCTTTTTTTCTTACACATTGACCACATGTAAGAGCGATTACCACCGCTAATCTTGTAAGACTAAGTCTTGGGATAAATCCCCTTGAGGAGAATTTATGGATAATAAATTATAAAATATTTGGACATCTTATGGCAGAGATAAAGCCTCAATTTCAAAAAGATCTCTCAGACCACTTCGATGATCATCGGAATGTTTGATTTAAAAATTTTCTTCAGATATATTCGTCTATTAGAGAAAAATCAATCCATCTATCAATTTAGCTTAATGGTGATGCCTCCTCCAAAATTTTACTAGATCAAGATTCAAATCCATACCGAATCCGACTCGACCAATCCATCCGAATCGACTCGATGGTTCGGTGACGCAATGGACTCCAGAGATTCGGGTTCTGGTTCGGGACGACGGATCCCGGTCGCTTACCAACCTGCCCACCTTGACCTCCTACAGGGCTCATTTTAACAGCTCACTTCCAACTGGAATCACCAGCTACTGCCCCTCCACCAGATCATGACACGTACCCCTACAACAGTAGCTCCACACGTTATTCTAATGGTTTCATACAATCTACTTCGTGCCAGATCCAAGCATCTCCAACCGCTGCTAGAGTTGTTACGTTTGGCCGCCAGACCTTTGCCTCTCCATCCTTATATAAACCTCAGAACCAAACCTCCATTCATCACCAGTACTATCGACTAACATTGCTTGCTGTTAAGGCTTGATCAATTAGATATGGCTCGAGTTGGGTCCAACATGGCTCTTGCAACGCTCTTCATCGTGACCATGTTCTTGACTCAATCACTGGCTCAGTCCGGCTGCTCGCCGGCGTCGATGAGCCTGTCCTCTTGCCTCGGCTTCTTCACCGGGACATCTACGGCGCCAACGACCTCCTGCTGCACCGACCTCACCAGTATGGTCCAATCCCAGGCACAATGCCTCTGCTCTCTCATCAGCGGCAGCACCAACGTCCTCGGCCTCGTCATAAACCAGGCCCAGGCCGTGTCCGTCTTCGCCCCCTGCAACATCCTCTTGCCACCAGTTAGCCAGTGCAGTGGTACATATATACATATATGTTCTTCCTAATTATCTCATATGATCACTACTATACTAGCTAGGATGTTGCAATGCATTACCAATTGGGCAAAACCAACTGTGTCTTATGTTTGAATGTTGCTGTTTGCTGTTGCTACAGCCGCAGGTGTTCCGTCGACAGCTGGTTCAGCTGGAACGTTGCCTAATGCAGCACCAGCGCCGACGGCCCCAGTCGATCCTTCTACTGCTCTGGCGCCGGCATCCATGCCATCCATCCCTGGCACTACCCCCTCAGCAGGTTTAACTTATGCTCTCTCTCTCTCTCTCTCTCTCTCTCTCTCTCTCTCTCTCTCTCAACCACATCAATGTACATATATATTAGTAGCTGAGTGACACCTACTGATCGATGCGCGCTAATGTTTGATGCTGATGTAGGGACCGGATCGAAGGCGGTTCCGACGACCAAAGTGTCTTCGTCGGCTATGAGCTCTAGCAAGCTGAACCATTCGCTGTTGTTCTTCGTTCTGTTCGTTGGCTATGCTTCGGCTTTGTTTCGCTTCTGAAAGGACGTACTCATGATGTTTGTTGTGCAGTAGGCCAGCTTTTCTTCTATATCTTTCCGTTTCCACTGTGTCGCATGACCGAGGAGTGATATTTATATGTGAAGTTGGATTGGGCTTGTTTGAGTTTACTGGTCTAATCAAGCCATTGATTTACTTGTGTTTTGTAGCAATTTGGTAGCTGTAATGAGCAAATGATCTGAAGATTTGTTTAATTAATTTTCCTGGCTTCTTCCTGTTTCATGATGTGAATACCATAATAGAGGACTTCGGGTATGCTACAAATACTACAACACATGCATATCACTATCAGAAGAGATTTCATCAGATGAGACAAGATTTTAGATTAAAAAAAACATTCATTAAAGTAACTTTCTCGCTGCGCTAACTCCTAAATATATATATTTCTTCAATGAAGAATAATGATTAGGTGAACTAGCACATCTAAACCCAAAAAAAAAAGAAAAAGAAATCCTCTCTTTTAGATTTTACAAGTAGATAAGAACGAGAGCTGTCCGTCAAACTCATCGACACGATCACCCACTAACAATTAAACCTCTGTTCTTTTCTTAAATTAAAATATAGCAGCTCAATCTCTTCTTAGCGATTTTAATCTCCAAGTCTTTACTAAAGCATCTGATCGACATCAGCATTCAATCAATACTTCCGCCTGAAGAATAGATGAAAAGAGATGCATGAATGCATACATCTCAATATTATTATATACAAATCCACTATAAAGCATACAAGATTTCCACCACACACAGCACATAGAAAGCCAGAAACAAAGACCCGGCCTTCTCTTTAATTGCTCGTCTCCAGCATTAAGCTACCTTACAATATTATGGGGTCGCTCGTGCTTCTGGTTGCCGCACTGTGCTCGGTCATGGGCGAGCTGCCTGACTGCAGCGACACGCTCCTCAGCCTAGAGCCATGCCTGGACTTCCTCACCGACGACGCGCCGTATCCGTCCTACGACTGCTGCCAGCAGCTCGCCAGCAGCGTCGAGTCACAGGACACTTGCGTCTGTGCCGTCGTCGACGGCACAGAACCAACGCTGCTGGGGGAACCCATTGATCCCGACCGCGCCGACGAGCTTCCGAGCTTGTGCGACGACCATAGCGCCACCCGTGTCTCCGGGCACGACGTCCAAGAGCATAACAAGGGTCATCAATTCATATATAGTTATTTATTGCCAATTCCTTATTTCTTTATCCTCGGTAAATTAAATCTGATTGCAAATATCTACATGGAATTGCAGCACTTGCGAAGGAGAAGCCTCGTGATTCCGTTGAACCATCTGCTCCTTAAGGTACTGATCTCCTCTTCAACCAAAGAAAACTTTGAGATCTTAGATTGTTATGTACGTGTTTGATAGCAACCACTTATCAAAGTCGTTGATCCTGATCAAACAAAGGGCTGGATCGAGGTGATGCTAATCGATATATGTGCTACCAGTATTGGTGCTGATCAGTGAAAAAAGGAGCGTAGCATGCATGCAGCCACAATATCACAGACAAGTATCAATCAGATACATATACTACTAAAAGCTTTTCTTGTTTCTTCTAGCTTAGAGTTTTCCAGTTATCTCCATCCATTAGGTTTCTTATAGCTAGATTGTATCTTGTTGCTTGCTATATATGTTTAATTTCCTGATATACGAGGAAATTAAAGGAGTTGAACAGTTGGCATTTAATTTGTAGATTGTCATTCCATTGAAGAGTGCATAATACGGTTTGGATTCAAACTGGCATTAAACGAATTTAAATCCATGCTCATCAGTGGAAGCAGAAAGATCTTGAAGAACGTTGAACGCGGCGACATCCACGTTCAGCATAGAAAGAAGTACAGCAAAAAAAAAAAAAAATTGGTAGCCTTGTTTCTCTGGAAATATGCATGTCTGACTACTTGGACAACAAAAATATATAAGACAATTTCGTGTTTGGTTGCAACTTACAATAAATTCTCTAGAATCAAGTTGAGCAAAAAATATGCTGGATTTTTCTCTTAAATTAAGAGAGTTGGACAGCAACTACGTACGTACCTGTGTCACAATTAAACTTCTTTCTTCCCCCAAACAACCAAAACCATATAATGTACACAAACTGATCGATCGATTCTCCTAATTCATGATTCATTGAAGTCATGTTTGTCCAATAATAACGCATTCTTAATATTCGTGCAGCCAAACACTCAGTACTCGATCATATAGAAACACCCAATTAACCTTGTATTCTTCAGCATATTTCTGCTTATAAATCAGATTCAAATTCCAAATCCACCTAAACTACGTACCTCTTCTTAGTAAAGAACCAGCAGATATACTTCCAAACATACATTAATTGTAACTGTGCAAGAAGAAGCCGGCAATGCCGGAGATCACCCTCCGGTCGGTCTGCCGGCTTTCAGAAGTCAACGACTTATGGGTTTTGGGCCTCCAAAGACGAGGTGAGCTACTACAGCAGCTGGAACGACAC
>OY986973.1:3731056-3877353 GCA_963920575.1 Narthecium ossifragum
GCCGCCCTCTGCCACCCTCTGCGGTCCAAGCAGCCATCCACAGCCGCCGCACCAGATCCCCGCCGCTCTCCGCCCCCAACTCCCACAGGCTCCCAGCCACCCTCCGCAGCCCTTCACGGTCCAAGCAGCCATCCACCGCCGCTCTCCACCCCCAACTCCCCCAGGCTCCCAGCCGCCCTCCGCAGCCCTTCGCGGTCCAACCGGCCGGATTTCCGAAATTGAAGAAAAAAAACTGGAAAGAAACTACCAATATTTGTAGTTACTTTCCATAAATTGTAGTTACTTTTCTATAATTTGTAGTTACTATCCCAAAAAAAGGGTAGGAAAACTGGGAAGTAACTACCAATATTTGTGGTTACTTCTCATAAATTGTAGTTACTTTCCAGAAAATTTTTGTAATAACTTCATTGAAAGTTTTTTTAGAAATTTTTGTAGTTACTCTCTCATTTAACTGGTAGTTACATCCCATTTAACTGGTAATTACTTCTCATTTAACTGGTAGTTACTTCTCATTTAACTGGTAGTTACTTCCCATTTTAAGTGGTAATTACTTTACAAAAAAATTGTAGTTACTTCACACTTCAACTGGTAGTTACTTCCCATTTAAACTGGTTTTTACTTGTCAATTAAACTGGTAGTTACTTCACAGTTAACTGGTAGTTACTTCACAGTTAACTGGTAGTTACTTCCCATATAAATTGGTAGTTACTCCCCCAATTAAACTGGTAGTTACTTTCCACAAATTGTAATAGAAAAATGCTTGAAACTATTTATAAAATGTCTATTTTTAAAATATTAAAATTACTTTACAGTAATTGTAGTTACTTTCCTGGAAAGTAACTCCCAACATTTGTAGTTACTTCATAATTTTTTGTAGTTATTTTTCAATGCTCGTAGTTACTTTCCCAATATTTGGTAGTTACTTTCCCAAAATATTTCGTAGTTACTTTACAATTTTTTCTATTTTGATAGTTACTTCCATATTTGGTACTTACTTCCCAATTTTTGGTAGTTACTTTCTAATATTTGGTAGTTACTTCCATTATTTTGTAGTCACTTTTCAAAATTTGGTAATCACTTTCCAATATTTGGTAATCACATTTCAATATTTAGTAATTACTTTCAAAAAAAATTCCGTAAAAAATTTCTATATTCCATTAATTTTTCCTACGTTTCTACCGTTTTTGCTATTTTTCCGCATATTTTTCTATTTTTCGTTAATTTTTCATGCTTTTCAGTAATTTCCTTTTTTACCGTTAATGGCTGCTCCCAAAAAAAAATTCCAATTTTTTTTATATTTTCCGGTATTTTTTTATACTTTTCTACCATTTCCCTATTTTCTGGTATTTTTTTCTCTATTTTTTAGTATTTTCTTTTTTACTTTTAATGCCCGCATTAATGCATGCAACCAGTCATAAGTGGATGCATGCATGTCTTTCCTGTATTGGGAATAGGTGTATGTATTCCCAACCACTCCAATTAATGGCAACCAACTAATTCAAAAACTATCCATCCATCTCTCATTTAAAAAAATACATAAATGGTATTTTATACAGCTGTTCAGAAAAGAGACTAAATGGCTTAAAAGTTTTCAAGGAGATTAAATAGCAAACAACTTCTCCCAAAGAGAGTAAACGCTAATTTTCCCAAACTAATATCCATGTAATTGAATTTTGGGTCAGGTCCGGATCATGTAAGTTCGAGCCACTTAGTGGGGTGTGGCTGCAGCGCAATATCCTAGTTCTACACAGGTCTTAGGCGGTTTGTTTTTTTTGCCTCTGTTATCTAAACTAGGTGCGCTGCAATTGATCGACCACCGCCGCAACGAAGATTTGGTGCACTGCAGCGAACTCAAGAGTGGCGTGATCCAAATGCAAGATGGTCAAGCCATGTCTCTGGAAGCTGGTAATGCTCCAGATCAAATGTGGTGTAACCCGATTGGATTTAGAGACAAACTCTAGCTGTTAATGATCCAGGTTTCAAGTGAGCTGCTAGGGTTAATAAAGGACACTGGTCTTATTCCTCAGCGGCCGTGGGCGCGGGGGCGGGGGGCGGTTTTGTTTTTTTGAGCAATTGAGCCCGCAAGTCATGTAGAGTTTATATAGATCAAAAAGTCAGTTACAATCATACATCAACAAGTATACCAACCAACCCAAAATTGTGAGAACCAATCTGTACTGTCAAAAAAAACCAACCAAAACCACCCCCAGGAAATACAACACCTACTATACAACTCCAAACGCCAACAAAACTAGATATCAAGAGGAAAATCCCTTGATATCTCAGATCCGGGTGCAAAGACCCAAGAACGGGACCAGCGATGAACCCTGCCTAGGTCAGCCAGCCTATCCACTTGTCCCACAAGATCTCGATGCACAGATCTAAAGATGACTGTGCCAAAATGTGCTGAGATGCTACAAATATCTCTCAAAATACCGCAAAAATCCGTCGGCCAAGACAACAGACCATTGATGCATCCAATAAGAAAGGAACTATCAGATTCCAAAATCACTTTCACACAGCCAAGCTCACCTGCAATCTAAATAGCACGCTTAAAGGCATTGAGCTTTGCTTCATCCCTTGACTTTACTTCCACAGATTCTGATATAGCTGCCCAGATTGAACCATCTTCTCTCTTAATTAAAGCACCAATCCCACCAGATTTATTGTCCGCTGCAAAAGATCCATTGACTTGAGCAATACATATACCCATTGTTTGATTCGAAGCCACTTCCTTCACATCAGAAACAAAACACGGGAGGGGGGGGGGGGGGGGGGGGCACTTGCCTACTACCAAAGAGCTGAAGCTGCGCTTGCCTACTACCAAAGAGCTGAAGCTTTCATGGGGACTTGGAGGTCACGGTCGGGGCCGAGAGCAAGCACGGGGTCCGGCGGAGAGGAGAAATCGAGAGCTGAGCTTCTAGATGGGGCTATGCCGTGAGGCCCGGAGGTGAGCCTAGGGCTATTTTATATCTCAATAGCCAACCCCTCTCATCTCTCTCGCCGCGACACCTCCTCTCCCTCTCGACCTCCGGCGTCGGCCAAGGCCTCTTCCCTCTAGCCTCCGGCCACCACCGTCGCCCGATGCTCGTGATCTCTCTCCCTCTCATATCTCTCCGCCTGCGACATGGTGGGTGGCCCAGCCTGTTTGACACCTCTACTAAAAGTCTAAAAACCATTGGCTTGAAAATTTTCACGATAACCATGGGCCGCTGATAGGACTTGAAAAGTGTCGTGATTTAACAAGTCTAACCAAAATTACTATAATTTCCGGTGCTCTACTTTAACTACTAAGAAACTAGTAGATAGCAGAGAGTCCGAGTCGAATCCACATGAACTAAGGTGATTGATAGTGAACGCTTAGCAAATCTCCTACCAATGAGTTGGGAAAAGATTATGGTTTGATATTAAACTAAATTTATACTAAAGGGTTTATGAATACGAGAGAAGAGACCACATGATTCTTAATCAATAACCAAGGTTCTACCAGGTCTTCCTAAGATTAGGGCACGTCAAGCACGATGAATGGCTTGCCTAAAAGTTGATAAGTGAATGGCTAGCTCTACTTACCACTCAACAAGTTCTGGTTAGGATTCCTTGTTGGCAAGAACAATTAGTTAAAGAGTTAGTGACCAAATGATTAGTTACGTTCACTGCTAATGAACCCTCTTATCAGGATGAATTCATCACAAGTAAAAGTACGGATATGGATTTAGGTGTAAAATCAAGATGGGTTAGCATCTTGATGGCCAAATCTACAAAGGTAGGATGTACGAAGGATTAGAGATAGAACATAGTGGGACTAGCACTACTATAGTGGTTATAGCACTATACAATCCCTAATCACGAAGAAGATTTCATCTGAGATATCATGGGACTTGTCGCGCCCCGACCCGCGAAAGCCCAACCGGGCCGGGCGACGCGAACCGGAACCTACAAAACGCGAAAAAAGACGGCGAGGGTTCCCTCTAACCTATCGGTCTCCCTAGCAATTCGTCAAAAAACCCCCAATTTAAAACAACAATTAATTAGCAGAACCTCGAACCACAGATTCAAAACCCAAAGTGTTTCATATACATATCCTCGGAGAGGGGAAGATCCAAATACAACATTACTCCCGTAGGAGACTAACTAGCATAAGGTATAAAAGCAGTAAAGATCGCCACCTATCAAAGTCCACCAGGCGCCGCCGCACCGCCGACCAACTGCCCGGTAGGGGCCACAGAGGAAGAACTGACGCCTGCACCTGCAAAACGCAGCCCGGGTAGGTGTGAGCACTAAGCTCAGTAGGATTCTACACTATGACACACAGAAGGAAGAGGGAAACACAATAGTGTCGCCCTCAAGTAAGACCTGGGTGTATACAGGGGTCCCATAACCCCACCGCGTGTCCCCGAGGCCCACGATTATGGTCTTCCAGCCGGACTGGTCACATGTCAGATCACAGTCAATAGCAGGAAACAACACTGCTGACTCTCAACAGGACACAGAACACTGTTTGGTGGGAAAAGACACTACTGAATAGGCAACTCCTCTACTCAAGAGTTTAAGAACATCGGACACCGGCTACACCTCAGATCCGACTCGAGGCCGACACGACCTCTACTGTCGCGCCCCAACCCGCGAAAGCCCAATCGGGCCGGGCGACACGAACCGAAACCTACAAAACGCGAAAAAAGACGGCGATGATTCCCTATAACCTATTGGTCTTCCTAACAATTCACCAAAAGCACCCTCAATTAAAAGACATTAATTTAACAACATCGAACCATAGATTTAAAACTCAAAGTGTTTAATATACATATCTTCGGAGAGGGAAAGATTCGAATACAACATCACTCCCGTAGGAGACTAACTAACCAAAGGTAAAAGCAGTAAATATCGCCACCTCTCAAAGTCCACCAGGCGCCGCCGCACCGCCGACCAACTGCCCGGTAGGGGCCACAGAGGAAGAACTGACGCCCGCACCTGCAAAACGCAGCCCGGGTAGGTGTGAGCACTAAGCTCAGTAGGGATCTACACTACGTCACACAGAAGGAAGAGGGAAACACAAGAGTGTCGCCCTCAAGTAGGATTTGGGTGTATACAGGGGTCCCATAACCCCACCGCGTGTCCCTGAGGCCCAGGAGCAGCACTCAGTAAGCAGGAACAAACACTGCTGACTCTCAACAATACACTGAACACTGTTTGGTGGGAAGAGACACCACTGAGTAGGCAACTCCTCTACTCAAGAGTTTTAAGAACACCGGGCACCGGCTACACCTCAGATCCGACTCGAGGCCGACGCGATCTCTACAATCATCAAGCAATAAGTGCACCAGTCATCTAAGCCTATCATCAAGTTTGACTGGACACTACAATTCAAACCGGGTACAAACTAGCCAACCCCGGTCCTAGGGCTAAGTCCGAGCTTCCAGCCTCGGGACGGCGACCCAAAGATCACCCACGCCCTAACCAATGCAACTAATGCACAAAACAGAACAATGCATGCTATGACATACACAAACAGGAGATAGGCATGCAACAGTATGATAAGGCATCGAACAAGTCAACCGGATCGCTGCAGCGGTACTACTAACCGCTGCCAGCTGATCCGCAGTGGGTCCCGGCATTACGACGGTACCGCGACCGTCGACCGCGGACTCCTGCAACGGGAAGTAACCCCGAAAACGATGATGAACAGTAACCAATATAATATTATATTCTGAAATATAATATTATATTCAAAACACCAAAACCTCTACTTATGGGCTAATTGATCCCGTCAATCCGACGTCCAAATGACGTCGGATTCAAGATCCAACTTAGCCATCAGTAGATCTACATGTCTGGATCAACATATCCAAAATCCATAATCATCCAACGGTTGAATTAACGGAAAAACATTAATCAGCACAGCTAATCAAAACTCCATAAAACACCATCAGTCAGCTTGGGCTCGATCCAGAACATTTGGATCGATCCAAAGCTTCATACCAGCTTCAAAAACATTCTCTACAAGCAGCTAGTTGACCCCATCGATCCGACATCCAAACGACGTTGGATTCAAGATCTAACTTAGAATCCAGTATATCTATATTCCAGGATCAGCATATCCAAAATCCATAAACATCCAATGGCTGGATTAACGGGAAAATACTAATCAAAAAAGCTAATCAAAACTAACTTACCAATGCTTACTGCAACGCAGCCCTCCAGCAATCAATTCATAAACATTCGTAGGAAAATCAAAAAAATATGAAATAAGCTGGAATAGAAAGCTAACGAAGAGATCTACAACTCTTATGTTTATCAAAAGCCAAGATCATACACGTACAAGCCAGAAAACTCGCCGCAAGCCGGCTGTTCTTCAAGAACAGCAGAAAACCGGAAAATCCGAGATTAATCATGCATAAATCCTACTCAAATCTCAACCAAATATCATGAAACTTATATCAGTAATTCTACTAAGCAAGAGGAAGCTAACAACACCAAGATCAACAAGATCAAACGGCTAGATCTAGAGAAACCCATTAAAGAACACATGTAGGTAGAAGAACCTACCGAACTGCGCATTCCTCGGTTGATCCCTCGCAAACCCGTCACCAACAAGGCTCCAAACCACCTCAGCGACCTTCCTCTCGTCGCCACGAATGCAACAAGCTTTCAAGCTCCTAAAAAGGTGGTCGGAGGAGGGAGAACGACGAAGAAGTAGGGGGCTGTCG
The DNA here is from genome assembly GCA_963920575.1 of Narthecium ossifragum. Classification (NCBI taxonomy): domain Eukaryota; kingdom Viridiplantae; phylum Streptophyta; class Magnoliopsida; order Dioscoreales; family Nartheciaceae; genus Narthecium; species Narthecium ossifragum. Next base: position 3,737,761 of record OY986973.1, read on the forward strand.
GAAGAAACAGAGGAAACAGGGCTCCGCGGGAAAGAAGAGAAAGAAGGAAGAAGAAGAGAAGAGAAGAGAAGGAAAGAAGAGGAAGGAAAGCCCGGGGGAAAGCCAGGAAAGCCGGAGGAAAAGGGAAGGATGGGAGGGAAAGTCCTCCCCTTCTGACAAGAGAGAGCGACGGCCGGCTGCCGTCCTCGCGAAGGAGAAAACGCCACCGACTCGAGTCCGATCGATCGCTCCAAGGAGCGATAGATCGCTCTCGAGCCGCAAACAGCCCAAAGACCTTCTGCACTAAGCGATCGATCTCCAAAGCATGTCAGATCGATCTGGCTAGCAAGGCCAGATCGATCTCATTAGCAATCCAGATCGATCTCCTTCGCCCAGAAAGGCAAACTTGGGCTACAATACAAGCCCAAGCTCAGATCTTCCGATCTCGGGTTCACCTAGCCATTCTAAACAAACACTAACACATATAAGGTCAGTGTGTGCACACGCGGGTGTGAAACAAACCAACAATGCATAATTTACCAAATTACCCTTGCGGTCCAAGAAACAATGCGATCCACCGGATCGCGCGCTCGACGCGAAGCAAACCAACGAGCCACGGGCCCGACCCAGCCGGTCGACCCAGGAGTAGAGGGACGGGTCCTCACATCTACAATCATCAAGCAACAAGTGCACCAGTCATCTAGGCCTATCATCAAGTTTAACTGGACACTACAATTCAAACCGGGTCCAAACTACCCAACCCCGGTCTCAGGGCTAAGTCCGAGCTTCCAGCCTAGGGACGGCGACCCACAGATCACCCACGCCCTAACCATGCAACTAATGCACAAATCAACAATGTATGCTATGACATACACAAACAGGAGATAGACATGCAACAGTATGTCAAGGATAGCATACAAGTCAACCGGATCGCTACAGCGGTACTACCAACTGCTGTCAGCTGATCCGCAGCGGGTCCCGGCATTACGATGGTACCGCGACCGTCAACCGCGGACTCCTGCAACGGGAAGCAACCCCAAAAACGATGATGAACAGTAAATAATATAATATTATATTCCAAAATATAATATTATATTCAAAACAACCAAAATCTCTACTTATGGGCTAATTGATCCCGTCGATCCAACATCCAAACGATGTCGGATTCAAGATCCAACTTAGCCATAAGTAGGTGTAAACACCAAGATCAATATATCCAAAATCCATAATCATCCAACGGTTGGATTAACGGAGAAACACTAATCAAAATCGCTAATCAAACTAACTTACCAATTAATTGCTGCAACGCAGCCCTCCAGTAATCAATTCATAACAAATCGTAGAAAAATCAGAAAATTATCAAATCAGATGGGTTAGAGAGTAGATTCAAGGATCTACAACTCTTATGTTCATCACAACCCAATATCATGTACGTACCGGCCGAAAAACTCGCCGCAAGCCGACTGTTCTTCAAGAACAGCAAAAACCGGAAAATTCGATGTTAATCATGCATAAAACCTACTAAGATCTCAACCAAAGCATATGAAATCTATATCAGAAATTCTAATAGGCATGAGGAAACCAACAAGACAAAGATCAACAAGATCCAACGGCTAGATATAGAGAAACCCATTAAAGAACACAAGTAGGTAGAACACCTATCCAAGAACGCTTTCCTCGGCTGATCCCTCGCAACCAGGCACCAACACGACTCTAAACCACACCAGGGGCCTTCCTCTCGTTGTTACGGATCCAATGAGCCTTAGAACACCCAAAAAAGATGGTCGGAGGAGGAAGAAAGGAAGAGTGGAAGGTGGCTGCCGGAAAAACAGCGGAAGAGAACCGTCGGGAGAGAAGAAAAGAGGAAGGAAGAAGAAGAAGGAAGAAGGGGAAGGAGAAAAGGAGGAAAGGGGGAGGGGACAGCCGGAAAAGAGGGGAGAAAGGTGAAGGAGGGGAGGGAAAGTCCTCCCCTTCTGACAGGAGAGAGCGACGGCTAGCGGCGGCCGTCCTCGCGAAGCAGAAAAGCCACCGACGCCGAGTCCGATCGATCGCTCCAAGGAGCGATCGATCGCTCGCGAAGGAAAAGCCAATCCGGATCGATCCAACACCAAGTTGGATCGATCCGACATAGGCTGGATCGATCCAACACCAAGTTGGATCGATCCGACATAGGCTGGATCGATCCAACACCAAGTCGGATCGATCCGAGCGAGTCAAAACTCACGAGTCCGATCGGTCGCTCCAAGGAGCGATCGATCGCTCAAGGGCTGTAAGCTGCCCAAAAGCAAGCTTCAACTCGTCCGAGCTGGGATCTTCCGATCTCGGGTCCACCTAGCCATTCTAAACAAACACTAACACATACAAGGTCAGTGTGTGCACACGCGGGTGTGAAACAAACCAACAAGGCGCAATTTACCAAATTGCCCTTGCGGTCTACAACGAGCCACAGGGGTAGAGGGACATGTCCTCACAGGACTAGTATGGTCCTCTTATTTAGATGAATCCAATCCAAGTTCTAGCATACACAAGCTTCGGAATCAAGTGCAAACGAGAATAATCCATACACCCAGCAATAAATTGACACCAAAGTATAAAAGAAATAGAAATCAATCCATATAAGCCAATCAATAATGTAAACAAGCCCTAGATCTAAGAAATCCCTAGTAAAAACCCTAGTTACATCATAAGAATCCCATGGCTAGGGTTTTAGCTACTCATCTTTAGGGGTCGATCCATAGATGAAAGTCGATGAACTCCTTCCACCATGGATCTCCTTCAAAGAATCTTCAAAGAAAACTTCCAAAGAAGGACATGAAAACTCTCCTTAAAAAGGTCATGAAAAAAGCCCTCTAAAATCCCTAAAAACTGACTATTGATAGCCTAGGAAAACATCCTACCACGGATTAGATCTAAGCCATTGATCTTCTTTTCTGGCCGCAAAGGATCGATTCCTCTAAGGAGTAGGATCGATCATACTATCTTCAATTGCTATTGTTGTCTTGCTACGTCCCGCGGAGGATCGATCCGTCCTTTGAAGGAAGATCGATCCTTCATGTATGAATTGCCCGAATATGCTTTTTTTAGCTCCAAAGTTGATCTAACTCGTAATAGGATATGTTATACTTGAAATGGGATAAAAGTAGTCAGTGAAGCATTGCTCAGAGACAAACAAAACCAAATAAGACGGGTGTTTTGTGCACTTTTCAAGTCTTATCAGCCGCCATGGCCTTTTTTTGAAAACCATTGATCTCTTGTTTTTTCTTTTTTAAATTAGTTAAGGCCGAAGGCTGAGGTATTTACCTTGGTCTATCTTGGATCTATCGGGCCTGTTTGGCTAACATCCCGAATGGAATCCGGGATCCGGAATCCGCGGTATCCGCACGAGCGGATACCGCGGACGGACGCCGATTTCGGTATCCGCCCTTGGGCAGATTCCGATTTCGGTGAGCCAAACGCCGGGATCCGGGAATCCGGAATCCACGGATTCCGGGATCCGCCGGATTCACTCCCATTCGCTCCCATTCCATTCCATGTCACCAAACGGCTTAATGTCATTGTAACAATCAACAGTAAGAATGTCAACGTCTGCACAGGTAGGTCTAGCTCTAACCAGGGAAAATATCAATCCGAGCGGAAAATTCCCGGCTAAGGTTTTGACCAGATTGAGATATGCTAAGACTCATCAATCATCTTAGCCGATGATATTGACAGATCAATTTAGCTATAAGTGTTTTGATAAATAAATAAAAATCTAAAATAGATGAACAAATTAAATAAATAAGAAACAATAATAGTTAATGTTCTAATAAAATTCCTCCTTCGTCGAAGGCCAGTGTGATCTCCATGCATTGGCTTTCAGCCATGACCAACTTGGTCAACAAGCAAAGAAAGTCCAGCTTGTTGACTCTATTCAGCAGCCTTCCGTGAAGCATCCACACAAACCAGTGAACCCACCTCCAAACCAATAATTATCTCAGACACACATCACACTCATAAAACAACGCCTCCATGAAATGCAACAAAGAAGAGAGCAAGGAGAGATGGACAAGGATCCGGCAACGCCGGAGATCACCCTCCGGCCGTTCACCCTATCGGACGTCGATGACTACTGGGTCTGTGCCTCCGACGACAAGGTGAGCCGCTTCTGCCGCGGGCACGCCTACACCAGCAAGGACGACCTCCTCAAGTTCATCCAAGACACCGTTCTCCCCCAGCCTTGGTTCCGCGCCATCTGCCTCGACGGCCGCCCTGTCGGCGACATCTCGTTCATGCCCAGCGCCACCGACCGGTGCCGCGGCGAGGTGGGCTACGTGCTGGCGTCGGAGCAATGGGGCAGAGGGGTGGCCACCAGAGCCGTCAAGCTCGTGCTGGGCTCTATATTCGAGGAGGTGGAGGGGATGGAGAGGGTGGAGGCGCTGGTGGATGTGGAGAACAAGGGATCCCAGAGGGTGCTGGAGAAGGCTGGGTTCTTGAAGGAGGGGGTGCTTAGGAAGTACATAATGCTCAAGGGGGTTGCAAGGGATATGGTCATGTATAGCTTCTTGTCCACTGATCCCGTGGTTGGATGCCAGATTTCACCTTAATCGTTCCATCTATCATGCAAACTTGTTTAATTCCAATTGCTCAATCTTTGTTGTTGTAAACTCTTGTAATTCCTCTTTGTAACCCAGCTCTCGGGGTTATCTAATAAAAAAAAACAAATTATTGTAAAACTTGAAGAGTTTTTTATATCTCAATAGCCAACCCCTCTCATCTCTCTCACCATGACGCCGCCTCTCCCTCTCTATCTCCGGCTTCGGCAAAGGCCTCTTCCCTCTAGCCTCCGGCCATCGGCATCGCCTGATGCTCGTGATCTCTCTCTGTCTCATATCTCTCCGCCTGCGACAAGGTCTCCGCCTGCGACAAGGTCAGGTGGCCCAGCCCGTTTGACACCTATACTGAAAGTCTAAAAACCATTGGCTTGAAAATTTTCACGATAGCCATGGGCCGCCATGGCTTTTTTTGAAGGGAGAAGGGTCGATAGGGGTCGGAAAAAAATAGAGTTTGATAATAGATCTCAGTTTTTTTTATATGACAATAGGAGCCTATGGGACAAAAATACCATATCTCTCCTTCCCCGACCTCCACGGCCTCCCTCCTTCCCTGAGCTCCGCATCGCCGCCACCTCCTTCCCCAAGCTCCGCGTCACTGTCACCTCCTTCCCCGAGCTCCGCGTCGCCACCACATCCGGATGCCTCCTTCGTTCTCGACGCTGCCATGACTCCTCCCCAACCTCCACGGCCTCCCTCCTACTACTCGGAACCCCCAGAACCCATCGACCTCAACACCTGGAAAGTAACTTGTACATAGAAAGTAACTTGTATATGGAAAGTTACTTGTACAAATGTAGCTCGTACACATGGAAAGTAATTTGTATAATTACAAAAAAAATGTAAAGTAACTTACCGTGATTTTCATAATTGTTACAGGTTTTTTTCAAAAAAATGGAAAATAACTCGTAGAATTGCAAAAATAGTGGAAAGTAACTTGTACATGGAAAGTAACTTCTACTAATGTAGCTTGTATACATGTAAAGTAACTTGTACATGAAAAGTAACTTATACAAATGTAGCTTGTACACATGAAAAGTAACTTGTACAATTACAAAAAAAATGAAAAGTAATTTAACATGATTTCCATAATTGTTACAAGTTATTTTCCAAAAAAATGGAAAGTAACTTGTATAATTGCAAAAGAAGTGGAAAGTAACTTGTACATGGAAAATAACTTTTACAAATGTAGCTTGTATACATGCAAAGTAACTTGTACAATTGCAAAAAATAGTGAAAAGTAACTTGTACATAAAAAATAACTTGTACAAGTTATTTTCCATTGATTTAATCTGGAAAGTAACTTACTTTCCATTGGTAGTTACTTTCCACTGAGAATACGAACAATCACTAGAAATACGAACAAGTCACTGAGAAGTCTTCCAATGTTGAGAATCTTGAAAGGGCATTTTAGTACTAAAAAAAGGTATTATGGCCTAAATGCCTTAAGAAAAAGGTATCCGATATTTTGGACAAATATTTCATTCTCATAGGCCTAAATGCCAATTATCTTTTTTTTGGAAACCATTGGTCTCTTTTTTTTTTGTTTTTTTTCTTTTTTAAATTAGTTAAGGCCGAAAGCTGAGGTATTTACCTTGGTCTATCTTGGATCTATCTTGTTAATGTCATTGTAACAGTCAACAGTAAGAACGTCAACGTCTGCACAGGTAGGTCTAGCTCTAACCAGGGAAGATATCAATCCGAGCGGAAAATTCCCGGCTAAGGTTTTGACCAGATTGAGATATGAGAGGGTTTGGAGAGTATAGATAGAGAGAGAATCTCTGGAGTGGCTAATATTTGAAAGTGAAATCCAAAGCCTCATATGCTTGTTCGCGAATAAAACGTCGATCTCGCAGGGACGAGATTTCTATTTTATTTCGGAGCAAATCATTTTTAATTTCATATAAGGAAATTGCAGGCACCACGCCCCTGGATCGCCAAGTCGACAAATCCATCATTTACATCCCCGTAGGGAACACCTCCGATTCTAGATCCAAATAAATATTTTTTTACATATAAGAAAAGAAATAAATGTGAAGTCCTTGGACGGCCACCTTCATCGCCGAAATGTTGTCTGATGTTCCGAAGATGACGAGTTTGGAGAAGACGTTGAATAAAGTTGCGGAAGCCGCGAATATAGTTGCGGAAGCCGCGAATGTAGTTGGTGAAGCTGCCGAATATAGTTGAGGGAGCCGCCGAATATAGTTGCGGAAGCCGCGAATATAGTTGATGAAGCCGCTGAATATATTTGGGGACGGGCCGCGAATATAGTTGGGGACGGGCAGCGAATATAGTCGCGGACGAGCCTGGCCGATATAGTTGAAGACACGTCTAGCCGACGGAGTTATGGACGAATCCTCTGGCCGATAGAGTTGATGAAGCTTCTCGGTCGATGGCGTCCAAGCTTCAAGGTTTCGGCAATGGGTTCAGAGGAGACACCGTCAGCCCAAATCTGGTGAAGATTGTCTTGCTCGTCGCGGTAAAGTGGCCGTTGGAACGCTGGCTGGAAACAGGGGTCCTGCGGCTAGAACAGAGGATAGCATCGACCGGAACAGGGGACGCAACGGCTGGAGCTCGAGGACATCGGCTTGAAGCTTGAGGACGTCGGCTAGAAGCTTGAGAGCGCCTGGGTTTAGACCTCGCCGTCGCGGGGATGTAGCCAGAGCAAAGGAAGTCAGCGGCTGGAACTTGGGATTCGTTGCCGTGGAAGAGAAGCTGCTGGAGTTGAGGGTGTCGGCTGGAACTAGAGGAGGCAGCAGCTGGAGTTCAAGGACGTCGACTGGAAGCGTGAAGACGTCGGCTTGAAACAGAGCTGTGGCTGGAACAGATGAATGGCTGGAGCTCCTTGGATCTGGGCTTCGTTGTCGCGAGAAGATGGCCGGAGCAGAGAAATCAGCGGCTGGAACTTGAGGACGCCGGCTGGAAACAGAGGTCGTCGACTGGATCAAGGATGACGACATGGACCTCCTTGGGTTGGGTGGCGAATCTCCTCGGGGTGTTGATGCCGCCGCGAGCTTTAGGCTACGCAAGACGGTGGCGACGGATCCGATGGGGATGCGCCGGGTGTTGGAGATAGGGAACACCGGAGAAGACCTCGTTGGGTGTAGGCTTGATGCTGCGTGCTTGAGGCCGTCGATGATGACGATGCGCCGGGGGTGCTCCTCTTGCTTGATCACTCGAGAGGATCACCGGTCGCTCTCCTTCTCCTTCTTCTTTCTTAATTGTTGCTGGACGCGGGGTTGATGATGAGGCGTCAGATCTTCTCTTGCTTGAGCGTCTGAAAGGGCCGGCGGTCGGTGCTGGAGCGACGGAGGAAGTGTGCCAGGTGCTGTCTGGAGCGGCGGAGAAAATGCGCCGGGTTCTTTGAGCGCCCGAGAGAGTCTGTCGTCTCTCATTCTCTTCTCCTCCTTTCTTTCTTCAATCTTTCAGCCTTTTCTCTCTCAATTTGCCCCCTTTCAGCCAGCCTTCACCCTCCTCCTTTTATAGGCACGAGAGGTGATCTCTTAATATGGGATGGAATATCCTGATTAAGGGATACTAATTGATGCTAATCCTTTTATATAAGGATAACTCATATAATCCCACCATATTTAGAGATGCTGATTTCATTTTTCTTTTTTATATGGTATGGGAATGCAATCCAACCATAATTGAAGATGCTGATTTCTCATATGGTATGATATATATTTGATTTGACTGATTTTATATGGGTAGATATTTTGTTTTGAAATTCAAATGTTCAGATTTGAATTATCTGAATATTTGTCCAATTATTCAGATATTTGAAATGTCTTATTTAAATTTTAATTTCGATATTTCATATAATATTTTGGAAAATTTACTGAAATATCCCCGGACAAGCCGAGTGTAAATTACCAAAATATCCTTTTTATCGGCCATATATTTTAGACCGAAATGTCCCCGGCGCAGATGAAATATCTCTGTTCTGAATTTTCACACCCCTGAAGGTGTGAAATGACTAAAATGCCCATTGGGGTTAAATAACCAAAATACCCTTTCGGTTTGGTTATTTAAGCGCGACGCATGGCGACGCGATTTCTGTGCGTGTCGTGGACACGTGCACGCATTATGTGGTGCGCGTATATTTTTGCCGGGACTTAAGCGAATTTGAAGTCGGGTATTTGTTTGGGTTTATTTGAATTTTCGGATTTTTTCCCTTATTTATTTCAGGGAATTTTTTATTATTTCCCAGGTGTGGTGAAAAATTACCAAAACGCCCCTATATTTACACAGCTTATTTAGGATGCCATCAAAGCTATGTAAGGGCTATTTTGGAGTGTAATGGGAAATTTAGACATGCATTTTGGTCTAAATTCTCAAAATACTCTTGGATGGTTAAAATTACCAAAATACCCTTATTCCTCCAGTTTGTATAGGATGTCGTCAAAACCGGGGGTATGTAGGAGATTTGGATGGACTCGACTGTGTGTGAGCCAATTTGGGTTTAATGCGTGAGGATTCAGTCCGGGGACTTCTGCAAATGTAGTCGACTTAGCCTTAGTTAAAATCGATGTCAACAATGCTAAGACTCATCAATCATCTTAGCCGATGATATTGACAGATCAATTTAGCTATAAGTGTTTTGATGAATAATAAAACAAATCTAAAATAGATGAACAAATTAAATAAATAAGAAAAAAAATAATAGTTAATGTTCTAATAAAATTCCTCCTTCGTCGAAGGCCACTGTGATCTCCATGCATTGGCTTTCAGCCATGACCAACTTAGTCAACAAGCAAAGAAAGTCCAGCTTGTTGACTCTATTTGCCATTCTATTTAGCAGCCTTCCATGAAGCATCCACACAAACCAGTGAACCACCTCCAAACCAATAATTATCTCAGACACACATCACACTCATAAAACAACCCCTCCATCAAATGCAACAAAGAAGAGAGCAAGGAGAGATGGACAAGGATCCGGCAACGGCGGAGATCACCCTCCGGCCGTTCACCCTATCGGACGTCGATGACTACTGGGTCTGGGCCTCCGACGACAAGGTGAGCCGCTTCTGCAGCTGGCCCGCCTACACCAGCAAGGACGACCTCCTCAAGTTCATCCAAGACACCGTTCTCCCCCACCCTTGGTTCCGCGCCATCTGCCTCGACGGCCGCCCTGTCGGCGGCATCTCGCTCATGCCCAGCGCCACCGACCGGTGCCGCGGCGAGGTGGGCTACGTGCTGGCGTCGGAGCAATGGGGCAGAGGGGTGGCCACCAGAGCCGTCAAGCTCGTGCTGGGCTCTATATTCGAGGAGGTGGAGGGGCTGGAGAGGGTGGAGGCGCTGGTGGATGTGGAGAACAAGGGATCCCAGAGGGTGCTGGAGAAGGCTGGGTTCTTGAAGGAGGGGGTGCTTAGGAAGTACATAATGCTCAAGGGGGTTGCAAGGGATATGGTCATGTATAGCTTCTTGTCCACTGATCCCATGGTTGGATGCCAGATTTCACCTTAATCGTTCCATCTATCATGCAAACTTGTTTAATTTCAATTGCTCAGTCTTTGTTGTTGTAAACTCTTGGTAAACTTGAAGATCAAGATAACATTGTTTACTGTCCAAAAGTTGTTTATTCTAGAAGAAGTGTTCAAGGAATCAACTTGCCGGCCAACAATGTCATCTAATTCGGGGTTACATCTCTTTATAAATCCCAATGTTATCATGGCACTTAAAAAATCTTTGCGAGAAAAGTTTCAACCTGACCAGGCTCAAGAAGTCTTTAAACGTTGCAAAGTTAGAGGGTCAGAAAGATGGAAGGAAGCCTAACAAAGCCGGCGCCGCCGGAGATCACCATCCGGCCACTCCTTCTCTCCGATATCGACGACTTGATGAAGTGGGCGGCGGATGACCGGGTAGTGCGCAACCTTCACTGGAACCCTTTTGCTAGCAAGGAGGAGGCAATCAACCACTTCAACAGCTATATCATGCCGCATCCATGGTACCGTGCCATATGCCTGCACGACAAGGCCGTCGGCTCCGTCTCAGTCAGGCCGGTGCCGGGCGATGGCACCGGGCACAGGGCCAACATGGGCTACGCCGTGGCATACGAGCACTGGGGCAAAGGGATAGCGACGGCGGCGGTGAAGAAGGTGGCGGCGATCGTCTTCGAAGAATGGCCGCACCTGGAAAGGCTCGAGGCCATGGCCGAAGCCGAGAACATGGGTTCTCAGAGGGTGTTGGAGAAGGCAGGGTTCAAGAAGGAGGGTCTCCTCAGGAAGTTCATTGTACTCAAAGGGAAGACTAGAGACGTGTTTATGTACAGTCTCATAGCTGGAGATCCTATTCTTCCATGAATTCAAGATGTTTTTACTGGATTTTGGTCTAATGTTATTGATTTGGTATCCATAGTAGTAGCACTTTTATCACTAGATTCTTTAGCTTCCATTGAAGTAGTCAAGAGTCAGCAGAGGCGGCTACAGACAGCTGACCTCAGTCACCTATATATAACATACATGTTGCTGATTTGCTTCCAATGCTCTTGTGATGGAAGCAGAGTCCCTTCTCAAACTAAAGAGGAGCCCGGCGATCACCCTTCGCCGGTTCGAGCTCTCAGACGCCGACGCCTTCATGGCATGGGCGTCCGACGAGCGCGTGACTCGCTTCCAGCGCCGCGACCCGTACACGAGCAAGCAAGAAGCAATAGACTACATTGCTAACCACATCATGCCACACCCTTGGTATCGAGCCATCTGCGTGGAAGGCCAGCCCGTCGGTTCCATCTCCGTCAAGCCTGGCTCCGGTGATGATGGCCGGTGCAGGGCCTCGATAGGTTACCGGCTTGCCTACGACTACTGGGGCCGAGGGATTGCCACAGCAGCTCTGAAGGTGGCGGTGGCCAATATATTTAAGGAGTGGCCACATATAGAAAGGCTCGAAGCCGTCGCCGATGTCGAGAACCCGGGCTCGCAGAGGGTGCTGGAGAAGGCTGGGTTTCATAAAGAGGGTGTTCTCAGGAAGTACCTTACACTGAAGGGTAATATCAGAGACATGGTTATGTATAGCTTTCTGTCAACTGATCCTATGGATGAGTGATGGCTGTGCTTTGTTTCATGCCTATTTCAAATTTTCCCACCAGTAATGAAATAAGAATGCAATTGTCATGATTCAAAGGTCTGCAATCCTCGATGGTATGTTTTCAAGAGGAAAAGGCATTTAAAAACAAGGCGAAAGGCCAAAGTTTGATCTTTGTAACATATGACAACGCTACAAAAGTCTCATTATACTAAGGAGTTAAGTCTAAATGGTTCGCAGCAGAGAAGACTCTTGTGGATCATAGGATTTCAATCGCTTAGAGGATTATATCATACCAAAGACAGGAGTTCTCAAGTAGCAGATACCTACAGATGGAGCCAGCAGTCAAAGAAATTGGATAAGCATGTTGAATCCAACAATTTAGGTGATGCCATTAAAAACAAGAGCAGGTGAATTGAGTGACACCAAAGTCAGTGTTAGAAATGCAGACAATTTTACACTCTGTGATCCACTGATGAAGTTAAAGTATAGCACAACCTCGGACAAACAAGAGCCCCACTCTGTATTTGTTTTTCTTCACATGCGAATATACTAAGATTAAGATTGACAAGTTATGTCAAAACTACACGAGCAGCTAAATTTGCATGGAAATGTAGACAAAATACTTGTTATATATATGCAATTCTCACAACTCAGAACAAGATAAAGGCTACGAAAAGAAATTTTGCAAGAACCATTGCAAAAGATGCTTATCCTGAAGAGAACATTGTCCATCAAATCTGCAACATAACTCACTAAACACAACACTTGCCTAATATGTAACCCTTTTGCTGTAAGGAAACCTCTTAACAGTTGTTTATTTCATTAGAAACCGGAATGTGATAGATACTTTGTATTCTTTCCGCATGGGTATAAACTGTAAAGGGCAGGTTAGGCTTGTGATCAGCAAAACATCCTAGGAGGTTAAACATGAATTTGAACAGATTCATCAGCACAGTAATAGCAGCGTTTAATAGATGACATAAATCTGAAGTTCACAATGCATGACACCCTCTAAGCCAAAAACTGTGGAACAACACAGCAGGAACCTGATCTAGACCATCTTAACAAGAACTTACTCCTCTACTGGAGACAAGAAAAAGAAGGAAAAAACGCATACAGACATGAAGACGAGCCACTAACATCTCAGATCATCCCCATCCGCTCTAATCAAGTACTAGCCAAAAACTTTACAACAGGAGAACAAAATCGCTCACGGGGGCTGCTTAGAGATTTTCTCAGGCCTCACTGAATGAGTCTAGATGCTCAATGATGGGTCGGATGAGCACTTCTCCCCACCCTCATCAATCAGCATCTCCTGGTTTCGGCACTCGTGACTGCAAAATGCCTTATCGCCTCTGAAAATGATTAAGAGCCATTACATCTAAGCTCTAGATAAAAAATATGTACATGCATGAGTAAATAAGCCACTGATAGGGGAAAAATCAGTCATAGGCAAGAGAAAAAAGAAAAAAAAAATCAGTTGAGCAGCCCAAGGTCTACTCTCAGTGTCTCTCAAATTGCGCTACCAATAAGAGTTTAGTTCGTCGATAGATACATTAACAATTTCAAAGTAGAAAAAGACGACAGCCAACAATTGGGATAGAAAATCAAAGGCAGGCAGGGGCGTGACACTGATAGAATTATGATGAGGATAATAGCTCTTGCTGACATGCCAAAAGGAAAACCACTTAGGTCACTTTTCAATACACATTTAAATCCATGAACAAAAAGATCCTCGAGACAAACACAACATAAAAAGGGATGTAGCTGTCTACAGCTTAATTTCAGTGAACTAGCCCAAATTTATGGCACCAAACCTATCATACTCTCAACTACGTAAGCAGAAAACTTTAATCACAGACTGCAGCAAAACCAGCCCTTAGACTGGGGACCTTGATGATGTTAACTTGCAACTTGGGGACCACAAGACGAAGGGGGCTTACATCCTTTAGCAGATAGACTATAAAAAAGAACCTCCAATTGGAAAACTTTTGGTGTCTGTCCTTCCTCGTTAAGGCAATTTATGATCAAGTTACAGCCGTTTATGTGAAATCAATTATATAGTGACAAAATAGATCACCAAACAAAATAGTTGTCATATATAACCCAGGATATTAAGAGAGATAGCTGTGTACCTATTATAGTGCTGAAAAAAAGGCCAAACAACCTTAGATCCCAATAGTGTTCATATAGACCATCTTAAAAGAGACAAGAATAGCAAACGAGCCATCATAGTCATGAACTTGTCTAAGGAATTACACAGACAATTAAATGGCACTTAACCGCAACGTAACTGGAGTATTCCTTATATTATCACAAGAAAGAATATAGAAACAAATGAACTTCTAACAATTACGAAGATTTGCAAACTAACCTATACATGAAGATGTCTGTCCCCTGTCCAAGATTCTTCTTGCAAGCATAACAGAAGCTCAAGAAATCGTCCGAAGGATAGCCTAAGTTCCCTTTCGAACTACCGTGTTCTCCCCTCAGCACACTGAATCCATCCCTGCAGCACTCTAAGATGCAGTTGTCGAAGATGTGAGTGGTCTTTGGGTTCGGACCATGACTGATGACACATGTATAGTCCTCAGAGAGCTCCATCTCACTAGTGGGAAGTCTCCCAGTGAAAACCCGAGGAGAAGAGGCCCGCAACTCGGTATCCAGATGGCCAGACCTCTGCACATTAGTGAACAAAGCCAACTGGGAATTCTTAGTTTTGATTCCAAACTCTATGGGGGAACGTGGAGATTCCATATACCCATTTGAGAGAATGTTGTTAGCATGCATGGAAGGTATCTGAATCTTAAGTTTCGATCCAAACAACACCCTTCTGCTGTCTGGACAAGAATATTTCATATCGGCCTCTTCATCCTTGAGGGCATCCACAATGCCAAGTCCTATGGCTTTTGAGCCTCCATTGTCCCAAGGATGGTGTGTGTTCTCTGCATTGAAGGTGGCAGCATGAGGCTCGGATAGTGGCTTTCCAGGGTTCTTATCAGAGAAGAAGGGGTTCCCAAAGGCAGAGAAGGGCTTGGTTTCAAGAATGGAGGTAGGACTCATGGCAGCCTCAGAGTCTGAGAAGCCCTTTGGAGAGAAACCCACAAAAGGCCTTGTAGAGGTGAACAGAGAGCAAGAGGTGGTGGGGTTGTTCAGCTTAGCAGAGGGTGATGGCAGTGAGAGGTGATCAGTCATGAGACCTTGCTTGCTGCTCACTACTCTGGATCTTTTCCTCAGCATAACCTGATGCTTAAGTGGTCTCGGAATCTTTGGAAGACCACTACCAGTGAACTAGAAAAAACAACAAAAAAAAGCACCTAAGACTTCCAGTAGTGAACAAAAAGGCACAAAAGTAAAAGTTGACAGGAAAGAAAGTGTGAGATAGAGATAGAAAGAAGCTCTTTTCTTACTATTCTCTTCCTTCAGCTAAGAAAAATTCGAGGACAAAGATTGTAAAACTAAGCGAAAAAAGATTAAGAAAAAACATGAGCTCACCTTGGCTGGTTATGTGATTGTCCTCACGAATCAACACCCACAAAGCCAAACAGCAGTCGAAATGAGAACTTTGTGAGAGCACCAAGGTGCCTCTTTCCTCCCTTCGGAGATCTCTTCTCTTCCCTTTTTAGCAGAATAACCTCTTCTTCTGTGCCAGAGGTTTAAAGGAGGAAAATTTGGGGCTTTTTCTGGCAACTTAGAGAAAGAAAACCAGGTACATAGTGATGGTGCAATGAGAAAATCCTCACTCCTTTAGCTGAAGATACTACGCAAAGAACAGAGTAATGCACCAAAAAGGTACAGAAATTACAAAAAAAAGCCGATTTTTGTCAAGAACTAAGATGATATTAAAGGCATCATTTTCCTCTCATTCCTTGAATCCCTCCAAGACGCTGTTGTCAAGAACCCCTCAAAATCCAAAGGAAACTAAGCTTCGAACCAACAAAGCCTTCTCCCCACAGTTGTAAACTTTTCCCACAAAAACAACAATGGTCGGAAACAAAATCACATCCAAAGAACCAAATCAAGAACTAAAAATGCAATCTTTCCCTCCTTTCCTCCAACAAAAGACACAAAACAACAAGAAAAACCCCCAACAACAAAGACCCAGATCGTAAAAACCCAATCTAAACACCTAAAACCCCATAAAGGCCATTCCTTTACCCTTCCTTCACAGTCTCTCCATTCAAAGGCATGCAAACAACGGACGCTGTTCTAGAGAGAAACAGGCGACAGGGCCTTGGGTTGGGAGGGGGTTTGATACCGCCAAGGAGAGACGAAGGGTGGGAGCCTTATTTAAAGATGTCGGTGTGATCCTAATAAGTACTTTTTTTCTTAAACTAATGGCCATTCTTAACTAGAGAGAGAGAGTGAGACAAGTCGTGCTAATGGTGTAAAAAATCCAGAAATTATTAGACGGGGCTGAACCGGACCGGACCGGACCGGGTTTAATGCTTAAGATGGTAAAAGTCCTGTAGACCGATGAGACTCCAGAAGTCTCATTCGCTTGGGATATATTTGGTAAAAATTCTCTGGAAATGTATCTTTTCTCTCTCTAATCATTCTTTGGAAACTTTTTATGAGATTTGTATCTCAAAGCGTGACCCTTGTCTTGGCTCCATCCGGCTCGGCTGTCTCTTATCTGATTCTTTAGCTCACCATGTTGTCATATATTATCCAAAAAATTGAATAATTTAGTTCATATTCTGTTGTTTAGGGATTTATTTTTAGCTGCAACTGTATGAATTTAATAATTAAATTGTTTGTATTTGATATCCAACACGCAAGGCTAATGGGACAAGTCATTTATAAATACCTGTGGGCTAATGAGTACAATATTAGATCTTGTTAGGGTGAAAATGCATATTTTTTTTTTATACTTTTAAGCCGAGCGGGTGAGCCGAGCGGGTGAGCCGAGCCGAGCGTATCTTTATCGGGTCGGACGCCGTTCACGGACTCCCCTGTGGATCCCATCAACGTCTATAACTTCTACTAGCGGGCCCCACGCTACTCCCAGTCCTAGCTAAACACCCTAGAATCTCATATCAATTACCAGAACTACCACTGCCTTGGATCCATTCCGCTCCTCATCATAGACCGTTCGATCTAGATCGTAAGGCTATTATTCATAAGAATACCATGAACTTGATATCCATACCCCGCTTATTCCGCACCTCTACTCAGGAGCAAGACAGGAATTTCTAGTGGAGTGTGCACGCGGAGAACTAATGCGAGTGCGTCTATCAGTACCCGTGTAACAACCGCAACGCCACGTGTCGAAAGCAGGGTGCCCCCACTCCGTACACGTGTGGCAGCAAGAAAGCGGCAGTGCTGCCCCCCAGACTGACAGGGCCCGGCACTGGAGCAATTAATAAAGAAAATTGTTGAGTTATAGTAATTTTTTTAAAAAAAAGCCAAAACCATTACTATAGAAGTGAGACTCTTTAGGCTTATTTAATTGCAATAATTGTCCAATGGGATAATTAGTATCTGATTAAGAATCTTGATGATGAAAGAACCCTACTTAGACTTTAAGCATATAGGATTAGGAATGATGGGAGGCCCATGGCATTTATAAGTTAGTGAGCTGTGAGTGATGGGAATTTAATACGTGTGGTATCCCAAAGTTGAATAATATCCTTCATTTTTTAATTACAAATATATTTCTTAAAATTTTTAAGTTGAATAATATCCCTCATTTTTTAATTACAAATTTATTTCTTAATTTTTTTTAATATCATGTATATTCTTTCACCCGGCGTCTAGCATAATATCATCTCATTTACCAATTGGCACAAGTAATCACCATCACCCACTAATCATCATCTCTCTCTTAATCATCTGGTAACCATCACCTTCCACGTGACTTCATCTTGATCGTATGATATATCCAGACTTAACTTGGATCGGACATCCCTATCCATCCAATAAGATTCACTAGATCTTATATAAATAGATTACTTATTAAAATTCTTCTAATTTTATTACTACATGGACTTGATTAATGTTTTTTTTAAGAAAAAGTCTCTTATTTCCAACTAATTTATTTTATCAAAGTAAATTGTTTGGTTCGCAACATTGTGCAATGTTGCGTCACTCGATATAGCATTTTTTTTTTCGATCCAGTTATTTGACATGTTACGTCATACATATATGAATGATGCGTCCATATTTGTTATAAAATAGTTTTTTATATATATATTATATTATATTATACTATTAAATTGATTATTTTACATGATACAATAGCTGACAGTACAATTTAGCCGGCCAATATTGCAAAACAAATACCTATGTGTCCATCATGCTTGCATT
This sequence comes from Narthecium ossifragum, assembly GCA_963920575.1. NCBI lineage: Eukaryota > Viridiplantae > Streptophyta > Magnoliopsida > Dioscoreales > Nartheciaceae > Narthecium > Narthecium ossifragum. Next base: position 3,755,664 of record OY986973.1, read on the forward strand.
GTCCCTTTTATAGCTGTTTTTAAGAAGTATTTATGACGCTTGTAAAGTAAAAAACATATTTTCTCAAAGTAGTTAATCAAAACCACCAAAATGCGTGTTTTTTTTAAGATTATCCAATCGTACCCGATACTTTAAGAAACTTTGCATGCGAGTCTATATAATCTAGTACAAATTAGTACAATCTAGCTAGATATTCATCGTGAATTAGTCAACCAACTTTGATAGTAACAAATAGCATTTAATATTGTTCCTTTTGTTTCATTTTTTTTAAGATTTGGTCTTGGATTAGAGTTTTCTCTCATAAACTAAACGTGGCTTGTAGATTTGGTTTTCCACTTTTCCGCCATGATATTTTTTTATGCTTCCTCCTAGATTTTATACGATTAGATCCAATTGTTAAACAGTATTGCCCAAATCGTCACTGAAAGCAACCAATACATTGAATCACTTGAAGTGTGATGCTCGGTCTGTACCCGCTTATATGTTAATAGGTTCCCCCCCTCCCCCCACCAGGTGGATAACCACCATCCTCATTACTTACTTTCACACGGCTTCATCTTAATCGCATGATACATCGGGGCTTAACTTTCATATGGCATCCCTATCCGTCTAATAGAATACATTAGATCTTATATAATAGATAGATGATGGTTGAAATTGAATCTTAAGTTTAGATTAAAACTCAACTAATTACCACATCACTTTTGACTCGATCAAGTCTTCTATAGACCAAATCCGTTGAAGAATTGGCTACTTATTCTCATTGGCATTCAAAGTCTTCGAAATGTAAAATATTCTTCATAAGCATGGCTCACTGTCATGGAGCAATCTAGTTTCTTAGCGTACGCTTCAATGGAAAGACTTGCGACCTCTAGTACGGAGATGACAAGTTCAAACCTTGATAGCATAGAGGTATTTGGTCTGCGTTCCTTTATTTTAATTCAGTTGTTTTTCTGTACATTCCTCGACATTTTAATGCCAAGGTGAATGGTATTGTGAGACGGTGTCGTTGGTCCGGAGCAATATTTAGACGGACTCTAGAGGACGGCATTAGGGTCTTTGAATTGTTGATATAACAATAGTCTTCGGGCTGAATTAATCAAAGAAAAGAAAAGAAAAAAAGAACGGCCCAAACATATATTAACTATCATTACGGAATTAATGACATGAGAGCTAGCCATGGCTTACACTGCGAAGACGGAGACAGCGTGCTAATTCGTGGCGTCCGGGTGGTGCCTTTGCACCTCTTCGATTAACAGACTTTAATTTAAAATAAAATAAATAAAAAATTGGATGAGATGAATATGCCGTGACTCATTCTCCATTTATGAAAGAAAAGGTTTGAGAGAGACACAAGCTTATTAAAATTAAACAACATCTCTCTTTGTTCTCTGTCTGCCAATATCATAGCTTGACGCCTCTTCCTTCCATTTATTATCACCTATGGAGTAAGTGGTTGATTAGCCATCCATATGTGGGGTTAGTTAGTAATCTTAACATGACAACATACATACTGTCAGAAAAACTTTGAATTTGGAGCAGGAGTTCATCATGACAACATCTTAACACCATACGGATTAAAAAAATAATTCAAACATAACTTTATTCTAGAGTCAAAAAAGTTAGAAAACCCAATGTACTCATCATGCCTACTTAAATCACATTAGTACCTTGCCATGATATCATGGCTAAAAATAATAGCTTGTAGGACTAGGAAACTTTGGGCGTGTGGGGTTGTAGGAGTGGGTGGGGACCTTGATGAGGTTTGGACTTCGATGGTGATGTTTGGTAAGGGATATGTTATTTCGGGATAAGGGATTTTAGGTTTATGAAAATGGAGATAATCATGAGGTTAAATTCATTCCTCATATTTTTTTATTCAAAAATAAAAATAAATTAGTAATGCTTATTTGAAATAAAAAAATTATGTTTAGTCGTAGAATGTGAAATATGAGTAGAAACTATAATTTTTTATTAGAGTTTTTTTGTTTATTTGGACCCTCCATATTTGCAGTAGGCTTATCAGGACCTCTCCTATGATTTTTTGCGGAGTAGTATCCGAAACCCATTTTATAACCATATTATCCATGTCAACCATGGTATGGCCTTCCACATGCCCACGACACATGACATGGCACGGTCATGGTGGCTGTCACATTACGTGGCATGGTTCCCCATGCGAACCCACTTAGATTAATAAAATATTATTATCTTTAATATATATTATGAAAATAGTATAAAATAAATAAAATTTTATATGATGTAGACTAATCATGATATGACACATGACATGTGGGACCCAATTATAATATTATTATTTAATACACTATGTATACGAAAATGTTTTTACGCGCGTAAAAATTTTTATACACTCATAAAAACGCATACAAAATGTCTACGTGCTAACAAAAAATATTTACACGTAAAAAGACACACGTACATAAAATGTTACCACACGTGTAAAATTTTTTATACACTCATAAAAATATATGTGCGTGTTTGGAAGCACATGAAAAAGTATACACGCGTAAAAACATTTTCCTACACATAATGTATAAATTTATATTAATTATATATTATTATAATAAAAAAAATATTAATATAAGTGGGTTTCACATGTCACGTGTCATACCATGATTGGTCAACATCATATTAAAAGTATTATTTTATATTATTTTAATAATATATATTATATTATTTTCATATAAGTGTGTCCTCATGGGATACATTGATGTGTATGACTGTGTCACGTCATCATATTATTCTCCGCTGAGTGTCATTATGAAATAAATATTTTTATATCTTGTATTGAAACGCTAAACCATTGGCCAGGACTCGACATGATGATAATGGCAAAAAAGGACCAAACATCCATCCATCCATCCATGTACCAAATCATTGAGAATGATGTGATATCACCCATCTATCAAACCATGTGGTGGGACACAATGGGCACACATTCTTTACTCATCCATCATGATTCATGAGATCAAAAACCCCAACGCAGGAATCCTATTCCTGCACAACCACATCAATATACTATATAGGTAATTGGTGATAACACTAATTTAACAAAAATTATCATAAAAAATCCCATTAGCTTGATTTTAAGGTGAAAACCTGATTTATTGATCATCCTAATTAGTTATTAAGGTTGGATGACAAAAATGCCCTTATATGATTCAAAAATACCCCTGTGCAATCCGGTGGCTGAGGTTCGCCGGAGCTTGATCGCCGGCGAGGAGGGCTCTTCGGAGCGGGGTACCGGTGCATTTGCGTTCGTGGAGGTCTCAGGACTTGATCCACCGGCTCCGATCGTGGAATACAGCTCCGACGTGGCCGGATCCAGAGGCGGCGGCGCGGTGGTTTTGGGTGGGGTTGGTCGGCACCGGAGGAGACATCTGTGAGGGTGGAGAAGGTCGAAAATGGGTAGAGGAGAAGATTTAGGTGAGTTTAGAGGTGGTTTGGAGGCTTTGATGTGGTCGGAGTGGCGGTGACGGAAGGTGGTCGGCGGTGGGTTGATGCCGGCGTCGGAGAGGAGGGCAATAGAGGTGGTTGAGGTCGAGAATGGAGTAGGGGAGATGATCGTAGTAGTTTTCCGGTGATTTTAGGGTGGTTCGGTGGCGAGAGAGCGGCGGACGGCGAGAAGGCCGGAGCGGCTCGGGGTCGAGCCGATCAAAGCCGCAAACAAGCCGGGACGATGAAGTCCCGGCTTGCGGGTGAGCCGAGCCGAGCCGACTGAGGAAGAGAGAGAATATATGGGAAAATCGGGAATATTAGAAAAAAATTCAAAAAAAATTAGAAAAAACTGGGAAAAATTAGGAAAAAGTAAGAAAAATATGGGAATAAAATATGAGAAGTGATTTCGTTAATCTGAGATCTTGACTCGGTTTATTAGTCCGAAGTGATACGATGGAGAGCCGGTCTCTGAGAGAGAGAAAATTGGGTTCAGCCAGAACTCCACCTGATCTGATTTAGCTCAGCCTAGCCCACTATCTGTAGGCCTAGTATTGTGCATTGGATGTCTTGGATTCTGTTGCCGACTTGACTATGACACACTACGCAGAGTTAACAGGGTCAGGGGCAGCGCCCCGGCGGGGATCGACCTGACTCGGATTTTAGGATTTGTTTTAGCGGATCCAGCCTATTTTGTCTTTAGGCCCGACCCGGATTTTAAGATTTGTTTTAGCGGATCCGGCTTATTTTCATCTTTATTGATCTATTTTCATCTCTCTGATCTATTTTCATCTTTATTGATCTATTTTCTTCTCTCTGATCTGTTTTCATTTTTGTTGATCTATTTGCATCTCTATGATATATTTTCATCTTTTTTATCTATTTTCATCTTTGTTATTCTATTTTCTCTTTGTTGATCTATTTTCATCTCTTTGATCTATTTTCATCTCTTTGATCTATTTTTATCTCTCTGATCTATTTTCATCTTTGTTGATATATTTTCATCTCTATGATTTATTTTCATCTTTATTACCTACTTTCATCTTTATTGATATATTTTCATCTTTGTTGATCTATTTTCATCTTTATTGACCTATTTTCATCTCTCTGATTTATTTTCATCTTTTTTTTATCTATTTTCACCTTTGTTGATCTATTTTCATCTTTGTTGATCTATTTTCATCTCTCTGATCTATTTTCATCTTTGTTGATCTATTTTCATCTCTCGATCTATTTTCATCTTTCTGATCTATTTTCATCTCTCCGATCTATTTTCATCTCTATTGATCTATTTTCATCTCTATTGATCTATTTTCATCTCTCCGATCTATTTTCATCTCTATTGATCTATTTTCATCTCTATTGATCTATTTTCATCTCTCCGATCTATTTTCATTTCTATTGATCTATTTTCATCTCTCTGATCTATTTTCATCTCTCTTATCTATTTTCATCTCTATTGATCTAATTTCATCTCTCTGATCTATTTTCATCTATATTGATCTAATTTCATCTCTCTGATCTATTTTCATCTCTATTGATCTATTTTCATCGTTTGTTGATCGATTTTCATCTTTGTTGATCTATTTTCATCTTTGTTGATCTATTTTCATCTCTCTGATCTATTTTCATCTCTCAGATCTATTTTCATCTGTCCGATCTATTTTCAGAAAGATGAAAATAGATCAATAGAGATGAAAATAAATTGTCAAAGATAAAAATGAGTTTAGAAAGATGAAAATGAATTAAGAAAGATGAAAATGAATTGTCAAAGATGAAAATGATTTTAGAAAGATGAAAATGTATTTAAAAATATGAAAATAAATTTAGAAAGATGAAAATACATTAAAAAGATGAAAATGCATTTAAAAAGATGAAAATGGTGTTAAAAAGATAAAAATAAAGTTTAAAAGACAAAAATAAAGTTGAAAAGATGAATATGCTGGAAAGATAAAAACGCATTTAAAAAGATGAAAATGATTTTAAAAACGATGAAAATACATTGATAAGATTAAAACAATAATTTAGAAAGATGAAAATGAATTTAGAAAGATGAAAATGAATTTAAAATGATGAAAATGCAGGAAAGATGAAAATGAATTTACAAATATGAAAATAAATTTAAAAAGATAAAACCAGCCCAATCTGGCTGTAATCTGGTCAAGTCTGGATTGTTGGATTTGAGCATGATCAGATTGAGCTGGGATTGAGCATGATGGGCTGGATCTGATGGGATTTGGATCAGATCAAACTAAGGTCACTTGGTTGGGCTGAACTGGATCAAGTCAGTTGGCCCGGTTGAACCACTCCAGGCTGAAGGAGCAAGCTCATCGGGGAAGGAGGCAGCGAGCAGGGGAGGGGAAAGCCGGCGCGACAACGGCCGGATCTAGCCGGGAAACGGCGGCGGAAGGGTCGCGAGGCGATGGAGATTCCGGATCGGCGGTTGGATGGCGATTTGGAGGTCGGAGACGGTGGCGTTGGGAGCTTACGGCGCCGGATCTGAGAGTAGGAGCTCGGGTTGGGGTTTCCGGCGAGGAGGGCGATCGGACGGCGTCGGGGAAGGAAGAGACGACTAGTGGTTGCTGGTTTCGGAGGATATGGAAGGATGAGTGACGGCGGACGAGCTCGGGTCGCTGCAATGGACGACGCCGGCGTTGGATCTCATCGGAAGTGCGCCGGGGAAGGAGAGGCGGGGTCACGGTGCTCAGATCCGAGGTCGGAACGGTGGCCGCAGGGGAGATCGCCGGGGAAGGGGGTGGTCGCCGAGGAAGGGTCGGCGGCGGAGATGGTGAGGGATGTCTCGCCGGAGGAGAGAGGAGAGAGGAGAGAGAAAATGCTGGAATAAAAAAAGAAAAATAAAATAAGGGTATTAGTGTCATTTTGAGGTGTTTTGGAGTTTTTCATCTACAAGTAGTGAAAGTGGGGGTTTTATCAAGATGCATGGGGCTCTGGACAAGGAGGGGCCTAGATTTGGGGCTTTGGCCAAAAACCCCTATACTATATAGGTAATTGGTGTCGTTTGGACGGAATAAGCTATTTCGGATTTAAAAAGAATAGAAATTAATGTGGTAAGTAGTGTGACAAAGTTACAGTGTTTGGTTGAAAAAATAAGAATAAATTAGTAATGATTGTTTTGAATAAGAAAATAGTGTTTGAATAAAAAATGTGGAATATGAACGTGGATCGGTGAGATGGAGAGTAAATTTCACATTTTATTTTTTTATAGAACATTTTGGTAATTTAATTAATAATATAATAATACATATAATATTCACTTTGACTTTCATATTTAATAATATTATAATGCATATAATATATAATATTCTAATTCCGTGCTATTAGTATTATGATGCATATATTCACCTTGACTTTCAAATCGCATATTCGACATAATCAATATGATTAAAATAGAATAAATTATAATTAGATACACAAACAAGCCTGTATATTCTAAATTAACTCAATATAAAGTAAATAAGAAGCCGTCATTGCTCGAAGCCTGCCCTATCGACCTTTGCATGAGTTGTCTCGTTGGATTCCTCGTAACGAGCCCTAATGTAATCTTCATTTAATTGCGAGGCTTCGTCCATAAATCAAAACTTGCGGTAACATGCACTCGGGTATTTGTCAACTTATGCATGATGTGATCAATGTGTAGATGGGATGATGACACCCATTCGAATGAAAACCTTGTATTAAAATTCCAATTACCAATTTCGGGATAAGAATGTTAGAATATGATTATGGCTGTAATTTCGAAACTGGTGCAACCAATTTCAAAATAAAAATGCTGAAATAGGATTACTGTGAGGCTGTAATTCCGGGATTTGTACAACCAATGTCGGTATTGGTTGCACCAATTTCACAACCAAACAAGGTGTAGGGTTCCCAAAATGGAAAACATGAGATTTATGCAAGGTAAACTTCCTTTGTCTGTGACTTTTGATTTTTTTTAAAAAAAAGAATAGTGTTGGATTGGACATCTCCCACTACATTTTAGGACAAATACATTCTAACCTTTTTTATCTAAAATCCTGTCTTATCTAGATATGGTTACATGAGATTTATGCAAGGAAAAATAAAAGGAGACGATTTTTTAAATTAAAATGGTTAGAAAAAGAGGTGGTTTGAAATCCCATCTGGAGGCAAGTTCATAACTATAAATCATCTCTCAAGATATAATTACAAGAGATTTATAGGAGAAAAGAGAAAAAAGGAGACTATTTTCAGTAATTAGAGAAAAAAAGGGTGGTTTCAAATCACATCTCGAGACAGGTTCATAGCTAAAAACATACTGAATCTTTCGCCATACTCTTGAATTCTCGATGTTTGTTTTTTAATACCATGTTAATTACCAATTAAATAAAAAAAATCTGATGCCATGTGAGTTCAATAAGAATTTGCTCTACCATTTATCATATTGATTATTCCACATTAGTTATCCCTTCAAATGCAGATTGGTACACCAAACTTTTACAAGATTCCTACCAATTTTAGACCCAAAAGCCTACTATTCCTTTTCCTCACTCACATAGTGGTGGACATTTCCAATATATGCTTATGCTCCCACAGTGGCACAGTGGATGGATGGATTGATGCTACCATCTTCTCTTGTCTTCCCATAAATCACCATCAATTTTCCTTTGCAAAAAAGCCATCAATGGCGTTGGCGTGGTGCCCTTCCCCTCAAGAAACCCCATAACTTTCTCTTCCTCCCATCACCTTCATGAGAAACACTTTACCTCACATCTTGATTCAATAATGTTTAAGCCCCATGAATGGTAGAGCTCTATCCATTCCAACCAATTGCATCTCTTTCACCTACGTGGAATATGCTAAAGGGTTAGGTTGGCAACCAAAGGGAGCAAAGGGCCCCCCTTCTTATCTGCCCAAATGGATGTCTCTTTCATTGGTGACACTGGGACTTCACTGGTGGGGAGGCACCACTCCTGTTGTCCTCTGTTTTGATAGGACCAGAATTCCATGTTCCTATCATGAATGGTCCCCTTTAATTGCTTACATAGTCTTCATCAACACCACCAAACTGTGCCCACCTTGACAAAGCTTGATCTTTGAAGCAGAAATAGGAAGCATTTGTGCTTTTAATGATGCCCCATCTTCTTTCTTGATTGCTCTAACAATTGATAATGCCTGGCCACTAAAAGTAGAGGGGTTGCTAAGTTGGTTTCTTTCTTTCTTCTCTTAAATCATGCCAATCAGATCAAACCAGCGAAAAATCTAGACAAAACCAGGGTCTGAGTTAGAAAGTTTGGGATAACCAATCAGCTAGTTATCTTCATACAAGAGCAGGATTGGAGATTTTGAGCCCTGACTTCTTCAGTCCGCTCCTTTTCGGAGAAGGCGACTGCAATTGTTATCAATCTTTGTGTGAGCAAACAATGTCAACAGGTTTAGAACCTTCTCAAAGTCATTAGAAAAAAAACAGAGTCAGTAACCTTGACTCCACTAGTAATTGAGCTCTGTACTCAAAGCCAATTGATACGTTGGAGAAGAGAATGACATCTATATAATCTAATGAAGCCCATGGTTTAAAATCTTCAGTAGATGAACCCTTCTCCAAATAGTCTTTCCAAAACAATTATTCGGCATCAATTAGGCATCTTTGTGTGCGAATCCTCTCACAGCTCTAATTATGGAAACAAAGGATGTGTACTACTACTACTACTACGTAGCATGAGACAGACAGAGATACAGGTTTGAATGCAATGACATAACTGTTCTATATTTAACTCTAAAATCTTAGAGTGTGAGATCATCTTCTTGGATCTCTTTTCAAGGGATGCAGAGGATATGTATTACTTAGTCCCAAGTTGGGAGTATAGAATTGGAGTAGTTGGAATGTGGTTTGCTTAGCTTAGCTCATCCTATAGAAGGAAGGAGTAAAGGTGATGAGAGATGGTGATATGTAAAACGACTTAAACGAAGAGAATTGGTGCAACTTGGAAGATTAATTTATTGTGTCAGATGAATCTCTGAAATATATTTTGGGTTAAAAGATATATTGCCTCTTTTGGTTTTTAAAAAATAAAAAATAAATTTAACTATATAAGAAAACTAGGTGGGCCCCCCTACAACATGGCAGGGTAACCATAAGGTTAATGGGTGATTCAGTTATAAAAACCGAATTTAATTAATGAATTAGTATGGATACTATATAAGGTTGATTGTATTAGATTAATATACTATAACTATAGAATAAATATAATTATATGAATTTAATCAACCTTATATAAAGGGGCGGTTATTATGCATAACCGTTTTTGCTTCTTATAAGGTTAATTATATTTCTTTTTTTGGTTAAAAAAGAAAAGAAATTGAAATATATAAGAAAAATTTATTTCCTTTTTTTGGTTAAAAAAAGAAAAGAAATTGAGATATATAAGAAAATTAGAAAATGCCCCCATGCAGGATCGAACTACAGACCTTCAGTTTACAAGACTGACGCTCTACCACTGAGCTATAGGGGCTTAGATGGTGTGTTATAGGCACGTAAAGTACTAACCATAATGTACGTTGCCAGGATTTGCCTTTTTTCAGCCAAACCCAAATAATAACCTGGTCAGGCCTGACCATAACCTTTAAAATTTGCCATGGCCCCCCAGCGAATTTTCAAACTTACCAAAAGATTTGAGAAAATAATAATTATGAATTATCGATTATGTCATGATAGCTTACATGTTTTTATATAACTACTAGGGACATGCTTGGATGGCTTGGTATCCAGCGAATCCAATGGATCAAAGAAATGGCGCATTACTCAGCTCTTTAGTTGATCGTTTGGCAACAGATGCGGATTTTGGAAAAACGGAATCCGTGTAATCCGCCAAGCTACGGATTCCATCCGCGACGTTCGTTCAAATTGAGCGGACGCCACGTATGGAATCCCACGGATCCCGTTCCATTCCGCATTAACCTATTACCAAACACGCCATAGATGGCACGGGTAACCACCACCTCCACTAAAAATCTAATAACCATCACATTTCACGTTACTTCATCTTGATCGTCTAATATATTCGAATTTAATTTAGATCGGGCATCCTATTCGTATAATAGGATGTATTGGATCTTATATGAAAGATAGTTGTTGAAGAGGGATGCAGTTGCCGATTGTTGTTTGTTGTCGAATTAGCCCATCAAGGAAGAAGCGGGCTTGTCTAGATGGGCCTGGCGGGGGCCTAAAGCTGGTCTTTTGCTGGGCTAGGACCAATCGAACCAATGGACATCCCCTATCCCGTCACATTTTCGTTTCCCTTTTCACCAACATAATCAACTTGAATAATCAATCTGATTCTTAACTTTTACATGGATTATTTCATTTTTTTAATTAGATAAAAACATTTATAGCTTTCTTTCAGGTGGCATATGGACCCCAGTATTAGTGATTTACCGATTATGTCACCAAGTGATACGAGCGGTTTACTCGCAATCTTCTCGTATCGGGTCCCTACTATTCCAGTTGATCAGAATTGAGTCTGATCGGACATTATTGAGTTCAATTGGCTGAAATTTGGTTAGCTAGATCAAGTCTGGCTTCATCCTGATTGGGATATAACTTGATTGGGTCAAGTATGATTGGTTGATTGGCTCGATGAATTGAATCTAGCTCAGATTGGGTAAAGTGGCTTGGCTGAACCGGTTAAACATGGCTTTGAGTTGGTCAAGGGTGGCAGGGAGAATCCGACAACTGAGGATCGTCGGAATTGGATCGCCGACGAGGAGGGCTTGATGGCGGTCAAGACCTAGGCAGGAAGGGTCGTCGGAGGATGGGGATTCGATCCAACGGAGTGGATCACTCGTAGGGATGCCGGATCGACGGGATTTGGAGGTCGACGGCGGTGGGTTTAGAGGGGATTGGCGTCGGGGACAACGACGAGGTTCGGGAGTCGCTTAGGACGTCGGGAAGAGGGTTTAGGACGGTCGGCGAGGTGCTTAGGTCGGTTTAGTGGATGAGGTTGAGGCTGGTCAAGGAAAGGGTGGCGGAGCTTGGAGGTTAGGTTGCCGGGGAAGGCGCCGGAGGTGATGGAGGCGGCGGAAAAGGGATGGCCGGAGTCGTGGAAGATAGGGGAAGATAGTGGTAGCCTTGGCTAGCGATGGGAGATGTCGGAGAAGGCTGGGGAAGTAGGTTGTCGGTGATGCTAGGGCTCGGGCACGAGAGAGAAGAAGAAGAAGATAATGCTGAGGTGGCAGGTGACTAGGAGAGAGAGTCCTGACGTGGCGATGACGTGGTAGAGAGAGAAAGTGGTGTGGAGAGAGAGAAGATGAAGGTGAAGGAAATACCGATAGAGGTGAAGGCAGTTTCGGCTGCAGAGATGATGACCGGCGGGGAAGAAGGTGGATCGGTGGACATCGGTTGAAGAGAACTCTTATGAAAGAGATTTTAGCCCTTGAATAGTTCTCAATGGAGAACTAAGCCCTGGAATAATTCTAGCTAGAGGATTAAGCCTTTTCAATCCCTAATGGAGGATCAAGCCATGATAATTACTCTATAGGAAACTATTCCTAAACTACTCTCTACTTTATTCATTTACTCAATACTTCATTGTTCATGGATACATCATACCTAACTACTGAGGTCCTTTTATAGAGGCCTCGACTAAGTCCTAATCCAACTAGAAAACCTCCTTACTTAATTAGCAAGTAATAAGGCTTTCATACTCAAACTCAACTTATGACTCATAATTAATTTCTAACAACATGTAGCTAATTAGGAAAACAAATAACAATTAGAACTCAATTAAATATAAAAGACTAATGATAAATCCTAATTAAATAACTTTAGTTTGAATTAGGGAAGTCCAAGTCAAACGAGGAAATAGACTAAACCCGTTTGGATCCTCTTCTAGGTGCGGTCCAGTTGGTCGAGTCGGATCGACTCGTATCACCAAGATAGTAAAAGAGTTGATTGCATACCTACTCCTCAATTCTGTTGATCTTACATATTAACTCATGAATCCGGACAATATAAAAAATGGACATTGGTGATAACACTAGTTTAGTGAAACTTTTTGCTAAAAATCCCATTTGATGTGTTTTAAAGGTTAAAACCCCATTTGATAGGTTTATCTGGCTGGTGTAATTAAAAAAAAAAAAAGACTAAAATGCCTCTGATAGTCAAATGTATTTATTAGAAATGGTGATGGCGGCGACGCAGTGGCTGTCGACGGCGTGATGGATGGTCACAGGAGTTGGGATCTGGTGATCTAGGGCTTGATCGACGCTGGGGAAGGAGAAGGATTCCACCGCTCCCATCCCGATCTCGACTACCATGAACGGGAGGGTTTCGAGAGTCGTGGTCGGCATTGCCTGGTAGCTCAACGAGGACGCCGTCGCTGCTACCGGACTCGTCAAAAGGGCGGCGCCGCCTCTCTTCGTCGAAGGACGAGGACGACACATGGGATTTGGGCGAGGCGTCAGAGTCGGAGGAGGTTTCCGGCATGACGGAGCTCAGATCGAGATGGAGATCGGTAGGGACAAAGGAAGAATCGAGGTGGGAGGCAGTGGATGGGGATGACGGATGTGCCAGGCAATGGAGGGTTTGGTGGAGTTCGCCGGCGTCGATGGAGAAGGTGTTGGAGGCGGAGGAGGTTGGAAAGAGGTTGGGAGTGAGGAGTAGTGGCGATTGGTGGTGATTGGGAAGGACGGGGTGGTCAGAGCGGCTTGTAGGTGGATGGCTGTGGAGGACGTTGGCTCGGGGGTGAGCCAGGATGATGAAGTCTTGGCTGCCTTGGTGAGCCACGCATGCATGGGCGAGGCGAGGCGAGTTGGTCGGGATAGAGGAGAGAGGAGAATAGGGATTAGGCAGGAAAATGGGTGGAAAAATAGATAAATAGTGGAGCAAATTAGGGAAAATATGTGGAAGATGAGTGCTTCACCCAACCTATGAAATCATTGATATATTTAAAAAAGATGAAAATGCATTTAAAAGATGAAAATGGAGTTAAAAAGATAAAAATAAAGTTAAAAAATTTAAAATGGGGTTAAAAAGATGAAAATGCATAAAAGATAAAAATGCATGTAAAAAGATAAAAATGAATTTAAAAAGATGAAAATGGAGTTTAAAGAAAAGAATAAAGTTTAAAAGATAAAAATGGAGTTGAAAAGGTGAAAATGCAAGGAAGATAAAAATGCATTTAAAAAGATGAAAATGGAGTTAAAAAGATAAAAATGAATTTAAAAAGATGAAAATGTATTTAAAAAGATGAAAATGGAGTCAAAAAGATAAAAATAAAGTTTAAAAGATAAAAATGGTGTTGAAAAAATGAAAATGCAAGGAAGATAAAAATGCATTTAAAAATATAAAAATGGAGTTGAAAAGATAAAAATGGAGTTAAAAATGCATCTTTCTGATTCATTTTCATTTTTCTGATCTATTTTCATCTTTCTAATCATTTTCAGCTTTCTAATCTATTTTCATCTTTTTGTTCATTTTCATCTTTCTGATCTATTTCCAACTTTCTGTTTATTTTCATCTTTCTTATCTATTTTCATCTTTCTAATTTATTTTCATCTTGTTGATCTATTTTCATCTTTATGTTCTATTTTCATCTTTCTAAATCCTTTTGGTCTTTCATGTCATAGAGTCATAGATGCATATGTCAAAATCCTAAGCGACGATGAGTCATTTAATATCGTGCAAAGAACATTAAAAAGATGAAAATGTAGAAAAGATAAAAATGCATTTTTATCCTTTTAGATCTGGATCCTATTGCATATGGATTAGATCAGGCCCATATTGCTTGCCCGGCTGAACCGTTTCAAACCACTTGGCTTGGTTGAACCAGCTGAGGCTGATGTTGCTCGACGAGGAGGATGACCGCAAGGGGTAGGGGGCGGTGGTAGCCAGCGGATCTCGCCTGGGAATGGGCGTGGAAGGGTTGTGGGCCGGTGAGATGGGCGGATCCAGGACTGGGTGGAGCTGGAGAGCCAGCATGGTGGCGGATTTCGATGAGTCGGTGCCAGATCTAAGAGGGAGGAGGAGCTCGGATGGGCTCTCAACGTGGACGGAGGCCGAGAAGGACGAGCGGTGTCGAGGCCTCGTCGGGCAGCGTTGGGTTCTGTTGAAAGCTGGGGCTCGGGGATGGGAGGCGTCGATGGTGTCGTCAGGTGGAGAGGAGCTGTCGGGTGGCCGCGGTGGCGACGGAACTAGAAGGAGGGGTTGTCGCGAGTGTTCGCAGCCTCACTGGAGGAGGGTGGAGGCTTTGTGAGGAGGGCGGATCCCGGTGTTGGATCTCGGCGGAGAAGACAGAGAAGATGGTCGCGGGCAAGGAAGGGATGACGCCGGGCGTTGGATCTCGTCGGAAGTACGCCGGGGAAGGAGAGGCGGGGTTACGGTGCTCGGATTTGAGGTCGGGATGGTTGCCGTAGGGGAGATCGCAGGGAAGGGGGTGGTCATCGGAGTGGGTGGCCAGCAGAGAAGGTGAGGTTTCTCTTGCCGGAGGAGAGAAGAGAGGGAGGAGAGAGAAAAGGCTGGAATAAAAAAAGAAAAATAAAATAAGGGTATTATTGTCTTTTTTTAGGTGATTTAGGCTTATTAATTTTAAAAAAATGAGTGTGGGGTTTTTGGTAAAGTGCATGGGGTGTTGGACAAGAAATGGTCTAAATTTGGAGTTATGACCAAATACCCCTGCCCTTATAAAAAATACAGCTTCTTTAACATACCACAAAAGTACCCCTCTCGTCCAGTTAAGTAACCCAACCATGGTAGGGGATTAATTAGGACAAATAAAAATACTTAAATGCCCTCTTATTCTCTCCTACCCTTTGTCGTCATCTCATCCATTCTCTTTGTATGAGATTGACATGTTAGACTATATTGATATAAACTTCCCATCATCTATTACCTTAAGTTTTTGGATTGACAAATTAGTGTTTTTTTATGACATCATAGCGGAAGTCATGAGTTCAAATCCCTTGTCATGCATTTCACTGCTGCTTATCATTTTCGTCCACACGTGAGTACTTGTTAAACTATATTAATTGACTATCGAATACAGGATCTTAAATTAGGGAAGTAAATAACCAGAGATCTTAAATCAGGATCCTTTTATTAACATATATAAGCTGAGGGTATCAGCAGGGGCGGATCCACATGAAAAAACCTATCTAATATATATGGAAAACTTAATTGCCTCCCTACCAAATTAAATTTGGCCCCCTGTCAAATTAAATTTGACCCCTCCATATAATTTACTGATTGCTTAATTTCGTATATCGAGAAAGAAATTTTTGACGATATTGCTAATGAAGATATTATGCAATACTATTAAAGTATCAAAACTTGGACGAAACAATTGTAATTTTTTACTTTTATAGCTACGGTAATGTAATAAGATACTTATTTTGATTTTTTTAATTAATTATTTATATATTTTCTTCTCCAGTAAATTTTTTCTATTAAAATCATCCCTACATATAAATCCTGGATCCGCCACCGGATATTAGAACATATTTAATCATGAGTTTTTATTTTTGAAAATCACCATGTGCATACCACATAAGTTTCTCCGTCAATGGAGTTCACGTCTTATGGGATTAAGGTGCAAATTGAATGGTTTAAAAAAGAAAAAAAAAGAAAAAAAAATAAAGAATTAAATTGATGTGATTTAAATTTAAACAGGTGGATTAAAACTTAACGTGCACTAAAACGTATCGGTTTAACCAAGATATGTATAAGTATTAATAAGTACTTCCAGCTACAACGCCAAATCGGCTAAAACCAAAGGCCCGCTATGGCCCCTATCTGCAACTTATTATTAATCAGGAGTAATCCCGTGAGTCCACTTCCGCTCACTTCCCCTCCTTCTCCGCCCATTTCTCGCCGCCCCTGGCCGGCAACGCCCGCCGCCGCCTCCCGCCGCCAGTGCGCCGTGTCCAGGTACCACCGGAGATCCCGGCGACGTGGAAGAACGGAGAGGGAGGGGATGGCGTCCTCCCTTAGCTCGGGGCCGGAGCAGCAGCCTTTCCGGTGGAAAGGAAGCGGAGATGAGGGGGAGGAGAAGAAGGATGTGGTGCTTAGGGTTTTGGACCCCGATGGGCCTGAGGTCGAGCTGTCCTATTCGGATCGCAGAGGGGGTGAGTTCGTCCTTCTATGTTGTCTTGTCTTGGTTCGCTATGCATTGTGGACTCTCCTCCTGTATAGTTCTTTCACAGTTTTTGATCTCAAGAATCGAACATTGAAGGTTTACCTGTTGAATAATTCGGGCCTCAGAGTCGAGTTATGTCTAGCTGCAATCGGTGGCTAAGGTGAGGTTATTGGCGTGGATCTTTAGTAGCCAAGAGGAAATTAAAAATCTCGTGTAGCTAGAGGAATTTGATATTTCTAGAGTCAAGCGATGATTTCTATTTCGTTATACAAGAAGCTTTTAGTCTATCAAGATTCTTTAGGTTCTTGTTTTCCGTCAAGTTGTGGGATTTTTAAGCCCTTAAAATTTCTTGTTTTCGTGGATGGTTTATTGAGGGCGTGCTCCAAGTTAATTGTGAATAGAAAGATTGGTCGCAAAGAACAAAGCTTGGAAAGCTCTTGAAGTTTTGGAAGGTGATGCCATCCTAGACCATTAAACTGAAATGGGTATGACATCTTAAATGGAAGGATCTCTATGGTGAGCTTTGGAGGCATTGTATCACACTCAATGCCGCTTTGCCTAAGTGGAAATATCGTTTTCTGCGCTTATGCATGTAATCCCCTTGACCTAGGCTTTTCAACAACATAGCTTAGATTAGTAAAGGCCTTAGCACTTCACCAAGCAAGAAAGTTTTCTCTTGGAAATTTGTGAGAAAAGTATGAAAGGGGAGAAGGTATCCAATCTAGACACCCAGTTGTATTTCAACATTTGCTTAATTTCTATGCCCTTCTTGGTTTTAATATGGAAGTTTGAGGGCACTTATTTACTTTTTTCTTTTCTTTTTTTTTTTGAGAAGAGGGAGCTTATTTACTTTTGATGGTAGCTTTGAAGAAACTAACAAGTTTCTCCTATTTACTTGCTTCTTGCATAAATTGGTTATACATGTTGGAGTGTAGTGGTGGCGGAAAGAGCAGCTGTTGGATCACCTTTTAGTTTCAAATCATGCTTCTTCTGTCCTCACCTGTACCTTTGCTGTTGCCTACCCAACCTCATCAACCCATTATTTAGGTGGTTGTTTATGGCTAGCTCAGTTCATTGATAGGTGCTAGTGGCATTGCTAGTGTCATATTTGTCCATAGAGACATGAAAGATTGCTCATCATTGTATCCCCTTTTTTCTGCAAGTCATGGAATTTTAAGCTTGGTGTAAGGTAAGGATCTCTGTTTTGATGAGCAGCCAACATTTTTACCCCGCACATCACCATTAGTGCCGATCTTAGGGGTATAGCGGCATTGTCTTGTGACCCCTAGACCGTTTGTTGCACTGACGGGCAAACCTGCCAAGGACAAAACCAGTAGCCTTCACTAGGCTTTTGGTTTAATCTGCGTGTTTAATACTAGCCTTAATTTCCAAAACGAGCAAAGCTTTTAATTTCTGCTGGTTTCTTGGAAGTTATGACTGTCCAAAATGAAGGTCAGATGTACTTGGTTTTGAAACTTGCGGACGGTAAATCCAACATCACTTTCACCTTGCAGGTAGTTCAGCATCAAGGGATCAAGTAATTTCTATGAATGGAGAGACACAGGCGAGAGATATCGAGGGGGGCTACCCCTCCAAAATCAATATTCCTCGGAAGCAAAGGTCTTGGATGAGCACTGTAAAACTTTTTGGTGTGGACTTGTCACCCGACAACATTGCAGTTGCTACTGTATATTTTGTCCAAGGAGTTCTAGGTCTTTCTAGGCTGGCTGTAAGCTTTTACTTAAAGGATGACCTCCGTCTGGACCCTGCCGAGGTATGTGATCATCTTGTCTTGATGTTCATTATTCTATTTTCCTTGAACAATCCAGGACATGCATACTATGAACGCATAATGTAATATTCATGATTCTCAATCATTCTTGCACTTGTTTCTTACAAGCAGCACATATAGATTCTTGTTGAGGATGTCACTTCATAAATGTCATAACTCATATGGATAGAAGGTGAGATTTCTTCCCTTGCTACAACTTGATGCATTCATTCCTTTTGATTTAGACAGCAGTTATATCTGGTGTGTCGGCTTTTCCTTGGTTGATCAAGCCCCTTTATGGGTTTATCAGGTTTGATTTAGCTTTATACTACGTATGGAGGTTTATGCTTTTCCCTGTTTTCTCTCCTAAAAGTTCCTGTTATGGCAGTGATTCTCTTCCTCTTTTTGGATACCGGAGAAGGTCGTATCTCATTCTGTCAGGTCTCCTTGGAGCATTTTCATGGAGCTTAATGGCCACTTTTGTTGACAGCAAGTATGGTGCCGCATTCTGTATTCTTCTTGGATCCCTATCAGTTGCTTTTTCAGATGTTGTAAGTTCATTAGTACCATAAATTGTACTTATCTGCCATTGATAGTGCCGACTGAACTCTATTTGCCTTTCACTCTCTCAACTTCTTTGATCAATATGATTAAGATTGGAAATGGAATTTTCGTTTATCATGCTGATAATTAGAGAGCTCTGAAGCACCTTTGGTTCACTCCTCAATTCATAGTACTTGAAAATAGCCAGGATAAAAACAACTGTGTGATGCTTCCCTTATTTAACTTTGCAAACCACTTCATTAGTTTTTGACGGGTTGTTTTCTCTGATACTGAGGACAAGCACCTAAGCAACTTGGTTTTTAGGAAGTTGCTCATTGCTAGAAAGGTTTATGCTTTTCAGTAGTTAACTTCTCCCTTTAGTGGGTGGCTCTGGTCCTTCCTTCCTTTGGGTTCTTAGGGGGCGTTTGGCTCCGGCGGATCCGCGGAATCCGCCGGAGCCGATTCCAAAATTGGCATCCCGACAAAATTTCGGGACGCCGAAATTGGAATCCGCCTCAGGGCGGATTCCAATTTACGGGATCCGATCGGGATCCGCGCCGGCGCCAAACGCGCGGATCCCGGTCATTGGAATCCGCGCGTCCCCGGATCCCGCAGATTCGCGGGATCTGGGGCGCGCCAAACGCCCCCTTAGTTGAGATATGGATGTGCTTTTCCAAGCAACTTGAAAGTGATTAAAATTCTTGGTTTCTCTATGCTGTGAAGTCAGGTTCACAACCTATTGTTAGGATTTAGAAGAGAGGAGGAAGAAGAAGCAAGCAATCACAGACACAAGATTTACGTGGTTCACCCCAGAATAGGGCTACGTCCATGGAGTCGCTGGAGGTTTTCACTATCTCAGAGGCAAAGAGCCAGATTATAAGTTACAATAACGGTCGCCCATGCACACCCTCATATCCTAGGGTTTCGGCACATAGGGAAAATTACATAAACTACCCCTATAACCGGATCTTCAAATCCGTTTTTGTTCCGGGGGCGCTGCCCCTGGAAACCCCCGCCGAGGCGCTGCCCCTGAACCCCGTCAACTCTGCATAGTGGGTCATGGTCGGGTCCGGCATGATCAGGCTCCACAAACTCAACAATTCTCCCACTTGGAGATTGATTAAAAGGAACCTGCTTCAATCAGCTTCATTTGCTCTAAAAAAAAATATAAACACTCACAGCGACTCATGCCTCCATCTTCAAGCTTGAAGACCAAGAGAAACTGAACAGGTGTTCAGCTTCTCTATCGTAACCATCTTGGTTAACATATCTGCAGGATTTTTACTAGTGTGGATCTTCTCAAGAACAACTTTCCCATCTTCCAGAAGTGATCGTATGAAGTGATACCTGATGTCAATATGCTTCGTTCTGGAATGATATGCTGAATTCTTTGCAAGATGAATTGCACTCTGACCATCACTGTATAGTCTACAATCAACTTGCTCTTTACCTAACTCTTTCATGAAGCTCTGAAGCTATATTATCTCATTGCAAGCCTCTGCCATTGCTGTATACTCAGCTTCTGTTGTTGAAAGGGAAACTATCTTCTGCAATCTTGAGACCCAGCTTACTGCACCAGCACCCAATGTAAACACAACCAGTAGTGCTCTTCCTGCTATCCATGTCGCCTGCTAGATCGGCATCAACATATCCACGTAATTTAATGTCTGACCCTCCAAAGCACAAAGCCATACCTGTAGTACCTTTTAGATATCTAAGAATCCACTTTACGGCACTCTAATGCTCCTTTCTTGGGTTGGTCATAAACCTGCTCACTACTCCCACTGCATGAGCAATATCTGGTCTCGTGTAGACCATAGCATACATTAAACTCCCAACTGCTGATGCATACGGTACCTTGGACATGTACTCCCACTCATCCTCTGTCGTCGTGCCTTGTGTAGCAGATAGTTTGAAATGACCTGCCAATGGTGTACGAACAGGAGTAGCATTATCCATATTAAATCTCTTAAGTACCTTCTCAATATATTCAGCCTGCGACAACTTCAATTTTCCTTTCGCTCTGTCTCTGCTAATTCTCATCCCAAGGATTTGGTTTGCAGCACCTAAATCCTTCATTTCAAACTCCTTTGAGAGCGCCTTCTTCAGGTTTGAAATTTCTTTCATGTCGGATCCTGCAACCAACATGTCATCCACATACAAGAGCAATATAATATAGGAGCTCTTAAAATTCTTGAAATAACAACAGTGATCAGAATGACATCTCTTGTATCCATTGGTACTCATAAACCCATCAAATCTGATATACCATTGCCTTGGTGCCTGCTTTAAACCATACAAGTT
Organism: Narthecium ossifragum; assembly: GCA_963920575.1. Classification (NCBI taxonomy): domain Eukaryota; kingdom Viridiplantae; phylum Streptophyta; class Magnoliopsida; order Dioscoreales; family Nartheciaceae; genus Narthecium; species Narthecium ossifragum. The sequence goes on from OY986973.1 coordinate 3,776,844, forward strand.
TTTCTTCAATTTGCATACAAGCTTCTCTTCCCCTGCTGTAATATATCCCTGTGGCTGATGCATATAAATCTCCTTTTTCAAATTTCCATGTAGAAAAGCTATCTTTACATCTAATTGTTCAAGATGTAAATTCTCTACAGCCACAATACTCAAAACAGATCTTATGTTAGTCAATTTAACAACAGGAGCAAATATCTCAGTATAGTCAATACATGCCTTCTGCTCGAAACCTTTAACAACTAACCTTGCTTTGTATCGTTTCGATCCATCACTCTCTCCTTTCAGTCTGTAGACTCATTTGTTATGTAAAGCCTTCTTCCCTTCAGGCAGCTCAACCAAATCCCATGTCTGATTTGCCGCAAGAGACTTCATCTCATCATCCATGGCCAACTTTCATTTTCTTTGGGCGTCGACCTGCAAGGCTTCTTCATAACTTTCAGGTTCATCATTATCAGTTAGTAATAGATAATGCAAAGAAGGAGAGTAATGTGAAGGAGGTCTAATGACTCTTCTCGTTCTTCTAACCGCAATAGGAGGAGTTTGCGGTTCTTCCTGGTCTTCCTGTTCTTCCACTGCTTTTGATTTAACCATACTACCATCATTGATCTTCTCTAATTCAACATAATCAGGTTCTACGTCCTTTTCAACCTGATTATTCCAATCCTTATACATAACCTTTTCATTGAATATAACATCCATGCTTCTGATAATTTTTCTATTCTCATGATCATAAAAACGATAACCAAAATTATCAACACCATATCCAATGAAATTGCATTTTCTAGACTAAGGATCTAGCTTGGATCTATTAGCAGAGTCAACATGAACATATGAAGTGCATCCAAAAACTTTAAGATGTGACAAGTTTACCTCCTTTTCTGTCTAAGCTTCTTCTGGTAGTCCATAGTCCAGTGCAACCGAAGGGCCTCTGTTTATCAGGTAAACCGCGGTACTCACAGCATCCGCCCAAAACTGTTTTGGCAATCCAGCATGAATTCTCATACTTCTGGCACGCTCCATAATGGTTCTATTCATTCTCTCAGCGACGCCATTTTGCTGCGGAGTTCTTGGAACGGTCTTCTGTCTCTTGATTCCATTTTCTGCACAGTACTCCTTAAACTCATCACTGCAATATTCACCTCCATTGTCCGATCTGAGACATTTCAACTTTGTACCTGCCTCATTCTCAACCAAAGCTTTCCACTTCTTGAAAACATTAAATACCTCAGATTTATGTTTCAAAAAATAGACCCAAAGTTTTCTACTAGCATCATCAATGAAAGAGACAAAGTAGAGTGAGTTTCCAACAGAAGATACGTTGGCTGGACCCCAAACATCGGTGTGCACAAGCTCCAATTTTTCTGCCTTGGGCGTCCTTCCAACCTTTGAGAAACTGACCTTTCTCTGCTTCCCATAGATGCAGTCTTCACAGAAATCCAAATCAACTGATTTCAAGTCAGCTAGTTTCCCTTTCGAGAGCATCATCTGCATCCCCTTCTCACTCATATGTCCAAGTCTGCAATGCCATGTGCTCGCATCCACACCTGATGATGCAACTGAGATAGAATGGTTAGTATCAGAAGCGACATAAAGAGTTCCTTCTTTCTTACCCTGAGCAACAACCATAGCTCCATTGATGATCTTCCATGAAGTATTGGTGAAGCTTGTCTTCAACCCTGATTCTGCGAGTTGACCAACTGAAATAAGATTTCTCTTGAGATCTGGAACGTGTCTTACATCCTTCAATTTCAGTTCAGTTCCATCTAAAAGCTTCATCTGTACTTCACCTTTGCCAACAATACTACAAGGCTCATCATCACCAAGATAAACATTACCGAAATTTCCCTTCACATAATTATTTAGAAATTTCATATTCGAGGTAGCATGAAAAGAAGCTCAAGAATCTATAATCCATGATTCAGATCGATTATCTAAAGAAAGGATTAAAGCATCACAACCATCATCAGAAACGTTTACCGTATCATTAACGTTCTCTGATTGCTTCTTGTGATCTCTACAATCTCGCCGGAAGTGATCTTTCTTCCCACAGTGCTAGCAACCATCTCCCTTTCCCTGGGGAGGTCTCGACTTGCTTTTGTTTCTAGACTTCGATCTACCCTGATTATTTTTGCTCCACCTTTTGACGATTTACCTCTTTCTTCTATATTCAATGCACTCCCGGATGTCTCCTCCGAAAGCCCCGATGATTTCCTGCGTGCCTCTTCGCTCAAAAGAACACCAACGACATCATCAAAATCTAGCTTTCCTGACTCCGATGAGTTGCTCACAGCCATTACCAAGCCACCCCAGCTTTCAGGTAATCCAGACAAGATCACAAGAGCCCTGATCTCGCTATCGAAGACTATATCTACGGATTCCAACTGAGCAATGATTGTGTTGAACTCGTTCACATATTGAGCCACGCTACCACCATCAGACATCTTCATGTTGAACAATCTTTTCATCAGAAAAACCTTGTTCGACGCAGAAGGTTTCTCGTACATCTTCGAGAGGGCTGCCATCAGATCTGCAATCGTCTTCTGCTTTGAGATGTTGAATGCTACGGATGCGGCCAACGTGAGACGGATCGCACCTAGGGCTTTTCTATCAAGAATCGCCCAATCATCATCCTCCATATCGTCCGGCTTCCTTTCTGTAAGAGGTTGATAGAGATCCTTTTGATAAAGGTAATCCTCCATCTGCATCTTCCAAAATCCGAAGTTCTGCCCATTGAACTTCTCGATCTTCACCTTTCCTTCTTCTGCCATCGCTCCCACTCTGGGGCGCTGCTCCGGACCCCGTCAACTCTGCATAGTGGGTCATGGTCGGGTCCGGCATGATCATGCTCCACAAACTCAACACCTATGTGTTACTGGGACTTGTCACTAGATCCCTGCTTGCTTTAGGCATTTATGCTATCCTATAATATGTGCTCGACTAGCTTTTCTCAGATATGAGACACACTGCAGGTAGTAGATTCTATGGTGGTAGAAAGAGCTCGTGGCGAGTCACAGAGCACATCAGGTTCTCTTCAGTCCCTATGCTGGGGTTCTTCTGCATTTGGGGGTATTGTGAGTGCTTACTTTAGTGGTTCTCTAGTGGATGCTTATGGTGTGAGGTTAGTTACATTAGCGAAGGTTGATGAAAACTTTTCTTTGCACAACAAAAGTGATAGCTTTTTTTATTATCTTTTGATTCAAATGCAGATTTGTATTTGGTCTGACAGCCTTCCTTCCCCTGATGACATCAGCAGTGGCTGTTCTTGTCAAGGAACAGCCCGTGCCTTCTGGCAGAGGGTGTTGTTCTTCGAATTTCGTTCCAGGCTTCATTGAGAGCTCGAGACAACATATTATCCAGTTGTGGGCTGCCATCAAGCAGCCTGACATCCTTTTGCCTACACTGTTTATTTTCTTATGGCAGGCCACTCCTCAGTCGGACTCTGCCATGTTCTTCTTTATGTATGCTTCCTATCCAGCTTGGCTTTTAATTATTTGTTTATACACAGGATTCAATTGTTGTTACATACTACCACCTTTAATGTGTTATTGCAAATAGTTTTCTTAACAATAAGAGTTGTTTTAAATAGCAATGACTGATACACTGCCTTACCTTAACTAAGATATACATTAGCAATGCAAGGAAAAACAATCCGGTAATACCTGTAAGAATAGAATAAACATTAGATATGTGACAATCTGAAAGAGCGCAAACTAGCCATTTAGCTTACATCTTTGCGTGGAACTTCAAGAAGCCTTGTATAAGTAGTCTACATCTTCTTTGATGGACGTGAGATTCATCACATATCATGTAATTTGAGGAGCAGATGATTTCATGCGTTGTCAAGGTGAATGCAATTGATGTCTTTTACTGAGATCCTTTGCTTAGTACATCTCTATCCTACAGATAATAATCCACTATCTTTAACCTACCTTTGGCATCTCAGTTTTCATAAATTCTTTTGCAACTGGCGATGGAGACATATGTGATGGTTGTTGCTTTTTCTCTAGCATCATTTTCTTTGTGATGCATATATGGAACTGCCACGTTTGGCTTGAACTGCTTATTGGCATTTTTTTTCTTGGGAAATGTTCTTTAACTGCATTTATCTCTTTGGGTTTCAGCACAAATAAACTTGGTTTTACGCCTGAATTTCTTGGTCGTGTCAAACTTGTTACTTCAGTGGCCTCTTTAGGCGGTGTTGCACTGTATAACACATTTCTGAAGACGGTCCCGATGAGAAAAATTTTCCTAATGACAACTGTCTTGGGGTCAGCCCTTGGGATGACACAGGTGGTTATTGTTTGGTGCGGATGTTAATTGTTTTTTGAGAGTTAATTTTTTGCCTACAAGCTAAGACAACAATCACCTTTGGGTACTTTCTCTCAGGTTCTTCTTGCAAGTGGACTAAACCGACAACTTGGTATAAGTGATGAGTGGTTTTCTATTGGGGACTCTCTGATCATCACAGTTCTTGGTCAGGTGAGTTCTGATAGCATGGAAAGAGGTATCCCATTTCAACATAAAAGAGTTAGGAAAATGAGAATGAGATTTGTTTTAAGCTTTTTGTTGCAGTATAAAATAAACAACTTCTAGTTCTTTTCTATATAGCATGTAAAACAGAAATTATTATGTTCAAATCGTTACTAGGTCCACCTAGCATGCTAAGAATTTTCCCTCTATCTTGTATCTGTGAGGTTGGAACTATGTGAGATATTTTCGTGTAATGTTGGGAAAATATGAAGTGAGAATGTTGTTTTACTAGATCAACATTTGGTACTGCAAAGAAAGTTATCTTGTTAATGGTTGGAGATCCGCAATAAGGAGAAAGATGCTGGAAACCTGCCTTATGAGCTTGGTGACCAATGGATTAGATGGCCATGCTAGATAACGGATTGTTCCTTTACACACTACTTCATTATGTTTCTTTATCTTCCCATTCCATGATCTGTTAAACAAAGGTTGTAATTGTTGCAGGCGTCTTTCATGCCTGTTTTGGTCTTAGCTGCAAGATTATGTCCCCAGGGCATGGAAGCCACTTTGTTTGCTACCTTGATGTCCATCTCGAATGGTGGTGGTGTCGCTGGCGGCTTACTGGGAGCTGGTCTCACACAACTTCTTGGTGTTACCAGGGACAGTTTTAATAACTTAGCTCTTTTGATCATCATTTGCAATTTGAGCTCCTTGCTGCCTCTCCCCCTGCTTGGTCTGCTTCCCGGCGAAGATTTAGATGCTAACAATGCAGATATTGAGGGGCTGAAGTCAAAATGAGCTCAAGAATTTTGAACTGAAAGCCAAAAATCAGTCCTGTACTGCGTGCTGGAAGCCATTGCAGCATGTTAACCCTGCTAGGACTTCTGAGAACGTAGTTTCTCTTCTTGGCTCGAGCCCTTGAGAGGGAGGAACATGAAAGACTTGGTTTCTGTAGAAGTAAGTACAAAGGAAAGGATTCAAGTCTACAGCTGAAGTTAATATCACGGCCATCTTTTCGCCCCTTATGGCGTCGGTAAAGTTATCTTGCTTCCGAAGAAGCGATGAAAATTAACCTCAGAAATTGAGTGTACAGGCCATTCTACTTCTGCTACATACATTTCACGGCTAAGTATTCATCCTTACCACAAGATTTTCAACGAACTTGTATAGTTTCTTTCTTTCATGCTGTTGTAACATTAATTGAAAAATGAAGATCTGTGTGATTCTTTATGCAATATGCTATCTATCGAGGATGTTACTTAGCTGATAGCTTGAACTTTTTTTGCATACCTCATGTATATGATCTGTTGTACACCTAATTTATTCTTAATTGATCCATGCTGAGGACTATATAATTCTTCGGTAGTATCGGTATCATATGGTGCTTCTGAATTGCATGTTCTGTTGTACACCTATTTTTTCCGAGGCATAAATTGTTGTGACTAATATTCACTTCTAAAATGTAGTGGTGAGTTTGTATATGATGATGAAAACTTTATTAGCATCATCAGGTAACCCAGGTCAAATACGCATCCTATCTTAGTTTAATGATTTTGATCCATAACAAGACTCTGCGGAACCTTCAATCAGATCCACCAAGCCGAATCCGACATTTCAGATCCGGGTCCGATATCAAATTAGCGATATTAGCGAACTCTGCTGAACCTTTAATCGGATCCACCGACCGAATCCGACCCGTCTGAAACCCTACTAAAAAGTTGCTAGATTTTTTAGGGTTTACTAGTAGGGTTTCATCCTTTGGCATCTATAAAAACACGGCTAAATCCCCTTTAAGCCGTCGCAACCCTTTCATCCCTTGTTCCCCTCGTCCTCGTGCTTCCTCACAACTCTCCATTATATATATGACAGTATCGCAGAGAGGGATCATGTGATGAAGAAAATACTGCAACAATATGATGGGTGGAATACTTATATTTCTCTTCCATGATTGCTAGTATTTAAGTCTCTGATGATCCCTCATCTTCCGCCTCCTTTCTTTTTATCCTCCTCAAAAATTCTTGTTTCTTTTAATTTTAGATTGTGATGAATTGGGATGTGATGATGTATATATTGGTCCGTGTTTCTGATTTGAAACATGACGAAACCCTTTTAACCAACGTCTGATCCCACCTCACAAATCTTCTGATCGCTATGTTTATTTCTCTGTTCTATGGGTTTTTATAGTGTCTTTTTAGGTGGAAATTCTAGTGCTATTTGTTACTATATGTTAAAGATGTATGGTGTGATTAAGCATTGGGTTAATTGTTTCTTTGTTTTGTATATTTACCCTAATAAAATGACCATCTAGGTTGAGCTGAGATTATCCATATAGATTAGTTTTGCAGTTTGTTAGTGTTAACTCCACCACATCACATGGTTTTTCTAGTTTGATGAGGAAATTTATTTAATTTCCCTAGCTTTAGGACTATTTTTGACTTAGTAACGGTATATTTGTTTTAATGTAGTGATTTGTGCACATGTCATGCGGCATGCGCACAGCATGTAAGCGGAATTTTTTTATTTTTTTTTTGTAATTGACCTTTTAATCGTGGTTTAGAATATTTGTATCCAACCATCATCTGGAGATGGTATGTTTCACCTGTGGGACTTGAACCAAGACCTCTCTTTGAGGCAACATATATGGGAGAGTTGTAATATTATTGGAGCTCGGATGTTCTACATCGTAATGGCGCTATGGAGTAAAATAAGTCATTCAACAAGTTGTCATCTCTACTTCATCTTTATCTTTTTTGGACTTGAGCGAGATGAAGATGTCGCTTGACTAGGTCTCGTATCATACTTAGCGTTGTATTTATCGAAAAATATCTTAAAGGCACGTTGAATTTTTGCGTGATAAGTCATCATTTCTGGATCTTCATTAGAGTATATCACTTCATGTTAGTATTAAATTTCATGTGCATGTTATAGATCATGGTATTAAGATGGGAGTCATTGGTATTATTAGAAAGAAATATAGAAATATAGTGAATGTTTAGACAACAAAGTGTTATAGTCGGTTTATATGAAGAAGATAGACTAATAGTTGCATTATAGAATATTTTTTTGAACATGTCATGTAAATTTTCTATAACATTCCATTCACCATCAGTAATCAATCCTAAACTAACATAAGAAGACGATGATTTAGTAAGAGCATAATCAATATATTCATTAATGGTAACTCTATATTTTATAGCATCACTTAGTATGAAATAGATAGAGTTTCATCTAGTTTATACATCAATTTGAATCTTTTTAGGTTTCAGTTCATGTCTCTTACATATGAAATAAAATTTTTTAAATCTTGTATTAAAAGTTCTAATGCTGCTGGCAATATCCCTTATTTTTTGGATATCGTCTTTGATATGTTCAAAGGTATATTGAACAATAAGATTAAATATGTGACATAGTAATGTAAATAGTTAGTCCCTGTTACCGGAAAGAGGTAAATCACATTTGAGCCGAACTCCATCAACATTATTAGAACTTGCATTGTCCGAAGTTTAAGTTAGGTAAAATTTTTTATCATTATGCCAACAGTAGTAAGTTTGGTCAGAATCATATCAGCAATTAACTTGTCGGTATGACAATCTTCAAGTTGGACGAAGGGTAAAATTCTTTTATGTAAAATCCAGTTTTGATTTATAAAATGAATAGTAATGCATAAATAATAGACCGTTTGAATTGATGTCCAAACATCAAAAGTAAGAGAAAATCAACATGAAATACAAGATAAGTAAGAAATAAGGTTTTTGGTTTCAATCGTAAAACATTTCATCACATTTTGTTGTGTAGTATGCTGTGAAAATTTTTTATATGTCGGATGAAAAACGGATCTAATCATATTCTCTAAGGGTATGTTTGGATACCGCGGTATCCAGGGGACAGAATCCGCGGGAGCGGATTCCGCCCCCGACTCAATTGGAGCGGACGCCTTCCAGGATCCGCGGGATCTGCCCATCCGCCGGATCCCGCGGATGCCGGCGGATCCGGGTGAGCCAAACAGGCCCTAAAAGGCTAAAAGAACATTCCGGGTCAAGGCCGGGCCGGTCTCTGGGCTTTTTGTTGTCCAGCCCTATGTGGTACGCATGCGTGAAACATCATCAGCTTTTTTTTTTTATATCTGTCTAGAGAGTGGTTGGATAAAGAGGTCTAAGTCTAGGTTAACTTGCTTAGCTACTAAAAGAAAACGAGGACCATATGTATTTCATCTTTTAAAGACGCTCTCTTATATTTGACTTCTAGAAGTGATAGTCACATTGTGGTCTAATTGTTACTATGATATGTTGATTATGTCTGTAGCTATTACCCTTAGTGTTTTGGCATGTTGTATTGTTATAGATGGACAATGATGACGAACTGTCTCAAAGGCTGGCGGTATTAGGGGCTGTCTACGCAGTTGTAGTCGCAGTAGTGCACTTCTATTATCTTGACTCGGGCACCCGTGTTGTGGCAATGCCACGGGAGTCTTGTGATGAGGCACGTAGGCGGCATATGGCTAGGATTCGAATGCCTGGGTCAGATTATTGCGTTGCCTATATCCGTATGGATGTAGACGCACTAGATGAATTGGCACGTCATATGAGGCGGCGTAATTTGCTTAAGGATACTGATCAGATTATAATCGAAGAACAATTGTGTATCTTTCTACATATTGTTGGCCACAACACCAAAAATCGTGTTATGCGGGCAGAATTTCTGTTGTCGGGTGAGACAATCAGTCGCTATTTCAATGCGGTGTTGAAGGCGATATGCGGTATTCGTGAACTGTACATGCAACAAGCAGGGCCGAACACCCCCCCAAAATCTTAGGAAGCCCGTCATACTACCCTTACTTTGAGGTACACCAACATGCATTGACCATGATTTTGTAAGTTCACCTTCATTTTCACATTTCGTGATGACATTCTTCCTTATCACACATGTAGAACTGCATCGACATTATAGACGGTACGCACATACACGCCACTGTTCCAGCAGACATAGTACTATGATTTCGAGGGCGCAAAGGAGTGACACAGAATGTGTTGGCCGCTTGTACACCCAATCTTCGATTCACCTATGTACTTGCCGGATGGGAGGGTTCAGCCAATGATTACACCGTCTTAAAGGACGCCATTTCGCGCCCACCAGATAGTAGGTTAAAGACAATCGAAGGTATATGTTCTTGTGCAACGGTGGATTAGCACCTCATAACATATCTGATACATCACGCACTGACACTATGTGTTCAAACTTTCACCTTATAGGCAAGTACTATCTTGTGGACGCGGGGTAGCCCACCAGCCCCGGCTTCATTGCTCCATATAGGGGTGTGAGATATCACTTGAAAGAGTTCTCGCCGAGCAATTGCCCAAACGACAAGTACGAACTGTTCAATCTTCGTCACTCGTCTCTTAGATCAAAGATTGAACGAGCTTTTGGCCTGCTCAAGAACCGGTTCAAGATCATTGCATCACATCCATTTTTTCCTTTCAAGACGCAAGTTGCAATTGTGCACGCATGTTGCATTCTTCACAATTTCATTCTGAGTGAGAATCCAGCTGATCCATTAATGAATGTCGATGTACCCCTGGATGATGAACCGGGAATTACCCAAACACCAAATGCCAGGGAGCAGCAAGAAGAGTGGGGTGTATGGCTCGATATCCGTGAACAAATCGCACAACAAATGTGGGATAATTACGAGCCCAATCACTAGATTGTTAATGTGTTTTCTCATGTGACATTTTCAAGAATTATTTTCATATGCTTGTACCCATATACATTCAATTCTGTAACTCTTTGTGACAATATCAATTGCAGTGTTCTAGTGTGTTTGCATGTGTTGATTTTTCTAATTGCAGACATGGATCAGTCCCAATTTGGTACCCCCACTGAACAAACGATTGTCAAGCCCTCACGTCGGTCTGGCAGGTCGAGCAATGGTAATAGTTCTTCAAATTACAAGTGGACGGAGCATGCTTTGACATATATGCTGAAATATATGGCGGAAGTTGCTAGATCCAAGCCCAGCAGTGACAAGGGGTTTAAGCATCCCCATTACGTGGCTGCGGCCGCTCATTGCAATAACCTTCTTGGTTCCAATGAGATAAGAGCCGAAAATGTGTGCAACCACATCACTTATCAACGTGGTAGGTGCGCTGATATCAAAAAGATCCTAGCCTTGAGCGGCCCAGGGTGGGATGAGGATCTGCAGATGATAACAATGCCTACCCAAGTCGCAGCGGATCTCATCGCGGTGTGCTCTCTATACTTAAATTCATAAATGAATATTAGATTCGTAACTGTAATTTGTGTACTAAAACTTGAATGTTTGCTGCCTTTATAGTCTAAATCGAGCTACAGCAAATATATCAACAAGCCAATACCACACTTGGATATGATCATGACTATTTGTGGGGAGGAAATGGCCAATGGGGAATACGCCACGGCTGCGACTGCTGAGTTCGTCCCTGATGACGTCATCAATCTAGAGGATGATGGCTCGTCCCTACCACAACCCCCCTCGGATGTTCCTGATACGCCTAGCACCCCCGCCACGCCTAGCACCCCCGCTGTGGGTAATGTCCCCATGACATCTGCGCCCCCTATGAGCACGGCGTCACATAGTTCCTCGCGTATGCCTGCTACATCTTCTAGCAAGAGGCAGAGGAAGGCGGATCGTGATCGTGATGAGGTCGTGAAGGCAATGCGATACATCGGTGACAAGATTGAGGGTATGAGTAACCAACGTAAAAGTTTTTGTGATGATCTATTATTTGCAGTCAAGGAGATGAAGGGCGAGGGTGACGACGCTTATACTGATGTCCAACTTTCGACGATATTTGACTATCTGCTCGAGAATGATAAGCTCGGCAGCGGGTTCGTGAGCAAGGATGCCGGATTTCGTAAGATATGGATGGATCAATTCCTTGCTAGGCAAATGTAGACGGTACTTCGTAATGACATTTTGTTTTGGTAACACTATGGTCGAACCATTAACTTTCTTAGTAGGGCGATAACATTATGGCAGCCATGTGTTTATTTTGGACTTTATTTTTTGACCCACAGTTGCTGTCAAAACTTGCTAGATTTCTCAATCTATAGATTTTGTCTCCCCTTCATGCTCTTATTGTTGAATATGATTCCATTATTGCTGTAAATTACTGATACCCTTGTTGTTGCAAATTGTTGATTTTGTTGGTATGCTATGATTTTGAAGTTGAGATCTAGTTGTGATTTTATACAACTTGCAGATTGGTCCATGTACAAATTGCAAATTTTGTTTTATGACGGTTATGGTCTGATTGTTGGTTTTCGTTTTAAACCGTTGTTTATTATTGACTCTCTTCATTGGGGAAACGATGGCATGGGGAAATGATGAAATCTTATGGGGAATGAGAGAGCAGTGGATTGGTGATTTGAATGGTTGAGTTTGTTCAGCAACCAATTGCCGCCACATAAGGGCAATGATGACATTGTTCTGAGCCCTTGATTTTGCAATCATATACAACCATGAAGACATAAGGAAGTATATGGAAGACAAGTGTTGTACAAATTTTTTTTTTCCAGTCACTTCTGTAAATATGTCAATTTGACATTATATGTAAAGTGTTGTATGGAATAATTGACTACTATAAATAAAGATGTATCATTCACAACTTTAGTTCTGTATCATTTTGTTGTCTTAATAATAGTTGCTAAATTTATGAATGTATTGTGAGTTTATATACTAATACAGTTAAAAATAGTTTTTATAATGATACAATGTGAAACAATACGTTGTAAAATCTATTTCGGAAATTAGAGTGACCATGTGCACACTTGCAAGGTTTTCACCATCTCAAGAGAAAAAAACATAAAAAAATGCATCAAATATATAATTTTTTAAAAAATATATACTTAAATAAAATTTATAAATGTATTGTTGGTTCACATACTAAAACACACTTAAAAACAATTTTTATAATCATACAATGAGAAAATGGGGTGGTAATCTCACCACTGTGATTCTGGGGTGACCATAACCACCATTCCATTGCCAAACAAACACAAAAATGTCAGATTCCACGGGATACAGTTTCCATTCCAACGCCAAACAAACAACAAAAGTGTCAGATTCCACATAATTCTGCATTCATTCCAGCAGCAAACAAACAGAAAAAATACAATTCTATTCCATTCCAATGGAATTTATTTCCATTCCAGCATTCCATTCCAAAACGCTAGAATGAAACAAACGTGCCCTTACCCATAAATTTGACATTCCGGAGGCAGCCAATAGTTTTGAGTGTGGTCAGTCAGTGGTTTTATGAACCATTGAGGTGAAGTTTTGTTGCTGGGGGAGTGCACCGCGTAGCAAGTACTCCATGGTATAAAATTGTGAACCTCTAATTCTTATCTATCACAAAGTTAATGTTAAAGAGCTATGGGTCTGAGGCTCTGAGTTCCTCTCCAGTACATGTTCAAATTTTGCAATTGAACTGGTTACACTATGGCTCACTGGTGTTTAGCAAGTTAATTGGAGTTATTTAGACTATTCCAGATTGATGACAGAGGACTCTAGCCTTGTCTTCACAGCAAAGACAATCAGTCAAATCAAGCTGTTCCGGAGGCTAATGGTGCTGAGAACGGATCTTCTTGGATTGGAGTTCCAACTTATGTTTCCGGCACACAAGTTCTATGCCTGAAGACCGGAAACTTTCATGGCTGACTAATTTTTGGAGATGTCTCTTTCTTATATGAGATTCTTGTGTAGAATCACTCACTTCTTGTTCTGTTATGTTCATCTGAAATAGAATTTTGAGTTCAGAATTGTAACCGGAATCAATGATCAGGTGTTTCTTTCTTCCGGGTTATCTAGAGTGGCTACAAATTCAATAACTCGATGAACATGTTATGTTATAAAGATGCTTGTGTGCTGATTGCTGCAACTGGTGAGACTGGCTAGAGTCTACTTTTGGGTTTGTTTAGTTTTTGGATATGAGTGAACAGTCTTTGTGATAGTAGTGTTGAAATCTGTGGTAGTCTATTGAAATATATGGCAGAGATTCTTTTGTGGGCAAAATAATTGAACTGAGAGGTTTGGAGTTGGTGATATTTATAGGAACAGAAGCATATGGGGTGCATGTGGGGTGCATAAGTACATTCATTCAATATATCTTTGCCAAACATTAAAATCTTCCAATTTCCATCTGATGATGACTCCCAACTGAACAACCCCATGTGTGATTCATTGATCCAACAGAGTTGAACAGAGGTCCTAAATCCACCATGAAAAAAAAAATGGCAGAAGACTACTAGAGTTTGTGAACAAACTGGATAAGGAGCCATTAATAAAATGGGTAGCCATGGCTCACAGTAGTTTCACTAGCAAAGTAGTTTGATCTCTTGTATGATCTTTAATGCCCAGGAAAGGAGTAAAAATCTGAAAAGCTAAGCACAAGCAAAGAAACAGAGACAAGGACAATCAATAGCATTAACTAAGGTTGCAATGCATTGTCTCTCTAAATTGGGGGTGTTAACCATCAATGGTGGAGCTATATGAACTGGAATTATCAAATCCTTGATAGAATAGGGCGATAATCGAGTTGTAATAATCACCTTTGTCGGCTCAAATTGCAGGCGATCGAGATAGTTCTGCTTGGTATCAATCTGTCTATCTTGAGATAGTATTGAATCCCCTAGTCTCCATGTATGGTGTAATATCAGCAGCTTAACTTAGATCGCTGTGATGATCTTTATCAAAGTTATAACCTTAAGTACTTATAAGAACAAAAGAAAAAAAGAAGAAGGAAATTGATGGCCCTTTCAGCGTAGCATCTCTAGTTGCAATCTACAGCTCTTGAAATTTTCTTCAATGATTGCACATCAAAGTGAGGTATTCAATCAACTACCATTCACTCTAAAGAAAAGGATGGCTGCAGCCAACAAAACCACTATTATATACTTGCCCTAGCTCATCTAGTTTATTAATAAAAGATCAGCAGATCTAAGATACTATTGTAAGGTCCTTTATGCATGATTACAAGGGATCTGTCTCATTAAAAACAAATCTTTCTCTCGTCATCACTACTACAAACCAATCAACTTGAGCAAGCAATTAGAAATCAGCAAACTGTAGAGCCCTGTTCACTCAGGTCCTCAATAAGGTTTTTTATTTTTTTGGCTTCCGAAGCTAATAGTAGCAAGCCCCTCAAAAAGCCATCAAGACAAGAGCCAAGCCAGAGGGCCAAGTCTGGAGTCCTAAAACCAAAGGAACCATCATCAATCAAGCATGCATAAAAAACAACAGTTGATAGGATCCTCCTCCTCCAGTCCTTGGAACCCACACCTCCCCAATCCCAATCAGGCAATCACACCGCCCCATCCCTAGTTTTTAGAGCAAGCAAGGAGCCAACCATGATTGGGCCCCCAACTAACACTGCCTCAAATCCCACCCCTTCCGTCCCTTAGAACATGGAGCAAATTGAGGCCCCCCCGGCTCTTTAAATTCATCCCTTCTTGCTTCCAACCCACATATATACACAACTACTACTCTTCTTTTCCTATACAATCATACTTCATCCATATATATGTGTGTGTGTGTGTGCTATTTTAGAGCCACTTTTCTCATTAGAGCAGCACAGTAGCCATGGATATTGAGTCAGTGGTGTGTGAGTGCTGTGGACTGAGAGAGGAGTGCACTCCGGAGTACATAAGTGGTGTGAGAGCTAGCTTTGATGGCAAATGGCTATGTGGGCTTTGCTCGGAGGCGGTCCGGGACGAGGCGAGCCGGGGACGGAGGAAGGGACGCTGTGAGGGAGTTGAGGACGCTGTGGATGCTCACAGGACCTTCTGCAGGAAGCTCCGGTCAAACCCGGCCGTCCGGGTGGCTGATGGGATGAGGCAGATGCTTAGGAGGAGGTCCGGAGAGTTGTCAGGGAATTCGAACAAGTTCGGGAGGTCGGCGAGCTCATCACAAGTAGGAGAAGAGTCATCCCTGCCATCCTATTGACCATCACTTTGATAGCTAGCCACTTTATTTATTCTTGAGGTTTTTCTTCTTCTTTTCTCTTTTTTTTTCTCCTTTTGCTAGATCGTTAAAGCTTAATTCTCATTATTGTTGTACAGACGAGTTAATGAATTATTAGTATTTCAGGCTTCTCCTCTGAGACGGTTTTGAATTCCTTGTCTTCTTTTCTTTTCTTTTTAAATTTTTTTTTCATTTAGTTGTTGATTTACTTCTATATATACTTTGATTTCCAATTCGATTACCTTCTCCGCTCACAGGCTTTCTTTGTTTTTAGTTCCAGGTTTCTATTTAAGAGTGACTTGTTTGTTGTTTTTTTTTAGATGAGATGAGCTAAATGATTGAGTATTTACAAATACATGATTACAAAACTACGATTAAGTCAAGGTAGAAAGACTTTGAAGGAATAAAACTTTATTCTATTACCCGTGGAAAATGATTCATATTATTTTATTCTAGTAGTAATATTGATGCGTCCCACGACCGGCCATGTGTGATTGAGGAGGTTTTAGGATGTCAAAAAATAAAATAAAGACTAGAAACGGAGTGAATCTCCAAAAAAAAAAAAGGAACTTTTTTCATTAAAAAAATTTACATATGCTTTACAATTTATACACACATATTACAACAAAATGAGTATATTTTATATGTGATAAGTATTTGAATGCTCTTGAATTCTTTCCTTTGTTGATTGATCCATCTTTTCTTTATTGGCGACTATCCAACGTCCATTTCCTTATTTATTTCTCTTTTGATGAGTTGAGCCAAATGGCTAAAATTTACAGACTCAATATAACATATAGGTAGGACTGGTTAACAGGTCCAGGCTAACACATTCCCAGTCCTACGACAAGCTTGAGCTACACCATCGGCTATCGCATTACTGACTCTGGAAATTTAGAGAAACGGTATAGAATCGAAGAGAAGAGCATGCAACCATATGCTTTTCACCATGCCTTCTAGATCAGGGGGCCAACTGTCAGGGGCTGGAGCCCATGACACGACCATGGCACGAGAGATCTTGAAGATGGTGCAGCGAAAGTTGAAAATGGCATAGCGGTCCAAGCCAAAACAGAACTTGACGAGCCATGAAGGAATCCTATCAAGTGGGACGCGCGACGAGGCAACCAGGGAGGCAGAGAACCAATATGCGCGCGCCAAATGAGTTTGGCGCGTGGCATGACGCGATGCGGAATGACAGGATGTGACAGATTTCAAAGATGGCGCGGCAAGCCGAGCCAAAACAAAGCACGATGCGCCATGCGACGATGCAAGTGAGCGCGACACACACCAAGGCAACCCAGGATGGTGCGCGGGGGCAAGCACGTGCGCAACGCGTGATGGCACGCAGAACGCGCGAGCGACGCGGCCAGGCGGCCAAGTTCGAGTCGGACTAGGACTCGGAATGCCCAGGTGTGACGCGGTTGGCCATGGGGGCCAAACCTAGCATGTAAAAGTCCTAATTCCAGTTGGGTCGGGATTCTGGAAGGACTTGATGCGGCAAAGGAAGGTTTTGGCGTGGGGAAAGTTCTAGTTGCTTGGGAGTTCTAGTTGGACTAGGATTCGACTCGCCCGATAGAAGGCAGTTAGGCCATGGAGGCCAAACTGAGCGTGCAAATGTCCTAATTCCACTTGGCTTAGGTCTCCAGCATGGGATTACACGACAAATATGGAATATGACACATGGGAAGTTGTACTTGGCTTGTGGAAATAGGAAGGAGTCCTATTTCGAGCCAAAGTGCGACTGATTTAGTCAAAGAACCATATTTGGCAAATCTTAACTCATGTAAAGAGTCCAAGTAAGCTAGGAAGCTTTGTAATTGGCTGATTGCATGTTTGGATAAGCATGAAGCCTAGGACTTAGAGCTGTACTAGGGAACTTGACTTGTTGGAGCAAGTCATGGACTCTCCTCTATATAAGGAGAAGGCCGGCTAGATGGGAGGATCTAGAGGGAGACTTGTGGGAGAGCTCATGGATTAAGCATCTGGGTTATGGGCAAACTCACGGATTAAAGATTTAGGAGAGATTGGGAGATTGTGAGGGAGAAGAATTGGGTGGGTCTTCTAGGATTTTGGGTTGACAACTTTTTGTATTGAGAGTGATTGTACTCCAAAGGGTTGGGGGCGAGATAATATTGTTATTGTAATCACTAGTCAATAAAAGAGTTGGGGTTTCATCCCTTATCCAAATTCGTGTGTGTCTTGTGTGTGTACAAAGCAAAAAGGAGGGCTGGTTAAGAGACAGTCGGGCTGCCATGTGGAGTGCACAAGTGGTGCACAGACGGTGTGCAAACGACGCGCGAGTGGAGCACAAGCGGCATGTGGGCGCGCGACGGCGGTGTGCGGGCTTGACGAAGGGGTCTCTTGGCGCCATCATTGGGCAAAGGTAAGGCAAAAATTTATCCCCCTTACAACCCCATGACACCAACCACCCAATCCATTTAAAATTTGGACTGCTGATAATGAGTCTGTTTCAATAATTAACCTTTTGAGACCAAGAAGCTTCGCCCTCTTCATTGCTTCCAAGATGGCCACCATCTCTGCTTCAAGGATTGATCTGGTATCTATAGGCTTAGCCCATGCCCATGCTTCCTTTCCATCAGCTATCAAACCAACAACTCCTATGGTTGCAGCCTTTGACAGAGGGTCAGCGGATGCATCTGTTTGGATCACAGCAACTCCTATGGTCTCCCTTCTCTCCGGACACAATAGAGTTTTGATCCTTCCAAATTAACGACATACCATAAGCTAAAAAGGTTTTGGTCTTCTTAGATCCATTCTCATATAATGCTCTGTAATAGTCTCCATAGTTCCAAGAGGGAAACACCAGGTTCTCCTTGTCTGCAATCAAAGAGAAGACTTTAAAGATAAACTGACACCCAAAGATGGCATGTTCCACTGTTTTAGGTTCTCCTTGACATCTTGGGCATTCCTTTTCGGATGTCAAGCGTAACCTCCATAGGGACTCCATGCATCATACACCATATGTGAATCAGGATTCCATGGCCATCTGGATAAGGGGTTATCTGTGAACCATGCATCATACATCATATTGAGCTTACTATTGATTCCTGGCACCTAGACTAATCTTTTCCTCAGTGAATCCACAACAATACAAATATGCTTCCAATGGGTAGAAACTGATCTAGGGTCACGGCAGGTGGGTAGAATCTCACTCCATTGGCATTTGGCCTTAGCAATCTCCTTCCATATGTTGGTTCCTGGCTCAAGGAAAGAAGCTACCCTTCTGGCTTTGAGAGCAATCTGCCAAGAGCAAAGGTCTTTGACTTCCAGTCCTCCCACCTCCTTTGGAGTGCATACATCCTCCCATGCCAAATTGCACAACCTAGATTTGTGATCCTTCCATAGTAAATCTCTACATATACAATCTATCTTCCTTATGATTCCCAGAGGAACATTAGAAGTAGCCATCACGAATGTAGGTATTGCTTGCAGGACCGACTTCAACAACACCAATCTTCCCGGGTCCGAGATGAGCCGCCCTTGCCAAGAGAGGACACGGCTGATCAATTTATCCAGAAGGGGTGCACCTAGGTAGGTCCAGGTACCGTCAGCCATTGCCAACCCAAGTATGTGACATATGGTGAGCTTCGTATCATTTGGGTCAGTTGGAGAGAACCGCACACTTGATTTCGAGGCATTCATCTCTGACCCAGAAAGGAGTTTGAATTTGACCAATACATCTTTCAATCTTCTTGCCTCCAGACATGAGGCCTTAGAGAAGATTATGCAATCATCAGCATAGAAAAGGTGGGAAAGGGAGAATGTTGAGCCTCTGAATCTCAAACCTATAAGACCAGATGATGGATTCTTTAGGATTCTGGAGAGCACTTCCTGCACGATCAAAAAGAGTAGGGATGATAGTGGGTCTCCTTGTCTTAGACCGCAGCATGAGGCAAATCTTCCATGAAATCTGTCATTTATAATGATGGCGAGCATCGGGCCAATAACACACGCCATAACTAGTGCGATCCATTTTGGAGGGAAACTCATTGCATCTAATATTTTCTTCAGGAAGCACCACTTCACCCGGTCATAAGCTGCCCTTAGATCAAGTTTTAATACCATCAGGCTATTAGACTTTGGAGCAATCTTCATGGAGTGAATGACTTCCTTAGCAGCATCGATATTATCATGGATACATCTACCTGAGAGGAAGGCAGACTGTTCCAATCCAAAGAGGCTACCAAGAGCTGGCTTCATTCTCCTGGCTAGGATGGTAGTAATGACCTTGTAGCCTACATTGCATAGGCTGATAGGTCTGTATTCCTTCACCACTTGAGGGAATTTGCATTCCAAGTAGCAGGGAGGTGAGCAGTTCTGAAGAATCTTCTGATTACCTCAACAAAATCCTCCCCGACAATGTCCCAATGGGAGAGGAAGAACTCCACTAGGATATCGTCAGGGCATGGACATTTGTTCTTTCCCATGCCACAAAGTGCTTCCTCGATTTCAACTTCGCTGACATCAGAATCCAACATTGTGTGTGAGTCCTCGTCAAGAGTAGGTAGCTCTGGGAGTTCAGGGTCGAAGCAGTTCGTGTCCTCAATCCAGAGCTTGGAGAAGCAGCTGACAAATTTTTTTCCAATGCTAGTGTGAGACCTGGGGTACTGGTGTCGGTGTTCGTCTGGAGGGCGTGTAGCCGAACCATATAACCGAGTAAACAACCTCATGTAGATAATAAGTATATTAGTAACTCTTATAAGACACAACGCATTTTAAAGTCGTGATGGCAGTGATCCGTCAGAAAACTCCAAGGTTAAGCGTGCTTGCCTTGCAGCAATCCCGGGATAGGTGACGCTGGACGAAGCCACGCAGGCCCTGGGCGACCCCAGACGGCGGGGGCCGTTATAAATGGTATGAGCAGGCTGTAGGTTTGTTAGCCGGTTTGTGCCAGCGAGGACGCTGGGCCTCTAAGGGGGTTGAGTTGTGAGACCTGGGGTACTGGTGTCGGTGTTTGCCTGGAGGATGTGTGGCCGAACCAGGTAACCGGGTAAGCAACCCCACGTAGATAATAAGTATATTAGTAACCCTTATAAGACACAACGTGTTTCAAAGCAGTGATGATAGTGATATGTCAGAAAACTCCAAGGTTAAGTGTGCTTGTGTTGGAGCGGCCCCGGGATAGGTGACCCACTGGGATGTTTTTCCAGATTTCTGCGGTGAGCCAAAAATGGACAATATTGTATCGAGTGGATCCCGGACGAAGCCCGCAGGCCCCGGATGGCCCCGGACGGCGGGGGCCGTTACAGCTAGCCTGATCCCTGACCATTTCTCCATTGTCCCCCATGATCACTATAACCTTGGATTTATGCCTTCTGGAAGAGACCATGTTATGGAAAGAGGAGGAGTTCTTATCTCCGGTTTACAACCAAACTTGTTTGACTCTCTGTGCCGCCCTTGCTTCATGCTTGGAGATCATTGCCTCTCTTTGTTTTTCTAGCATCCTCAGTTGCAATTCATCCTGAGACAGTGACTTTCCTTCCTCTTTAAGTTTGTATAGACAGTGTATTGAATCTTGATAGGTAATCCCATAATTCTTTCCTTTGGCCATGATGTCTTGCTCCATAAACAGCTGATGGAGAGAACTCTCTATGCTAAGGGGAGGTGATCACACCATGCAAAGCCTGGGCCGAGATGTGCTTCATGGTTACTTTGTCGATGCTTCTCCTCTAGAATGCTAAAATGCAACCCACTTGACCATACGATGGAATGCAGTAACCTTCCCATTCCATACCTACCTTACATTGTAGCCAACCAAATTTTCCATCCTCAACCAGAGTATCAATGAGAAAAATAAAATCCAGGTTGTGCTCCCCAGTCACCCTGTGACAGATCCTAGCCACTCGATTAGGACCTGCCCCTCTACAATTCCAAAAGAAAATCTTCATAGTTGACTTTCTGATATGCCCAGTTGCTCATCTGGATTTTCTTGGCACCTGCATTTCCTAGCATGGACGAATACTTCTCCATCCTCCATGTCATCCTTTTCCATGGCAAACTTTGGTAGCTCATCCTCAACGTCGGACATCAATTTGAGGCATCTGAGGTCTTCTTCTGCCGGGGCCTCCGAGGCAAGAGCTACCTCCATGCATGCAACTCTGTTCTCATGAACAAGGTCAACATCCTCTACATGGAGATTACTTTTTCTTCCAACCATTCTCCTATGAGGGTGTAGTTGTTTGTACATGGTGTGGGAGGATAGGACACAGAAGGCCAGGATGTCGATTTCCCCAACAGCCAAAAGATCCGGGTATGGTGTTTGACCCAAATGCAGAAGAGGAGGAAGGAGGTCAGCCCACCAATGGGGTTCTCATGCGGGCTCATCAAGGAGAGGAGGAGCCTGCGAGCAAGGATGTAAGTTCTAATGCCTACGGAAAAGAGTGGATTACCATTTCTCGTACACGTTGGGGAAATCGTGGTAGAGGAGGAAGGAACAATAGGGGCTGGTATGGTGGAGACCGTGGCAGAGGAGGTCGCGCTGGCGGAGGCCGGACAGGGGGAGCTGATATGGGCGGAGATCGTGCTGGAGGAGGCCGAGCAGGAGGACGGCGTGCTGCAGATGGCGCCGAGCGAGGCCGAGCTGAAGCTGGATCAGGCGATGGTCGCCGGAATGGGAGCGGGTTGTTCGAGGATGGTCGGAGGACTGGCAGGAGCGACGTAGACGTAGCTGGCACCTCGGGCAGCGCAAAAGGTAAAGAGAAGATGGTTGACTTCAACCAGGAGGTACAACCCCCTCCTCTCCCAGCCAATAGAGGAGCGACAGGGAGCGGCGGCAACGTCTCCTCGGCTGGCACTGTACCTAGGGCGGCAAGGAGGCAGGAAGGGGAAACCTTGGGCACCGAAACTTTGCTGAAAGGGGGACCTGGGGTGAGAGAAGACGCTTGGGGGGCATTAAATAGGGGACTGGAGGTGGGTAACCACGTGGAAGGTGGAGGCAAGCCCTGGGAAGTTGAATTACTAGAAGAAGAGCTACAGGAGCTGGAGCTGATTGAAGCCGCGTGTCAACGTGTGGGAACTGGATTTGTTCGCACTTGGCGTGCAAACCCGCTGGTTATTCCCCGTGGGCCAGCAAAAAGGCCGGTTGGGCCTATGGAGGATCTCAAGGCTCTACATGGGCTTGGGAAGTTACAGATGCAACGGGCCCTTCAGATTGGGTCGTGTGGCGCTGAAAATGCTAGGACAAGGGGTTGTGGGCTGGCAGTGCAACGGCCCTCTCCACAACAGCCTTCTCAAGTGAATGACATGCAGCCTGACATGTTTGATAAGACTACGTTGGAGGAAGGTGGCAACCTTTATCTCACCCACTCGATTTTGGATGAAGAGATGACCCAAAGACCAGAGGATGATAGAATGGAAGCAGAAGCGGAAGAAGACATGGCGGGAGACCAAGGGGAGCATAATCCGTCCAAGAAGAGCAAGGTAATGGCACAGTCGCTCGGGACTGAGCCACCATTCAATATGTGCGAATGAAGCTGCTATGCTGGAACTGCCGCGGCATTGGGCCCCGTCGAGCACTTTATACCTGTCAGCGGCTCTTCCAGGACAGAGGACTTCGGATCCTCTGTCTGATTGATGTTGTACTACATGATGCTCAAGCTGAGGAGTTTAATGTCCACCTGGGGGTGGGCTTGCAGATGTTTCTTCTACCAGCCGTTGGCTCGGTTGGTGGGATTATGGTGGTGTGGAGGGTAGATTACGGGCAGCTTGAATTCTACACCCTCACCAGGCAGGCAATTCATGCGGTGGTTACGCCCATGGGGGAGAATCAATGGGCGTTGTCAGTGGTCTATGCGGCCAGGAAATCGAAGGAGAGAAAGCCTCTATGGCATACGGTGGATAGGCTAGGCATTTTGGAGATGCCCCATATGTTAATTGGTGATTGGAATGTTGTAACCTCTCAAGAGGAGAAGAGAGGAGGGAAACTTTTTGTGTTTAAGAGGAGTGTAATGGACTTTCTTGAATGTATTACTCGGAATCATCTTTTTGATATGGGTTTTGTTGGCACCACGTTCACTTGGTGCAATCAAAGAACCGGCCCGGGGAGAATTCTGGAGAGACTCGATAGAGGGTTGTGTAATTATCAATGGAAAGAGACTTTTCAGAATGTAGTCATTCGACATCTACCACGCAGTGCCTCAGATCATTGTCCTCTCCTTGTGAGCATCCAACAAGAAGGAGAGAGATCGGGAGCTGGTGTGTTTCGGCTCCGGAATCACTGGTTGTCTACACCAACCTTTCAGGAGGCTATCAGAAGGGCCTGGGAGCGGCCACAGAGGGGAACCTCAGCCTATATTCTAGAGTCACGCTTGAAGGAGGTCAAGGAGGCGGTGAAAAGCTGGAAACGTGATGGGGAGGACGAGCTCAAGAGGAGAGTTGGCAGATCCAATAGTAGCTTAGAAGCCTTGTATTGGAGGGAGGAGGAGGCAGGCATCTCGGAGGAGGAGCAAAGGGAGATGCGTAGCCTTGAGAATCTGATGGAGGCTCTCAGGAGGAGGCAGGATGCGGGTAGAGCCCAGTCGAGCAGGCTGCAATGGCTGCGACAGGGCGATGCTAACACCTCTTTCTTTCATTCTCTTAACAGGTCGGGAGGGCCAAAAACGAAGATTGCAGAGCTGCACTTGGAGGATGGACGCATCTTATCCTCGAGAAAGGAGATTGGCAGGGAGTTTGCTATTCACTATGCTCATCTTTGGCAGGAACCGACGATGCTTGCGGAGCCTGCTGCCCACCCAGCGATGCCTCAGGTCCCGGTGCACTTAGGGGAGATGCTAATCCAAGAGGTCACAAAGGAGGAAATCGCTCATGCTGTCTTCTTGCTCGGGCATGACAAATGTCCAGGCCCTGATGGCCTGACAGGGGAGTTCTTCAAAAACTATTGGAAGGAGATAGGTGATGAGGTTTCCAAGGTTGTCCAGAGTTTCTTCCGCTATCTTAAGATGCCGACGGCGTGGAACGAGACCCTGATTGCTCTCATCCCTAAGTGTAGCAATCCAAGAAGGCTGAGGGAGTTTCGCCCTATCAGTCTTTGCAATGTTTTATATAAGATCATTGCTTCTATCATGATGCAGAGACTGAAGCCGGTGATGAACGAGGTGGTTAATCAAGAACAATCAGCCTTCGTAGATGGACAGAACATCCATGATAATGTGGCGATGGCGCAAGAACTCATCCACTCGGTGGCAACATCCCCAAGATCTAAACCGCTCATGGCGATCAAGTTGGACATAAAGGCTGCATTCGATAGTGTGCGGTGGTGCTATCTTGAAGAAATCATGGTGGCCATGGGTTTCCCAAGGCGCTGGATTGACTGGACGATGAAATGTGTATCATCTTCGAAATTTGCTTTCATCATAAATGGCCGGGTGGTTGAGAGGGTGCTCCCGCAGAGGGTTCTCCGTCAGGGAGACCCTCTCTCTCCATTCCTGTTTGTTCTTGTGCAGGTTTCGTTGTCAAAGATCCTTAATGATCCCCAAAGCGGACTCGCAGGCATATCTTTCCCTCGCTCGGAGTTGAAGGTAACACATTTGCTCCATGCCGATGACTGCTTCTTGGTCTCGGAAGCGTCACTGGCTGAGGCTCAGAAGATCCTTGGCATCTTCTCCAAGTATAAAGATAGATCTGGCATGGCTCTTAACCCAGAGAAGTCAAGTGTTAAGCTCTCGAGGTCTTTGGCAGAGGGAAGGAGAAAGAGAATTTGTAGGAGGCTGCGCATGACAGAATCGAGGAGACCATGGAAGTATCTGGGGGTTCCCATTAATGATGAAAGACTAAACCTTGGAGACTTCGGTGAGCTGCTGCAGAGCGTTTCAGAAAGGCTCACAAGGTGGGAAGGGAAGCGTATGGGTTTCCCAGGAAGACTTATCCTACTGAGACATGTTCTACAGGCCATCCCTATCCATACCATGATGGCGCTTGATATCCCAAAGACGGTGCTGAAGAAAATTAACAGGCTGGCCCGTGCGTTCCTTTGGGAGGGAAAGAAGTCTGGGATTTCAGTGGTCAAATGGCAAAAATCTTGTACTCCTTTGGAGGATGGAGGGCTAGGACTGCGGGATCTAGCGACATGGCAAGCCGCTTTGAGGATGCAGCGGGTGACTAAGCTTCTACCTAAGAGGAAATCACTTTGGAAAGAGGTGGTGAAGGCAAAATATAGGTGGCGTGGAGCGTTGCCTTCCCACGTACCATGCAAACAGGCATCCCCTGCATGGAGAAGCATATGTAGGTCAGTGCCTTTATTACGGGAGGAGCTCAAGTGGGAACCTGGTAGAGGAAGCAAGATCAATCTCATAAGAGATTGGTGGGTATTGGATATTCCTATTGGTATGAAGCCCACCCCCATTAATATGGAGTTGGTGACTGATCGAATGCTGGTTGGAAAGCTCATTAATAAAGAGGGAGGCTGGAGGACCCGCTTGGTGCGCCGTTTATTCCCGGAACCTACGTCATCACTTATACTTGCAACTCGGACCCATGAGGAGGGAGATAGAGCCTCTTGGACACATGAAAAATCTGGCATGATGAGCTCACGCTCTGCTTACTCGTTGCTTTATGAGAAACAGAGGAAGCAGGGCACTGAGGAGGACAACTCCGATGGCTTCAGATGGAAGAGTATATGGACAGGGCCGTTTTGTCCGAGGGTCAGAGCCTTCTTGTGGAGGCTCATCCACAAGAAAATCCCCACAAGACAAGCGCTACACAGAGTTGGTGCTAGTGAGACTAGCCTATGCCCAAGATGCAATCAAGTGGAGGAGTCGCAGGAACACCTCCTGGTCGAGTGCCCGTTCGCACACGCGGTGTGGGAGCTGGTGTACCGTAGAGACACAGAGATGCGAGCATGCCAGGGGTGGAGACAATGGAAGGAACTGCTGCAGCGGTCTGGGAGCGCTGAGAAGCTAAAGGAGAGGAAATCAAAGATAGGGTATGTCATCTGGCAGCTGTGGAAGACAAGGAACAAGCTTGTCTTTGAAAATACTCCAAGCAGCGTGGAAGACGTCGCACGTCTGGCGACTTGGAAGGCGAGGGAGTGGATGCTGGCATGGAAGCCGAAGGAGGACACATCGCGGCGTATGCGAGCGTATGCTTCGGCACATTGTGATGGGGCATTTGATCCGGGCAGCAGACTCGCTGGTGCAGGAGGGTGGGGTAAAGATGATGAGGGATCCGTTGATTGGGCTTTGGTGGAACCAATCAAGGTCTCTGATGCTTTGGAGGCGGAAGCAGTTAGCATGAGACTCTGCATTGAGAGAGCTAGAGGCAGAGGAGTCCGCAGACTTGTCGTTGAGTCAGACTCGAAGGATGTTGTCGACATGGTCAATGGGCGCATGCGGTGGGCAACTCACATCAAATCGCATCTCCAAAAGATATGCCAGGTATCCGCTCAGTTGGAGGATGTTCTGTTCTGTCATGTTCCCAGAGACTCAAACATGGTTGCAGATAGATTAGCTAAGTTGGCAAGGGGCCAAGACACTTTATTGTGGTGGACGAGGGATATGGGTCGTCCACCAGAGAGCATTCTCTTTATTGTGTGATCCCCTACTCATGCTCCTGGGTTCTTGATTTTGGTTAGGGGATCTTGTACTCACCTAGCCATTTGGCTCATCTGATAAAAAAAAAATCCTCTACATGGAGATTGTGATTTTTCTTAGGTAGATAAGTGCTAACACTGGA
The DNA here is from genome assembly GCA_963920575.1 of Narthecium ossifragum. Lineage (NCBI taxonomy): Eukaryota > Viridiplantae > Streptophyta > Magnoliopsida > Dioscoreales > Nartheciaceae > Narthecium > Narthecium ossifragum. Next base: position 3,803,998 of record OY986973.1, read on the forward strand.
AGCAGACTTTGGATCGTTGTTGGGCCGAGCTATATCAGTTCTCAATGGGCTCATACTACTGTTAAAGGAAGGTTCGATGGTGTCGTCGAGGCATTTCAATCGGTTGGATTGGATCACCGATTGCCGTCCACGTGTCCAGATGGAGGGTTTAGAGCCTCCATTTAAAACCCTGCCTCTTTCACCGATATGGTGACTACCTCCACTGCTGCGCCGTCTGCCGCCGCTGCCACGGGACATCGACGGGGTCGTTGGTTTCCGTCCGATGGTGGACGATCCTGGCCAACTATGGTTGGTTACACGTCTCTCCAAGGATCGCCCCTTCCTGGCGCCTCTAGCATGCAGATCTAAGCCACCTCGATAGCCGCGCCGGACCTCCTCTTTCTCTTCCCCCCTTACTTCGTGTTGTGGATTTATGGTTTTTAGGGTTTTGTTTCTTGGCTCTTGGTTCTCAACCTCCTTCTGCTCTCCCTTCTCTCTTTCCTGGGTCTCCTTCTGCTCTTCCTTCTCTCCTTCCTGCTGAGGCACAGGAGTCTTCACCTCCTTAACCACCCTCACCCACACCCTGGGTGCAGGTTGAGTAGTCTTCTTGGGCATGGTAGGTCGGGAAGGGCAGGCACCCGATCGGTGGTCGATGCGAGCACAACCTTCACAAATTAGCACATTTTCATAATCCAGATGAACAAATCTTGGGCCAGATCTGCTGTCGACTGTGAGCCCCAACCATGTAGGTTGATTAAGGTCAACTTCAACACACACTCGTGCGTATCTTCCTCTATCAGTTTCTCTTGTATAAAGAGTGACCTTGGCAGCGATGTCAGCTCGGCAGTGGCAGATGCTAGAGACAGTGGGTCAGTTCGGGCTTGACTTCGAGGACCAGGAGGCAGGCAGTTTCCTGTATGCTGTTCGCAGCATCCCAGTTCTTTTGGCCAGAGTGATCGAGGCACAGACTAGAGACCCAGAGCTAGTGGAGACCCGTGCTACGGTCGGCACCGAGCACGCGGTCGAGGGCTGGACAGTGTCGGCAGACAGCAGTCTACTCTTCAGAGGCGCCAGTTCTTCAGCAGTAGAGCCGACGGAATCAGCCTTTGGCGGCGCGAGTACTTCCAGAGGCGTCTGAGGTTGCTGCAGGAAGACTGTTGTACTTTTTGATAGTTCTGTATATTATAAACATCTTTCGAGGATTTTTGAATTATATGTATAATATCTTTTCCCTTGGAGGAGTTTTATAAGAATTGTAATCAGATGTTTAGACAGTACAACTTGATGTATTTATAAATTGAATTACAACTTACCTCTGGAATATAAATTGTTTAAGTTTATCCATGTTTTCCGCAATGTATCGCGCCAGTTGGAGATGAATAGTGATAGGAACCCTCACGCCCCGTCTTGGATGGGTTTTCTGGGTCGGGGGGTGATAGAGCCAACCTTCATTGCGACTTCTTCGTCAAAGCATTCGATGGCTAGCCCATAAAGGCGAACCCATACCATCGCCTTGTGGAAATCAACAGCCGTAGGGCATAGATTTTCTTGCCGCTTGATTAATGCTAACGATACCAAGGTCCTCCTGATAGCACATAGAGCCTATCCTATTCACACTTAAATTTGATGGCGAAGACCCCCTTGGCGATGTCAGTCACATGGAAACTTCTGCCTTCTCCCCACAGCTTGGGAAGCTTTGCCTTGAGCACATCCAGGGGTACTCTTCCTCCCATAAATCACCCAAAGAGCGAGAATTCCCAACGCTTAGAGCAGCGGTCCATCAGTTCATCACTGATGTAAACTTCTCCTGCGTACATGGCACCCATCTTAGCTAAGTTTTTGGTCGTGATCGCTGTGTGTTTAGCCTTCCATGCACCCAAGGCCTCTGCATAAGTTCCACCAAACCCTGAGAAACCAGTGTCTTGGAGCTGAGCTATTTCTATCTGATACGCAAATGGTTTTGGGAATCCCGGCGGGGGACCGGAAGAAGAGGAGCTACCCATATCCTCCGATTCTCATTCAAAGAGAGATGACTTTAGGTGGGTTGAAACCCACAAAAAATATGAAAATTGATGAACAAGTGGCGATTTCTTGCATGTTTTCCAACGTCCATTTCCTTGATTGAATGCTTCTTTTCTTTTCCTTGCTTGTTAATTCTTTCTTTAGTAGCTTCGGTGATTAGATATTGCCTATCCTTCCTTAGCATCGCTGATTGATGCTTGATCTCCTTGCTCAACACTCCCCCTAGAGTTGGAGTGGATATAGATTACACCCAACTTGCTAATAGCATTATCAATATGTTCCATATCCCATTCCCTATCCCTATATTTAGGGATTATTATTAAAAATCGTTACACAACAGATTCCCTATCCTTAAAGTCATTCCCTATGTCATTCCGTAAAACCAATCTCATTCCTTATAATTAGGGAATATGCTAAAATTCAGGGAATGAGATAGGGAACGAGTTTGGGGATAGGAAATTTGTTGGGTAATGTCTTTTAGTCAATTCTTTAAATTTAGGGATAGAGAATGGGATAGAGAATCTGTTGGGAATAAAAATGCATTCCCTATCCAACTAACATGTTTAAGTTTTAAAACTTTCAGCATTATTGGGAATTAATATAGGGAAAACTGTTGTGTGAATAAGGAAAATGTGTGATGTTTTTTTAATAATATTCCCTAATGGCACGTTTGGTTGCGCAAAAAGATTAGGAATGGAATGGTCAATTCCCGAGTCAAATCTCATTCCATTGTTTGGTTGGCACTCAACGTCTGGAATGGAATGCTGTATTCCTGACAAGTTAGGAATAACCCAATCCCATCTGATAGCTCAGAATGGCTCATTCCGTTCCGGAATGGAATGGTCAATTCCCGAGTCAAATCCCATTCTATTGTTTTACTCATTTGTAGTTCATTCCTATTTCATTCTCATGCTTCTATTTGTATACCAAACAAGGTAATACTTCAATTCTATTCTCGATCATGATATCACAACATCAACTTGGTAATAGCCCATTCCACTCTTCATTTCGGCTTTCATTCCATTCCACCTTCCAATCCCATTCCGTCCCCCATTCCTTGTGCGAACCAAACGTACCGTAAATATATGGATAGGGAATGGGATAGGGAACATGTTGATAATGGTCTAAGAAGATGACAAAATTAAGTTGCTCCGAGTGCCTTCTATTCGAGCTCCCAGATAAATCCATCGGCTCGTGGTTTCCTGAAGACCTAGTATGAATTTAATTGTGTTCCTACGATCATCACACATAGTTGGAGAGAACTGGATACTCGATTTTGAAGTATTCATCTCCATACCCTCCAGTAGTTTGAACATAAGTAGCAGGCGCTTGAGCTTTGATGCTTCTAAGCATTTGACCTTAGTAACAAGTAAACGATCATCTGCGTAAAGGAAATGGGAGAGGGTGAAGTTAGAAACTCTAAAATTCATACCTTCAATGCCCGAGTATGGATCTTTGAGGAGCCGAGAGAGAACCTCATGAACAACAAGAAAAAGGTAGGGGGAGAGAGGATCCCCCTACCTAATACCACAGTGAGAGGATAGCTGGCCATGGAGCTTGTCATACTCACACAAGCCATAACCCAGGCAATCCAGCGAGCATGGAACCTCATCGCAGACAAAGTCCTTCCAAGGAAGTCCCATTTGACTCTATCAAAGGTAGCTTTTAGATCTACTTTCAAAACCATCAAGCATTTTGTCTTTGGAGCCATCCGCATGGAATGAATCAATTCCTTTGCTGCGTTAATGTTATCGTGAATGCTTCTCCCGACGAGGAAGGCAGACTGCTCTATTCCAATGAGAGAGCTAATGACCAACTTCATACACATGACCAAGCTGGTAGTAACAGTCTTGTCTCCCACGTTACAAAGACTGGTCGGCGAAAAGTCTTTCACTTTCATAGGGAGTTTGCATTTGAGAACAAGAGAAATGAATGTCTCGTTCTAACATGAAGGGAGACAAGCAAATTGAAAGAAACCTTGAACAATCTCTACGAAGTCTACACCAACAATATACCAGAAAGTTATGTAGAATTTTACTGGGATGCCATCCAGACCCGGGCATTTAGATCTTCCCATTCCTTTCAAAGCTTCCTTCACTTCAGCTTCTGTGACTTCACTAACAAGCATTTCTAAATCAGCTTCATTAACTGATGGCAATATAGATAAATCAATGTTATAAGAAGTAGTGAGATCCTCAACCTATAATCTTGAATAATACTTCACAAATTCCTCTCCAATACCAAATTGATCACTGACTGTTTCACCATCATCCTTGGCAATGAAGTTAACTTTTGATTTACATGATCTATCAGTCACGAGTCGGTGGAAAAATGCCAAGTTCTGAGTCTAGAATTAGAATCACAACTCTGAAATCATCACATTTCAAATCGATGCAATGTTATTAGAACTTTCATAACTAACTTTTATGCTCATTAGGTGAAACAATCTGAATCAGACTCCATAGATGGTGTGGAAACACGTCCTTGTCCTTCATCTGGGGGAATAAACACAAGGATAAGGATTTGTGTATATGATCACGTGACATGTACATTACACATGCTCTCTAATCGGTAGGTATCTACCGATTGATTGATCTATTCCATCGGTATTGTTCTACCGATGGAATAGATCAAGTAATCGGTATCTCACTACTGATTCGATTATTAGTACATTCAATCGATAGGTATTTATCGATTGATTAATCTAATCCATCTGTATTATTTTACCAATAGACTTAATCAACTAATCGGTATCTCATTACCGATTCAAGGGCATATGCAATAGACATGCTTTGATCAATGTACATAAATCACGACCCTAAACATAAACATTGAAAACTACTGCTGAGCAATTCATTGGGTGGAATATAATTGTGGCAGCCGATCATTCGCTTTCATAAGCTTCTTCTTTACTCTTTTCACTACCCGTTAAAAACTAATGGAGCTTATCAAACAGCACAATATATCTGGTGTGGGCACCGACCGTGACGATCACAGGATGTGGCCGACCAGTCGCTGGCACAACAATTCATTTGTGATAGAGAAAGCCCAAGAAAAGCTTCCCAAGATAAATCAAAACCCTGGATATTTGTAGATGGTAATGAAAGAAATCCATAAACGACTGCTGCTGGATTCCGATTGTCATGAACAATGCAACATTGCATCATATAGCAGTGGGCAGCCATAATGCATTTCAGCTCTTGCAATGCAAACATATACCGAGTGAGATCTTTATTAGTGCATCTAATAAGATCTTGTGTGCTCTATGACAACCGCATCATATATTTCCTCTTTCCGTGTTTCTTCCTGGCTGTCTTTCTTTTCTTTTCTGTTTGACAAAGTGAGCCCAAAGGTCAGTGAAAAACAAATAAAACCCCAATGACATTCTCAACCTAAAACCAGAGGGACACCCTGGTCTCTGAGCCAAAAACACATAGTATGACACACCCTGCCACTTCTCGTAAGTCTATCAGCAGCATGATTATCCTCCCATGAGACATTCAAAATGAGGAATTCTTTTAAGTGTGGCATACCAACAAATATTCTGTAAATCGTCTCGAAGGTGCAGTGGCCATCGCTTGTGTCCAGAGACATAGTCAACAACCACCCTAACATCCAGCTCAAACAATACTTTTAAATGACTCATTTGCCTCGCAGCCATTAGACTCATTAAAAGAGTTTTAGTTTCAACCTTTAGGCCACGTTTGGTAGCACTTTAGATCCAGGAACGGGAATGAAAATTCTTTAAAATAAGAAATTCAGAGTGTTTGGTTGCACTCTTCATCCAGGAACCGGAATTGAAGTTCTTATGTTTGAGGGAACTTTGGATTCCTGAATTTGATATGGAAATCCAGAGTTCCCTCAAACACAGGAACTCTCATTTCATGAAATGTACATGAATACCCTTCATTTTTGTTTGATTAAACTGATCAAACGGTTAGGATCAATCTTAAAAATAATCATATTTCTTTCTTTTATTTATTAATAATCTTATTTCTTTCTCTTATTTATTAATAATATTTCAAATAATATTAATAATCTTATTTCTTTCTCTTATTTATTAATAATATTTCAAAAAATATTAATAATCTTATTTATGTCTCTTATTTATTAATAATTTTTCAAATAATATTAATAATAATATTTCTTTATCTTATTTATTAATAATATTTCAAATAATATTTAATAATATTATTTCTCTCTTATTTGTTAATAATATTTCAAATAATACTAATAATCTTATTTCTTTCTCTTATTTATTAATAATATTTCAAATAATATTAATAATATTATTTCTCTCCTATTTATTAATAATATTTCAGATAATGTTAATAATATTATTTCTTTCTCTTATTTATTAATAATATTCCAAATAATATTAATAATATTATTTCAATATTATTTATTAAAAATATTTATCAAATAATAATATTATTATTATTTCTCTCTTATTTATTAAAAATATTTTAAATAATATTAATAATCTTATTTCTTTCTCTTATTTATTAATAATATTAGAAACTCTCATATTAATACTCTTATTTATTAATAATATTTCAAATAATAATCTTATTTCTTTCGCTCATTATTAATAGTGTTTCATCCAAATAAGTCACGATAATGCAAATACATATACATACAACAATATATTCGTAAATCTATGCTATTAGAGCCAGGGGTATTTTGGTCTTTAATTCGTATTCCCATTCCAGTTCCAATGTTTATTATGTATACCAAACACTTGTAAGTTCCCGTTCACATTCCAGTTCCTTGACGTACCAAACAATCACAATTCCTTTTCAGTTTTCGTTCCCATTCCCAATCCCGTTCCCATTCCAATTCCCATGGCAACCAAATGTGGCCTTATAGCATTGCTAGCTTGGGAGGGTTCAGAGCAACGCCCAACAAACATCTCCATTCTCATCCAAGCAAACCGCAACAATATCTGCCTAACCATCAGCGAAGGCCCCGTCTGACTGGATAACAACTCGATCTACGCTGCTTCCTTGTCGGCGATCCGCTCTGTACTGCTTTCCTGGGTACAACAAAGACCACTCCCTTGCCCGCCAAATGGCCGATCTAATGACGGAGACTACAGAGAGACCTTGCCCATCATAAAGAGATCGATTCCGATTCTTCCAAATTGCCCATAATGTGTAACCAATCTAAAGTCTTCCGCAAGCGTACAAGGTCAAAAGTTAAGGTGCCCATCAACACTTCTCTCCAAGTCGTCAAAGTTCTTCCACTTCCAAACGCTGGGTCATTTGCAAAGACAATGGAAAAACAAATGATCGTCATCCTCAACTCCATTCCAGCAATCATGGTATTTAACTTCGATGGTCAACCCAATACTAGCCATAAATTGAAGAGGAGTTTTACCATACAAAAGCTTCCAAAGAAACATTTTCCATATGACCTCCAGAGTGTTTTTTGAATCATACCATTATCAATACTATCATCATACCAACGATTGAGATCTGTTTAAATTTCATCTAATAATTGAGAGCATTATTATCAGCATCCAAGTCAACATTTTATTAAAAATCTCAACCATTGAATAAAATCTAAACAGATCTCGTCTAAACATATCTCATCCATTGGTATGATGATAGCATGGAAACAATGGTACGACCCAAACAACACATGCTCATGTTTCAAGACTGTTGAGTGGCCAGATTGATAAAGAATTGTATCAAATCGAAGCATGCAAAAACATTGCCCAGAGACAAAAAAAAAAAGGAAAGCATTATTATATATACATTGCATATACATTATTATTATCATAAACGTCAGGCTCCAGAAGCAGATAGAGTTCATTGCAAGAGAGCACTCACAAGTAACATAGTGCTAAAGAATCCATGGATCAATAGGTACGAGAAAAGGCATGCAAAACTATTCTAGGATGACGAGAACATCGGACTAGGAAACGAAAGGAATCCATATCTATGCTTCCCAACAAGTGATCGAGCACAGTACACAAGCTATCAAAAAAATCACATTGCAACGTGGTCATTCAGGATTTGTAGTTGACAAAATAACCGGAGGGAAATACCAAGAATATATGATCCCAGATATGCATAAGATGATGGTGAAAGGTCAATGGAAGAAAAGGCACAGAACAAATACCGACCATTAACCTTATAACAAACAAGGATGTGCCGGAACCAGAAACTACAGCAAGGCTACTACACAAATTGCCAAAACAAATCAGATGGCGTTTTGTAATTTAAGGAAATGCTGGGGTGTGAAAATGATAAAAACTATCTAGAGAGTCAAAAGTATCACGTGTTGGATGTAAATGTTAAGAACTAACTTAACATTCAAAAGTATCATGTGGAAGGAGAAAAGTCAACATGAACTATGTGAGAGGAATGGAGAAACTCCAATACAAACAAAATCAAAGGTCTTCATCTCCATAGGCAGTCTAATTCATGACAATGTTTCAGTTCTATCTCGCAGAGAACTAGAGGCCTCAAGCAATGATAAAGAACAATTTTGCTTTCAGCAAGAAGTAGAACACAAGTCATACGTAAACTCTCACAAAATCAGATATAAAAATTCCTGAAAACACATAGCACATCCTAGATTTCCTCAAGCAAAAACACCAAAGTAGTAGTACAGCAAAAATAAAAAACAAAAAGAAGCAAACTTCCAACTATCTACAGTACAGAGTAACCAACAGTATGCCGAATTAGACAAAGTGAAGAACATCATATGAAGAATTCTGCAACTAGACTAACAGTAGTACATAAGAGTTACTGGAATACATCAAACACTATTTAGCCAAGCAAGTCCAGCAAGAGACGTGCATCAAGCTACACCGACCTGCTGCCAAATGTCTACATTACAGAGTAACCAACATTATGCCAAATTGGACAAAAGTGACAGGACTAACACTGTATGAAGTACACTGCAACTAGACTATGAGTAGTACATAAGAGCCACTTGAACACATCAAATACTCTTCAGCTAGGTAAGTCTTGCAAGAGACGCAAATCAAGCTACACCAACCTGCTGCTTATACACAATGTATCATCAACACAAGAAACAAGCTTTAGAGTTTGACTCAAGCCCAAGGCGCACTAACTTCACCGCAGCAACGCGTACGAGAAAAACAGCTTCCACTGCCCAAAAACAAACAATGCTGATTCAGATATAAACTACAAATAGTTTGAATGTGCTAGAGCTGAATGTAAATAAAAGTAACCAGAAATGTGGAGAAAGATGACAATACCTGCTCAATAACTTGATCAGCATCCTTCAATGGAGATTGAATCTCAGAGAACGACACCTATGATGGAGAGACACAGGACATGCTATAGATTCCACAAGAGCTAACAACCTACATGCATGGAGTAGAAATGGGATGCAATATGAAGAGTTGTCCTTTTCCTATTCTCGATTACCTCTACCAGCTTTTTCCTTCAAAAAACCAGGAAAAGTGGTAAGGGGCATATGATGCCCTTACAAAGGCATCATACAGAGTCAGAAATTAGCTAGATGACCATGATGTGAAAAGGATGAAAAGTGAGTTGAAATCTAAGTTATATATGCTAGAAAGACAACTACGAGGATAATCAAGAGAATGCAAATCTAATGACTGAAGCAAACAGAAGACACAAACAAGAAAGAGGCACGCACGGACGACTACAGAATAAGAAGTAACATACTTTAACCTATTCAACCTACATGGTGTACACAGAGCATGTAACAGAAGCAACTAACAACAATCCTAACTAGATTGAGGATGGATGTCTTAAACTGATAACTCTGAGGATGACTTTTCCAACAACCAGGCCGAACTTTGAGGTGATTTCAAGACGACCATCTTTACTACTCCCAGCCTTTCAAGATTCCTTTTGACCATAACAAACAATCCATAATTGCGCCCTGGCACTGTCACTTGTCTACTCAGTTTTGACGAGAAGTTCCCAAACAACATTAAAGACACTCCAAGGACTTACTATATACAAGGCCATAGCACTAAGATTCCTGCAGAGCGACTATGTACAGAACCCAAACACCCCCATTACTCAGTCATCGGTGATATCAAGATTGAGAATGCGTCGAAGGTTCTCCGTTGCAGATGCTGTATTGAAGAAGAACCCACCAGCAGATGAGAGTGGCGCCCAGGTAGGGGAAGATGGTGCTGACTTGGATAGGGGATGAAGGCCAATTTCGGACTCGGTCACCGTCAGTTCAAGAGAGATGCTACGTTTCTGGCGGAGGGAGAACTTGGGGATGGGCAACGAACTGGGAGGAGGAGAGTTCGAGTACACTGGCCCAGCAAAGAGCTCGGAATAAGAAAAGTCATCGGCAAAGGCATTAACTTCAGAGGATGGCTTGGGGCTAATAGGAATCGGATTACTCCATTTGGCTTTCCTGGGTGGTTCCGAGTGGAATCGAGGGGATTTGGCTTCTAGGTAAATAGTACACGGAGGCGAGAAGGTGGGCGGGGGTGGCAGGATGCCAACACCGGATTGAAAGGTGCGGCAATTGATCCCCTTAAATACCTTCGACGGAGTAGTGATCTTGGAGGTGGTGTTGTTCCTGCCATAGCACTGGTTCCGATGATGCGCCGCCACCACAAGTGTCTCCATTTCGAAGCCTAGCAAGTACTCGAGTGCTCAAAATGGAACCGTCTTGATTAATCAACCTTCGCTCGATTAAAACAAAACCTAAACACGAGAAACGTAAATAACCCTCAAATCAACAGCTACGAACATAAATCTAGAATGGAATCGCTCGGATCTTTAGAAAGAAGAACATACCGTGAGATTTGACGCTAGATCTCGCGTTACTAGTCAATCCAATTATCAACAACGCAACAAACACTATTGTCTCACTAACCCAACTTCGGATGCTCTTAGACAGTCCTCCAACAGATCAAGGCCGGAAAAATCCCTAGATCCACAGATCGACAGAAGAACCCTTCAGATCCAAGATAAAAACGTCCCATAAGCACATGAAATTGGGAAAACCACTTACCCAATCACCGAAAGAAGGGGGGTCTGCTCGAAAACACGATCGGTAGCCTCGCTATGAGCGAAACGCTAGGTTCATATGCCGAAGAAGAGCAGCACTCTATTTAGAACTTTAAAACCCTCTTTTAGTGACAAAAATTTCCAGAAACAGCACCTAGATGGTCAGGAGAACGAGGCGGATCAATCTAGAGGATGATCGGAAGGGATTACGGAGAGCTTTGAGATATTTTTTCTCCAGATCAGGAACTAGGCTCGTACTCTCGTGTAAGAGAAGGAGAGACAGAGAGAGGGAGAGATCGGAGAGAAGTTAGAGCTGAGGATTTGGGTTTGGAACCAACTACGGATGCGAAGGCCACTCATAGTCCCATTTTAAGAGCAGTTCTCGAGTCCGGGCGTGGAATCCTATCCCGTGACCTACTTTTTCCGTTAACAAATGCCCCCTATTTTTTGCAAAATTTACAGACACACCACTTATCACATAACGTTTGTATTATAGTTTTAGGGGGGATTTGTCCATAATCCCATTATTAACACCCTCTTCGTTCAAAACCCAAACAAGTTTAGGGAAAACCCCACACAATATTTTTTTGGAATAATAACCCAAAATCTTTCAAAAAAGATCATACTGCCCTCACCTTCTCCGTTGAGCTCGCCCGTGCCCTTTCTCCTCTACGATCAATGTCTCTATCAAGCTCGCTTCCGGTGTCTCCCTCCTTCTCCGGCATAGCCGCAGCCACCCGCGGCCACCGGCGGCACCTTCCCTCTCCTCGAGCTCGACGATGACGGTCGCCTCCAGCCTCCCACGTCCTCGACCACTCCGTCAAGCTCCAGAACTCCCACCTCGTCTCCCACCCCTCGACCTTGCACTGCTCTCCTCCCCCGCCATGCTCCGCCCCGGTCGCGTGAGAGGTGGAGGAAGGAAGCGAAGAGAAGGGCGGCGGAATCCGATGGAGCTCAGCGATGACAAGGTTGGCTTCAGAGCGGTGCTGAGGGTGATGGAGAGGCATCACGTCGAGTCTGGATAAGAGGTCACGGGAGAGGTGGAGGAAGGAAGCGAAGAAAAGGGCGGCGAGCACCGTAGTCAAAACCCACATCCACCGCATCCAAGAGATTAATGATGATTAGACTGTGGCCCATCAAAACCCACACCACCAATCCAAAGCCTTCCCCGCAATTAATGCTGATTAGACTGAGGCCCATCAAAGCCCACACCCACTGCAGCCCCCTGGCCCCGTCCCCTCCACTCTCCCATCTTCTGCATGTGCCAACTTAACATGCCCTATGACTCTACTACGGCCTATTATCATAGTTTAGAAAAGAAAAATAATTTAAAATTTTAATAATTACATATTTATCTCCGAAAACTTTCATATACGACATGAATCTTTCAAAAATTTAGTTTCTTGCAAAAATATCATTCTATTTACTTAAGTCACTAATCTAGTGTTATCTGGATCCATTTTCATCTTTCTGACTCCATTTTCATCTTTCTGAATCCATTTCCATCTCTCTGGTCTATTTTCATCTCTCTGGTCCACTTTCATCTCTCTGGTCTATTTTCATCTCTACTTTCATCTCTCTGATCTATTTTCATCTCTCTGGTCCACTTTCATCTCTCTGGTCTATTTCCATCTCTACTTTCATCTCTCTGGTCCACTTTCATCTCTCTGGTCCACTTTCATCTCTCTGGTCTATTTTCATCTCTCTGTTCTATTTCCATCTCTACTTTCATCTCTTTGGTCTATTTTCATCTCTTTAGTCTATTTTCATCTCTACTTTCATCTCTCTGGTCTACTTTCATCTCTCTGGTCTATTTTCATCTCTACTTTCATCTCTTTGGTATACTTTCATCTCTACTTTCATCTCTTTGGTCTATTTTCATCTCTCTGGTCTATTTTCATCTCTCTGGTCTATTTCCATCTCTAATTTCATCTCTCTGGTCTATTTTCATCTCTCTAGTCTATTTCCATCTCTACTTTCATCTCTCTGGTCTATTTCCATCTCTACTTTCATCTTTTTGGTCTATTTTCATCTCTCTGGTCTATTTCCATCTCTAATTTCATCTCTCTGGTCTATTTTCATCTCTCTAGTCTATTTTCATCTCTCTTGTCTATTTTCATCTCTCTGATCTATGTTCATCTTTCTAAACCCTTATGGTCTATTTTCCCACTCCCCCACCTCCACGAGAGAAGCCCAGCACACCCATCTCCTTGTCCTTTAGATCCAGACCTCCACAAGAGATCAATCATGGTCCTTGTCAACTTCTCATTTAAAGCTTCTATTTTTTCCACTCTCCCACCTCCACGAGAGAAGCCCAGCACACCCACCTCCTTGTCCTTTAGATCCAGTCCTCCACAAGAAATCAATCATGGTCCTTGTCAACTCCTCATTTAAAGCTTCCACTTTTCCCACTCCCCCACCTCCACGAGAGAAGCCCAACACACCCACCTCCTTTAGGATTTGGTTCATGTCAGCATCTCCCACTCCCTCTCTCTTGTTCTCTCCCCTTCTTATCCCAACCACACACCGGTCGGCAATGATCATAGTTGCGTCGCCCTTACTCGGAGCTCCATCACCGGCTCAGCGGAGATCCGAGCTTGTCGTCGCCGGCAAAACCCCATGCTGCATCCACCTTCCTCTCTCTTCTCTCCAATGGTGATTAATCCTTCCCTTGCTAGAGGCTGCACATGCTTCATCCACTATTTTAATCCGGCTGGTGCGTCGCCGCGCACGCTTCGCCCGTATCGAACGATTGTGATCAAGGACTTGATCAAGCCGATAGAAGGCCGCCTTGGGGTAGTAGGGTGGTGTGGCTGTTGCAGGGAGGTCGATGAGAGAGGGGGAGGTCGACAAGAGGGGAGGAGGTCGGTGACAAAGAGTTGGGGCGTGGGTTCCGATGGTGGTAGGGAAGGGAGAAGAGAGTGGCGACGGTGTGGGCTTGCGGAAAGGACGATGCCAACGGCAGGAGTCCGACTAGGTGGATGGCGGCGACGATGAGAGATCTGGAGATGGGTTCCGGGGTGGTCGGCGACGCATGTAACGGTGAGGGTGGAGGCGGTGCCGTGGGATTGTGGCTGGGAGGTGAGATAGCTGGTGGTTGCGACGGCGAGGCGTCGGGGAGGTGAGTAGGCTACGAGCGCGCGGCCTTGGGTCATTATGGTCTTCGCCGGAGGTAGATGGTAATGGCCGGAGAAGAGTACTTCGCCGGAGGAGTGGTGATAGCTAGAGTGATTGGTGGCTGAGAGAGAGGGAGGGGGGCATTATGGTCTTTTTTTTAATTACACCAGTCAAATAAACCTATCAAATAGGGTTTTCACCTTAAAAATCAAACTAATGGAATTTTTTATGATAATTTTTGTTAAACTGGTGTTATCACCAATTATCCGTAAAAAAAATGTGGATAAAGTTCCTGTATAGCTAGCAAAATAACAAATCAGCATGCAGGATATCTCGGGACACTACATCCCTGAGAGCAATTGATTAATCAACAGATTTATAAGAGCACAACAATGAAGAGCAAGATTGCTGCTGTCACTATTGAATCAAGAGTACAAATAATCAACGGAAGATAATGATCCAAAATTTCTGGAGCTTAGCACTCCAGCCCAAAAAATTAGGGAGAATCTCCCACTGCATCAATTATTAGAGTTTTAAATCTTTGCCTCAAAAGACCTTGCATACTCTCTCTGTAAAAGAAGCTAATTCGTTTTTGATTTCATCGTCATCAAATGGAAGGTAAATAGTGATGTGACCTTATGCACCACCAGAGCCGTACTTCTTGCCGAAGACCCAAATCTGCAACTGGTCGTAGCCCGCGAGCACACCAGCACCAGCAACAGCCCTGAGAATGTTTGCTCCCGCACCCTTGAACAGGGATTTTGGACCCTCATTCTTCAGGATTTGCTGGAAGGCCTCCAAGGAGCTCTTGTACTTCACAGCCTCTCCGGAGGTCATCATCATTCTTCTACGGACGGTATCAATAGGATACGAAGCGAGCCCAGCACCATTTGTAATCAGCCAACCAAGGGCAAAGCTTGCAAAGAAGTTGTCCTGCAATGATCCACCAGACACTTGATTTGAGAATACGGGACAGGACAGCATATAAAAACCTTAAACTCAATAAAAATGCCAATGCAAACTGCAATAATGTACAAAACCCAGGCCTTGAAGTCTTCCAACAAGCAGCTAAAACAATGAATCCTCTATCATATTGCATGTGAACAAGAAACTACTACTACTCTTCTCGGCTCTCCAGGGAAATATAAGAAACAGAGACTCCCATAATTGCCAAACGAGATTCTACTCCAGCATAACTTTCCAAATTGAGCAGAAAATGAAAATGACATGCTATCAATCATAAACTGACATCTATGAGTAGATACAATCTTGAAAAACCAGTTTGGAGAAGAGTAAACTTACCTCCAAACTTCCAGTTAGGAGCACTGGTTTCAGAGAGTCATACATGCCAAAATAAAGACCACGATAGACAATGATTCCAACGCAGGAGATATTAAACCCACGGTAAAGACCAGCAATGCCATCTGTCTGCAAAGTCTTTCGGTACACATCAACAAGGCCATTAAATTGCCTTTCCCCTCCCTTTTTTGCAGCTTTGGCATCATTTGCCAGCCGAGTACGAGCATAGTCCAGGGAGTACACAAACAAAAGAGATGATGCACCAGCAGCACCGCCAGAGGCAAGGTTACCTGCAAACCATGCCCAGTACCCATCTCTGTCTTTCTTTTTGTTAAAAAGCCGCTTAAAGTAATCCTTGAAGGCAAAGTTCAAAGCCTGCCAGAGATTGCATTGCAGAAATCAAATACAAATAAAGCATCAGAATTGAAAAACAAATGATGCAAAAAGAGAATACACACAAACACATCAGCCGCAACAAGCAAGAAAAAATTATATCAAGGATGCCACTAAATAATTATGATGGAGTAATTACAATGAAGTTGAAACTTTCATATCCATATATTTGCAGCGAATAACTGAAACCAAATCCAAAAAGGCAACGACGGTGTGATACTGTATGTACACATAGCTTAAATACGATATTGTAAGAATGCAAATAATTAAGATCCCAATTACAACTTATCAGATTGAGCCATATCTAAAACCAAAATTTTTAATGAAACTGTAGGGTGAATTAAAAACTTCCAATGAAAGACTTCCAAGGCATGATTATTTATTTGCAAGCTGATAACCAACAGCATCCTTGGCTATCAGATGTGGCCTAAATTCAGGGAAACCAAATTTTAACCACATTCTGTTCATCCTAAAACATAAAAGTTAGGGAGACTAGTTTCAAGAAACTAACAGCAACTAACGTAAGCACTTAGGGGGCGTTTGGTTGCATGCATCAGTTGATGCAGTGCATCAGTTGATGCAGTGCATCAGTTGATTGAGTGCATCAGTTGATGCAGTATTAGCATCACATGTTTGTTTGATTGCTTGTATCAACTGATGCAGTATTAGCTCATTTTCTGTTTGGTTGGTATGTATTGCTTCAGTTGATTCAGTTGTTTTATTAGTTTAAATCACCCCTTATATCCCTTGGTGAGATTACTCTCACTTTTGTGTTAACTTAATAATTTCTTAATTATTAAAGAAAAAGAGATCAAGGAGATGTTGAGCTTGAGGAAGATGAGGACGTGACGCCGAGCTTCTCGTTGATCAACATCCGGCTCTTACTCATGGTGTCGAGCTCCCGGATCTCCTCCACCATCGAGACCATGCTGGCCAGGTGCCAGACCTCGGTGATGTACATGACCACCACGACCCCGGCGGTACCGGGCCCGGCGATCATGATGAGAATGTCAATGATGAGGCCACGCGTTGTAGCCGGCGAGGATGAGCAACGGAAGAGAGGGAGCTCGAGGAAGAGGTGGTGCGGCGGCGATCGTGATGAGGAGGCCGGATTTGGTCTCCGAGGGAGCTGGCTTCAGAGGAAGAGGGGAAGGAGAGAGGGGAAGGAGGCGAAGGTCGGGGAGATGTCGTAAAGGGGGAGCTCCGAGGGAGAGGGAGGAAGGAGAGCTCGGCGATGGGGGGGCGACGGGGAAAGGGGGAGCGGAGGGAGAGAAGGGCGGTGACGAGCCGCGGGGCCGGATCTGGTCTTCGAGGGAGCTCCGAGGGAGAGGGAGGAAAGAGAGCTCGGACTCGCCGGATCTGGAGGAGAGGGAGGAAGGAGACCTCGGCGATGGGGGGGCGACGGGGAAAGGGGGAGCGGAGGGAGAGAAGGGCGGTGACGAGCCACGGGGTAGGATCTGGTCTCCGAGGGAGCTCCGAGGGAGAGGAAGGAAAGAGAGCTCGGACTCGCAGGGAGAGGGAGGAAGGAGAGCTCGGCTGGGGGGGGGGGGGGGGCAACGGGGAAGAGGGGAGGGGAGGGGAGGAAGGAGAGCTCGACTGGGGGGGGGGGGGGGGGGGGGGGCGACGGGGAAGAGGGGCGGTGACGAGCACGGGGAAGAGGGGGAACTGATGCATCACGTGATGCATCAGCTGATGCTGCATCAGCAGAAACGGCCATTTTGGCTGTTTCTGCTGATGCTGCATCTGACCCCCTTTTTGCATCAGCTGATACATGCATCATCTGATGCATTTGACCAACCAAACACTAGTTTGTGTCAAAATGCTGCATCAGCTGATGCATGCAACCAAACAGCCCCTTAATGTGCTAACTCACAAGGAGAGAGCTAAAAATGCAATGAATTGGTTGTCAGTCAAACTCATCAAGATTTGAAACTATAGAGATTCCAACAACACATGTTTCATCCACTATGATTATGGCAGTGAATCTTGAAACAAAAATAAAACAGAATCTTTAATCAGAATCAATGGACATTAAGTATACTCTACAAGTTGATTTAGAAACTTACCTGAGTAGGGAAATAGCGGATCACATTCGCCGTGTTTCCTCTCCATAATGAGCCAAATCCTTCATTTTTAATGGTTCGAGAAAAGCAATCACCAATTCCTTTGTAAGGTTCTGAGAGACGGCCAGTCTTGATCATCTCATCCTGGTTCTGGATTAGAAGTTTCACACGCTCAATGGGAGCAGCAGCGGTCTTGGAAACAGCAGCAGACACACCACCCATAAGAAAGTCTATCGCGAAGCCAGAAATACCCTTTTCTGCAGGGGCATGGGCAAAGACAGGTGAAGCACTGGTGACAACAGAAAGATCATGGGTACTCATGCATGGTTGTAAATTTAGCCCCCCATTGATGTAGTTCCCAGCCGTGAAGCGTCTTCCGTGCAGTGCAGGCCTATAAATATTGCTTTTCTGAGCCTGCACGTCTAGAGAATAGCTTGATCTGAGATGGTACTGACCAGCAACCTTCTGGAGAACAGTTGGTTGGTTAACCTGATCTGCCATGTTTAGAGACAAAAAGATCCTACAACCAGCACAAACTTCAGATTAGAAAAGAATCCTGGCTTTCAATGTCCAATTTTCAAAAACCGACCCCGAAAGAGAACCAATACCAATAGGAGACTTGAACAAACTTATCTATGAGACTATGACTATACAAACAAGGCTAAGATTGTGGTGCACTTCATTCAGCTAACAGGAATATTATCAGTCACAAAGATATTAATTAATTGCAAAGAAATTAATGAATTGGACAAAGAAGCAAATATAATCAAGGATATGTGCAACCATAATCCAGCATATAGCATGTGATATAGTCATATAGATAGAAAATAAGTATCAAGATTACTCCTTACATAAAGAAAGTCAGATTCAGTTTGATTCTTAGAATAACAAACGGTGCATGTCCAATCACACAGGCTACGATCTACTCCTATCTGAAATACCACTCCACACTCATAACTACTCAATGACATTGATCATGCCCGTTCAAAATTATATAAAGCCCAAAATAGAAGAATCGACTTGTCCTAGTATGAAATCAGAGTTTCGCAGAACTTGTGAGTGGAATCCAGATACAACAAATATATAAGGAAGCCAATCAGCATTAAAAAGAACTCCAAATTTACACTAGACCTTGTCAATAACCAACAATGCCAAATCCTCCAATAACTTCAGGAAGTTAATGACATCCTCCTCACATAAATCTGTCACTTCAATGCTTAATTCCTTGA
Organism: Narthecium ossifragum; assembly: GCA_963920575.1. Taxonomy (NCBI): domain Eukaryota; kingdom Viridiplantae; phylum Streptophyta; class Magnoliopsida; order Dioscoreales; family Nartheciaceae; genus Narthecium; species Narthecium ossifragum. Next base: position 3,823,084 of record OY986973.1, read on the forward strand.
AACAAGAACATTTCATGCAACCTTCAGCAACAAAAATGATGTCCATTATGGGATCTGAGACTGTCCAAACACACTAGATATTGGCCTACATGCTTGCTGTATGACACCATTGACAAGCATACTTTGCCATTACAATCTCTGCCGAAATTGACAAAAAAAGGTCTTTTTGGTCTTACAAGACCTCAATAAAGTAGCTTTTCGCAAGAAAAAATATAGTACAGGAAATTCCAACCCTGTGAAGATAAAAAAAAACATTGGACACAAAAATCATGATCCACACATGAGTGGTTCTACAAAGAACTTGCCAAACAATCTGAAAAATAATCCACTGACCCAAAACAAAAAGCAAATGCTACGAGAAATGGGTGCAATATCAGAACAATAAAAATTCAAACACAATAACAGGCTATCCTAAAGAAAAACCCCAAAAGTGATCGCTAATGAACTAAAGCTATAACAAAAATACATTGCTCACTCAATGGACAAGAAGTGATTGATCCCTCCACAGAACAAGAATTAACAGAAGAGCAAATTGTTCAGTGTGTTCAGATCGGAAGGAAGATAGCCATTTCCCTTTGAAAGACTAACTATAAGGGACAAACCAAGAAGAACAATCATGTACAATTCCCTTTAAGTAATATGATCATGAAGAATGATATGAGATGCCTGCACACGACCAGAGCAGATACAACAATCTGTCACCGGCTAAACCCGACAAACAATGATAGATGTTGATGCCAGAAATGTTGCGTCATTGTCATCTATGATGTTCGAAACCAAAAGCGCAAATGCTATAGATCCAAGACAATCCAAGAAAACCGAAATCCCAAATCAGACCTTCCCAGAAACAAGCAGATCTTCTCTCACAACAATGATCTAAAAAACGTAAGCGTACTATCACACTCCAGATAGCCTAATTCCAAACCGAAATCCTAAAAGTCCCATCAAAATTCCAAAAAACACAAAGAAAAACACCGAAAAGTTCATCAAAACACATCTCTCAATACATCGACATCCAGATCACCACATGAAATCCACTATCAACACAACAACCGCCACAAAATACATCAGAATAAGATCAATCATGACACATTATACTGACTCCAAATCTAGATCCCAAAAAACCTCAAGATCTACGAGCATTTCATACTAGACTTCGTAAAACACCCTACTAAATCCAGCCTCGCCCAGAACTGAAACGAAAACCACAGATCCGAACGCCCTGGTCCAACCGGATCCATCACATCCCTAAACATCTCGCTTCCAAAACCAGAGAATCCAATCCACAATATTTAAATACGAGATACACGATCGATAACTTTGAGAATAAAGATCGGCGAGGGATTCGAGCGAGAGAGGCTCACCTATCTGCGTCTCTTTCTCTCTCGTTTAGAGGCCTGATTAGTAGTGGGATGCTGGAATATATATAGATATAAGAGGGAGGAATGGGGAGCCAATGGCTGGGAGAGGCGAGCGGACGGGTTCCGTGGACAACTTGGCCTTTTATTGCGATGGCTCGCAGCGCTCGCTTGACCACCCCACCAGCGCCCCTTTTTAGGAAACTTCGATTGGATGTTTCCTATTTAATCCTCTGGTTTTACTATTTCCATATCTTGCCTCGGGATACGTTTTTAATTTTTCTAATTCAATATACATCATCTCAATTCGCAACCTAAATTAAAAAAAAAATGGATTTTAAAGTCTCTTGATTAATCCTAATTCTAAATCTAAAGATCCTTTCTGAAATAAAGAAGTATGTAAGAAGATTATTTCGAAAACCATTGGATAAAAATAAAAATTGCAACCGATTTGCTTAAGGCATTTATTTTTATGATCAAACGAAAACTTTTGGATTATTCTGAGATGTTTAAAAATTCAAAGACTTTCATCACCAGAAATGCATGGGACCATCAGAACAACTTGTCTGACCAAATGAACCTTCTATTTTGGACCTCATCGTTTCTTATAAGAATCGTTTACATTGTGACTTTGAAAGATGGGCCATATAATACTCGTACAGGATATAAGCTCTGACTGATAGAACACCAAATATCTTTCAAACCAATAGGAGTGATTTTGGTGAGACAAGCATTAAATCATGCCCCAATAGAAAGGAACGCCAAGCAGCCAATCTGGACTGGCATTCTTTAAATAACATAAGAGAGGCATGTTAGTCATGGTCAAACAGCAATCTATTCTTTCAACAACCAATCCAAAGCACAACCGTTTGATCCTTGTGCTCACAAAGTGATGAGTTCAATAGGCGCTCAGATCGTACACGCAAGTCTAACCCGAAATATTCATAATTAGATGAGTCTTAGTTAAACTAGGAACTATAATTTAAGTGAGTCTTGAGTAGGTTATTAAGGAGTCCAGGTAGTAGTAGAGTAGTAGAGTAGCAGAGTTGGATTCTGCTTAGGAGAGCACCTGCGTGTGCTAATAGTATAAATAGCTAGTTATCTCTGCTGAAGGGATTCAGTCTTGATTAATAGAAAAGTTCTTCTTCTTAATTAAAGAGAAGATCAGGGGTGTCTCAGCCATTAATTGAGAACTAGTTTCTAGTTACTTCTCTGCTACTTTCTCTGCTATTCTTCTCTGCTACTTCTCTGCAACTTATTCCCTTCCGTCAGCATCCTCTGTTTTCTTCTTCTCCAACCGCGTGTTATTTCATTGCCAATCACAAGAAGGGCGTGAGGTGAGATCAAGGCTTCCTATTTCCCATCAATTGGTATCAGAGTAGCGTTCCTGGCATGATGGCGCCACCAACAAACAAGGAACGGATTGATGCGCTAGAACAAGACGTCGTCGAACTACGGACGGGTATCGAAGAATTGTTGAAGAAACGCAATGACAGTGAAGATCGGCAACGAGTGATGTAGGGATGGCAAACTTGACCGCCCCGCTGGATAACCGACCCGATCCGCACCGATGGGGACGGGTATGGTATAGATTTTTTACCCGTGGATACGGATATGGTTTACAAATTTAAAATCCGCGCGGGTACGGAGCGGATTATGGTATTGGGTAATATCCGCCCCGCCCCGCATATCCGCCCCGCCCCACCACTAAATGTTAGTTTGGTGGATTTTAAAGAGTCTATTTTTGTAATAATACTCTAATAAAGACTAATTGCTGATGAGTGTTTGGTGAATCTAGATTTTAGAGACCGAATGTTGATGATAGTTTGGTGGATTTAGATTTAGATTTTAGAGGCTTAATGCTAATTGAATGGTTTTTTTAGGTTTTGCGGATAACCGCGGATTGCGGGTAACCGCGGATTGCGGGTAATATCCGCGTACCCGCGGGGATGGTTATGGTCCGTGATCCCCATTATCCGCATGGGGACGGGGTGGTTATGGTATGGGCGGAGGAGTGCGGGGACGGGTATGGTATTTCCAATATCCGTCCCGATCCGCCCCGTTGCCATCACTAGAGTGATGGCAGTGAAGATCAACAATAATGAAGTTGCACTACTGGAAGTTGTGGCCCAATTAAAAGCGCTCAACAACCGGTTGGAAACCGGAAATAAAGGGGAGGCGTCCTCTGCAGGCGGCAGAAAAGATGGAGGCGGCGGCAGCTCGAGCGATGGTGGAGGAGGTACTCTGGGCAGATCTGGAGTGGAATGGGAACAACGACGTCTCGTTGGCCATGAAGAGAGTGAATTTGAGGCACAGCGGCAACTAAAACTAGATTTTCCAATTTTTACGGGGGAGGATTTAGCAGTATGGATGAACCGTACGGAGCAGTTATTCGACATACAAGGGACACCAGCAGAACAGCGTGTTCGATGGGCGGCGTACCACCTTGGAGGTGCTGCAAACCAGTGGTGGCAACGGCTACAACGGGTATACCGCGAGGCAGCAACTCCTATTTCCTGGGAGGTTTTCTCAAGGGAACTCAAGGTACGATTTGGAGTTACAAAATACATTAATTATGATGAAGCTTTGGGTAGAATTCGACAAAAAGGGTCTCTGGAGGAATACATGGAAGAGTTCGAGGTTCTTGCCAATCGAGTAGATAGTTGGCCGGAATCAGCATTGATGGGAGCCTTCTTGGGTGGCTTACGTGAAGAAATCTCAGATGAGGTAAGGTTACTCAGGCCGGCTACACTTAGTCAAGCCGTCGAATTAGCGAGATTAGCCGATGAGAAATTAAGACATCAGAATCGGAGGCCAAGGATCGACAGCAACCGACCCTACAGAAGGGGCGGACCACCGGTGGGATTAGCAGGGCGCACAGGGCAGGGGACCTTAACGATGAATGGGCCAAATCGTGCTCGGGGACCACCGCAGGGACGACAAACGGCGAACCTTCGACGACTGACGTGGGAAGAGATGCAAAAAATTAGGGCCCTAATGATAGTAACCCAGTAGTGGGTCGAGCCAGAGGGCCGAGCCACGTCATGAGTAGTTTGGAGTCATGTCGTAGGATAAGTCAGTCATATTTGTATTAGTCAATTAGGAGTTGTGATTGAGTCAAGTGTAGTTTTGATTGATTTAGGTTGGGTGTGAGCCCAAGTCAGTTGTTAGTCGGGTTGGATATGAGCCATTCGTTAGACGGCTACACATCCAACGGCTATGATGTTATCTAGGTATTTGAGAGTCCTAGGGTTTCTATATGCCTCTTTATAAATAGGAGGCAAGAGTCTGTAGTCAGTCATCGAGAGAAATAAGAAAAGTGATAGGGGTTTATCCAGCCATCAATTGGGTAAAGGGGTCTTCTTCCAGCCATCAAGTGGGAGAGGGGCGTCCTCGGGCCTTCAATCGAGGATTTATCTTCACCACCTCCATCTTCTACCTCCTACCCATAACCCGGTGAGATCTCCCAGATCTAGGATCTCATCAATTGGCATCAGAGCCTAGGTTCTTGGCATCAAGAAAAGCGACTTCAGGCGTTGGAACGTGGGTCAGAAGATATCAAAGAGACCCTCGTAGACCTGTGAGTGTCAGCACAGAAAACAACCACCATGTTTGCAGAGCGTCATGAAGCCATGGAGACTAAATTCAACAATTTGGAAGGGGTCATGCGAGACCTGGCACGGGACTTGGGCAATCAAATTGCAACCCTAGCAGCTAGGATTGGTGGCGCAGCAGGAGAGTCCTTGGCAAACCCTAAAAACCATGTAAATCCTGATCCTCCATCAACCCTCTCATTAGATCCAGACCCTCGATTTTCTCAAACCCTGTGGCTGTCCTTTTCCCTTATTAATCCTAACCCAACATCCACCATTAGATCAAATCCCTCCTTTAATCATGACCATCCACTAATTAACCTTCCTATATCACCACATGATCACAACCCTTCATCACTTTTACTTAAACCCTTCTCATCCCCACCGTTGGATCAAGTCCAGTGCATCAGATCCATCTCATCCACATCAACCCCTATTCTCTCTCCGTCCACTCACTATCTCTCCCCCAAGATCGCCTCTCACCTGAGTTCCTCTCCCTCATCCCCGTCGACGGCCACCTCCAGGTCGACACCCACCTCCTCTCCCTCATCCCCGTCAACGGCCACCTCTTCGCACTCAGCCCCGTCGACGGCCACCCCCAGCTCCACCTCGTCACCGACCGCCGGATCCTACTCACCAAGCGTCGCTGCCGGTTCCGACCTCCTTCTGCAAGCCTTCATCACTGCCAGATCCGACCTTGTCCTCAACATGCTTGGAAAAATTAGGGCCGGTTGTGTGTGATTGGAGGAAGATGAACATGCAGTTTGAAGAGAGTGGCCAGATTGAAGAGAGTGGCCAGACTCATACCATTGCTGCCATCAAAGCAAAGACCGCTCAACATGCTTCAGCCAAAGCACTAGAGCGAGAAATCCGCGCAGGGGGAGAATTGTTCGCACTACACATGGAGGTCTTGGGAGATAGAGAGAGACAGACACTTAATGAGGAAGTCCAACAAATTTTAAAGGAGTACAATCATATATTAGCAGAACCACAGGGGCTTCTACCTCTTCGAGAATTTACCCATCGCATTGCCTTGAAGGAGGGAGCACAACCAGTTAATGTTCGACCTTACCGGTATGCTCATTATCAAAAAAATGAAATTGAGCGACAGGTGAAAGAGATGTTAGCAGCAGGTTTAATACGCCCGAGTACTAGTCCGTTCTCGTCACCGGTCCTTCTAGTAAAAAAAAAGATGGGTCTTGGAGGTTTTGCACAGATTACAGGGCTTTAAATGAGGTGACGATAAAGGATCGCTTTCCTATACCGACAGTTGACGATATGTTGGATGAATTGCATGGGGCTACCTATTTTACTAAGCTGGATCTGCGTGCCGGGTACCATCAAATCCGAGTTCAAGAGGAGGACATCCATAAAACTGCGTTCCGAACACACAGTGGTCATTATGAATATGTTGTCATGCCGTTTGGGTTATGCAACGCTCCATCAACCTTTCAAGCAACCATGAATACGTTATTTAGACCCTACCTGCGGCGATTTATTTTAGTGTTCTTTGATGATATTTTGATCTACAGCAAGGAATGGAAGGAACACTTGGAGCATCTCAGGTTAGTCCTCAGCATCCTAAGTACTAACCAATTTTATATTAAACCCTCAAAGTGTAGCTTTGCCCAGCGCGTGGTTGAGTACTTAGGCCACATCATATCTCAAGACGGGGTCAGTGCCGACCCTCAGAAAATTGATGCCATGAAGAGATGGCCAGCACCCCGGAATACCACGGAGTTGCGAGGATTTTTGGGACTTACTGGCTATTATAGGAAATTTGTGAAAGATTATGGCAAAATTGCTGCTCCATTAACAGTGCTCCTGAGGAAAGGCCAGTTTGTGTGGGGACCAACAGCGGAGAAGGCGTTTACTGCGTTGAAGACGGCTATGACCACTACCCCAGTCCTGGCTCTACCCAACTTTGCAGAGGAATTTATCGTGGAGACGGATGCGTCCGGAGAAGGCATTGGTGCAGTACTAATGCAAAAGGGAAGACCATTGGCCTATCTTAGCAAAGCCATTGCTCCTACGAAAAGATCATGATCAGCTTATACGAAGGAGATGCTCGCTGTCATAGAAGCTGTGAGAGTTTGGAGACCTTATCTACTTGGGCGGAAATTTATTATCCAAACTGACCAACGAAGCTTAAAGTACTTCATGGATCAACGGGTAGTCACAGCAGAGCAGCAACGTTGGGTTTCAAAATTATTAGGATATGAATACGAAATCAGATATAAACCTGGAAGGGAAAACTCAGCAGCCGATGCCTTGTCAAGGAAGGTTGAAGAACCAAAGCTTCAAGCTATTTTTTACCCGGTTCCCTCAATCTGGGAGCAAATAAAAGAAGCAAATAAACAGGATCCCTATCTACTTGCTGTCCATCAACGATGGCAAGGTGAGACCATAGGAAACAGAGCTTTGGGTTTGGGCGGAGAGCTGGATGTTGGAAGCAGAACAGCAGCAGAAGACAAACTCAGCTGAGCAGAGTTCATTCCAAAACGGAAACAATCGAGAGCAGGAATCGACTGACATTGACACAGCAAAGCTGAGCTTATCACAAAACAGAGAATCACAAGAGGCTCGTCTAGAAGAGCCAGGGGATGTCGAGGTCACTTTCGCCCACGACAAAAATAATTCAGGATTGGAGGATAGCAGAAACGATACAGCAGGTAGTGTGCAGATGGCGTTTGGAGCAGTCACAGTGCGAGATGGGATGGTATACTTTCAAGGACGAGTGGTGATTCCACCAAAATCTGAGATCAGCCGACAATTGATACAAGAGTTCCATGACTCACCTATTGGAGGGCATTCAGGAGTCCTACGTACCCTTAAGAGGCTAAATCAAGTGTTTTATTGGGAAGGTATGAGGTAAGATGTTAAGATGCATGTATCATCGTGTGATGTTTGTCAAAAAAATAAGAGCGATTCACGGAAGCCGGATGGACTGCTGCAACCATTACCCATTCCAAACGAAGTCTGGGAAGAAGTTTCAATGGATTTTGTCGAAGGCTTGCCACGTTCAGCAGGGTTGGATGTGGTGATGGTTGTCGTTGATCGGCTCACAAAGTATGCACATTTTATACCTCTAGCTCACCCGTACACGGCATTGAAGGTAGCCCAGGCATTCATTCATCAAATAGTCCGACTTCATGGGATACCCAATGCTATTGTGAGTGATCGTGATCCCATCTTTATGAGCAACTTTTGAAAAGAATTCTTTAAAATGCAAGGAACACAGCTTAAGATGAGTTCGGCATATCATCCCCAAACCGATGGCCAGACGGAGGTAGTTAATCGTTGCTTGGAGCAGTACTTGAGATGCTTTGTGAGTCAGAACCCCAAAGGATGGGTGCAATATTTGAGTTGGGCAGAGTACTGGTATAATACTTCTTATCACTCATCGACGGGTATGACACCTTTTGAAGCTCTGTATGGTCGAGCTGCGCCTGTCATTCCTAACTACATGGCCGGGTGCTCCCCTGTGGAAGAGATTGACAAGGAACTACTGCGTCGAGATGAAATCCTTAGGCAGCTGAAGCACAACCTCTACTCTTCAATCAACAGGACCAAACAACTCGTGGATATACGACGGCGAGAAGTAGAATTTGAAATTGGCGATTGGGTTTTCTTGAAACTCCAACCTTATCGACAGAATACAATGTTTAGGAGGGCACACCAAAAATTGGCTAGTAAGTATTTTGGTCCATATCATGTAATGGAAAAAATTGGAGCAGTAGCTTACAAACTCGCTATACCAGAAACAGCTCGCATCCATCCGGTGTTCCATGTTTCATTATTAAAAAAGAAGGTGGGCACTACAATGTCGGCAGAGCAAGAAGTGCCACCATGTGATGATGAAGGTACACCTTTACTGGAGCCTGAGGAGGTAATAGACTATAGATGGGTGAAAAAAGGCGCCAAATACTTGGCAGAAGCATTGGTGAAATGGAAGTTAATGCCAGTAGCAGATGCGACTTGGGAGTCAATTAGGGTTTTACAGGAACAGTTTCCAAATATGAACCTTGAGGACAAGGTTCCTTCTCAAGGAGGGAAGAATGATGAGTTCAATAGGCGCTCAGATCGTGCACGCAAGCCTAACCCGAAATATTCATAATTAGATGAGTCTTAGTTAAACTAGAAACTATAGTTTAAGTGAGTCTTGAGTAGGTTATTAAGGAGTCCAGGTAGTAGTAGAGTAGCAGAGTTGGATTCTGCTTAGGAGAGCACCTGCGTGTGCTAATAGTATAAATAGCTAGTTATCTCCGCTGAAGGGATTCAGTCTTGATTAATAGAAAAGTTCTTCTTCTTAATTAAAGAGAAGATCAGGGGTGTCTCAACCATTAATTGAGAACTAGTTTCTAGTTACTTCTCTGCTATTCTTCTCTGCTACTTCTCTGCAACTTATTCCCTTCCGTCAGCATCCTCTGTTTTCTTCTTCTCCAACCGCGTGTTATTTCATTGCCAATCACAAGAAGGGCGTGAGGTGGGATCAAGGCTTCCTATTTCCCATCACAAAGTTGGTACTTTTCTCATTCTCCAGAAACACAACCTTCCAGATACCCACTTGCTCACCTTCTCATTGAAAAAAGTCAGCAAAAGAACTCCGAATTTTTTGCCAAATCGGACCCCCAGTGTCAAGATTTGGCACTTTCGGACCCCCCTTGTTTCTTTGCAACAGAGGACCCCTAAGCGAGGAAATGCCGATTTTACCCCTCCCTCCCATGCCATGAACAGCCATGCCATACATGCATATGCATCCCGTTTTCCTCATCATTAGCGCATTTAATGTACATCGGCTTAAAAAAGAGAAAACCATCCCGTCGCATTAAATGCGACGGGATGTGTCTTCTTCCCCAACCGGCTTCCTCCCTCCCGCCGGGCTTGGGTCCTCCGGCCATCTTCCCTTCTCCCTCTCTCTCCACTACCTCCTCTTCTCTTCATCCTCTCCACTCTTCTCAATTATTCGTTCATATCCCCTCTCTTTCCTCCGGCCATCTTCTCCTCTCCCTCTATCTCCACCACCTCCTCTTCTGTTCTCCCTCTCCACTCTTTGATTTTTTTGCCGTTCATATCCCCCCCTTTCCACTACCTCCACTTGTCCACCTTAGCCAAAATAGTTCACCGGAGAGAGGTCCCCACACATTTGTCGGCGATGAGAACCATGTCCAAGCGGAGACGAAGAAATACCACAACCGGTGGAAGAGATGACGATGAACGGACTCCCACCGGGGGCGGAGGGGACAAATTTTGAAAGCGCGGGTATAATAATAAGCTGCGTGTGTATAAAATTCTCTATACGTGTCTAAACTTGTTTTCACGCGTCTAAATAGGATACGCGCGTGTACAAACTTTATGAACGTGTACGAGGTCTACATGATTTCACGTGTATTAGGTGATCACACGCGTGTCCGTGGACGCGTAGAATTCTGAAAGGCACGCGTATGAAGGACCATGCGTGTGTACAAAAACATCATTACACACGTTTGACGTGGCGCGTTTCTACTGGGTAGTGCAAAGAAAAAAACCAGTAAAAAAATGCCCACCCACACGTGTCGGTTAACGGTACGGTTATGTTTGGATTAAAAAAACAAAACTTTCCCGTCGCATTTAATGCGACGGGATGTGTCTTCTTCCCGAAGCCTCCTCTTCCTCTTCCTCCCTCCCGCCGGGTATGCAATTCCTCCCGCCATTTTCTCCTCTCCCTCTCCACTAACCTCTTCACTAAGTGGCTTCTCTTCTCTTCAAAGTATTTTTCCGTCTTCTCCCTTATTCTTTCATGTCTCATCCCTTTCCACCGCCTCCTGATCTCCTCCCTTTGCACTGCCTCCACTGTCTCTCTTCTCCCTTTTCACTCTTCTCCCTTATTCGTACGTTCTCCGTTTCCACTGCCTCCTCTTCTACCTTCGGACGTCGCAGTTTTCTTCGCCAAAATAGTCCACCGGAGAGAGCTCTCCACACATGCAAGCCTATCATGAGAAGCATTCCGCTGCATTGCCACTTCAACGGACAGGTAATAAATCATGAACGCAATCCATATTATTTGGGGGGTACTTCCACGATCGACGAGTTCTCGTCGGACCTTACTCTTCCTCAACTGAAGGCTCACTTCTACGCTCTCTGCAATCAATCTCCTATTGACGTTGAGTTGTTCTTAACATACGACATACCCGACGATCCATATAGACCATTTAGCCGTCTAGACGACGCCAATGACATGGCCCAGCTTTTTCGTCTTCTTGCACGATCATCATGCTCAGTCGTTAGAGTATTCCCCTCCACTGTAGAAGATGCGGTTGACTCGAGGTATGCGTCTCATCCATTGCTGACTAAAGAATAAGTTTGTTTATTCGCCTTCTAACGCATCCAACACGGTTTCAATTCGAACAGCGACGTCTCGCCGTTACAGCCAGCAAGTATTCCCCACATACTGGGTGGGATTGATCTGAACACACCTCTTGAACCATGTCCCAGCGGAGAGAAGGAATTTGCTCAACTGGTCCAAGAGATGCCGATTAACGGACTCACACCGGAGGCCGATGGGTAAGTTATAGAAGCACGGGTATAATTATAAGCTGCATGTGTATACAACGCTATATACGTGTGTGAACTTATTTTGACGAGTATCTATACACTACACACGTGTACACAATTTATAGAAGAGTACGTGTTTACATGCATTTGACGTGTATTACTAGCTCACACACGTGTTAATGCACGCGTATAAATCGGAACACGTGTATGTTTTGGTCGGTTTACGAGTACTGATTTTTGAACTGCTTGTACATGCAGTCACGAAGACGGGCCTGCTGTTGACACGTATGACCCATACGAGGAAATATATTTTGCGAATGACTGGGTGGCCGTTAGCGACTGTGAGGAGCCAACGGAGATGTTTGACTGTGACGAGGTCGATGAGTACGTTCTCAACTTCGAAACACCGGAAGCTCAAGCGAACTACTTTTTGAATGCTCCCGAGCCATATGTTGGAGAGAGGTACCCCGACAAGGCAACCCTTAAGCTGTCGCTTGCAAGATACGCCATAGCGCGCCGGTTCGAATATAAGCTAAAGAAATGCAAGGGGGATAAGGCGCTTGCAAATTGTCTTCATGCTAGCTGCTCATGGAAGCTTATTGGTAGAAGAATACCTGGGCTATCCACTTTCCGGGTAAGCGTATTCGTCAGGGACCACACGTGCAACAGACCTATGGTTGGGCATGGACACAAGCAGTTGACGTGCTCCTTTATCGTCGAGGAGATAAAAGCGCGAGTAGCGGCATGTGACAAATACACCGTGAAGATGATTGTCGAAGAGCACGGCGTACGTGTGTCCTACTGGAAGGCATATCGCGCAAAAGTGAAAGTTCTTACTCTGGTGAGCATATAACTTATGGTTGACGCATTTAGCTATAAACACGTATGGGTGTACGAATATTATATGACATGCGTAGAAAACATACGAGTATAGTGAACTGAAGACTCGTATACTTCATACGTGTTTTCGGTTATACGCGTGTGTCGCTTATGAACACACGTACTATAAAAGCGCGCGTGTGAACAACAATTTAACGTGTTTCCGGTTTTAAACAGGTACATGGCACATATGAGAACTCCTTCAATATGTTGCGGCCTTATATGCGCGAGCTAATGATGAGGGATCCTAGAACCGTGACAGCCCTCCAGTTGGATTCAAGCCTGCGTTTTGAGAGGATTTTCTGGGCCTTTGGTGTGTGCATACACGCATTCAAAAATCATCTCCGACCAGTCATCGGGATAAACGGGACATTCGTCACCGGAAGATATCCAGGGACGATATTTATCGCGATTGGAATGGACGCCAACAATCACATCGTCCCAATAGCGTTTACCGTAGGGGAAAAAGAATATGCGGCTTCTTGGTCTTGGTTCCTCATACGACTACGCCAATGCATCAGCCCATTTGATACATTGACCATCATCTCCGATCGACACAAGGGCATAATCAAGGCTGTGGAGGACGTGTTCCCCGATGCCGCACATGGGTTCTGCATGGTCCATCTGTCACGCAACCTGATCAACGCACCGAGGCATTCTCTTCCGTATAACATGTTCTGGTCGGCCGCGCTTGCGTGCACGGAGGCAAGTTTCATACGGACCATGAATCAGTTGAAAGAGAGGTTTCCAGAACAGTTTGATTATATCCAAGACATTCCTACGGAGAAGTGGGCATCACACTGCTTTTGTGGACGAAGGTATAAAATGTTGTCGACAAATATGGTCGAGAGCTTCAATGGGGTGTTGAAGGAGACCAAGGCACTACCAATCCAATTCATGATTGAAACAACGAGGCGTAAGGTAGCGTCCTACTTCTTCAGGAGAAACAGGGAATCGGCACACATGGAGAGCACTTTGACTCCGTGGGCGGAGAAAGAGCTCAAAATTGCTAAAGAAAAGGGAAGACATATGACAGTCGCAGAATCGAGCGTGACGGACTTCCAAGTTCAATACGGTGAAGCATAGTACGCGGTGAATATAGCAAATCGTGACTGTTCGTGCAAAGAATGGAACGTGCATGAAATACCATGCCCACATGCTTGCGCCGCTCTAATGTGGAGGAATCTGCCCGAATACGACTATTGTGAGAAATGGTTCCTGTCCGATAATTATAGAGCGATCTACGCCGACATGATCCACCTCACCGCATCACAGGAGTTTTGGCCAAAAGGCAGCGAGGAAGACCCACCCGTCTATCCACCTCACTGTGTGATCAAGAAGGGGAAGAGAAGGAAGAGAAGGTTGCCGTCTCAAGGCGAGGCTCAGTCGAGAACATTGCGGAGATGTTCGAGGTGTAAGGTACTTGGGCACAACAAGAAAACTTGTAGAGCACCCATTCATCCCGATCCGCCCGTATGTCCTGTAGATGTTTCCGGTGCAGCACCAGCTCGGCCCGCTGCATGATGTTACGTCTGTGTATTATATGGTGCAGTGTACGTAGTACACCTTTTGGGTAATGTAAACATTCAATGTTAATAACACGTATGCTTCTAAGAAATACACGTATCGACTGAAAGCAATACACGTGTGACGACAAAATGACGGGTTTTTACACGTGTTTGGCGTTACACGTGTATTGCTTTCAGTCGATACGTGTCTTTGTTAGACACATACGTGTAGTTTAAGAATACTCACGTGTCTCCAAAAATGTGTGTAACTGTATGTTGGATGCACGGGTATAATTATTAGACGCGTGTATGTGAAATTCAACATACGTGTTATCTTCGGCATACACACGTGTAAACTTTGAATGAAATGTACGATGTTTGTTACATACCACCCAAAGTTGATCAAGGCAAATTGTTTCTTACAATAACTAATCTAATTCTTCGAAGTTGCGGCTCGTGACGGCTCATTCGAAAGGCCCGCCTTCTGGTTGCCGACACTTACTAAGATATAAGCAAGTTGCCCACGAATGCCGGCAATGTCCGATTGTCTAAACTCAAAATCGTCCCAAGGACGACCGGCGCGTATGCCTTCCTCGTATTTCAGCACGAAAAGTCCGCAATCGAGTCTACCAATGACAACGAAAAATTAATGAGTATATAATTGGAGTACTAATAGGATCTTTGAAAACAAAAGCCAATTCTTACGAGCCGCGCTGCATTGGTATGCCGGTGACATGCTCTATCGCCCAACCCCCAAGCTCCTCCCCTTTACCATGCACCTCTGGCAGCCAAGTCCGGATCGCATGTGCAACCCACTTAGCCATATCCTCAGCATCTTTGTTGTAGATTGGCGCATCAGAGGATGTGTTGTGCCTGCAAACCCTGCCCAATAAATCTATTGCCAGCAAGTGCCAATGCAGACTGGTGTGCAATGGGATGAACCACACGTCCAAGATCGGGAGTGCGGAGAAGGTTTTGCACGAATGCAGGAGGGAATCACGCAACGAATGACGTTCGTCACGTACAGCATGCTGAAATAAACCGTTAGATGTTTAGTGAAACAAATAACACGAGCTGATTGACGTAACCTGACAAGATACTTACATGGAGGCGAGTAGATGAAAAAAAACAACGGCGGGATGTCTTCGCTGGTAGATAACGATACGCCAAGACATCCTGAGCCGCGTCGATCACATCTCCCTCGATGGAGCTATTGTTCAGTAAGTCCATGATCTGCCCGCGGGTGCAGTAGCCCATCCCATGGGTATAGACGACGGCACTAAAAATAAACGTCAAATACGCATATAAAACCACATTAGAAGCGTATAAATCGTCTAAATGGACATCACACGCGTCTAATTGGAAATACACGTACAAACTTATACGAAAACGTAACATCACATAGTACGGGTATAAATGAACCTTAAACGTGTATAAATGAATCTACCCCGCGTATAAATGAACCTAAAACGTGTATAAATTTACATCACACGCGTATAAATGAACCTAATACGCGTATAAATAGGTATCACACGCGTATAAATGGACATAACACGTGTAAACAAAAGCCAAAACATAACAATAAATGAAGGCGTATAAATGGACATCACACGTGTCTAAATGGACATGGACGTGTATACATGTACATAACACGTGTATAAAAGAACCTAACACGCGTATAAATGCACCAAACACGGGTATAAATGTACATAACACGTGTAAACTCATGCCAAAACATAACATGGATAGAAGACGTGTATAAATGGACAAAACACGCGTATAAGAAGAAAATAAACGACCAGTATAGAACGAGAACTTACTCGTCGTCAATATGGTCGAGATATTCAAGCCCCCTCTTCTCGAAGTCTTCCAGCAAATTCACAACTGCTTTCGAGTCCGCCATGTACTGCTTCTGACAGACGACGGGTCTTTTCGTTGCTTCTCTTGCGGAAGTATAGTCTATGGGCCTCATGAAGCCATGCTCGAGAATGTTCAGTGTCTGTGCAAGCTCCTCCGACGTTCGCTGTGCCTCATTCATGGCAATCCAGCTGTCATCTATATGGGAATCGCCGGAGCCACTCGGGGATGCCAACGGCGCAGAATCTGAGTGGGCGAGCTGAACTTCTGCCTCCACTTCACACATCTCTTTAGTGGGTTGGACTGGTGCTACGTCCTTCACTGCATCATCTATAGGTTCAAACACCTTATCGTCGCCTTCTTCCGCGGTCTCAGTATAAGCAGCCTCTGCCTCCATGGCCCTCGCCTCGTCCGCCGCCTCTGCACTCAAGGGCTTTGCCTCCGTGACCCTCATATCGTACGCGGCCTCTGCCTCCATTGGCCTCGCTTCGTCCGCGGCCTCTGCGATCAAGGGCTCTGCCTCCGTGGCGCTCATATCGTACGCGGCATCTGGCCCCACGGGCACTGCCTCCACGTCCTCAAGTTCCGCGGCAACTGCGTCCAGGGCCTCCGCCTCCTGTTCCCTCGCCGGCTCTTCCACGGCGGTCATATTTGACAACTCACTGACCGTGCTCATGATAATGTCAGTGGCGTCCAATTGGTGTGCTTCTGTAGGCGGAGATCGTCTCGTCGAGAGGCTTCGCCTCTTGCATGTTGCCAACTTACTCTTCTTTGACCGCAAGGCATAAGGGGGACTGATTGTTTCTTCCGTTCGTCGTGCCCCGCGTCGCTGCTTGGTCAATTTCTCTTGCGGCTATCACTAAATTTGTAGCCGCATGCTCGGGCTCTTGCGTCTCCACGGCGTCTTGGCTTGGGAGCCCAATGTTGCTCCTCTTCCGCTTGGTGATCAACGAAGGGAATAATTCCCCGATGAATGGTTCTTGGTGCTATCCTGTCTCCAGGTTTGATTTTTCCTTCAGGGCTGCAATTTCATTTTCAGCCCTAGCTAGCTTGGCATTTGCCGCGGCCACCTGCGCCCCCAACCTGTTCACTGAGATATTCAGGCGTCAGATTTCCTCAGCTCTTTCGAGATCCCGGCGTGCAATTTTTTGGAACTCCGACTTTACCTGTGTTCCATTAAAAATTCACATAGTTAGTATACATGTACCAACATGCAATACACGTGGTCCGAACGCATTCACAATCACACACAGCAATCAATACGCGTTCCCAATCACGCATAGCAACCAATACGCATTCACAATCACGCATACAAACCAACACGTATAAGTATAGAAGGAGACACGTTACATAGACGAAGACGCGTACATTCTAAGTTTTTACATGTTCCCATTTTGTTTCATCTGTTAGGCTCGATTGGGGGTCCTGAACTGGGAAGAGGGGTTGCTGTTGTTCGTCGATGACGTCCTCGGGAGGACTTCCTAGAGGAGACATGAAAGAAACGCGCCTGGTAGACTGCTTAGGCGCAGACGGTGCTTCTATAGAGGGAATACTGGCGATCTCCAATCGTGCATTTGGCCGCGTAGCCCCAAGGTACAGTGCGACCTCCTCGTCGGTGTAACCAAGCTGGAACAGAAAACGGTGAGTTAAAATTGTGACGAGAGCATTGGCAAAATGCAAAAGGAAGCACAAGGAATAGGGACTCACCTCTGTGGGGACAGACATCGAACGCGGATCGCTTAGCCGTCCCCGCTTTGGTTGCTTCACTTTAGTCCATTTCAATATGCGGGGGGTCTTGCCGGGTTCCCCGGGTTCTCTGCAGCCGGTCAGCTCACAGTTCCAAGCTGTAAGGACTAGTGTGCAGCCACACACATACGTCAAGGCTCTAGAAGAAGACTTCTTCGAAGTCCTCCACCGGTTCAGTGCCGCCGCTACTTCGTTCTGCAAGTGGCTATGGACCATAGCAGGCCAATTCCACTTGTAGAGGGTGCCGATATCCTCTATAGTGCCAACTAGCTCGGGGGGGGCCGTGTAATTCACCCGAGGGAACAGGATTGTCGCAAATATGTAGAGAATAAAGTACTGGCAGAAATCTTCCACCGATTCCTGGTTTCTTCTATCCTTCAGCTGCTTCAATATCTCCACGATGCCCTGCGTCTGGAGGTCGCCATTCTTAGTCTTCCCCTGGGCGCGTCTGGAGAAGAAGGGGATATCCATAAGGTTCTGGCGCACCTTCTTAGGCCGATGGACTAGCTCCCCGCCTAGCGGAAGGCCGAGGAAGACGGCAACGTCCTCAGGTGTCAATGCACTGACGTTGCCACCAAGGTTAAACTGCAGCCCCCCTTGGTGGTTTCGCATCATCTCATCAAGCAATCGGTTGTCTTGCTTCACATCTGGAAGCCCGAGGAAGTGGCCAAACGGGGTCTTGCGGATGATATCGACATGTACATCCGCGGCATAATCCCTTGATATTTCGTTTATCTTCGCACCGTAGCACCGGCCACTGAATGGTGCGCCCGATGTGCTTGGTCCGCTTTCCTCTGCGAGTTTCACGCGTGCAAATGTCAGCAATGTCTTCAAATAAACTACGCGGTTAAAGGAAAATACGCGTGACAAAAGACACCATACGCGTCTAGATGTCAAATAAACGCGTTAATGTGTATGAAAACGCACGCGTGGTAAAAATGCCGTGACGCGTAGGGTGCCTCCAATAGAACAAGTACGCGTATGTCGCTACGTGTAACAAATACTCAAAGACGCGTAAAAGTGTACACGTACAAGCAAACACGTGTATATTAGGACTGACGACGCAAATCAAATTGGGGGAGATATCCGGAGGGGTTTCAGGGGTAATTAATAAGGGAATTTAAATGCGCATACAGGGGGAGGACGGGATGAGGGGAGAAGGTAAAAATGGCCTTTTCCACTATAATAAGAAGGGGTTTTGATGTGATTCACATGTATTTTACCTGAGGGGTTGGCTTGTAGCTTCCCGGCTATGGCCTTTTCCAGGGCCTTCTCCACGGCCTTCCCAAGAACCTCGGCAAAGGCGTTCTCCATTCTCTCACTATTTCAGACGGTGGGAGCAGGAAAAGAGAGGCGAAGAAGAGCAGAGTCAAAGAACAGAGACAAGGAGAATAGGACGGATAAGAAGAACAAAGAATCGCAAGGGAAAGGAAAAGAAGAAGAAAACCAATCGGCACCTGTTTGCTAGGTGATAGAGAAGAAGAACATAGAATCGCGGGTTTTTGCTAAAATACCCGTGCGAAAAGGGATTTCGCGCGCAACGCGCCGTTTCGAGACGCGACGTCGAACCGTCGCATTACACAGCACGAGACGCGACGGCCAACTTATCATAAACGGCCACCTGGACCGGCGCGTCCCGTCCCAATAAATGCGGCGAGAGAGTAATGCGGCGGGAAAGTTTTGTTTTTTTAAGCCAAACATAACCGTACCGTTAACCGACACGTGTGGATGGGCATTTTTTTATTGGTTTTTTTCTTTGCACTACCCAGTAGAAACGCGCCACGTCAAACATGTGTAATGATGTTTTTGTACACACGCATGGTCCTTTATACGCGTGCCTTTCAGAATTCTACGCGTCCACGGACACGCGTGTGATCACCTAATACACGTGAAATCATGTAGACCTCGTACACGTTCATAAAGTTTGTACACGCGCGTATCCTATTTAGACGCGTGAAAACAAGTTTAGACACGTATAGAGAATTTTATACACACGCAGCTTATTATTATACCCGCACTTTCAAAATTTGTCCCCTCCGCCCCCGGTGGGAGTCCGTTCATCGTCATCTCTTCCACCGGTTGTGGTATTTCTTCGTCTCCGCTTGGACATGGTTCTCATCGCCGACAAATGTGTGGGGACCTCTCTCCGGTGAACTATTTTGGCTAAGGTGAACAAGTGGAGGCAGTGGAAAGGGGGGGATATGAACGGCAAAAAAATCAAAGAGTGGAGAGGGAGAACAGAAGAGGAGGTGGTGGAGATAGAGGGAGAGGAGAAGATGGCCGGAGGAAAGGGAGGGGATATGAACGAATAATTGAGAAAAGTGAAGAGGATGAAGAGAAGAGGAGGTAGTGGAGAGAGAGGGAGAAGGGAAGATGGCCGGAGGACCCAAGCCCGGCGGGAGGGAGGAAGCCGGTTGGGGAAGAAGACACATAATGCGACGGGATGATTTTCTCTTTTTTAAGCCGATGTACATTAAATGCGCTAATGATGAGGAAAACGGGATGCATATGCATGTATGGCATGGCTGTTTATGGCATGGGAGGGAGGGGTAAAATCGGCATTTCCTCGCTTAGGGGTCCTCTGTTGCAAAGAAACAAGAGGGGGGTCCGAAAGTGTCAAATCTGGACACTGGGGGTCCGATTTGGCAAAAAATTCAAAGAACTCCCCCTCATTTTCTTATAGTTGAGCATCCAGAGTCCTGTAAGATTGCTTGATCTCATAGATATACTCTCATGGACTTTTGTGTGACAATCACAACCATCTAGTTCTAGTTCATAATAGCAGATTCATTCAGAGAGATGAACATAAGGAAACAAATAGTGAATAGTGAAAAGTGAAAAAGTATAATGTCATGACGAAAGTAGCAGATTTGTATAAACAAGAATTATGAGTTTTTTAGTTCAATACCTTTCATGAAAACAATACTCATTTGTCAATTGATTAGCTATTTACCAATTCATGACTTTCATCTCAGCAAATTAGGCGACATGCTTTTGACATAGCACTTGTGACCAACATATCCTGGGAGTAGTTAGAGCAGTATGAACAGAAAGCAGAAAGAAACAATAGATGATGATACAAGTTGAAGCAGATTAACAGAAATTGTCCTATCACAGCATAGATACAACGGTTCGAACACACAAAAATAAATTCTGCAAGTCTACTGGAAAACATTCAGAGATAAAGAGCTACAGTACAACATTACTGTGGAAATATCTGCCTCCATCACATAAATCATTGCAAATCAAGCCATTGGACAAGTTTTTTCTATGTTAACACATATCAAACTCGAGGTTCATGGAGCACTTGTAGGATTCCAATCTGGACAGCACTAGCATAGTTTAGTACCCAATGCATTTGAACCCAGCGTTAGGGTTACTCTCAAGTCAACTGTTCCGGCATTTCATGCACCAGAATAGACAAATCTTAACCTAATTACAAAGAGGAGCATAATCGCATCAAAACTTCCACTCAAATAGAAGCATTAACTCCAAGCTGAAATATTTTAGCAAGCCTAAACCAGGCAAGTTTGTGATTTCAGCTAAATTAATTGTGTACAAACTTATTCTGAAGCAACTGAAACTTTGTGGCTCCTGCAAAAGATTGTCCAGGCTTTTCGTCACAAAATGCAGTGTCGAAATTACACACCAAAAAAGAAGAAGAAGATAGATATCATGTAAAGATGAGGCCAAAGCTCCATCTCTCCAGGCTCCAGGCATTATGGAAAGGGTCATGGCTACCATCGGAAAACATGGACCATAGCGTTATGGCTTAAAGCTAGCCTTAGCTTAACTATAGCTCGAGGCTTAGCAAAAGACAGCTCACATAGCAAATTTCCTTAAATTTGGGTCCAAGTTGGTCTTAAACATCCACATATATATAGCCAATATTTGCAATTGGATTTAAGTCAGACAAGTCATAAAAATTCTATTGCCATAACAAAAGAAGCTTCTTAGTGTTCAACTTTGAATCATTCAACTGTGTCAGTAGAAGAAAACATATCTTTTTCCCAACCCAACAATGGTCTGTTAGAGAGAGAGAGAGATGGAGATTGGAGTTCTTATTAGATCTGCTGTCTTGTTCTCTTCTCACTCTTTCCGGCCACCATATTATTCCCATCTAAGGAGGCATCTCATCTGAGTTCCATACCTTTGTCTCTCACTCACGTCGTTTCATCATCTTGTCGAGGTAGATCCGCGTGATCACCACACCACCGCCGCCGGCGGCGCAAGCACTCGAGCTCCTCCTCCACACCACCGCCGCCACCGGCTCAAGCACTCGAGCTCCTCCTCCACGCCACCACCTCCGCCGGTGCAAGCACTCGAGCTCCTCCTCCACACCACCACCGCCGCCGCCGCAAGCACTCGAACTCCTCTTCCACGCCATCGCCGCCGGCACAAGATAGGGTTTTTGGGTCAGAGGAAGGAGGGAACGAGAGGAGATGGTAAGTGGGTTCACTCATTTTGGGTTTAAACTTGGGTTTCAGATCTAAGCGGGTTCGACCCATTAACCCTAACTGGAAGGTGAGAAATGAGATGGTATTGTGTTTTAATCTCAGCCCTTCATTTTGAAGGGCTGAGATCCAGTGTTAAGTTTTGTGTATGTGGAACCAGCCCCATATATATATATATGTCATAGGCACTTCTTCATGATCACAAGCATCTCCATCACCTATGAGACAATTACTAGGAAAACTTGTCATTTTGGTCGATTTTTGAGGGATACATGCGATATATTTGTCCTTTGAGCTTTCACAATTAGCATGCACATAACATAGCGACACACATGAAATTCCTAGAAGATCTACTGCCTGGAAAGGAACAAGTGCTACCAATTGTTTGGTGCCAACACTACTAAAGGACAAAAATGGGCGATCAAGAAGGATTTCATATAGTGATTAAACCTATAGGCTATTGCAAAAGAAAGAGAGAGGTGGAAAGAGAGAGAGAGAGAATTATTCAACAGAAGTCACCTCCAAATCCTAATAGGAGAACAAACTTTGCATATTCCTATCTCTTCATTGCATCACCCAATATGTTCATCCAGGACTCAACTCCAACCACCATTAGACTCGATATAATCCAGCCGAATTAACTACAACTTGAGAAACAATTTATGCACCACATTTAACCTAACTAGACTTGATCTCGCAATCCAAGAATGACTCAAAACATCTCATGTCTAAAACCTTATGCCGATGCTATCTGGATTTGCAGAATAAATTCCAGAGTTTACATGATGATGGAATTCCTTCGATATTGACAGATTGGAGATTTTTCAACGATAGCTCGAAGCGAACCAATCTGCATCTACGGGACCTTCCAAACATGGCCATATACTTGCACAGACTATGACACTAACATCAAATATGAAACTACAAATGCATTAACAACAGACAATTCCTGGGTAGAACTATACATGATTACTCTTCAAAAACATTTAAACAAAACTCAGGTTCTTATATACATCATATATGCTGAATATAACATCTTACTTGCACTCTAGCAAACAGAATAAATCCACCAGCTCATAGCTTGTTTTGCACCATATTCACATTTCAAAGTCTAAAGCCAATGGGAGCTTCTTTCTAAAGCAAGTAGTCATAACAGACCAACTAAAACTGAACAATATCATGAATCGAGAGGATCAAAGTTCAGATGCAATTTCCAGAATGTCACTACACCTCCAAACACAAAACTGTTAGCAGACAGCCACAAATGCAGAGCATTCTAGGGACAAGAAACTTTGAAGAATTTCAATGACTATTGCAACTGTGCACACTTTCATAAAAACCAAACCACAGCTTCCAAAATAAACTTGTTTGATGAACATCAATAAATGACCCCCAAAATACCGGTCTAGGAAAACATCAGATTAACATGGACAAGAATAACTGGATTTTGGTTACAAGTGGCCACTGATTCATTTAAAAGCAAAGGGTTAAGTGATTTGAACATGTAGACATAATCGATATAGAGCTGTCAGATCATAGAAAAGCTTACATTATACTCTTCGACAGCAGTCCATTTATAACTGGTATTACCAACGTTACCTAATATGCTGTACAGAGGGAAACAGCTAATGCAGAAAGCATCAGCCACTGGTTTCCCTGAACACTGCTTGGAAAAGTAGCGGCTTAGGAACATTCAAATTGGATCTACCGACATAATCTTAATCAGCAAAAGGGACAAAACCTTACAGGACTCTTCCCATTTCTGTCCGATCCCTTCCATGCTCCACATCCAACCACAGACCAGAAGATTCGACAGGCTCTACTGACATCCCAAGATCCATTTCCAGCTCTTTCTGCCTCACCTGCATCATCATCCTCTCATTCTCCAACCTCAGCCTTTCATTCTCCAGCCTCAAACTCTCCATCTCCCTATCTTTCTTGTTCGAGAACCTCTGCCACTTGAACCTCCTTTTCTCCAACTCAAACGCCTCAGTGCAAATCTCCACCCTCTCCTCCATTAATTGGAGCGCCCTCTTCTTGAACCACTCCTGCTGCTCTTGCTTAGACTTTGTGGTGTCTTGGAGCACCCCATTGATCTCCGCCCTGAAACCATCCAACCCCATCTTTCCAAGCTCCTCAATTCTCTCCTCATCCTCCCCATTCTCATCATCATCATCATCATCCTCATCTTCCTCTTCACACCCATTACCATCTCTCGCAGAAGCTGCTTGCAAATTCACATCTTGACAATTGGATATCCTCTGGCCATTGTGGTAAGCACACATCTCACGGTAAAAGAGGTGTTTTGAGCTCAAAATCTTCTTCACATCCTCCTTAGATTTCGGTGGCAGATGATGCATCGTCTCCAAAAGGATCGGGTTCTCCACGACCATGCAAGTAGTTCCACGCCCGAGTATCTCATTCAGTCTCTTGTACCGCTTATTGAGGTCATTAAACTTATCTTCGCACTGTTGAGGGGATACATAACATCCCTTCTCAAGCATGAGCTTCGACACCGTCTTCCACTTGCCCTTCTTCTGAAGGGGGGCGCCGGGCTTGCGACGTTGTGCTGAACAGTCGGGAAGGTCGGCGTCGTCGCCGATGTACGAGACGATAGTGATGAGGAGGCGCACCATGTCGTCGGTCCACTTCATCCGGTGCCACGGAGACCCCTTTTTGGGCTTGCTGCCACAGCTCCCATTCCCATGATCGTTCTCCTCGCCGTGGCCTGCGTCATCCTCGTCGTCGCTAGGGTTTTGAAGACTAGAACAGAAGGCCTTGGAGCTAAAGGGATTGATGGAGCTGGCATGGTGGCCGTTGGAAGGATCGAAGAGCGTCATTGACGGATTCGGAGGATGCTGCGAGAGATGGTGGTGGCGTCGGTGGAGAGAAGGTTCGAGGCCAAGGATTCCGGCGGTGGATCCGGGGAGCACTCCCCCGCCGATCGAGGTGCTATCCATGTGGGATCGATTCAGTGCATTAGTGAGCAGCCCAAGAGATCTATAGTTCGAACAGGGATCGGACGTAAACCCTAGTTTGGAGAAATCCTACCGAGAGAGGTGCGAGAGAGGAAAAATGGGGTCTTTGGGAATGTTCGCAGGTTGAAGAAAGAAAAGACGTGAGTGATGGGAGCTCTGCTATATATATACAGTGGATATGAGTCAAATAGGAGTGGGAGTTGGGTTGAACCAGTTTGAATTGGACTTGACTAGAGTTGATCTAACTGGTGAAGTGGCCCTTGAGATACATGAATAAGCCATAAAGAGGGATTTTAGAGAGATAGATTGATGATTTGTTATCATTTTTCCCTAATCCATCCTTTAAATCAGTGATATTTCTGGAACTATATTAAACTAGTAAGTCTCATGCCACATGGCAGGGTAACCACCCTCTCTTTTCACCTCTCTCAGTAATTCCTCATCAACCCCCCACTATCCCCCACTAACTTCCTTCCCTCTCCCACTATCCCCCACTAACTTCATTTCTTCTCCCACTATTCCCTTCACGTAGGCTTTATGTAGGATAATCCTCTCCGCATAGGCTCCATATAGGACAACAAAATCGTTAAGTTATAACCATCTTATTATATAAGGATGATAAATAGAAACACATAAACAAATATTTTGACGAAAATAAGCATTCTTCATCTACCGAACAAGATGGGTCTTTACAAAACTCCATCAGTTTGCGAGAAAATTATAGTGTCATTTGATTAACATACAATGCCATCGAAGCGTGATATGAGGAATTGCCGAGATTTATTTCATCCTTTTGGTATTGTGAAGCCTCCCAATTTTCTCACCGTACATCAAGCAGAATACTGGCATCACTTTTAACTTTCTCATTTATAAAAAAAAAAAAATAATTCAGTGCAATACGTATTGTGATTACAATCACATAAAACCTCCACATTCAACAATGCCTGGATTGCACGATTCCAAATTTTTACATTAGAGGTCAACACAAGAACCGGCAGTAAGAAATTTTGCTTAGTCCATCGACTTTAGGGGGTGTTTGGTATGTGATTAGAAAAAATGGGGTTACGGGATAGGGTTAGAAAAAATGGGGTTAAGGAATGAAGATAGGAAAAAATAAAGTGTTTGTGGTAGGTGAAATGTGAATAAAATAGTAATAATTATTTTTGATATTTGAGAATAAGTATGAGGATAATGGAATAAGGGGTTAACCCACAACAAACATGCCATTATATATAATGACATGTTTGGTCGGGGTTAGAAAAAGTGAGGTTAAGGGGGATAGGGTTTAGAATAAGTGGGGTTAAAGAATGGTGATAGAAACAAAGTAGAGTAGTGGTGGTGGGTGGAATGAGAATGAGAATAAAATAGTAATGATGATATTTGATGTTTGGGATAGGAACGGGGTTAGAGTTAAGAGGGGATAACCTCCTGCACCATACCAAACATGTACTCTTTAATAATTTTTATTAATACCTTTCAAAATTTTTAAGGGTATTTTGGTGTATGTCTTTAAAACTACGGATAATTGGTGATAACACCAGTTTAACAAAAATTATCATAAAAAACCCCATTAGCTTGATTTTTAAGGTGAAAACCCCATTTGATAGGTTTATTTGGCTGGTGTAATTAAAAAAAAGACCATAATGCCCCCC
Organism: Narthecium ossifragum; assembly: GCA_963920575.1. Taxonomy (NCBI): domain Eukaryota; kingdom Viridiplantae; phylum Streptophyta; class Magnoliopsida; order Dioscoreales; family Nartheciaceae; genus Narthecium; species Narthecium ossifragum. The sequence goes on from OY986973.1 coordinate 3,849,643, forward strand.
TCCCTCTCTCTCAGCCACCAAGCACTCTAGCTATCACCACTCCTCCGGCGAAGTACTCTTCTCCGGCCATTACCATCTACCTCCGGCGAAGACCATAATGACCCAAGGCCGCGCGCTCGTAGCCTACTCACCTCCCCGACGCCTCGCCGTCGCAACCACCAGCTATCTCACCTCCCAGCCACAATCCCACGGCACCGCCTCCACCCTCACCGTTACATGCGTCGCCGACCACCCCGGAACCCATCTCCAGATCTCTCATCGTCGCCGCCATCCACCTAGTCGGACTCCTGCCGTTGGCATCGTCCTTTCCGCAAGCCCACACCGTCGCCACTCTCTTCTCCCTTCCCTACCACCATCGGAACCCACGCCCCAACTCTTTGTCACCGACCTCCTCCTCTCTTGTCGACCTCCCCCTCTCTCATCGACCTCCCTGCAACAGCCACACCACCCTACTACCCCAAGGCGGCCTTCTATCGGCTTGATCAAGTCCTTGATCACAATCGTTCGATACGGGCGAAGCGTGCGCGGCGACGCACTAGCCGGATTAAAATAGTGGATGAAGCATGTGCAGCCTCTAGCAAGGGAAGGATTAATCACCATTGGAGAGAAGAGAGAGGAAGGTGGATGCAGCATGGGGTTTTGCCGGCGACGACGAGCTCGGATCTCCGCTGAGCCGGTGATGGAGCTCCGAGTAAGGGCGACGCAACTATGATCATTGCCGACCGGTGTGTGGTTGGGATAAGAAGGGGAGAGAACAAGAGAGAGGGAGTGGGAGATGCTGACATGAACCAAATCCTAAAGGACGAGGAGGTGGGTGTGTTGGGCTTCTCTCGTGGAGGTGGGGGAGTGGGAAAAGTGGAAGCTTTAAATGAGGAGTTGACAAGGACCATGATTGATTTCTTGTGGAGGACTGGATCTAAAGGACAAGGAGGTGGGTGTGCTGGGCTTCTCTCGTGGAGGTGGGAGAGTGGGAAAAGTAGAAGCTTTAAATGAGGAGTTGACAAGGACCATGATTGATCTCTTGTGGAGGCCTGGATCTAAAGGACAAGGAGATGGGTGTGCTGGGCTTCTCTCGTGGAGGTGGGGGAGTGGGAAAATAGACCATAAGGGTTTAGAAGGATGAACATAGATCAGAGAGATGAAAATAGACAAGAGAGATGAAAATAGACCAGAGAGATGAAATTAGAGATGGAAATAGACCAGAGAGATGAAAATAGACCAGAGAGATGAAAATAGACCAAAGAGATGAAAGTAGAGATGGAAATAGACCAGAGAGATGAAAGTAGAGATGGAAATAGACTAGAGAGATGAAAATAGACCAGAGAGATGAAATTAGAGATGGAAATAGACCAGAGAGATGAAAATAGACCAGAGAGATGAAAATAGACCAAATAGATGAAAGTAGAGATGAAAATATACCAAAGAGATGAAAGTAGAGATGAAAATAGACCAGAGAGATGAAAGTAGATCAGAGAGATGAAAGTAGAGATGAAAATAGACTAAAGAGATGAAAATAGACCAAAGAGATGAAAGTAGAGATGGAAATAGAACAGAGAGATGAAAATAGACCAGAGAGATGAAAGTAGAGATGGAAATAGACCAGAGAGATGAAAGTGGACCAGAGAGATGAAAATAGACCAGAGAGATGAAAGTAGAGATGGAAATAGACCAGAGAGATGAAAGTGGACCAGAGAGATGAAAATAGATCAGAGAGATGAAAGTAGAGATGAAAATAGACCAGAGAGATGAAAGTGGACCAGAGAGATGAAAATAGACCAGAGAGATGGAAATGGATTCAGAAAGATGAAAATGGAGTCAGAAAGATGAAAATGGATCCAGATAACACTAGATTAGTGACTTAAGTAAATAGAATGATATTTTTGCAAGAAACTAAATTTTTGAAAGATTCATGTCGTATATGAAAGTTTTCGGAGATAAATATGTAATTATTAAAATTTTAAATTATTTTTCTTTTCTAAACTATGATAATATGCCGTAGTAGAGTCATAGGGCATGTTAAGTTGGCACATGCAGAAGATGGGAGAGTGGAGGGGACGGGGCCAGGGGGCTGCAGTGGGTGTGGGTTTTGATGGGCCTCAGTCTAATCAGCATTAATTGCTGGGAAAGCTTTGGATTGGTGGTGTGGGTTTTGATGGGCCACAGTCTAATCATCATTAATCTCTTGGATGCGGTGGATGTGGGTTTTGACTACGGTGCTCGCCGCCCTTTTCTTCGCTTCCTTCCTCCACCTCTCCCGTGACCTCTTATCCAGACTCGACGTGATGCCTCTCCATCACCCTCAGCACCGCTCTGAAGCCAACCTTGTCATCGCCGAGCTCCATCGGATTTCGCCGCCCTTCTCTTCGCTTCCTTCCTCCACCTCTCACGCGATCGGGGCGGAGCATGGCGGGGGAGGAGAGCAGTGCAAGGTCGAGGGGTGGGAGACGAGGTGGGAGTTCTGGAGCTTGACGGAGTGGTCGAGGACGTGGGAGGCTGGAGGCGACCGTCATCGTCGAGCTCGAGGAGAGGGAAGGTGCCGCCGGTGGCCGCGGGTGGCTGCGGCTATGCCGGAGAAGGAGGGAGACGCCGGAAGCGAGCTTGATAGAGACATTGATCAGAGAGGAGAAAGGGCACGGGCGAGCTCAACGGAGAAGGTGAGGGCAGTATGATCTTTTTTGAAAGATTTTGGGTTATTATCCCAAGAAAATATTGTGTGGGGTTTTCCCTAAACTTGTTTGGGTTTTGAACGAAAAGGGTGTTAATAATGGGGTTATGGACAAATCCCCCTTTTTTTTATGAGTTGAGCCCGTAGGCTTACAGGTACTCTACTTACATAACACCAATCAATCTTCCATGCCGTCTTTAACGGTCAGGTGAAACTAGACATTAACCCTAATCCGCTGGTTAGACCCTGGTCCTGTTCAAACTCAGCACCGATGACCAGATAGCTTGCGTTGTTGCATCTACCTCATCCGATTAGACCCTGGTCCTGTTCAACTATCCATTGTAACCACGATAACCATCTTCTTCATCCCTCTCTATGACGCCAGTCTAATAGCCGAAAGAATCCCATGCATCTCTGTCTCCAAAATAGAGGAAGCATGCACAACTTGGCCATAAACCCACTGCAGTTCACCTGTACCATCCATCGCCACCACCCCAACAGCACCTGACCGGCTCACCGGGTCCCATTTATCTCCTTGCAAAACATCATCCATATTATCCGGCGCTCGGCAACGATCGGTCCGACGCGGCATGTTAAGGAACTCCTATGCTGACCGGAAGGCACACTGTGCAACCATCGTCTTTGGCTCATGGATTTTTGTGATTCTTATGATTTGATTGTTTAAATTGCTTAATTATATCATGTACATACCCCATATATATATTAAACCCATATGTGGGGTCGAGCCTTATAAATAAGGGATATTGTTAACCGGGGTTTGATGACCCCTGGGAATATGTAGAATAAATAAGTCAACAGTGTGTCTTTGATTGTTTAGAATAAATAGGCCGAAGGTGTGCCTTGCATGCTTATGCTTGTATGATTACATGTTGTTTGTTGAATGGTCCGTTGTGGTTGTCGGCGTTGGACCGAGAATGATAATTTAGAAATGATACATCGTGAGTTAGATGAACTCATGTATGTGAATCAATGTTTGATTCTAGTGCATTGTTATCATGTTGTATTCCTTGGATGCAAGTCATTGGCTCTATTCAGATATACTTCATGTTGGACTGTTTAATTGTTGTTGGGGCATATAGTGATACCTAGGTTAGATGCTTGTATAGCTGTATTCATTGTATGCATTAGAGGCATTCAAGGTTAGGCATGAGTGATGGGTTGATCTCCGATCCGAGGGCTCGGGTAGCTCGAATCTAGCTCCAGTACTGAGGTTGGGTAGCAAGGTTTAGGTTGTGATTATAACGTTGAAATCCATGTAGTCTCTAGGTTAATGTTTAGTTGGCTACAAATTATGTTGATTGAGGCTTAAATGTCGTGTCGGTTCTCCAAGGGCAAGTGCTAAGGATGGTTGTCGATGTTCCCGACATGGGTCCCTATGTAGTGGAATCATGCTTGGGAAGAGCGATCCTGCTTGTTACTGTTTCTATGGCCCTTTGATAACATGTTTAAGGGAGAGGTACATGACAGGAGCCCTTGGGGCATCGATGGGGTTATGGGGCCCTTTGGCATACCTTAGATTTAGGTGGAGAAGCGACATTGTTGTTGTTTCCTCTTTCTTTTCAGTGTGACATAGAGTAGAATGTTACTGAGCTTGTTGCTCACTCCTACCCGGGCTGCGTTTTGCAGATGCAAGTACCAGTTCTTCTTTTGTAGTATCAGATGGACTGGCTTTTGACGGCGTGTCGATTTCTGGAGGTGTCTGATGGTTCTAGGATTCACTTTATATTTGACAGTTGTATAAATGTATAATTTCGCTCCTTAAGGATTTTTTATTCATATATATATATTGTGTGTGTATGTGTATGTGTTCATTCGAGTTTTGACTCGTATCAGTAAAATTGGGTTATATCTAGATGTTTAAAATTGAATATGTAATTATTAGTAGTTTGCTAGAGTTACAGTTTTAACTCCATGATAAATTGATTAAATTAGTTATGAATGTTGATACATAAATACGCCAGTGATGAAAGTGAACAGTTTTAGATCCCGTCCTGATCCGGATATATTTTTTGAGTCGGGTGTATAAGAATGACTTCATTAGCATACATGGAGCCTACCCTCTCCATCTCCTCGGGTGTAACAATCGACGGTCTAGATTTCCACACCACTGCCGCCTCCACATAGGTCCTACTCCCTCTCCAGACACCACCTCCATTCATCGCTCCTCTATCCCCCTCCCGATTAAGCCTGACACCTCCTTGTAGCAGTGGAGCAACCTCCGGCGGCCGAGGATCAAATGCCACACCCAGATTAGGATCGTCCGTACCACCCGCGACACTCTCACCACTCTCCATCGTCCCACTTTATCTACATTCATAATGTTCCTTTAGCTTGTTAGATATATAATTGTAAGCTTTTTGTTCATCATGGTATCTCATCGTACTAACTCTTGAGAGAGCCTCCCTGACAGCAAGTGTAGGATTTGTAGCGCTGCACATAGAAAGTGATGGTTGATGATTTCCATGGATAGAGATATTGGGCTCAAACCCCAGTAGTGGGGGTATTGGGAATCAATTGGTGATCTTAATACGACTAGTTGTGCCCCTGTTATATAGCAGGGTAATCACCAATCTTACTTCAATAATCATCCAATAACTCTTTCTTATTAAACCCCTCTCAATCTAAGATTATCATACCACATAGACGTCACATAGACTCCATTAGGACATTCTTTCGTCATATAAGACAATAAAAGTTTCACTTATAATCATAATCTTATATAAAGATAATTTACATATTTATATATTTCGTTTATTGCTTTGCTCGAATATAGGATTACAAATCTTTACCACCACACCGCATTGGTGGCATGCATCACGTTCAATATGATATTGGGTTCTCACTGTTTTTGGAAACGAGAAACAAATAAGTGATGAAAATTTAGCTTCTAGAAAAAGCTTCTAGCAATCACTCTTCACTTTCAAGTGTGACCGAATGCTCGTCTTCAGATCAAGCGGGTTCGGATGTTAACATTGCAATGCACATCCGCCATGCTTACATCCGACAAGTCTGTACTCCGAATCCGTTAATCGCGGCAAGCGGATCTTTCTTATACCACTATGTTTCCAGCTCAGCTGTTTCGTGGTCCTCGAGAACGAAGCGATGCACAGGCTACCGGCGAGGAGGCTCCTCTCCTCGAGGCGCTGCCCCTCGAAGCCCTTGCTTTCTAGGGATACGCCAGCTATCCCCATTGCGTGCCAGTCGGAAATCCACCTTCCGGCGCCGTCGGCAGCTGGGATCGCGCGGCGGCGCTCTGATGTCCTCCTTCCATCGACTTTTATCCATTTCCGGACTCCCGTAAGCCTATCTTGTATCATCTTGGGAAAAAACTTATGAAACCCTAGCTCCGCCTTGGACTTGATCGGAAACAGGGGACTTGGTTGCAGGATTTAAGCGCAAGAGGTGTGGAGGCTGCTCTCCTTAGGCGGTTCTCTTCGATTAACGAGAAAGGTAGCGATCTAGCTCTCTCTCTCTCTCTCTCTTTTTCTTTTTTTTTTGCAAGTCTTGATTCAGTTGAACAACTCCTTGGATTCTTATAATTTAATTTTATTCATAAATGTCTTGAAATGGTTTAATAGAGGATTTCCGAAATTAAATGCATATTCTAACTTAGATATTTCTTTCGAATTGAGAGGAGAAAGAAGAGACTTGGGTATAGGGGCCTTTATTCTAAGCTGACTGTTTTGGAGAACCGCAGAGATCTTTGCAAAGAGTTACTATCAAAGGTTTACTCTGCTTCAACTATTTTGTTTTGAAAATTATGACTAGCAACCTAATAAGCCGGATCCAGTGTTACGCATCTGCATACATGAAAACATGTCGACGTCTCACAGAAGCCATATTTCTTTATGCATGTGATTCTTCTGAGTTTCTTGATGCATGTGATTCTTCTGAGTTTCTTGATGCATGTGATTCTTCTGAGTTTCTTGATGGATGACATACGTCGGCTGGATGTCATGATTTTCCATGATAAGCTTGCTATTGTTAGTCTTCTAATTACATCATGGATTGCAAATGTGTATTCTGGTAATAATTTATGCTGCAGGTTGCCAAGAAACTTGAATGTTCATAGCAGAAGCAGAATATGATATATTTCTTCTAGTATCTCTATTTTCTTATGTAGACTACAAAGGCAAAGGCTCTTTTCTGTAGGCGAGCATAATGGAATTGACATTGGATGTGATGCTTTTTGCAAAATTTTCTTAATAATCTCTGTTGGATTCCCGTATCGTCTACGTGTTTCTTGAAATTATGTATCATATTTGCCTGTAGCGTCTAAGATTTATGAGGAAAATGTTGCAAAAATATCTGTTTTTTGGTGGCAGATGATATTTTACTTGAGGAAGAAGCTGAAAAGAAAGCAGGATGGTTGTTGAAGATTATTTTCATTGGAAGTGCATCGTTTCTTGCTTTCCAGTTTTTTCCTTACATGGGTATGGAAATTGGCACGGTCAAAACTTTCTGTGGCTTGGGTTCATGTCGCCTTTTGCTTTAAGAATCTTATGTTGACACTTGACATTCATATTGGTTCTTGTTACCTCTCAAGCTTCCAGGGGATAATCTGCTTCAACAATCCATCTCACTTTTGCGTATCAAGGATCCTTTGTATAAAAGGATGGGAGCGTCTAGATTGTTTCGTTATGCAGTTGATGGTATTCATCTTCCTCCCTGTTTGTTGGAGTTCAACTTTGTTGCACTCCCCTTGCTGTGGGTTATATATGGCTCTCTTTTTCTGGTTATCCATCCTTCAGATACTGTAGAACTTCACTCTGCATCTTGACCTAGTTTTTCACTGTTAATGTTAAAAATACCATTCTGAGTTGGTTTTTATGGTTCTGTCCATCAATCCTGGTAGTTGGTTTATTAGTCTTCTTCATGCAGTTCAAATTTGTTGACTTCGCATGTTTATAATTTGACTATGTCCATGGTGAAATCAAAAGGTTATCAGAAAATGTAATTATGGGAAAACTAACACCAATAGACCCATTCAGGAGTTATCGGCGAGATCGCAGAGATGCTAGTAGTTGATGTCGGCGAGATTGGAGAATCAGAGATCAGAGATATTGGCGAGATAGACATCAGAGAGATGGAGATTGGAGAGGTGGAGATCAGAGATATAGAGATCGATGAGGTCGAGATCGGTGAGATAGAGATCAGATATGTTGGTGAGATTGGAGATATAGGTGACATTGGAGAAATCGAAGATATGGAGAGATGCTTTGCAAGTTAGTTTGATCGTTCCTCCTCATCGTCGTCTAGTGTTTCTTCACCTGGAGTACAGTTGCATTCTTAGTTATCACTTATCCCATATCCAAATTAAGATAAAAAATGATTCTAAAGTTGCAAGTGGTTTGTTGGTGTTTGGAACACAGCTTTTGCAGACTGATGCAAAATCACCTTATTTTTGTCTTATGCATATTATTTTTTGATGATAAAGACGAAAGGCGGATGAAAGTAGTGGAGATGGGTGGAGCTCAAGAACTTTTGAATATGCTGCAATCTGCCAGAGATGACAAAACAAGGAAATCTGCTCTGAAAGCTCTTGTTGCTCTTTCTCATTCAGGTATGTTCTGCAAGTTTCCTTGTGACCATTCCATGATAATTCATGATGCTTGTGATTTTTTATATCAGAATTTTTGTTTTGAGTATATGGAGAGTCCAGCATCCTTGTTGGGTGCTTGTTATGTGATATCATGATTACAGGTTTTCATATTGTGCATCTCTAGAGATTGTCTTTTCCTTCTTCGAATTACTGTGTGTATATTGCATGTTTTGTCCTGCTTTAAAAAGCATACCTACATACTATCTCATTGACAGTTTTGCTTAAAAAAATGTAGAGTTCTTGTAGAACTAAATACCAGAGACTCTGAATGTGTCAAAACTGCATTCAAGCCCACAATTAATTCTGAGCATGACATATTATGTTGACTGGTTACTTAAATCAGGGATTGTTGCTCTCTTTCGTATCAGATGCATTATTGCTCGCTCTGTCATGCTTGTTGCTTGTGTCAGTTTTACTTTGAGCCATCCAACTTTTAGTTTCTACATCTATAGTTTCACCATTGATTATCATGCACCAAGAAGCTGGGTTGCACATAGCATTTGGTCTTTGATATTCTATTTTTCTTGCACTGGCTCCAAAATTTCTACTAGTTTTTTGGCCATTCCAATCCATGAGGTACTTAATCAATATGCAAGGGATGAGAAGTGCATGGCAAGAGTAAAGCACTCGATGGCCTTCTGGTATATGTAGAATTGCTTCTCAAGATGGCTTCGAATGGCATAAAGTCTGTTCGTTGCTAGACAGATAAAGTAGGTCGATGCTGGGGTATTGGAGGATTCGAATGCAAATGGAGCACAATACTCGGGTTATGTGGCATTTGAAATATCAAGTTACTTTTTATGCGGCACAATACTCGGGTTATGATGCATCTTGTCTGATTTATGCAAGTGCGTTCATTTAGCAGTTTCTCATACCTTTCAAGATTATTGGCCATTTTTGTTTGTCAGTTTTCAAAACTAAAGCATTAGAATTGACTAGTTAAGTGCAGGCAGAATTACCTTCGTGACCTTAAGAACGATTTCTTCATAAACTCCGTCTTCTTTTTACCCTTAATCCGCAGATGCAGCAGCTGAGTTTTTACATCAAGCCAGTGCCACTACAATAGTTAATTCTATCCCTGATTCGGTGGAGTATGCTGAAATTGCAAAATTCAAGGCTAGCATCTTGGAGAAATTTCAAAATTTGAGACATAACATCCCTCCATCGGAGGAAACATCAGCAGATAACTTCACCTGAAGGAGCTAAAAGTAGTTTATAAGCTGAATATTTTTTGCTATACATCCGCAGATGGTCAACGTGTTTCATGTCTACTTGCCCGTACAGTGATATTGAATGTTTCCAATTGCGTGGGCCATTTTTGTTTTTAATTTATGAAAATAGTATGCTTTCCTCACTATTTGGTGTTGAAGCTGGTGGATTCATCATCGAAAACTAGATGAATGAGTCATTTAGCTGTTGTAATTCTATTCTCCCGCGATGCAATGTTTGATCAGTTGAGAGGCACCTTGGCTCTCTGTGGTTATTATATTAGGCGTTTGCTCTGACTCCAAGGTGTGCTGGAAACGCACGCTTTTCCTACCGAATGTTGCAACTGTCGGCGCTGATATTGAGTTTTAGCCTGAATTGTATGAGGATGCAAAGGTATCAGATCGTCTCAGAGTACAGGATTGATGACCAGCCATTGGAATTCCATGAAGATGCCCATGAATAATTCTTTTCCCGAGAAGATTTTGGAATAGATCAGCCCGAAAGCTAAAGATACACCTGCTCTGTTACAAAATGGCTAACTCTTGGTGGGTCAGTGTCCTACCCAATACATAGGCACCTCTCAAGCAAGACTATCGACAATGACAAGGACATAACAATTCCTAGGTCCAAAGGAAAACACAATCCCCTCCATTCTTTTCCCACACTCGCATGAACCAGTATGCACCAATTAGGCAATGTCGGGGTCTGCTTAGAACAGCCCATCCCCTGCCACATAGATGGTATTCACAAGTCAGTTCATGACGAATGAATGCTGAAAGAACATCGACAGAAATCAGGGATGAGATGAGAAAATCTTACGCAGCTCATCCAAGGAAATACTGGCAGTGCTATCCCCAGATTTCATCAAACGAACTTTACCTGCAATTCGAAGACAAAAATAACAGAAACCTTGAGGGATTGAAACCTTTCCAGTCGATAGCCGGGCACAAAAAATTACATAAGAAATCAAGACGAAGGCAATACGAGAGGTATAAACAATCACAAGCATATGTGGCTGCTGATAGAAGAAACCCAAAAGACATTGTCCCTCGTAGCCACCATTACCCAACAAGCTATGGAGAAAGGCACATATAATGTGACTATTCCAGTTAAGGCATCGTTCTCTAGATTTCATAGCAGAATTCAGAGGCGAGAAGTCCACTTAAATATTGTGAAAGACCGAAAATTGTAGCGACAGAACTTTGTTACAATATAAATAGGTTAGTTTGAGACTGGATAGAATTAAATCTGGGCAAAGATCCTCTGTATGGCATCAGAGAAGAGTATGAGCTATTGCAGAATAATGTAGTTACCTGGAATTCGTTTAAAATCAAATAGCAAATGCCGTTTAGATACGGACAGACATGAATATAACATGGGAAATAATACACTTTTTCGAAGTAATGCAAAAAAGCAACGAACCCAGACGGCAGTTCCCAAGGTGCAACATTTATAATTGCAGCCTTAAAGAAAACGTCATTGAGTACCAGTGTAGGCATTGTGACAAGTTGCTTCAGCTAAGCTGATGATATTTCACTTCTCCCACTTGAGACAATAACAAAGAAAACAACGTCGGAAAGGAAAGCAAACATACACCTACTATGTAAGAGTGAACAAGAAGTTTAAAACATACCATCACGCCGGATGCATATCTCTGGTACACTTTTAACTTGACCATTGAGGCTGTCATTGTATACTCTAGTTTCGATGTCCCCTTCAACATAAACTGCCGAGCTGGAAGGAGGCACAATGTTAAGAAGAACATGAAGAAAATACCATATCATTCAATAGTGAATTTCTGACATATAAGAAACAGATATATTCAGTTTGTCTAGAGAACATAGAACGTGCTTCTTCGCTAATTGTTGAACCGCATATGCCCCGAGCATTTCATTATGAACAACAATTCGATGCCACTGAGCAGGTCTTGGCAAGTTATCGGCTCCACTGATTCTTTGGTCATACATACCACCTGTCCCAACTGTAAATATGGTCACTGTATTTCCATTTCTTAATATTTTCTGTACAGGAGCCTGTCCAATTTTCCCACAGATGATTGCCTAAACAAGAAACCAAATCTATCATGAGCTTAACATGATCATGTAGTTGAACAGGATAAGGGAGAAGAATAGCAACAATGGCTAAGACTAGAACACTGATGGAATCAAAATTTATCAAAGTTCTGGAAATAGCAATACTACCCTGTGAACACCTCTGAAGCCCCATCCCCTTTTAGGATCTACCCCTTGGGGTTCCAATTCTCTTCCCTCATTAATGAAATCATAATCTTCTTTTTCATTCTTCCCTTCAACTTCATCAAATGACATAGTTGAATACCAGGCTTGAGACCATCTATCAACAGCTGTAAACAAAGGACACAGTTGACGTTCATCTTCCTAATCAGAAGCTTCTCACATATAATTTTCAATGGAAAAATATGAACGCAATGAACTCATAATTGGTCAATGGTACATGCAAATAACAACACATATAAAAGATAACGACGATACACAATATCAGATAAGATAGGTCATAAACAGAAAGAAAATTACCAATTAGAGAACTGTGTCTAGTCGAAACTCCCCTCATACATTTAAGTATTCTCCCCGTCAACGAACCCATGTTCCAAAGTGAACTGCAGAGAAATTAAAGGCAGGACATCATTAAAGCAGCTCCATAAGCCCCCACATTTAGTGTCAATATGCAGTATCTTCTCCTGTCTCAAATTTCTGAACAAAAACAGCAGTACTTGAGTAGGATAACTGCCAATGAAGAAGATTCCTAACCTTGTTCATCTAGTGTCATCGAAAAGCAAAGACATACTTCCCCATAAACAATTGGTACTATCGAACTCAACATCTCTAACTAACAGTATGTGCAATTAGTTCAATAGCTATATAATCTTCTCCGATCACACACCAAGATGAATAAAAAATGGATACAAAACACAATCTTAATTTCTAGAAGCATACAATGTAACGCATTTAGTGTGAGCGAGTTGTATAGATCCCAAAGACAGACTTGGAACTTAGTGTCCAAAGCGTGATAAAATAATCCCAAAATGGTCTAAAGAGGCGGATTCCTCCGGATCGAAACACTTACCCTAGGGATCGCTCTCTACAAAGCAAGAATCTTGATTACGACTGTTCCCATAGGCGAAGCAGGAACGATCCCATCATCGAAGAGCTTCGAGGTGAGAAGCTTTTTAGGGTTCTAAAAGCATTCCCAACAGCTTCCCTATCCTTACTTTAATATGATTTGGTACCATTCTCTAATATAGGGAATCACCTTTTGGCTTGTTCAACCAACAGATTCCCTATATTGATCCCCTATATCACTTAAATGCTTTAACATTTAAAATTCCAACCAACATAGGGAACATCATGCAAACGTTTAATGCACTTGAGTTCCATTTTTTTTTTAATGAATTTGAGTTCCAATGGTCATGGATTCATCAAAAAAAGGGGAAAAACAAAAATGAAATAAAAAAACAATATGTTCAAGATCTCAAACACCCTATATATGGAGGACTCCATAGCAAATTGTACAAGACTTCATTCAATTCACTCATTGCCCAAATTTTCTACCTCCACCCGAATACTTTTCTTGGTTACAATGTTTCAATTCTTTCGAAGAGGACGTCGAGATTTGATACTTGACTCCACATTAGAGGATGCTTCACATTTTAATGCTTTAGTCGCCGAAGAAGAGAAATTGGAGAGAGAACACAAAACTTTTGAAGCAAAGGGGCCACATAAACGGAGATCCTCAGCAATAAGAATGAGATCCTCAACCACTGTGTAATTCTCAGATTTCTTCGACTTCAACTTGATGTTACTCGCATCATGCATCGGAGAATCCATAAAATCCATCAAGCTGCGACATTCATTACAATGTTGGGACATGCTTAGCTACTGATTATCCCAAAGAAAAAGAATTCAACATGAATCACAAATAGCACAATCATATGCAAGAAACTCAATTAATTGATCCCAAATACATGATCTTAATTAACTACCTACCCCGTCAATTAGTTGATCTGAATTAATTACCAGTACTAGGAGGCTCTTCCCAAATAAGAATGATACAAGCTCTGCTCTCAGTCACCGCCTTTAATCACAACACCACCTAAATAGTGACACCACTTTTAACTCTCTGTGATGAATTCAATCTACAAAAAAATGGTTGCGACTCACATGCATTGTGTTGTACAAGTATATGACAAACTAGAAAGTGAAAGGCAGATATGCAGACATGCAATCTAAATATTATACATGTTGAAGTACATGGCCACTAGGATGGGCACTCAGGACGGGTCTCATAATTTAGAATTTAGTTTCCCTTCTCTTGTTGTGTTCTTCTAAACCATGGCTCATTTAATGGAAAATTGACAATAAAGATCGGTGACTATGAGATAAATGTCCTGACATGTTAACAGATTGCTTGATAAGAACAAGATCAAAATTAGGAATCCAATTAGAGCTAATAGAATGGATGGAGGCAAATCAATTGAAAAAACAATAATACACCAAGCAAATCAATAGAATCAAAATTAGGAATCCTATCATACATCCACAAACAATAATGCACCAAGCAAATCAATAGAATCAAAATTAGGAATCCTATCATACAACCACAAACAGTAATGCACCGAGCAAATCGGTAGAATCAAAATTAGGAATCCTATCATACATCCACAAACAATAATGCACCACACAAATCAATTAATAAAACCTAGAAACTCCACTAACCTTCAAATGGGATGAAAACAAGAAGTCCAAGCGCCCGGCGTTTCCTTGAATCTGTCACATGCGAGTGGAGGAGGACATCGACGTTGGCGTCTAAGTGATCTACCGCATGATTTCCCTGGGCACCGGCATCGGATTTAATCTCTAGCGGACGAAAAAGATAGAAGACCCTAGATAGAGAGAGAGATCGGGGAAGGACCAGAGACTTGGCTCATTTATGCTAACGTGCCTGAGGAGAGAGAACGTAAGATAATATTATTGTAAGATATAAGGAGCGTGTTTTGATAACGTAGTTGATTTTCGGGGACAATGGGATGACTAAAGGGAAAGGGAAGAATGACTATAGGGAGAGGGAAGAATGACTATAGGGAAAGGGAAGAATGACTATAGGGACAGAGAATCTGTTTGGTAACGCTTTTTAATCATATTCTTTAAATTTAGGGATAGGGAATGGGATAAGGAATATAATGACAATACTCTAAATTTGATTCATTTATGCTGACGTGGTTTAGAAGAACACAACAAGAGAAAGGAATCTGTTTGGCTCATTTATGCTGACATGGTTTCTAAGAACACAACAAGAGAAGGGAATCTAAATTCTAAACTATGAGACCTTTCCTGAGTGCCCATCCTAGTAGCCATGTACTTCAACATGTATAATATTTAGATTGCATGTCTGCATATCTGCTTTTCACTTTCTAGTTTGTCAGCTTCTTCTACAACACAATGCATGTGAGTCGCAACCATTTTTTTGTAGATTGAATTCATCAAAAATAATTAAAAGTGGCGTCACTATTTAGGGGATGTTGTGATTAAAGGCGGTGACTGAGAGCAGAGCTTGTATCATTCTTATTTGGGAAGAGCCTCCTAGTACAGGTAATTAATTCAGATAAACTAATTAACGGGGTAGGTAGTTAATTAAGATCATGTAATTGGGATCAATTAATTGAGTTTCTTGCATATGATTGTGCTATTTGTGATTCATGTTGAATTCTTTTTCTTTGGGATAATCAGTAGCTAAGCATGTCCCAACATTGTAATGAATATCACAGCTTGATGGATTTTATGGATTCTCCACTCCAATGCATGATGTGAGTAACATCAAGTCGAAGTCAAAGAAATCTGAGAATTACACGGTGGTTGAGGATCTCATTCTTATTGCTGAGGATCTCCGTTTATGTGGTCCCTCTGCTTCAAAGTTTTGCGTTCTCCAATTTCTCTTCTTCGGTGACTAAAGCATTAAAATGTCAAGCATCCTCTAATGTGGAGTCAAGTATCAAATCTCGACGTCTTCTTCGAAAGAATTGAAACATTGTGACCAAGAAAAATATTCCGGTGGAGGTAGAAAGTTTGGGCAACGAATGAATGGAGTGAAGTCTTGTACAATTTGCTATGGAGTCATCCATATATAGGGTGTTTGAGAGCTTGAACATATTGTTTTTTTATTTCATTTTAGTTTTCCCCCCTTTTTCGATGAAACTAGCCCTTTCTACTCCTCTATCAATTGCAGGGTACGTTCCATTTCTAGGGCCTTGTAGAACCAAACCATGAATATATAGCAAGTGAACATAGTTTGGATTACTATAGCATGTCTTTGTTTCTCTTCAACATGAATATCATCACTCTACAAGACACGGAGTACCAATCCTTATGTCAACAAGTAGAAAACTTAGTAATGTTAATGAATCTTTGTCATTAACATTCACATCATACCAATATAAACAAAAGCATAATAACAGTAGACTAGGATTTATCAAGCAAGCAGCAGAACTTAATCTTAGTTCCACATGCAGGACCATAGTCGTACATGTCAAGAAAACCCAATAATGCCTCTAGAACTTAATCTTAGTTCCACATCAAATTCCCAAAAACCTCAACGAAAACCTAATTCACCATAAAAGCATCAGCAGCAGGCATTGACCAAGCACATATCCTACATACACTCACCAGGACAGCCCTTTGCAGCATAAGCAAACAATTTTAGTCTTCTTGATGAATTCACGCGAGAGACACACTTAAAATACAAAGCTTAGACATAGAAATTTGAATAATTTGGTCATCATAGTGGTAAAACACTTTAGGGCTTGCCTTTCAAGAAACACATATGCATCAAAGCATACTTACAAATTACCAGTACTAGTTATCAAAATCATACATACTTTTGTTAGCTTGATAAATAAATAGCTAGATATCATGCCTACATTCCTACATTATCATCTCTTAGAAAAAAAAAAAGAAATTCTCATCAGGCCTATATGATCCACCTTGGAATTCTTTCATGTCTACCAAATCATCTCTGAGTAAGTAAGAGAAAAACATTCAGACTGATTAATATCAGTTTGACTATCGCTTAAGGCATAAAAACAACATCAAGACCTGGAAGGACTTCAATTAGCAACTCCCCATTCCAAAACTGCTAGAACAAGAACTAAACAAAGCCTCAAGCCAATCAATTTTTTCTCCACTTCTCTCAAAAACCCACTCTAGGCTGTTCAAGACACAGGTTGATACACAACAACCCATTTATACCTAATCTGATCAAACATTAAGTTGTATAGTAGTTTCCTGGCTACAATCAAAAGCACAACAGACATAAGAACACAAAAAAGTGGCAGTCTCGTTACAAACAAAGCTTTAGAAATCAGAGTAGGGGATCAAACATAGCAAAGCCCAAAGCTAATTCTCATAAAATCGAAGCAAAGCACAGAGGAAAATCAGATGAATGTTGCTAAAAAACTGAGGATCAGATAGGAGGGGATCAGCCTTCAAGAAACAAAACCAACGCATTAATCGGGAGCTCTCGTTACATGGAGAACGGAGAAAATAAATAGATGGAGATCGGGTAGTAGGAAGACCTTAGCTGGATGAGTTGATCAAAAGCAGTAGGCCCACAACTCCTAGAGCGCCCCCGCCGGTGAGGAAGAAAGGCAGAGAGGAACGAATGATCGCAGCCCAGGGAGATCCAGGTATGTCCCTTCGTATTAGAGGTCGGCTAAGGTGGAGGATGGAGGAGATGATCTGTGGGGGCGACCGCTTGAGGTTGGAGGAGAGGATCTCGTGATCTCTTGACGGCCGGTGGAACGAGAGAACCAGGGTAGGAAGAACCCTAGGTCTCGTGGTGAAGGATGAAGGAAGAAGAAACCCACACGAGGAACGCTCGAGAACCCGGCCAGCGGAACGAGGAAAGCTCGAGACCCCGGCCGTCTCTCTCCGCCTTCCTTCTCACCATAGGACTTGGAAATGGGATGAGGAGCGCGACGGGAAGGCGATGGATGTGGGGCCGCCGCGCGTTCAAAAGGGACGCGGAACGGCGTCCGCTCGATCCGCGATTCACCGTAAAGATGGATGTCGGATTCCACGGATTTCAAACATCCGAACGAGGGAATCCGGAATCCGCCCATACTTCATATTCAACGGATTTGTCAGTTCCCGTCATCCAAACAGGTCCCAAAGGGGGGCGTTTGGCTCGTCCGGATCCACGGAGTTGTGGGATGGGATCAGCAGAATCCGCTCTCGTGGAGGTGGATTCCGATTTTTGGGATACGCTTGAACGCCAAACGGCCGGATCGCGCATCCGGCGATCCCGCAGATTCGTCGGATCTCACGTCCGCCAAACACCCCCTAAGAGGCCCAAAACTTGCTTCAACTGTAATGGGTCGGACCATATATGTCGATTGACAATTAGGGGGCATTTGGCGCTGCCCCATCCTGGCGGATCCGTGGGATGGGGGGACATGCGGGCGAGATTCGCGCGTTTGGATCTCACCCAGAATACCCTAAGGCAGATCCTGATTTCGGCATCCGCTCTTCTCGAACGGATGCCAATTCGAGATCCGCTCCGCTCCCGGGATCCGCGTGAGATCCAAACGCTGGATCCACACGTCCGTCGGATCCCGCGAATCCGATCCCCGAAGCCAAACAGGCCCTTAGTGGATCTAATTTGGAGTCTCGGATCCGGTGGTTGTATAGACTCCCATTGGCACTATTAAGTATTTTAATATTCATTCAAGCTCTTCAAGAAATGCTCGATCCTATATATATTGTGATAATTATGTTATTTTTTATCAGCTATGATCTAGTTAATTAAAGTAATCTTTGCTAAAACTCTAAAATGCCTTCGGTCATTAAATCCTAAGTTGGTAAAACGTAGAAAGAGAAAATAGCTGTCCATCAAAGTGTTTCTTTGATGAAGCGATCTTCAAATTGAGGTTAGAAAAGAATTAAATATGGATTAACAATGAAAGAAATGAAATTGGTATGAAAAAATCATTTTACAGTGAGAATATTTTACTAAAATCTCTGTATATCCTTTTCTTTTCTGGATCGGGATCTCTAATTTTGGGCTTGAGAATTGAACTCCAAAACCAATCTGTTATTACCATTGGATATTAAAAAGACCCTAAAATATTTATTGAAACAAAACTATATGTATTCTATTCCCAACAGAATATTTAAAATAAACTAATGGGAGGGTAAATACGAATTATTCTTAACAAAATACAAGAGATCCAGAATTCAAAACAATATTTGAAACAATATAATAAATTAGAGATTTTATAACCCATGAGCTGTTTGGTATGACAATAAGAAAAGTGAAAATAAGGAATTTTGGGTTAGAAAAAATGAAAATACAATAGTAATAATTATTTAAAATAAAAAATAAAATGATAATAGTAATGATTATTTAAAATAAAAAAAAACAGAACGAGAATAAATTAAAAAAAAATGAAAAAAAATATGAGAATAAAGGGAAATAACAGGGTTTGAAATTGACGAAGAGGAATCAGGCAACAGAAAAAGCTAATACGGCTGAGAAAAGCAACCAAAAAACCCCCAATTCTATTTCTATATTTATATTTATATTAGCTTATAAGCAGCTACAAAGCTTGGAGTCCTCCACAGCTCTCGAGCTCTCCACTTGGATCTCCGATGGCGTAGCATTCATACCCCCCAGATCCACTCCTCTCCTCGTCCCCGACGATCCCATTCCTCCATCCCCAATTCCCACCAAACCCTAATGCCCAATTTCTAGAAGCCACCCAATTGGATCCAGCCATGGGACGCCCGAGGCTCCAGAACCCTGGCATCAACCCCATCGAGGAGGAGAGGGATATGGATTCGGAGGAGGGCACCCATGGGGAGTTCGCGGCCGCGCTCGCCTGCACCGTGAATTCCGAGGTCGCCGCCGTGCTGGCCGTCATGCGCCGGAACGTTCGGTGGGGTGGAGGAGGAGCCGCTGGGCGCTACGGTGCAGCTGGAGACGACCATCTCGATCACCCACTCATCCACTCACTCAAGTCACTCCGCCGTCGCCTCTTCTCGTCCTCCTCCCCCGTCGGCGGCGGCGGCGGGCCCCTCCTCCTTGACCCCACGGCTGCCCTCCTACGACCCTTCCTCGATGTCATCCGCTCCGATGAGGCCGGCGCCCCGATCACCGGTGTCGCCCTCTCCTCTGTTTATAAATTATTGGCCGCCATCGATGCCTTCGCCCCCACCGGGGCGGAGGAGGCAGTGAGGGAGGTGGTGGACGCCGTGACGAGCTGCCGGTTTGAGGTGACGGACCCAGCGTCAGAGGAGGCCGTGCTAATGAAGATCCTCCAGGTGCTTCTCGCGTGCATGCGAGTGAACGCCGCCGCCAAGGCCCTCTCCAACCAGCACGTCTGCACCATCGTCAACACGTGCTTCCGTGTCGTCCACCAGGCAGGGACCAAAGGGGAGCTTCTCCAGCGCGTAGCACGGCACACCATGCACGAGCTCATAAGGTCTATCTTTTCGAGACTGCCCATTGTTGCAGAGGCGGAGTCATTGTCTCCTACCCGCCCAGAGGTACCACACTCTATTCTCGAGTTATAAAATTCTGTTCTTCGTTAAAGCTGTCTTTACTTCCAGTGCATCAAGACAAGGTTTTGATAAGAAATTAGATTCCTTAACAATTTTCCCGTAGATTACTCTTTCCCTTATAGCGATTTTGAAGGCTAAAAGTACCGCCATGCTTCCTTTACTTCCACTATCTGAAATGTCACAATGAAGGATTGAATGCACATAGAATTTGTGATGAGACATAAAAATATCTTGACGATTCATGTACTCCTGACATTCTGAAGCTGTTGCATCCATTCTTGAGCGATAAAGTATCTTTGTTACCGCATGTCTCTTTGGTTCCATTTATCGAGATGGTTTTTGATGTGAACTTAGATGGCTGGGATCGATAAAGACCAGGCTTTTGGGGTCAAGCATGCGGAGAATGGGAATGGAAATGTCGGGACCGCTAAGAGCCCCGTTGAAGATGGTGCAGAGGCCGGGGAAGGGCCGGATGGGACAGGGGTTATGATGGAACCATTTGGGATACCGTGCATGGTGGAGATATTCCACTTCTTGTGTTCTCTTTTGAACATTGTGGAGCATATTGGCATGAGTCCGAGGTCCAATCCTATAGCTTTTGATGAGGATGTCCCCCTTTTTGCCTTAGGATTGATCAATTCTGCAATTGAATTAGGCATGTCATCCATAAGGAAGCACCCGAAGCTGCTGAGTTTAATACAAGATGAGTTGTTTCGCAATTTGATGCAGTTTGGGCTTTCGATGAGCCCACTCATTCTGTCGATGGTTTGTAGCATCATTCTGAATCTTTATCACCATTTGCGCACAGAGCTTAAATTGCAGCTTGAAGCATTCTTCTCTTGTGTGATCTTGAGGCTTGCTCAGAGCCGGTACGGGGCGAGCTACCAACAACAGGAGGTTGCTATGGAGGCACTTGTGGATTTTTGCAGGCAGAAGACATTTATGGTGGAGATGTATGCAAATTTAGATTGTGATATTACGTGCAGCAATGTGTTTGAGGATCTGGCCAACCTTCTATCGAAGAGCGCATTTCCGGTGAACTGCCCTTTGTCCTCGATGCATGTTCTTGCCTTGGACGGTTTGATAGCAGTGATTCAGGGGATGGCTGATAGAATAGCCAACGCACCTCCGCGTTGGGAACAAGGGCCGTTGGAGCTTGAAGAATATATTCCATTTTGGACTGTGAAGTGTGAGAACTATTCTGATCCTGAGCATTGGGTTAAATTTGTCCGCCGCCGGAAATATATCAAGAGAAGGTTGATGATTGGGGCTGATCACTTCAACAGGGACCCAAAGAAGGGGTTGGAGTTCCTGCAAGGAACTCATCTCTTGCCCGAGAAGCTTGATCCTCAGAGCGTGGCTTGCTTCTTCCGCTACACAGCTGGCTTGGATAAGAACCTTGTTGGAGACTTCTTGGGCAACCATGATGAGTTTTGTGTCCAGGTACTGCATGAATTTGCTGGTACCTTTGATTTCCAAGACATGAATCTGGATACTGCTCTGAGGCTCTTTCTTGAAACTTTTCGGCTGCCCGGCGAGTCCCAGAAGATACAGAGGGTGCTTGAAGCTTTCTCAGAGAGATATTATGAGCAATCAGCACAGATCCTTGCCAACAAGGATGCTGCTCTCCTGCTGTCATACTCGCTTATAATGTTAAACACAGATCAGCATAATGTGCAGGTGAAGAAGAAGATGACTGAGGAGGACTTCATCCGAAACAACCGCCACATCAATGGGGGAAGTGACCTCCCAAGGGAGTTTCTGTCAGATCTCTACCATTCAATCTGCAAGAATGAGATAAGGACAATTCCAGACCAGGGCAATGGTTTCCCTGAGATGTCACCAAGTCGTTGGGTTGATCTGATGCGAAAGTCGAAGAAGACATCCCCATATATTGTTTGTGACTCCCGCCCTTTCCTTGACCACGATATGTTTGCAATCATGTCAGGCCCCACAATTGCTGCTATTTCAGTTGTGTTTGATTATGCAGAACAAGAAGAGGTTTTCCTGACCTGTGTGGATGGCTTCTTGGCAGTAGCAAAGATATCTGCTTATCACCACCTAGAAGACGTGCTGGATGATCTGGTGGTGTCCCTCTGCAAATTTACAACTCTCTTGAGCACTTCTTTGGTTGAGGAACCTGTTACTGCCTTTGGGGATGACATGAAAGCTAGATTGGCAACAGAGACAGTTTTCAGCATAGCAAATAGGTATGGGGATTATATTCGTACTGGTTGGAGAAATATACTGAACTGCATCTTAAGGCTGCACAAGCTAGGCATTCTTCCTGCCCGTGTTGCTAGTGACGCAGCGGATGATTCAGAGGTGCCTTCTGATCCGACGCATGGGAAGCCTGTTCCAAGTGCTGTCTCCACATCTCACATTCCTGCTATGGGTACACCCCGCAGATCTTATGGACTTATGGGGAGGTTTAGTCAGCTATTGTCTCTCGACACTGAAGAACCAAGGTCACAGCCCACTGAGCAGCAACTTGCTGCTCATCAAAGGACCCTTCAGACAATACAAAAGTGCCACATAGAAAGCATATTTACAGAAAGCAAGTTTCTACAGGCTGATTCACTATTGCAGCTCGCCAGAGCCCTGATTTGGGCTGCTGGTCGGCCTCAAAAAGTTAATAGTTCACCTGATGATGAGGACACAGCGGTCTTCTGCTTGGAGCTGCTTATTGCTATCACCCTGAATAACCGAGACAGAATTGTGCTTTTATGGCCGGGTGTGTATGAACACATAGCTAACATAGTTCAGTCTACTGTGATGCCTTGTGGTCTTGTGGAAAAGGCCGTTTTTGGGCTCTTGAGAATTTGCCAGAGGTTGCTTCCTTACAAAGAGAACCTTGCAGATGAGCTCCTGAGGTCACTGCAGTTGGTGTTGAAGCTCGATGCTCGTGTGGCAGATGCTTATTGCGAGAACATCACGCAAGAAGTCACGCGCCTGGTAAAGGCAAATGCTACGCTCATAAAATCCCAGGTTGGTTGGCGTACCATTACTTCATTACTTTCCATCACTGCTCGCCATCCAGAAGCTTCGGAAGTGGGTTTTGAGGCATTGGTTTTTATAATGTCGGAAGGGGCACATGTTTCACCAGCCAACTTTATTCTCTGCATAGAAGCCTCTAGGCAGTTTGCAGAATCTCGGGTAGGGCTTACAGACAGGTCTGTCCGTGCCTTGGATCTAATGGCAGAGTCAGTGTCCTCTCTTGCTCGCTGGTCTCGTGAGAGTAGGGATGCAGGTGAGGAGGCTGATAAAATATCAGAAGGCATCAGGGAGATGTGGCTGAGGCAGGTTCGAGCACTGAAAAAGCTGTGCTTGGATCAGAGAGAGGAAGTCAGGAATCATGCATTATCATCTCTACAGAGATGCCTGGTAGGAGTTGAAGGGATCTGTCTCTCCTCCACTTCATGGCTGCAGTCCTTCGATGATGTTTTATTTCCATTGCTTGATGAACTTCTGGAGCTTGCTCAGAGTCAATCACAGAAAGATTACCGCAACTTGGAGGGAACCCTTTTACTCTCCATGAAGCTATTGTCAAGGGTGTTCTTGCTGTTATTAGTAGAACTGTCGGCACTGAGCAGCTTCTGCAAGCTTTGGCTGGGAGTTCTGAGTCGCATGGAAAAGTACATGAAGGCCAAGGTGAGAGGTAAGAGGAGCGAGAAGCTTCAAGAGTTGGTTCCGGAACTCCTAAAAAACACATTGCTTGTAATGAAAACAAGAGGAATTCTTGCAAAGAGGAGCACACTAGGTGGGGATAGTTTGTGGGAACTTACATGGCTTCATGTAAACAACATAGCTCCTTCTTTGCAGTCAGAAGTGTTCCCAGGTCAGGAATTGGAGCAAAAGGATTCAGGCAGTCCAATACAACATGATCAAACTAGTTCTATGCCAGCGATTGAGGCACCAGCAGCATCTGATGAAGGCATTGCGGCTGGACGTTGAGTTTGCGCTAGATGTATCAGAGTTTTACAAAATTTTAAGATGCGGGGACTTGAAATGAGATTGATCAGTGATTTTACTCATGGTATCATGTATTTTACTAATAGTTTCATATAAATTTTGACCCATTACTTCTCTTATCTACTCTCCGTGGGTTTCAATTCTTTGTACTCCATTTAAACTATGTTGTGGGCTTAATCTCAAAGTTTCTTTTACTGTTGTACATTTACCGGTGCTTGCTCTTTTTGTTTTTTCTTACTTTTTCCAGATTCTTTGTAAAAAAACTCAGATGGCATTGTTTCCAATTCTAGGTGACCAGTTGTAATTTGTAAGAAAGTTTCATGGCATGTGAGACAATTGGTGGCCCTGTATTTGATTAATCAACCAAACATTAGTTAAAAATTCAATCTAAGTGAAAAAATATCGAAACCTTGGTCATTAAACATGGCATAGAAGGGAAAAAATTTGAAAATTAATGACAATAGGGTTGTGAATGATCGAGATTTTTTTTTTCATGATCTCCTCCAAGTTTAGATTGGAGATTACATCCAATGATCATGAATTTAGATGAAGAGATTAAATAGGGATTAGACTAGAATGAGTTTAAAAGAAATAGGGGAGAATAAGATTTACATTCAAATGATATATTATAATCAGGGCATTTAAGCAATTTTTTCTCTAGCGATAGCTACTAACAAAATTATGTTAATTATTAACAGAATATTTCCTCACAACTAATAGAAAGGCTCAACTAATCAAATAATAATAATAATAATAGTAATAGTAATAATAATAATAATAATAATAATAATAACAATAATAATAATAATAATAGAAAGGGGTGATATGATATAATCACCACAATTTAGGTGTTCTATGATATTTTGAAGAGTTGAAGAGCACTCACATCAGCTCCATCAAACTCATCTCTTCCCTATTATAGGGTATGAGATTTGAGGAAATGGCAAAAAAGAGACGCCATCAGCCTCCCTATCTCTATTCTAAAATAGAGAAGAGCTACAGTGCTCCCCTACATGTGAAGAGCACTGTTCACCTCCCCATTCCTTATTTTATTATAAACCTATGAAAGTGGGTCTTTTATTTGAGAAATAAAACCCCCCCTCTCTCTCTCTCTTAACACATCTCTAATTATATTAATGATATAATATAATATTATATATTATTTGTTTTCTAATATATATTATTTGTTTTCTAACATATCTCTAATTATATTAATTACTATCTCAAAATTATATATTATTTGTTTTCTAATATATTAAAGTATAAATATATCACAAAGATTAATGATGTAATATAATATTAATTATTATGATTATATGACTATCAAATAATAAATGAAGAATAGAATAATAAAAGAAGATTGGGAAATAAGTATTTTAGTGATATATGGAATGATTTAGAGAAGCTGATGTACAGTATTGTAAATAGGGAAGTTGTAAAATAAAGAAGTAATATATATTGAAATATTTTAAGGAGGATGGATAAGGAAGTTGATACGGATGACCTAAGAGTATGTGATATTTTGGAGTCTTTGAGAGGGGTGGGGGGGGGGTAATATGATACTATCCCAAAAGAAAAAAACAGAAGCAGAAAAAGCATGGGGCACTGACACGTAACAAGGTTTTTAAGGATTAATTTAATATATTGTTTTGAAAATTTTAAGGAATATATATGTATAAAAAACCCATTAAATATAGGTCCGCAAAAAGAGACTATTAAAAGGAAATTATGTTGTGAAGATATTGTCTTGTACTGCTGTAAAACTCTCCGTTTCTATTATAAATTCAATCATGGCTTTGTATTATAAATTCAAGAGAAGCAATGGTTTTAGTGTTTATTTTACCTTTTATTTATGTTTATTCATATGTGAAATGACAATGATAAGTTAAGGAAAAAATAGATATTCGAGGGACTCCGATAACGCTGTGATGACGGAGAGGTATGTGTTTGAAAATTTTTACTTGTTTATAGGGCTATTTTTGAAATATATTAGATGTCTAGAATACATATCTAATATAACAAGTTTGTAGGTTTATACATGTAATAAATCTTAGTTTTTTACGTAAATATCCTTATGTAATATTTCTTAATGCAAAAAGCTAAATTTGAGGAATCTATAGGTGATTTGAAAGTTTTTGAAAAATAAATATGTTACTTGGATGTTTTTGAAGGATTAATACAATTCAAAATGTTTTCATGAAATTCTTATTATTAACCTAAATAAGGTTAGATTAGAGTACATGAATTAACAAGAGATATTTATGTAAGAATCTAAATACTTAGGGGATATATGTGCAATTTAAGTTTTTGAAGGATAAATACATATACATATATACATACATACATACATACATACATACATCATCCTTATATAAGAGCATGGTTATAAAATGGGGGAATCGGCCGGAGCCCATGAGAAGGGACTTATTTTGCTAATAAAACAGCATAAATTGTTTTTGGGGCAAAAGCCCAGTCCACCTGGCGAAAAGCCTATGTTAACGTAGTCCTACGAAACACTTCCCCTTCTGCCGAGAACCGAGGAGGCGACGACGATGGCGTGTAGAACGGCGGCAATGAGCACGACGTAGAGAAGCCCTCTTCTTCCTCTCCTCCGCTCATCCTCACTTCCTCCTCCGTCCCCTCCCTCTCCTCCTCCCTCATAGTATACAGTGCGCTAGACGTGGGCAATGAGGAAGGCGGTGGCGGCATGGTGACGGCAGATAACAGAGGAAGCGGGCGATCGGCGAGATGGGTTTCGAAGAGAGACGTGGGTGTTGCGCGGCTGCGGAGAGAAGGAGATGAAGAGGAAGGAAACGACGGAGGGCACAGCTGAGGGGAACGGCGGAGGATGGCTAGACAGCGTCGGTGCAAGGATGGACGACGCTGGCGAGGAAGGAAAAAGAGCAGCGGAAGAAGAAGGAACGCCGGAGAAGGAGAAGAAGTGGGTTTGGGCAGATCGAAGGAGGAGTGAAAGGGACTCCTATTGCTGACATCAACATTATAAACACCCAAATACACTAATTAATCCAGACTAAATTCTCCCGAGCACAAATAAATTCCTAAAAATTAAACTAAAACTTTATTAACTAAGAATAAAAGCAGCAAAAACATAGAGTATCGGTATTATAAACAACCAAAGAGTTTTTCTATCACTCAATCGACTGAGTTTTCTCTCAATCGACTGAGTTTTCTCTCACTAGATTGAGTTTTCTCTCAATTGAATGAGTTTTTGAATTTTCTCTCGCTGGACTGAGTTTTCTCTCAATGGACTGTGTTTTCTCTCAATGGATTGAGTTTTCTCTCACTGGACTGAATTTTCTCTCAATGGACTGAGTTTTCTCTCAATGGATTGAGTTTTCTCTCACTATACTGGGTTTTCTCTCACCAGACTGAGTTTTTACTCAATGGATTGATTTTTCATTTTCTCTCACTGAACTAAGTTTTCTCTCACTGGATTGAGTTTTCTCTCACTGGACTGAGTTTTCTCTCAATGGATTGATTTTTCGTTTTCTCTCATTGAACTGAGTTTTCTCTCACTGATTTGAGTTTTCTCTCAATGGACTGAGTTTTCTCTCAATAGATTGAGTTTTTTTTCAATAGACTGATTTTTCATTTTCTCTCAATGAACTGAGTTTTCTCTCTTAATTTGGTTT
>OY986973.1:3877553-3882553 GCA_963920575.1 Narthecium ossifragum
GCACATGCCTCTATATATATAGAAATTTTAAGGGATAGATATATAAAAGAAACCCATTAAATGTGGGTCCCACGAAATTAAATCCTTAATCCTCCCCCGGTTCTGCTAGGACAGGACCTCCAACATATCCTGGCCGTCCATCTTCCCCGAATCCTAGTAGGACTACTGGGGAAAAAGGCGATCTCTTCTCTGTATAAAGCTGAGACTTGTTGTGACCTGTTGTGAAATTACTGGACTCTCCCGAGATGGCTCTTTATTACAAATTTAAGAGTAGTAAAAGCTTTTGTTGTCTTCCGATCATGGAGCAATTCGTATCGGTGGGATGCTTGAAGCAGCTCATCTTCGAGCTACGTTTGGGCAAGGGCACGGATTTCGACCTCGAGGTCTCCAACGCTCACAATTCTGAAGGTCGGTTCCTGGATCGTTTTCTTTACTTTTTTTCTTTTCTTTTTTTGCTCTTGATTAATGAACATGTATCATGATCGAAATTTCTGGTTTGGGTTTGATTGGTGGGGTTAGATTGGTAAAGATTGTTTCTTTTTCTCGGAAAACGTAGGGTTTTGACATTCTTGTTGTTCCATCCTTCATTCCAGTATATGTACTTTTTTCCTTGATTAAAGAACATGTATCACGATCGAAATTTCTGGCTTTGTTTTGATTGGTGGCGTTAGATTGGTAAAGATTGTTTCTTTTTCTCGGAAAAGGTAGGGTTTTGACATTCTTGTTGTTCCATCCTTGATTCCAGTATTCGTACTTTTTTTCTTAATTAAAGAGCATGTATCGTGATCAAAATTTCTGGTTTTGTTTTAATCGCTGACGTTAGACTGGTAAAGACTGTTTCTTTATTGTTTATTTTTCTCGGAAAACGTAGGGTTTTGACATCCTTGTTGTTGCATCCTTGATTCCAGCTTACGTACTTTTTTTTCTTAATTAAATATCATGTATCGTGACCAAAATTTCTGGTTTTGCTTTAATCGCTGACATCAGACTGGTAAATATTGTTTCTTTTTCTCGGAAAAGGTAGGGTTTTGACATTCTTGCTGTGCATCCTTGATTCCAGTTTACATAGATCAGTCTACTTTGATTCCAAGAAACACTATAGATTGGTATATGTTGTTTCTGCTTTGTCGGAAAAGGTAGGGTTTTGACATTCTTGTTGTTCCATCCTTGATTCACAGCGTACGTAGATGAGTCTACTTTGATTCCAAGAAACACTTCGGTGTTGGTTCGTCGGATTCCAAGGCAGCTTCGAAAGTCTATTGTCTTGATAGACGACAAGTATGTATCTTGCACTTCTTGAACTTTGCCCAATCGAATTTCTTGCTTTTACTTTGCCTCCCAGCTTGCTTTGGAAGATTGCATGCTTTACTTTAGCTAACAATTCAATCTTGTGATTGTAGATTATTGATTTTTTTTTTAATATGCAGGTTGTCAGCTAAGAAGGTTGAAGATATTCCAGCACCAAGTAGCAGGCCCATCACGAGTTCATCTTCTGCCGTCAAAAATGTAATTTAAGTAGCCTAGAATATTGATGTGCTAAGCAATTTATATTTGAGCTCTTGTTTCTTTCAGCTAGATCCTGTGATGCCTTGATAACTGAGGACTGGATAATGATACCTGACCTCTAAATTTTGCAGCCTATGGAATCTGAATGGGATGATTTTGGCGACGATGTGTATGCTATTCCCGAAGAAAAAACTGTTCAATCAAAAGATATTGTTTCAGGTATTTCTGAAGCACATAAGGATGAGGAGGACAGGAAGATTAAGGCTCTCATCCAGACTCCTGCCCTTAGTTGCGATCAGTAAGACTTCCCCCCCTTTAGGGGTACTGTTTCTTTAGCATGGCAATAGATTACTTGCTCAATAATTAAGAAGAAATGGTAGATAGAATCAAAAGTACTTCATTACTACCTGTTAGATGCTTACAGTGAATTATCTTGGCTTTTCCAGGCAAACACAACGTGCTTATGGCCCTAAGTGTGGCAGTTACAGAGTAGTGGCTCGTCATGGTTTTGTTAATTGTCAAATTGCTTTTCTTTCTCATATATAGCTGTTTTGTGCAATGGGTTGTTTTTCTCTGTTTTTGAAAATGCTCGGGATGATCATGCACATAGTTCAGCTAGTTTCTTTCAAAGTTTAGCTTCTGTTTTGGTGAAATTTTGTTTGTTTTCTAACATCAAACTGAAAATATGGTTTACATGTTTTACTTACTCTTGAGAGTCTTGAACTTGCTGCCACTACTTCTGGATGGCAGAAATTGATATTTTTCAGAGCTATATTGTGAAACAAAAGATATGACTCCTATTTATGTAATAGAGCCAGCACTTGTAGAGAAAACTGGCCTCTTACGGGGACCTTTGCTTCTTATGCGGCTATATCGAAAGTGTGTGAATGTACAAACTTGTGTATTCCTATGCTGGGAGGAGATGTTTTTTACTATTCATTTTGTTTACTATGTATTTCACATAGAATCTGTAGTTATCGTCTTCTTTGTAGTTTACTATCATGTTATTGTTGTCCAAGCTGATGTTGCTCTGTAATAGCTACATATTAACTTAAATACTGGCCAGCTTGTGATTTCCAATTTTTTTCCTCTTGAAGGTGGTGGCCTGGAACACAAGACTCCTCTAGAGGGCTATGTCTGTCATAGGTGTAAAGTGCCTGGTATGTGATTATTGTGTTGATATAGTGAGACTTATTTGTTCTATTTTGTCTTGACTTGCATGTTATTATTAGCCTTTTCCTCATTAGCTTCATTTGTGATCTAGGTCATTTCATTCAACACTGCCCTACAAACGGTGACCCCAGTTATGACATTAAAAGGGTGAGGCTACCAAAAGGCATTCCAAAATCTATGTTAGCGGCAACTCGAGACAGTTCGAATGCACTGCCAAGCGGCGATGTTGCAGTTTTAGAGCCCGATGAGTAAGATGATATTTCATGTGGTACTCTTCTACAGTAGCCAGTAGCCACTACCGATTCAGTTACTAACTTAGAATTTTTCTTTTCCTCTTCAGAACTGCATTTGAGAATGAAGTCAAGTGTTTACCTTCTACTTCTACCAGCTCCATGGGCGATATTCCACCAGAGCTGCGTTGCCCATTATGTAAAAAAGTCATGAAGGATGCCATGTTCACTAGCAAATGTTGTTTCAGTAGTTTTTGTGACAAATGTAAGAGTTTAGCGCTATAACTTTATGTTTGAGTTATGCTATTTCTATTTGCTTGTTTTCATTTGATTTTTCAAAGATGCCTGTATCTGATTGTGATTAGAATTTCTCTTTTTTATTTACTGAAGTTGATGAGGGCTTCATTGACTTGGTAAAGTGCACTCTGGTTTGTCATTACCAAGATAACTTTCTACAGAAAAGTTATTCTTGTGGAAATGTTTTTTGAAAGCAAGTTTCGTTTGATGCTATGCAAGCTTGTCTCTTTTGCTGTTGTCCATATGAACCTACATCCTAACATTATGCATTAACTTCATGCATTAGCTTGCAATCATGTGGGAATTTGGAGTTTTGTTTGGGTCATACCATTGTCTCCATACTACCATCATACCAATGGATGAGATCTGTTTAGATTTCATCCAATGGTTGAGATCATTATTATCAGAATCCAAGTCTGCATTTTATTAAAGATCTTGACCGTTGGATGAGATCTAAACAGATTTCATCCAATGGTTAGATCATTATTTTGAAGCCTGAAATTTATTTGCCAAAGACAAATGATTTTTTTTACAACTCAAAATGTAGATAGAAATTTCTACTGCTATGGTCCAAATATCTTATAACTTTGTTGTCTAAGGAAAATTAAATAGCTGAAATTCACAATTACAGAAAGAGATATGTGCCTGATCTGAATGTATTTACCCGAATCCATGAGGGAAAAGGAATTTGATAGATTAATAGCAGAGGGTTCTGAAATTAAAATCAGATATGATTAATTCTGATAGGATATTGTATTGTCATTTTGGAACATCATGAATGTTGAAATTTTAGTTGCTATAGGAATTTAACCCTTTAATTGATTGGAGAACTGTCATATGTTATCATAACTGGGACGCATCTCTCTCCCCCTCTCTCTCCCTCCCTCCCTCTCATGTATGCACATGACCATATATGTCACTAAATTCAGTATAGTATTGCCTTTTTCATTGATACTTGTTCTTGCCCTTTGTGGTGCAATGAATTATGCTCTAGCATGGTGATTATTTTTGTGATTTCTTTGAACAGGCATTAAAGACTACATAACTTCGAAGTCGATGTGCACCTGTGGAGCCGCAAATGTTCTAGCAGACGACCTCCTTCCAAACAGAACTCTTAGAGAAACTATCAGCCGCATGCTGCAGTCAACAAGTACTTCAGAAAAGGCTGGAACTGGAAGCTCGGTTCAAGGTACTGCTTTATTTTGGTCCATTATTGAAGTTTCTCTCTGTTTTATATGCAGAGTCTAAAACCCACTGTGCTTGTTAGCTGCAGAATCTTCTTATCGGTTACAAAAAGTTCCATCACCATCTGCTTCTGCGTCTTCCAAGAACAGCAACAAGAAAGATCGCATCGAGGAAAATAAAACTATGAAGCGAAGTCAGGGTGCGCTTGCTTTGGAGGCTGTAAATGTTCCAACTAATTCCCTGGACAAAACCATTACCCACAACGCTGATGAATCTGAGGCAGCTCCAGAACTTGTATGTCTGAAAGAATCAATGGTCACAGCAAAGAGAAGAGCTCAAGTGCCTGCAGAAGGTCAGTAAAAAAGTACCCAGTAATGAGCATTAAGCAAGGTGGTTAGTAGTTAGCAGTTATACTATGGTTTTGCCTTTTTTCTGGGTTTAATTGATGAACTTCAAAGTTCAGTGAAAATATAGAGATAAATCTTCAAGTTAGGAATGTGGAGCAATCTTAATGTGTTTAACTTTCAATTTTAGTCTAAACTCTCTGATCATGTCTTTTTCAACTTTTCAGAAAAGAAGAAGAAGATTCGGCTAACTGCAGCTCCTGAC
>OY986973.1:3885053-4296332 GCA_963920575.1 Narthecium ossifragum
TTATCCAAAAAGAAAAAGAAAACTGATAAAAAAATGAATAAAGAAAACTGATAAAAAAAATTGAATAAAGAAAACTGATTAAAAAAACAAAACTACTTAGAAAAAAAGAAACAAAATTAAGAAAAAACAATAAAAAATTGAAGAAAAAGAAGAAGGAAAATGGAAGGAGGAGAAAAGGAAGGGGGCGGGGGTGGGAGCAGGGGCATAAGGGGGAAAAAAATTAAGAGAAAGGGAAATTTTATATGCACTACAGATTTTGATATGTGCACCGCAACAATTTTTTATTTATATTACCCATTATACCCTCATAGTAAAATCTCCATAGTACCCCTGTTTAAGAATCCAACAAGCTTAATGAGATGATAATCTTCTACTAAAGTGCAGCACATCCCTTTCTCCAGTATTAATCGTCTCCTACCTCTAACCATGTCCTGTTTCTTCAGTACGTTCAGCCCCGAAAAAGGATGTGCTCTCCATCTCCATCTCCCTCACCTTCATATCTTCGTATACCTCACACCCCCACCTCTCACTGCCTCGACTTCCTCCTATCGCCTGCATTGCGTTAGACTTGTGCTCTTTGACCGTACAACTTGTCCTCACAAACCCTCCTACGTCTCATTTCCTCTGGAGTAGTATCTGGCAAAAGATGGGTCCAGAGAACATCTCCTTCGACCAGTCCCATGAAATGCCGGCGCCAAAGGTACTTGTTTTCCTCGCTTTGTTGCTGTTGATGGGTACAAGTTTTCCCCATTTTTGTTGTTTGACATAACGAGAATTAAGGTTCAAGCTGATGACATAGACCAGTGCATATTTGATTTTTCTTCCTAACAACTATGTCGAAATGGTCATATATTTTCCTTGTCTGATGTTGCTTATAATGTGCGCATGCACCGATATTTTTTTGCGCATGTACTAATATGTTTGTGCAAGAAATCATTGCTATTGAAATTGCTAATTTTACCCCTTTTCGTCACATGACAAGGGGTACAGGGAGGGGGCATCATCATATATGTGATTGCATCATATATTTTCCTATTCTTCATATTACTTATAATTTACGAATCTACCTTTTTTTGTGTGCATGTTTATTTGTTATTTTGTGATCCACGTATACCCAGGGAAGAAGCAAGGGTTCGAAACTGCTATCTTACCCCATGTCATCACTTGACATGGATTGCGAGTATAGCGCATCGTGGAAGATTGTGCTTGCACCAAACCTTTGCTCAACTTTGACGTCTAGTCCCAATTAGTAGCAACACTAGAAAGGGCGTAAATAATTGCAAAGTGTGCATCCAATGTAGTCCATCCTATATAGGCATTGTAAGAACCTGATTCAGTGACTATTTGTTGCGCCCCGACCCGCGGAAGCCCAACCGGGCCGGGCGACGCGAACCGGAACCTATCTAAATGCGGAAATAAAGGCGAGGGGTTCCCCCCAACTTACAGATTTCACAATTCAATTCATAAGAAACCCTGAATATTACAACAAATTTAAACCTCAACAGATATAATATAATAATCCAAAATCTCAAAAGGGGGTTACAACAGTTTATACATCATACTCCCGTAGGAGACTATCTATAACAAAAGGTGTAGAAAGATAATTACCAATCCTCAGACCCCGCCAGACGCCGCCGCGCCACCAAACACCTGCCCGGTAGGGGCTACTGAAGAAGAGCTGGCGCCTGCACCTGCAAAACGCAGCCCAGGTAGGAGTGAGCATAAAGCTCAGTAGGGTTCTACACTACGTCACACAGAAGGAAGGGGAACACAAAAGTGTCGCCCTCAAGTAAGACCTGGGTGTACACAGGGGTCCCATAACCCCACCGCGTGTCCCTGAGGCCCACGATCATGGTCTTCCAGCCGAGCTGGTCACATGTCTGGTCGCACTCAGTAGCAGGAAACAACACTGCTGGCCCACAAGCAGGTACCGGCACTGCAGGTGGGAAACTGCAACGCTAAGTAGGCAACCCCTCTACTCAAGGGTCAACACAGTGGAACACCGGCTACACCTCAGCATCCGACTTAAGGCCGACACGACCTCTATAATCACCAAGCAACACATGTACCAGTCATCTAAGCCTATCATCAAGTCGGACTGGACATCACAATTCGAACCTGGACCAAGCTACCCAACCCCGGTCCTAGGGCTAAATCTGAGCTTCCAGCCTCGGGACGACGATCCACAAATCACCCACGCCCTAACCTTATGCAACTAATGCACAACAGAGAATGCATGCTATGAACATACACAAGCAAGAGGAAAAAGGCATGCAACAGTATGTCAAGGCAGCATACAAGTCCAACAGGATCGCTGCAGCGGTACTACCAACCGCTGCCAGCCGATCCGCAGCTGGTCCCGGCATTACGACGGTACCATGACCGTCATCCGCGGACTCCTGCAACGGGAAGCAACCCCGAAAACTTTGATGAACAGTAAAATATATTATATTATAATCCGACATTATACTATTTTATTCAAAACATCAAAACCTCTACTTAGAGGCTAATTGGTCCCATCGATCCGACATCCAAGCGATGTCGGATTCAAGATCCAACTTAGACTCTAGTAGATCTACATGCTGGGATCAACATATTTTTAAAATCCATGATCATCCAACGGTTGGATTAATGGGAAAATATTAATCAAAACAGCTAATCAAAACTCCATAAAACACCCTCAGCCAACTTGGGATCGATCCGGAACAATTTGGATCGATCCAAAGCTTCATACCAACCCATAAAACACCATCAGCCAACTTGGGATCGATCCGGACAATTTGGGTCGATCCAAAGCTTCAAACCAACCCATAAAACGCCATCAACCAACTTTGGATCGATCCGGAAC
Organism: Narthecium ossifragum; assembly: GCA_963920575.1. Taxonomy (NCBI): domain Eukaryota; kingdom Viridiplantae; phylum Streptophyta; class Magnoliopsida; order Dioscoreales; family Nartheciaceae; genus Narthecium; species Narthecium ossifragum. The sequence continues at coordinate 3,887,902 of OY986973.1, forward strand.
AATTTGGATCGATCCAAAGCTCATACCAGCTTCAGATCAGCCTCGTCGCAGGCCACGAGAAAAATCACCAAAATTCGTAGAAAAATCGAAAAAATATGAAATAAGATGGAATGGAAAGTTAACTGAGAGATCTACAACTATCATGTTTATCAAAAGCCAAGATCATACATGTACAAGCCAGGAAACGCGCCGCAAGCCGGCTGTTCTTCAAGAACAGCAGAAAACCGGAAAATCCGAGATTAATCATGCATAAATCCTACTCAAATCTCAACAAAAGATCATGAAACTTATATCAGTAATTCTAACATACAAGATGCATCCAACAACACAATTTCATCAAGATCTAACGGCTAGATCTAACTAAACCCATTAATTAACTCATATAGGTAGAACACCTACCGGACAGCGCTAAACCTCGGCTGATTCCCCGCGAGTTGATCAGCAACAAGGTTCCAAACCACTCCAGAGACCTTCCTCACGCCACCACGGATCCAACGAGCTTTCAAGCTCCCAAAACGGTGGCCGGAGGAGGGAGAACGGAGGAGAAGAAGATGGCTGCCCCGGAAGGAAACAGAGGAAAAACAGAACCGCGGGAGAGAAGGAAGGAGAAGGAAGGAGAAGGAAGAAGAAGAGAGGGAAGAAGAGAAGGAGAAGAGAAGGGGAAGGCCAGGGAGGGAGGGGGGAGGTGAAGGAGAGGGTGAAGGAGAGGACCTCTCCTCTGACAACGGAGAGCGACGACACATGGCCGTCCTCGCCGCTCAACTGCCCTGCTGCAGTTCAACTGCTGCTACAGTGCCTGGATCGATCCAAGGCCAAAATGGATCGATCCAAACAGACTGGATCGATCCAAAAAATGTTTGGATCGATCCGAACGGGTCAAAAACCCACCGACTCGCTCACGAGTCCGATCGATTGCTCAAGGGCCGTAAGCTGCCCAAAAAGCAAGCTCCTGCGCGCCCGAGCTGGGATCTTCCGATCCCGGGTCCACCTAACCATTCTAAACAAGCACTAACACAAACAAGGTAAGTGTGTGCATACGCGGGTGTGAAACAAACCAACAAGGCGCAATTTACCAAATTTCCCTTGCGGTCCACAACGAGCCACAGGGGTAGAGGGACAGGTCCTCACACTATTACTTAATACATGTTGTACCTACTGTGCAGGACGATGCGTCCACTGCTGGTAGTAGTGTTGGAACCGCTATTATTGCGGATCATACGGCTGATTTTGCGACCACTTTGGTATGCATATCTACAATTCATCTCCATCAAAAAAATTATAGATGATATTCTTACTCTTAGGTTTTCACTACATGCAGATATTCTACAGTCGATAATCTCTGATCCAATGGACGCAGGAAGTCGGGAGGCAGAATGGGCTAGTCATAGTCTTGAAACACTCGCAGGCTGGGGCTCCTAGCAGAAAACCAAGACTCACCTTAGCATGTGAGAGGAGCGGCGAATATAGGGACTTAAAACAGTGGAGGAAGAACCTAGAGAGTGTAGAAGCGAAACGGAGGAAAACCTGCGGCACAAGGAAATGCGGCTGCCCTTTCCAACTCCGAGGAGTGAAGCTTGCAAGCAACGACGAATGGATGGTCAGGGTGGAATGCGGGGTGCATAACCACCCACCCGCCCTTCATCTTGAAGGCTATTCGTTCACAGGGAGATTATCAGAAGAAGAGCAGCAAGTCCTGGTCGATATGTCGAAGAGTCTAGTAAAGCCCAGGGAGATATTGTACACTCTGAAGCAGAGGAATGGATTGAATGTCTCGACTATGAGACACGTGTACAATGCTAGACGGAAGCACAGAGTTCTCAATAGAGCAGGCAGGTAAGAGATGCAACAACTCTTGGGGCATCTACATGCCTATAGTTACACGAAGTGGCATACGAGTGACGATGACACATCAGTTGTTCGTAGTATATTCTGGGCACACCCGCATTCCATCGAGTTATTGTGTGCCTTCCCAGAGGTTCTGATTATGGACTGTACATACAAAACCAACAAGTACCGTTTTCTCCTATTGCAGATAGTTGGAGTGACATCGACAGGTAGCAAACTATGCACATTTAATTTGCAGCTTCAGTGTGAATCCATTGTTGAATGCATTTGACATGTCTTTTATATGATCTTCGCTGGACAACAGGCCTCACGTTTGCAGGCGCTTTTGCGTACCTTGAGTCGTAGAGGGAGGGCACCTTCGCATGGGCCATGTACAAGTTGAAGACAATGTTGGAGGGTTGCATGCTGCCTCGTGTTATTGTGACTGACAGAGATTTGGGCTTGATGAATGCTGTGCACACCGTATTTCCCATGACCAACAACATGCTTTGCAGTGGCACATAAGCAAGAATATAGCAGCAAATTGCAAAAAATTGTTCGAGACATCAGTGAAATGGAAATCTTTTTTGGTGAGCTAGGAACTAATTGTTTGGTCTCCCACCGAGAATGAGTTTTTTCAAAATGTCGAAGCCTTGGAGAGATCTTTCTGTGGGTACAGGGTTGCTATTGATTACGTGAAGGACTCATGGTTGGTTAAGTACAAGGAGTTGTTTGTGACTGCTTGGACACGCCACTATATGCACTTCGATAATGAAACTACGAACATAGTCGAGAGTGCACATGCGAAGTTGAAGCGGCATCTGGGGGCATCTAACTGTAGTTTTATCTCCTCTTGGGCGACGATCAATGCCCTACTCGAGCTTCAGCACATAGAGGTCCTTGCTTCTTTTGAGAAGAGCAAGTATATCACGCAGCACAATTTCAAGCCAGCAGTTTTCCGGGAGCTGAGGGGCTTAATCTCCAGGGACGCGCTTACAATTGTGTACACGGAGTCAGTAAGAGCGGATTCTATTGGCCCAGACGATGTTGCTTACGGATGTCAAGTCCGACGTACTCATGGCTTGCCATGTGCCCATGAGATTGCTGAATACAAGCGAGAAGGTCGGGCCATACCGCTGTCATGCATATATCGCCACTGGCGGAAGCTTGATCTATTGCCAACGCCTCCCAAAGAGGAACCAAGCCTTTCATGCAAAGGTTCCCTTGAACGCATAGACAAACGGTTTGAGACATTGGACAATGGTGGGAAGATTCATCTACTAAGGAAACTAATGGAGCTAGAAGAACTACAATGCACTCCTTTGATAGAGCCAGAGGTGAAGACACGGACACGTGGTCGCCTGAGTGCGAAAGCGACAAAGCTTCTAAAATCCACCCGACGTGACCCATCTGCCTTTGAATATGCCCCCTCCTTCAATGATAGCAATGGTAGCAACTCCCAGTCTGCAAATAACACTGCATGTCCTGTGGGCCTCAGTGCCGCTGTGAAGAGCAAGACAAAGGCAAAGCCAAAAAGCAAACCAAAGGAGAGAGTGATTCGGACTCGTGGCTGCGTAGGTTCTACTTTTTTCCGTAATGATTATCTATCGCAGTTTTCAGAAGGTCTGAGGCCATACATAAGGCATGCCAAAGATGTTAAACATGACGGTAACTGTGGTTTTAGAGCAATTGCTGGGTTGCTGGACTACGGTGAGGACAACTGGGTCTAGATAAGGAAGAAACTTGGTTGTGAGTTAATGGCATTCAGTAAGGAGTATTGTGATGTATATCATGAGGGGGAAATGAGGGTTGCAGAGCTCGTAACTAGGTTGGCTTACTATGAGGACTTCCCTCCTACCGATGGGTGGATGACTATGCCAGATATGGGTCCTCTTATAGCTTCCCAGTACGATGTTGTGCTACTCCATATTTCAGCAAGGCAATGCCTGACTTTCTTACCGCTAAGGAGTCCTCCACAGCCGACCCTTATGCGCAAGATCATCGTTGTTGGGTTTGTCAATGGTGGTCACTTCGTGATGCTCTACATGCAGCCGGGATGTCCCATTCCACCCATAGCCAGCACCTGGAAGAAGAATCGTTGTGATTGTGTTGTAGGCTGGGATACCTACGAGAAGAATATCAAACATTTCCTGGATATCATGGGCCCCGGCGTTGCCACAAGGGAAAGTATTGAAATTGACGGCGATGTCTCCGAGATGTGACAATGTTTGTGTCTTTCTGTCCGACTTAGTGATTCCTTTATAATTTGTATGTATTTGATCTGCTGTTAACCTTCTAACTGCAAACTGATGTTTCAATCAATTTTTACATCGTATAGGGTTGAAGAGGAGCGTCGGCATCCTTGTTAGCTACTGCTTAGACAGTTACTATGTAAAATTTCTTTCATTTAGCGGGGTTTGAAATGCTGATGTAATCATGTTCTTTTCTGCAAAAAAATGGTGTTCTTTTATGCAAGTATATTAAGTGATATTGCTGTTTTGTAATCTTTTGCAGGGAGATGAACGTGTCACAGGAGCTCCTCACCCAAGAAGTGCGACTTGCAGGGAGATGAACGTGTCGCAGGAGCACCTCACCCACGATCAAATTGACTCCATGTTTGCTCTAGTTTGGGCTGGTGGCTTCACCTGTCCTCCTACTTCGTCTGGTGTTTTTAAGCATAAGAAGAAATGCCATGTCGACTGACCCTTTGTGTTGTCAGTGTCTTGAAATCGGATGTCGCCTGCTATTTGCTGCATTGCTGATGTATCTGTAACTTGAAACAATGACAATCAATTTGGTTTTCAACTATTGGATTGAAAAATTCGGCTGTTACCTTGTAAGAGTCACATTCAATCCGTTATGGGTGAATATATATTTGGCTAAATTTTCAATTAGTATCCTATAATTTGATCGAGATTTTTATTTGGTCCCTAACATTCAAAAAGTTGGAATCATGTCGCTCAAGTTTCAATTGCTCGCTTATGTAATCCGCCTCCCGTTAAACACTGTCAGACTGGCTAACGACAAAAGACTCAATTTTGTCCCAATGTGGCAATTTTGACTTTTTAATTATTTTTTATGCCACATCACCCCCATCTCTCACCCCTCCACTCCCCTGCCCCGATCGGAACTTCTACGGCGAGGTCAGCGACCTGGCCGTCGAGGTCGGTGACGACGACGTCGAGCATGATCTCACCTCCCTAGCCAATCCCCCGTACGCCCTCATCCTCCAGCTCCGGGAGGTCTTGGTGGAGAAATCCCTCGCCGACGGGTCCGACACGTTGGCCGGCCTGGCCATCTTCAAGCACATCCTGGCCTTCCTAGAAGAGCTCAAGTATCTCCTGGAACATGACGTCGTGAAGGCCCGGGAGAGGTTCGAGAGCGGCGACTTCATCGTCGGCAACCGGATCAAGAGGTGTGACACGTACCTGGTTAATAAGTTCGTGAGGGAGGAGGTGGGGACGGAGATGTCACCAGCGAGAAGAAGGTGAGCCCCGGAGAGTACATAGAGAAGGTCCATGACGCCATGGGGGAGGGGAGGTTTGAGGAGGTGGTGCTGTTATGCTTGGAGGGCTGGCAGGGCTCTGTCGGGCCATTCACGCCCGTGTGGTGGTCGTCGTCGCATTAGAACCTCGAGCACTAGGGCTGGTTTGAGCAGTCCCGATCGCCGTCGACCACCAGTTGCAGGGGCTTGACCACCAGTCCTAGTTTGAGCAGTCCTGGTCGCCGTCGACCACCAGTTTCTTTTCCTATGGTTTTAAAGCCCATGGGTTATGAGATCCAAAATTGGTACTTCCAGCTCCCCTGTTTTGCTCCCCAGAGAATAAAGGAGGAGGATGTCCCCGATCTCACAATAGTAGTAGTCCATTGCCGACGACGAGGAGATCGGGAGGCAGAGAGGTGGCAAGCGATGGGGTGCACGGCGTTGCTGCTGGACAACGAGGACGTTGTGTGGCGGTGCAAGGAGCAGCACCGCCTGATGAAGGAGGCCGTCTTATCTCGCCATCTCCTCGACTCCACCCACTCCGACTACCTCCGCCTCACTGGCTCCGGCCTCACCCGCTTCTCCTCCGGTGAACTTCTCACTGTCTCCGATCAAACCCCTCCCATACTCCTTCCCGATCCCAACAACCCCTTGCCCACCTCCATTGCCGCATCCACTCTCCCTCAATCCCAACAACCCCATGCCGAGCGCGAAGCCGAGCTTGACCACCACCTCCCAACCGAACTCGACGAGGACAACGCGACGGCGTGAAAGAAGAGATGAGCACGCGGAAGGAGGTCCACGACCGCGAGTGGCAAGGTGAGCACTACCCAAGCACCACCACCTCCACCAAATCCGACGGCGAAGATCCACTTGGAGACCATCGTCGTCGAGGGGTTCTCTGTCGAAGTTCCGATCGGAGATGGGGGTGGAGGGGAGACAGATGGGGCTGATGTGGCATAAAAAATAATTAAAAAAAATCAAAATTGCCATATTGGGTCAAAATTGAGTCTTTTGCCATTAGCCAGCCGACGGCGTTTGACGGGAGCTGACATGGCGGACTACATAAGCGAGCAATTGAAACTTAAGGGACATGATTTCAACTTTTTGAATGTTAGGGATCAAATAAAAATCTCGATCAAATTACAAGGTACTAATTAAAAATTTAGCCTATATATTTTACAGTGAAGTTTTTATATGGGAAAGTGAATGTAAACTGATCTCAATAGAGGCTTCTCCCAGGAAAATGAACTCCTATGTGTGCAGGGCTGAAGCAATTCCCAAAAGTACTCGAGGTCTGAATTAACCTCCTTAACCATGTTCATCGGTGGTTTACTACCGACCTATTCCCGGAGGGATCGGTGGTTGTACGACCTATTCTCGGAGGGATCGGTGGTTGTACACCGATCTAAACGTGTTAGAGCTGGTGTAATATCTAATCACTTACCGATTTGGCATATATATGGTCGCGCTTACCGATTCAGTCTATATATGGTCGGTATTTGATCATCGATGTGGAATAACCGATAAATATAAATCCGCCGCAGTGACACTTCACCACTCACTCAATACACCACATTTGACCCCCTTAACGAAGCCCACACTAACGATCGGGAGAGAAAGCTGACCAGCCCCTATTCCCGACGGTGAAGTCCTCGACAAACGACCCCCTCTCCCATGAGAAAGCCGACCGGCCCCTACTCCCGACGGTGAAGTCCTCGACAAACGACCCCCTCTCCCACGAGACAGCTGACCGGCCCCCACCCCTTCGCCGCCGAACCTCCGGCCATCGACTCCGCCTACCGTGAGAAATCTCTCATCTCCTCCATCATCATCGTAGGAATTCCACGCCCGAAATTGATACTGGAATCCAAAAGTATAGTTTGTAAGCGACGTTAGTTTCAGCTTATATTGCAAGAATCTTTGCAACGTCTTTCGTCGTGGAATGCCATTGATTGTTTATCGTCGGATTTGCACCCCAGTCGCCGGATTTATATTTGGGCTTCGGCACATCGGTGGTCACATAACGTCCATATAGAGTCCAGATCGGTAGTATTCCACCGATGTCATTTAGTACCTTTCTTTGATTGGTTGTTCGTTTTAAGTCTTGATATGAACTTCTTTGTTATGCAAAGTGTTTTGGTTGTACAAGTGGCCGCGGCATGGCCTCCTCATCTTCCGCCTTGGGTTCGAAGCGCCAGCGACTGACGACATCTCATAGGAAAAGAATGAATGGTGGTGAGCCCTATACCATAGTGGAGGAGGCAGTGGAGACAGTTGCTTCAGCGGAGGATGATGACGGCCCTATTCTCGGAGGGCCCGTGGATAGGTCTGTGCTCACCGAGTTCAAGACTCACGTTGCTTATGGCATATGGCGAGGATGGGTATGCTAACTAATTTAATTGTTAATTGTGTAGTGTTTTATATGCCAATTCCTTAACTATCTCACTACACCTCTAATGCAGGAGCGCGGGCAGCCACTTAAGATTTACGCTCATGGGTCGTCGACCAAAACTTGGTTTGACGACGACGCACCTGAATTTATGGAGGCCGTTAATGCCACAGGGTTATGGCAGTTGAGGGAGTGCTCCTACCAGTCTATCAACAGTGCCGTTGTCTCAGCATTTGTCGAGAGATGGCACCCGGAGACAAATACGTTCCACTTCTCATGTGGTGAGATGACGATCATCTTGGCTGACGTGGCCGCCATCTTGAACATTCCTATGTCCGTCATACCGTTGGAGGATAAAAAACTGAGTCGGGAGTGTGCAATGAAAATGCTGGTTGAACATCTCGGAGTGCAAAAAAAAGATGCGAGCTTCAAGTTGAGGAAGTTTGGAGGGTATGCAATTCGGATGACATGGCTGAGATACAATTGCAAGGTTGGGAAGGTAGGCTTAGAGAGATCAGTCAAAGCTTATCTACTCTATTTGCTGGGGTGTACCCTCGCGCATATTACGCTGCACTAGCACGATAGAAGGGAGGTGGTCGTATATCCAAGCCTAAGGACATAGCAACATCTGAAGTAAGTCTGGCATCAATGTTATAGCTTTTGACAATTAGCTCATCAATATTAAACATAGCATACCTCAAGTAAATTGAGACATCCACCGATCCTGGATGTTCCCCATCTACTGGCATGTCCAAGCATTCGGTATAGGTATACAAGAGCCGCAGCTTCCCATGCATACCTGTCAACATTCGCAAGATCCAACAGTGCTGGCAACAACGACATGTGCACCTTGCCGACTGACAAGGACAACCATGTGTTTATCGTTGGCTGCATGAAAAAAGGCAAGGGGTTGCAGACAATAACATCAGGAATTATCGCAAGTGCCTTGATCGATTGAGTGCACACCAGGTAATATGTCTGGCACACCAGGTAATATGTCTTATACCTGGTTCGTGAATATACAACCACCTTCTTTTCATCTTCATTTTTTGTCACACATGTCTAAGTTCATTTCATTATTGCAGGTGGTGTGGGATCCATATCGTGATCATCGAGGGGGCCCTTTCCTCGAGACGATATTTGCTTTTATTTCGGCATACTAAGCTCCCCGGAGTTCAATGAGCCATATCACCCAGACAGGGTGCTTCGACAAATGGGCATTCGGCAGATCGTCCCTGATGAGCCGCTACGACCAACACAGTCCCACATGGGAGGCAATGAAAATGCACGAGGATATCATAGAGTCTTCCATTTCACAAAGCGGTTCTGGGACGACTGGCCTTCCCACGTGCTCAGTGTAATTAGGACAGGTGTCGCCGCCAGTAGGGGAGATGAATGCATGCCAGAATATATGCAATGGTTTAAGTCCATCTCCCATGTCAAGGTCCAAAATCCTGAAACCCAATCCGCAACGGCCGATTTACGCAATGCGTACCTGCCTGTCACAGTAAGTACATTAGAACATACGTGCCTTGTCATCCTTCTATAAGCTACGAGTGATTGTTGTCATTGTTATCTTCGTGCAGTTCGAGCGACTGGTGGCAATAATCGACGAGACGCATGACCAGCTAGAAGCTCTGTCTACTGAAGAACTTAGGGACAGGTGCCGACGAATATATAGTATAGTTCACGACCACCGTGACACGTGCCTAACGTATGTGAGACGGGCGCGAGCCTCAACTATCAACAGATGGTCAATTTGCAGATGAGCTATCTTTGGATGACAACAACTATTTGCCATCGAAAGACTCATTAGAATGTAATGTCAAGCGTATGTATGGATGATATTTGTTGTAACCGATGGTGTGTTAATTAATATACACAAAATATGAGGTTCTTCTATATATGCAATTCGGATGTGTAATGTATTTACGTACCTCTTGTTGAATGCTAATCGATGTTGTGTTGCATTTCCGTTCGAGGGTGTACCTCTATTGAAAAACACTACTTGTAGTCTAAGTTCTTACTTAGCATTACTAGTGTGTTGTTCATGAGAAATATATACCAAATGACCCGCTTAAGACAAATGTAGAATATTTAATAGAAAAATGTGTAATTTGTAGTGTAATGATAGCCAAAGGTACTCTTACATTCGGCAGATCGGTTTCTCGTTCCCGATAGAATGATACACTGATCGGTAGTAAAATACCGATCCAAAAATTAAATCATAGTAAAATGTCAATGACACACTAAGATCGGTCAAATAGTGACGATAGAAAGATAAACTGATCGGTAAGATACTAGCGATACCGCCGATCAAATCATAGTAAAGCACCGAATATTCGGCCATCGGAATTCGTTTGCCGATGGAATGATTACCATTATCGGTAGATAAGTACCGATACCAGTATAAAAGCTACGCCTACAAATTGAGATCGGTGATTTAGTACCAAGAGGACATTTCCTTGACGGATCGGTGATTTAGTGCCGAGAGGACGATTCCCTGACGGTATTCAACTACCGATCAACATTCCCATTTTGATACCCTCATTCTTGTTGCTTTTGTCGATATATCATCAGCCACGATCAAATTTACCACGAAAAGTACATGAACAAATTTCCCAAGGAAGCAGGGTAAAAAATGAAAACATAAGTAGTGGTAGTTACCGTCAAGCATGAAATGCTGATGAAAAGTCCATACTGCGGTGACATGCCCATCGTATACAGCATTATTTCCTACCAAAGCACCAGTTGTTTCCCCCTCACCGTCATCTCAGCACTAGATCATAAACATAGACATGCACCCCATGTCTTGCATTTTTAATCTTCAAGAAAGATGCTGGTAAAGAGAGAAACAACTAGAGGTATGATAAGCTGCTAGGTGAGTAATGATCTCCATCCGTCATTGCAATCTTTTGCTTCGCAGGTCTTTGCTTCTGCTGGGTTATAGTGATGCTTTCCACTGTTAGCTTCATCACTCACTTGCTTTCCACTTACCCATACAGCATTATTTCCACTGTTTGCATGTGAGTGATGCTTGCCTCGAGACAAATTTAATATGCTCAGACGTAAACATGTGAGTGTTGCTTGCCTCGAGACAAATGTAATATGCTCATATATAAACATGTGAGTGTTGCTTGCCTCGAGACAAATGTAGTTGCTTGCCTCGAGACAAATGTAATATGCTCAGACATAAACATGTGAGTGTTGCTTGCCTCAAGACAAATGTCATATGCTCAGACAAAAACATGTGAGTGATGCTTTTCTCGAGACAAATGTAATATGCTCAGACAAAAACATGTGAGTGATGTTTTCCTCGAGACAAATGTAATATGCTCAGACAAAAACATGTGAGTGATGCTTTTCTCGAGACAAATGTAATATGCTCAGACAAAAACATGAGTAGTGGGGATTCTCTCTGTCGGTTCAGGATCCATGAGCTAACCACTCGTATCAAAACTCCGGAGTAATAGTAGGGGGCCCATATTGTCATTTACCATAGAGCCGCGGTCGACCCAACGAATCGACCGCCAGCACCACTGGTAGTGCAGACACGCTGCCCGGGTCGGGCCTACAACCCACCCCGTCCTGGGCCTCTACATCCCACACGACAGGGCCAAACACAGGGGGCTGCTGCCTGGGCCTGCTGCCTGGTCCGCAACCATGCCCTGGGCCTCTACATCCCACTCGGCAGGCCCGCAACCAAGGCCTGCAGCGCGCCAACACTCTCATCTTTTGTATAGGTGCCATAGAAAGGACAAGGCCACCAACAATGTTATTACATGCGAGTGATGCTTGCTTTCAGTCTCAAACTATGACCCCTTTTGAACTGTTAGCATGTGAAGGATGATTTCCACTGTTCGAATATGAGTGATGCTTGCTTTCCACTGACATGATTTCCACTGTTAGCATGTGAGTGATGTTTTCCTCGAGACAAATGTACATCGTCAACCACATTTTGCTTTAAATAGAAGAGGTCTTACTCCCATGTGATGCACTCGCATGCACATGTATTGGAGGATAACATCAGTAATTAAAGAGAGACTCTAATGAGCATTAGAGCTATGCATACGAGCTTAGTTTTTTTGCTCATGTCTTTCGTCACGCATAACAGGTATATTGCTATGGTGAGGCCGGTAAAGAGAGAAACAGTGATCAACGGCATGGCGATCGTGCCGGGTCCCGACCCTTCATGTCCAGGACCCATGGTATGGATTTGAGCCTATAAATTTTTTATCTCATAAGTAGTGGTAATTCATATGTGCACCACAAGAAAAGAAATTTCTTCTATTGCTTCGCATGTGACGCACAACATTCCCATTTTGATAGCCGGCCCTTCGCCCAGGTGACTACACGATCTTAGACATCGCCAACATTTTGGCATGTCCTCTACGAGATCATGTGCAAGAACGGACTGAGTATCTACCTACGATCTTACTTAGCAAGCGGTTCTGGTTGCCAGCAGGTGTGACGTGATGGAAGAGATTACGTGAAGTAATATACTTGTGGGTTGTCCCACCTCGAAAACGATCATAACATAATAGTTAAACTCAGGCATGTTCCTAACCCGTTAAGCTGCCTTCATAAGCGCGATCGCGATGAATGGTCTGTGACCATATCAGGGCATCCTCCAGCTCGCCGGCGGCTTCCTCCATCTTGGCGGGGCGGCGCCTACCACCATCCATCTCGCCGGCACGCACAAAAGGTCTTGCGCGCAAGACATCCCATCCATCTTCGAGGGGCGGCGGCTTCCACCATCATTCACTCCCCTCGTCGTGCTTCATCAATCGGTTGATTGAAGAACAATGCTGACAACCTATTTGCTCTCTTCTTAGCAAATACATCGATTTCTCTTTATTGAGCTGGTTTCTATTAGCGTTCAACATAGTCTGCAGTGGTGTGATATGAACCATATTTTGGGTTCATGATCCAGCTACAAGGACGGATGTCACATTCGTCGTCATCTGCATCTCCTCGTCCGCTTCTGTTAAGGTGTACCTGTGGGGTCAACGTCGTGCGACGAACCTCTTCCACTTCAAAAAACCCCGGTCGTATCTTTTATGCATGCTCAGATCATCACAATGGTTGTGGTTTCTTTATCTGGGAAGATGTACTACTTTCCACTCCCGGTCCTAGTTTACCAACTGTTTCTTCACTCGATGCACGATCAAGCGCTGACAAAGTCACAGAGGACACATTGGGCCTTAAATTCCAAGTTGTATGTGACCAATTACGCGAAATACGCATCGTTGTTTGAGTTCTAGTTATTGTGGTAACAACAATTGTTGTAAAAATCTTTTTCTAACCGATGAACATGCTCCTGAACTTTGTGATGACATTGTGTAATGGTGCACTATATCTCATGTTGACCATGTTAATGATGATTGTGATGATTCAGATGTTGTATCTATATTGCTGATGTTGATTGATGCATTCTGCGTTTATGCAAGACATGTTCCTATAGGATTCTGCCGGATTCTATAGGATGTATCGATAGGTAGATACTATATAAGGGTACTTTAGTTTCACTTTAGTTTCAATCATTTTTGGTCGGTACATATCGGTCCTTATGTACCGACAGATGGATTTTAGGACCGGTACTGAAATACCGACCAGGACATCCTTATGTCGTTAGCTAACTACTGATGATTCTATATAACGGTCGGTACTTGTATACCAATAGCAACAATTTACACAGTCTTAAGGCATATTGGTCGATACTTCAGTCTCTGCAAGGGCATCAATCTATCGGCAGTAGAGAACTGATTTCGGTATATGTAAGTGTACCTTACCTTTACTATGTTTTGGATGTATCGTTAGTTTTATACCGATCAGGGCATCCTTCTGTCGGTAACATACTACTGATAATTTTATATAACGGTCGGTAATCTTATACCGATAGAAACATTGGCAACTATGTAAATTTACACCGATCAGGGCATCATTCGATAGAAACATTCGGCAGATCGTTAGTATTATACCGATCAGGGCATACACTGATCGGCAATAATATACTGATAATTCTTTATCGGTGGTCGGTAATGGCATACCGATACAATTTACACAGTAGCCACAGCCATCAATGGCCTATGACCCCTATATACACTTACAATTACTGTGTAAATTGTTTCTATCAATGCACGAGGATATGAATGTCCTGTGTATTTCCTGTCAATGTCCTGTGTATTTCCTGTCACCCCTATATACAAGTAAAAACATTGGCCCACTAGATAAACATAACATTGCAAGAATCTCTTGAAGACAAATGTCATACATTACACATCTTTTGCATGGATATATTTGGGACCTCATATATTTCTCGTCAACAACACACTACTTAACTTTACAAAAGTATCATCCATACATCAAGTTTTTACAGTCTTTGCTAATGAGCTATGCCAAGGAGTTGTTGTTATCCACAACTTCCAGATCATCCAATTAAGTTTTTACATTGCACTCTAATGAGCTATACAACTAATACACCCTCGAACAGAAATTCAATGAAATACAATAAATCATTAATAGAGCATTTACCAAGGGGCACACCCTCGAACATAAATACAGCAAATCATGTTGTCGAGCATTTACCAAGAGATAATAAATACATCTGGTGTTCTGATTGTACTTGTAGTCTGATCGGTTTGTGCAATCGATCGGCATGGCGATACACCTAGGAAACTGCTCATGTGGTCAGTGACTTGAATGTGCAGAGTATTTCGATCAACACTGTCCTACTTATTTCGTCGGTTCTGGCCGTCTTCGATAATTTTGACAGCTACTTCTGCCCTCAACCTCAGCATATCTTCGTCATTGAAATCAAGGGGCTCGCCTCTATGAAGTCGACCAATGTACTCGATGACGAAAATGCCGCAATCCAATCTGCAACCCAAAAGTACAATGAAGTGATACACTAGACACAAAAATGCATTTGACATCGGACGAGGTTTAATGTATAACGTAAGACAATCTTTGCTGTCGCGGTCCTTGTACAGTAGAAAGTGGCCACTCGCTACCACGTGACAACGACTTGTGCTTATTGTGTATATGAGCACGTACCCACTGTAGACACCAATTTTGACTAAGGTCAAATTTCAGAGTATTTACAAAATTGCCTCTACTCACCTTAGACACTCCTCGAAGACACATCACCAAGCATACAAACCCGAATGCTCATGGAGCACACATACACTCCTCTATATGCGATTCTCCACGATTTTGATGGTATCCTACATAAATCGGGAGAACAAAGGGTGTTTTGGTAATTTTACCCGCCCAAGGGTGTTTTAGGAATTCAGGGGAAAATACATACCTGGACTCTCTAAAACATCCTATCATAACCCTATATAGCTTTTATGACATCATACAAAAGCTAAGAAGATATAAGGGCATTTTGGTAATTTTGCTTACCAGGGTTATTTTGAGAATTTTGACTAAAATACGTGTCCAGGATTCCTACAATATCTAAGAAATATCCCAGTATGGTTTTTATAACATCTTATACAAATCGAAAGCATAAATGGCATTTCGGTAAGTTTTACCTTCTAGGGGTATTTTGGTTATTCTAGCCAAATATAGGCTTGACCCAACTACAACATTCCAAAATAGTTTATGATGGTTTTGAAGGCATCCTATATAAACCAAAAACATGAACAAAAGTATTTTGGTCATTTAGCCCCTCAGGGGTATTTTGGTCATTTACTCTAAATGCACATTTTCCATGAATACATGACAAATATATCCTCCACCCTTTAAAGTATCATCTACTTTAGGGGTATTGTTGTCCAAAACATACATGGACTCTACACCAACCAAAGTGCCAAAAGGGTATTTTGGTAATTTTACCCTCATATCAGCCTCCTTAAAGCTTTGATGGCATCCTACACAAGCCATGGGGGCCAAGGGTATTTTGGTCATTTTAAACCTCTAGGGGTATAATGGTCCAAAAGATATATGTAAGGGCACCTCTACCTGCTTTGGGGGTATTTCGGTCCAAAAACATATATGACCGATAAAAAGGGTATTTTGGTAATTTACATTTATCCCCTTGCCTAAGGGCATTAGGGTAAATTGTCTACAACATGTTCAAATATTTGAAAATTCAATAAAATATTTCAAAATTTGAACAAATATATAAAATTTGAAATTCAAATTCATGATTCGAATTCAAATAGATTTGATATGCCCAATCCTAAATCTAAACTACCTAAATCCTACCCTCTTAATCACCCAAATCTCAGCTCCCCGTCCAAAATTCAAATCCAAAATCAGCCTAACCAACCTACGTCTAAGCTTTCTATCAGCATTATAAAATGTGACGTGGCATCATATAATTGGGTAGGGTGTAGTTTAAGATGAAAGTTCCAAGGGAGCAACACACCATGCCTCCCAACAAACTTCACGTGGCATCACCTAATTGAAGTAGAGTGTAGGTTCAGGATAGAGTTCCGAGGGAGCAACATCCATGCCTCCCAACAAATTGATCTCTCCTCAGCAGCCCTCCTATGCACACATGTTTCCAAGGATTAAATAAGTAATAAATGAGAAATCTCATCCCAACTCTTCTCAACCGTGAGCTGCTTCTCACTTTCATTGGGGTTTAGCTTAAGATAGAAGTTCCAAGGGAACAACATCCAAACCTCCCAACAAATTCAATCTTTCTCAGCCGTGAGATGCATGCATGCACTCTCTCAGCCGTGAGATGCTTCTCACGCCAACTAACTTTTCAAAATTTGACTATTCCGCCAAAACCTCTCCAAACACCTATAAATAGAGGGGGACGGGGTGAAGGCAAAGGACATGGAGGCATTTGAAAGCAAAGCCACACTCTGAAAGAGGGGAGACTGAGCTCTGGAAATCTAAAATTTATTCTTCGCGTTCTTCGTGTTCTTGAAAATTCTTCAAGAATTAGTAAACCCACGTGGACTTAAATCCACTCGCTGGGAGTAACTATTGATTCTTGAAGTTCTTTAAGAGTTAGCAAAATCCACGTGGACTTAAATCCACCCGCTGGGAGTTAGCAAAACCCACGTGGACTTAAATCCACCCGCTGGGAGTCGCTACTGATTCTTGAAGTTTCTTCAACTCTAGAAATCCTTTATCAACTTTTGGAGATCTTAAAGCAACTCCTTCATCAACTCCCAAGGATCTGACGCCAAGTCCTCCAGTAGCTCTTGAAGGATCCACAACAAGCCCACTACCAACTCCTAGAGCAAGTCCTTCATCAAATCGACGAGGTTCTACAACAAATTCTTCAGCTCTTGAGGATCCCCCAACCGAGCCTTTATCAATTTTGAAGACCCGCAACAACTCCCAGGAGGCTCAGAAGGAAGACCAAGGTAGATCGACATCAACAACAAGGGTGAGGGTTGGAGGCTTCGCCTCCACCCAATACCCCTCTAATTCTTCTTTTATCTTTTTAGATGATGTAATAGGATTTTAAGTCTCGGATCCTTAATCAGGGGTCTTCCCTACGGGGATGTAAATGATGAGTTGCCAGTCTCATCATGGGTATGCATGTCCAAAGAGAAAGAGATATGCAGCTTGTGATGATACAGGGAACTCAGGAGTGTTGTTCTCACAATCTCCCACCACATGTAAATTGATTTTTTATCACAATAAAATGGGCAAACATCTCACCCCGAGATAGCGATTTTATTGTCGAACACCCACGAGGCCTACGCACACAATTTCGAATTAGAGATACACCTTAATGAAAAATTAATCTATACATATAAACCGTAACTTACACATACAAACCATTTCAAGGGCGTCTGCAAAGAACTCATCGGCGGCAATCGAGATGTAATAAAACATAGCTTTGTTTGCTATGTCGACGTACAGTAGATGCCAGTGGTTGTTGGAGTTCAATGGGATGAACCACAATTGCATGTCCGATAACTTCCACTGCTTCAGCTGATCTCTCACTAGTCTATTGATCTGAACTTGCTCGCCCCCATTCACATATCTCTGCGACAACAAAAAAATGTACCATGTCATCATCGACTATAACAAAAACAAAAACCGAAAAAAGAGAGTTAACCTGAAAATATATGATTTAATCTGCCTTACATGGAGGTAGCTCCTAGAGAATGTCGAACAGACTGACCGCGTGGAGGCAAATCATTGGCCATCCGCGTACATCGTCATCATAACGTCCACGACGTCATCGATAACCTCCGCCTTGCTCAATAGGTCAAGGATGTGCTGAGCCGTCAAATGTACGTGTGGCCCGTCCCATGCAATTTTCGTAGCGCTGAAATTGCAATTGAATTGGTTAACATCAAACCACATCATGAAGGGATATTAATTTGTTATGTAATTTTCATTTGAAATGCTCAATACCTTTTGATACCGCCAAGGTATTGAAGAATGATAGTCTTTTCACCAGCATCAATCTTATCCAGACCCCGAAATCTTTTACATTTCGTCATCTATACATAAGAGCACTCATTAGTCATATTATTGCTCCCGGGCGATTCAGAATCGATTAAAAACTCTGGCTACCAAATACCTGTCTATGAGACACTTTCACGTCTTTTATCAATTGACGACATGATTCAATAGAGTCAAGATCTTCAAATGCCACTTTCCCGCTCCCCTCATTATCATGCACCGTGTCTTCTGCCAACCCTCCATCAATCCGAGCATTAAGCATCTGGAACAGAGATTTGAATGAGGCATTTTCTTCTGTTAGTGTTTCAATCATCTTCCACTGGACCTCCACTTCCTTCCTCAAAAGGGCAATATCCGTATCCTGATTAGAATACATCCCCGGATTATTAACTGCCAGTATAATCGATGAGCAACACAAGTTATGCTTAATATGATTGACACATATTGTGTGTGTACCTCTTGTTCATTGGGCCGGCTCATGGAATAAGAAGGCCCAGTTAAGTCTATGTTACCGGTGCGGAGAGCCTGAGCCCGGCGGGTATCCACTTGTTGTAGCCACTACTCTTCAGTGGTCATAATCAACGTAGGAGGGACCTGAGTAAAATGGGTGAACAAATACAATAGTCGAGAGTGCACAGGCGGTTAACTAAACGTGCAAAAAAAGACGAGTAAACGTACATCCTCTATCGATAACCACGCCTTTGACTTAGCCAAAGATTTCGATTTCTTTCTTGCAACGCCGACCCACTTTCTCATCCACGGGAATGCATTCGACACTGGAGCTTGATTACATGCAGAGGTGTACTCATAATACCAGATCTGCATCGACAATAGACACTAAATGATCTAAGTGAGATGTGAAATAGGTGAAGCTGCAGGGTTAGGTCAGTAGACTAACGCACCATGAGCAGGAAGGGACAACTGTTTAGATATACATCTGTGGCCCTCCCTCTCGTCGGAACACCCTCAAGAGCTTTCTTACGGCTTGCCAACTCTGGAGCCGTCAGGGACATGCAAACTAGCAAATGCCGGTGTACAGCACCAGCCCAGTCATAGAGTCAACTGCCCTCAAGATCGCTCAGATACGACGCTAACTCCGGTGGACAGGTGTAGTTGCTCCTCACAAACAGTACGCTGGTGAAGACGAAAAGTACAAAAAACCGTACAGTGTCCTCCACAATGTCTGTTTCGTCCGAGCCAGCGAGACTATGAATCACTCGCTCAAGGCACAACCTATTGAGCGTCTCACCAGCCTGTACATGCCTTGTAACCCAATGCGGCAGGTCAACTTTGGGTTTCGATTGCTTGTGGCCTGGATCAGTCCTCGAATCAAAAGCAATGGGTTGGCCCCCTGTCGAAAGGCTAAGAATCAGCGCAGTCTCGAAAGCCGTCAGTTTGACGAGCCTAGAATCCAGCTGAAAGGACGCTCCGTGCCTCCATGAAAGGAGGATCTCGTCCAACAGCACTCTGTCTTGATCCATGCCGGGCAAGTCAAACAGGGCCTGAAAAGGCGTCCGAGTGGCGACCTCTCGATGTCTAGCATTTATGCAGTTCTTGATGATATCTGCAACCGCTTGCATGTAACAACGGCTGTTACACCTGACTGGGCGATAGATAGGTGCATTCATGTCAGTGACAATGAACAAACATTAAAGCAACATTTTAACAAAAGTGGTGCGAATGTAAAAGTTCTAACTCACGTAACAGACTTAAGAAAGTGCGATTGTAAAATGTGCGCATCTAACACTACAAATGACGAAAGGCCAGGGATATTATATACCCGTGGCACAGAAGAATAGAACATGTGTATAAAGCGAAACATGCTCAAATGATGAGTGTAGTGCCGACTAAGACTACATAAAACAACCCATTCCAATTGAGCACCGTCTCATTCGACATTTGACAGTGTTACACCGTCATAAAAACATTGTCATCTCATAATGTCAAATTAAAAGTTTAACACAGACATACATGATGGCTATCAAGCCTTGCATTATCACGCCCTGACCCAAAAAACCCATTCAGATCGGGGACTGAGCAACCTAAACCTGTTTAATCATCAATGGGCGCAAAACTTTTGACAAAATCTCCTCTATAATTCATACATAAGGAACCTGTATAATTTCTATATTCACAACAAATTTAAATATTTGATTGTGAGGGCATAAACAAAGATCCACAACTACAATATCTATTACAGACCCAATTTAAATATTTAAATAAACATCATTGTCATTTATAGCAAAATTAAAAGTTATATAATTTGTCCTCAAATAAGAAATAATAATCTCCAAAGTTTAACTACATCAAATAAAAATGAAATACTGAATAAAAGCCCTCAATCTGCCAACAACCTCAAAATCCACCTGAAGTAGAAGCGCCTCCAAGAGCTGATCCGCCTGTGCCTACTGAAGTGGAAGGGACGGTGCCTGCACCTGCAAAACGCAGCCCAGGTAGGGTGAGCATAAAACCCAATAGGGTTCTACTCTACGACACTCTCAAGGAAAGGGGTAAACCGCAACTATGTCGTCTCCGTCCAATCCTAAGGCAAGGAAGAACAAGTCTGGACAAGGGTCACGCATCACCAAGCGCCCCTTTACAGATCAGGGAAGGACAAGGGGTAAGTGCACCTCCTGTGCACTCCCACCTCTACAACCCTTAACAGGATAACATCCACTGCCCTTAGCGATTGACGCAGAGAACGACATGACCTCTACACCTCAATTCCACAAATCAAATGAGTATATCCAGGTCGTAACCTCGATCAACACAAGATCATATCCACACAATCTCGCCCTAGTCCTCATACCCATACCCCGGTCTTAGAGCTAGATCCGAGCTACCCGAGCCCTCGGATCGGCGATCGAGCCCCATCGCCCGCACCTAGCCTTAATGCTTCTAATGCATACAACGTGCATGAGCCTAATCAAACAACTAGGCCTAGGTGTCCCTACATGTCAATTCATCAATCATATGTCCACAGGATATAAGATAGCTATAGGATATATTTAGCATTTAGAAATAGACAAAAGTCAAGCACATCATTCACATATCCCAATCATAGCTAATCTCATTCAATACATACAAAGGCACACCTTCGGCCCAATCAGATCTAGACATTCCCACAAATAAAATAGAAACGGGCACACCGCCGGCCCTAGGCTTTCACGATAACACCAGAATAAGTAAATGACACAATTAATTATGGAAGTACAAGAGTTGAATAGACGGAGGAATAAACATCACTGATGAATAGCAATTAGCATATCAGACATAGAAATCAGTCAACTGAACCTCAACCAAAATAGGTAGATATAATCTTGGATTATGTATTATGACGGAGAGATTACACGTCAACCCAAAACCATACTAATCAAAGAAAGAATGCGGCAGCAATCTGAAGGAATGCAGATGATGCAAACTTTTCACATCTACATGAATGCAACATAGTCTCACTCAACCAGTCCACGTGCAACCCAAACAAGAGATCATCGAGGAATGCAATTGGCACCACATTAACCATCACAAAAATCCGAAGGAAAGCAGCAGTAGTCTCAACGAGGGGAGCATTCAGGAAAACGGCGCCAAAAACTCCACGGACCAAGCCAAGGTTCCAGCCTACCACTATTGGTGAGGAAGCCTAGTTCGAAACCCATGCGAAGAAAATCCTAGGAGCAAAATAAGTCAAGGCCTCACTGATCAAACCTCAACTGCCGGCAACCAAGAACAGAGTCCTTGAAGTGAACTCCCGGGATCAACAGTTGATCCCAAATGGGATCCAGCAATCGCAGCAACATCCACCAAAGCCTAGAAGCTCAACCATAGGACCCTCAGAGAAATCGGAAAGGAGTTGGAGGATCTTATGCAACCGGCAGGTCAAGAACAGGGGAGGAGAAACAAAGGAGAAACAGAGGGATTGAACATGGGGAGAGAGGAATAGCACTGCAGTAACAGAGAAGCAAAGACCACCAGCTACAAACCACGATCAATAGAAGAGGAGAGAACAGAAATCCAAATCCGAAAGCAAGGAGACAGGGAGAACCAAACTCCACACGAAATCCAATCAATCACAACACCTCGAGCAATCCCAGGCAGCAAGAGAGAAGAAGAAGGAGTTTCACCAAAAGCCACGAGATCACAGACCCCAAACTAACAGCCAAGAAAAATCCATAAACCAGCCAACAAACTCCAAATCACAAGCACCAAAACCCATTCCTAGGGCCTAATCCGAGATTAGGGCAGAATCCCCTACCTCTGGGCGTCGAGATCTCGTCCTTCCCCTTCTTCTCCGGCCGCGGCAATCGTCCCCGAGCTCGCCACCAGTCGCACGTCACCGCCACCTCTCTCCTCGGGCCGTGGGTCGCCTCCAGTCGTGGTCGCCGAGCTCGCCTAGCCCTCCACCGTCGTCGTGGACGCCGTCTCTCTCTCCCCTTGGTCGGCCGCCGCCGCTCTCTTTTCCCTCCGTCGAGTCGCCGCTCTCCCCTCTCTCTCTCTCGTATCGGCGGAATAGTGCCCTAATGAAGGTTAAGAAGGTTTTATATATCGAGTGGCTGAGATTAAATCATGGTCGTCCAATCGGCCTGATCTGATCCTAACCGCTCAAATCTCGATCAACGTGATCAAACTCAGATTCTCAGATCTAGATTACTCCTAATGGTCTAATCAAGCACATACATCATCACACGGTTGTGTGTGCGCTACGCGTGTGTGAAACCAACCCACAGGGCGCAATTTGACCAAATTGCCCCAGGGGTTGCAAAGAGGCCATGCGATCAGCCGATCGTGCTCGACGCGGAAACAGGCCAAGAAGGGATCGGCCCTCGACCGACGCGGTCGAGTGGGGTCAGAGGAACGGGTCCTCACATGCATTGTAGTAGTTTTGTGAATACACCATTTCCAATTACAAAAAATTCAGATACAATAACGATCAAAACCAAACTGACTATGTGCATTTCGCACATGTCGTCACGCAACACTTGGACTTTCACCGTGACCCCACATGTGCTACACCCATCAAACGGTAGTTCAATATGCACTGCACATCCGTCTACCACAAGTTAGTCCCAAACAGATGGTTTAGTGGGGTGCTTCTTCCTCCTCAGAATGAAAGTGAATCTGAAAGAAACTTATAAGTTGTATTTTTCATGAGCCAAATCAGCACATCTAAAATGAAGAAATATGATACCAACCCTTGGAAAACTAGGTATCATAAAATGAACGAAATCCGGATCTAAAGGATATATAAGAAGCCAACCCTGTAAACAATGTGAGATAGCCTACAAGCAACACAAATTGAGTTCAACAGTTCTGATTTTAGATGGCTTGATCATATACAGGGTGCTTATAACCCTTTTAGTCCACCCTACAGCAAAGACAATTCCAGACCTGGCAAACGGTTGTTATTCTTCAGGTATGATTAAAACTAGATTTGATGTGCTTTGGATTAATCAAGTGGTGATTAAATTGATTTCAATCTTATCAATATCAATGCATGTTTCTCCTTGTCATTTGTTTCTCTCTCACTGCTATCAACTTTCACGAGATAAAAAAAAAAGAAAAGAATACTTCTTTCATCATCCTCTGCCCTACTTTTTTGTAGATTGATTGATTTCAGAACTAGCCCCTTGGAAACTTTTCCCCCATATGCTTTCCTATTATTTCAATTCTTCCCCTTCTTTCTGCACTTCTTCGTGGCATTACAATCCTTCTTCCCCTTCTTTCTGATTGATTTAAAATCCACCGGTCTTACCTCAAATCCTTCTTCATGCTTCTAACATGGCATTGCAATCCTAACTCCCTAAAATCAAATCAACAGCCTGTAGGACTCTTCAACACAGTTTAAAAAATCTGGCTGAAACTTTAACGCAAGCAAGTGAAGAACCAAAGCACCCTCGCAAGTTATATTTGTCAGGAAAACCATTTCCAAGCATACTCTACCATGTAATAGAAACATGATGGTCTCTCCTATCCCAGATAATTAGCAATATCAAAGACCTTCAAGTGCACGAGGGAATTCATAAAGGAATGCGGTTTCAAAACCCTAAGCTGCAATACAAGAGAGAGAGAGAGGGAGATGGGATGAGAGCAAGAAAGGTACCTCTTCCGCTCGTTGTCGTGTTCGGATCTCGACGAGGAGTCACCCTGGTCAGGTACCGCCGGAGGAGGTGGCATGCCGGTGAGGTAGAGCCCGAGGAGGCACGCCGGTGAGGTAACGCCAAAGGAGGAGCTAGCGCCGAGTCAAGAGAAAATAAGGAGGAGGAGCTGGCGCCGGATGGGTTCACGGGTGGTAGGACAGGAGAATAGCTCAGGGGATGAGATACCGCGAGAGGAGACAGCGCCGGAGGAGAGGGTTTAGCGATAGAGGGGGGGGATTCCGCCTCTTTACTCTCATAGTAAAACATGTTTCTTAATTAAAGGACAATAACGGGATATATCAAAAATCGTACATGATGCACTTAGCATTCGACGGTGCTTTAAAAATCACGTCATGTGCACTTAGAAAAATAAGTGCACTTAGTAAAACTGGTAGTGCATATATAATCACCGTATTGACCCTCTGCTAACAGTGTTGAAGAACCGATCTATGTAGAAGGAAAAGCTTTATTCATTCCAGAGGTATCCTAATTATGTTAGTGAAGTACTGATATGGCTGTTCCACTTAGGGTGTGTTTGGATAGCAGGGTATAAGGGGAATTAGATGGAATGAGGAATGAGCGGATTCCCCATTCAGCTCATCCTCATGTTTGGCTCACTTTTATCTTTTGGAATGGGCGGAATCCGACGACGTCGGATTCCAAAAAATCGGAAATCGCGGCGTCCGCTCGAATCGAGCGGACGCCGTTCGACGGAAGCCGCCGCTGTCCATCCGGATTCGAATTTGAGATTTCCTTTAATGATCATTTTATCCTCTTGATATTTAAAATAGCTATATTTATCATAACTTTAAATATACATGTTGAAACTTTATGAAATTAGTCTCATTGAAAAGATATCATCGATATCTTCGTTATGAGACCAATATTGAGTATTTTTGAAAGCAAATATTTGATGTTTAATTTATAAAATCATTTAATATATTATAACTTAAATTATACCTGAATTTTTAATAATTTCGATCAATCATTTTACATGATTAGATTCATTCAAAGAATTAATTTGACCTAAATTTTTAATAATTTCGATCAATCATACCTCGTGGGTATTGTTATTATTATAATGAAAAACATGTCTTAATTTGAAGAAAACTTAAAATTTTATTATTAACATGCTGTCAAAATTCACTTGGTTCTAATTCAGAGATTTATGAATCAAATACCAGAATCCACAAAATTAGCAGATTCAGCTCATCCATAATAGACAAGCCAAACGCCAGAATCACCAGATTCAGCTCATCCCATATAGACCAACCAAACAACAGAACCAAAATCCACAGAATCACCAGATTCAGCTCATTCCCCATTCAGCTAATTCCACAGATTCCTCATTCAGCTAATTCATCAGATTCAGGTTTGCCAAACGCACCCTTATAGTACGCTTTAATTTGTATATGGAACTAATAGAGGGTGTAGCGATTGTGGTGTGGTACGAAAGCCGCCATATTCTAGCTGTGATTTTCTGCATTTGTTAAGCTGTTTCAGTATTTTAAAATGCGAGGAGTTTTGGATTATACATTTGCCGCTGATGATGCTCTCTGCTATTTTTTGCTCGAAAAGCATCAAGAAACAGTTAGTTTTTCCGACAATTCCTTAACTCTTGGCATTCTTTGCAGCTTGCTGAAGTAAAGAAGAGGAGAAACATTCTTGACATATCATCTGTTCAGCGAGCCTACAAATTGCACCTTTAGATAGATTACATTTGGGTTTTTTGGTTTGAAATGGATAAGTTGAAGTTAGCCGCATTGGGAGAGCGATTGAAAATTGGAGGCGAGCGGTTGAAGAGTGGGGGTGCTGAAATGGGTAGAAAGGCGAGTGGGAAGATGAAGGAGATTCTTCAAGTCCAGTGACAAGAGGCAAAGATGGTTGATGAAGCTACATCAGACTTTGGAAGAGCCAAACTGGGGCTTGAATTTGAGGATCTGTGCATTGCTAAACAGCGATGAATTCAATGGGTCTGAAGTTGTGAGGGCAATGAAGAAGAAAATTTGTGGCAAGAATGTTGTGAGCCAAAAGCTGAGTCATGATGTGCTAGAAGCTTGTGCCATGAACTTTGATAAGGTATTCTCATAGGTGGTATCTGAAAAGCTTTTGGATGAGATGGTGAGGATGATTGATAACCCACAGATTAACCCTGGTAATTCCTCTTCGTTCTTATCCCCCGCGAATTCAACGTGGAAGCGGATTGTCTTGCAGGCTTAGCACGGGGTGGTCCTTTGGGTCCGCCCCTTTCCTTGTAACCTTTCCTTCACCCTCAGCCTTCTGGCTTATCTCATCAAAAAAAAAAAAAAACCCTGGTAATAAACGCAGAGCTTGGCAGTTGATCGAGTCGTGGGGCAAGTCCAATGATCTTGCATATCTGCCAATCTTCAGCCAGACTTATATGGTAGGTGCTGATGTCATTTTCAGTTCATATCCACAATGGTATTATTCTTTATGGTCTGGTGCACATGTTCACACCTCATGGTTTGCATTTTAGTGTTCTCTTACAGTCTTTCTTTACTGCATTGCATCAAACAAGTCTGATTCTGTATTCTCCACAGTGGGGAAACAACACTGCAACAAATATGTACAATGTTAAGCGAAAACTTGTTGTCGCATGTTTGATTGGTACTTAAATTCTTGCATATCAAATGCAAACTGTATTAGGTTTATTCTCCTCAGTCCTTGTGTTCCAAATCATACACTAGTTCCTATCGGAGACAGCTTTGTGTACTTGTCCATCCTCATATAGGACCCCTATGAAATGTTTTATAATCTGTTTGTACTATATGGACTTACAGCTTGATATTAATCCAGGTCAAGCAAGTATTTCTTTTTTTATGAATCTCTTCTATGATAAGGTTCTCGAAAGCAATGACCTGAAAGCACACTGTGCAGCAGAAATGTTAATTCAGGATGTTAAAAATCTAATAAAAAGATGCCTACATGCTAATGGACTGCAGTTGCATTTCCTTGAATTCTTCTTTGTTCCGATATTTTATAATGCGATGTGCAGAGTCTAAAGGCAAGAAAAGAACAACATGCACCACAGGACCATACGAGCTCCCCTATGGAACGGAGTGGCTTTGATGAGCAGACTGCACCTTTGTCTGAAATGCATCCTTTCGCTAACTTAGATCAGCAGGATGCGGATCCAAGTGCCTTTGCCTATGATGGGCCCCCTCTTTCGGTAGAAGAGAAGAAGGAAATTCCATGGAAGTTCTTGCTTCAATCTTGAACTCAGAGATGCAACCGGAGGCAATTAAGGTATGTGCTTTTTCATCATCGTACTGTTGTTGCCCAAGTTGGCTCATTCAGTGATGAAATTCTCACAATCCAAATTGAGAACAACCTCCCTGCCTTTCCTCCCATCCTTTTCCCCATTGTCTCGAGTTTCTGAATCTGATGTGCAAGGCATTGTAATACAGGCATAACTGTTTTCCTGTTTTTAAAATTTTGGAAGATTGTTACTTCCAATATTATGTGAAAATTGTCTCAGGAGTCAGGATTGCTC
Organism: Narthecium ossifragum; assembly: GCA_963920575.1. NCBI lineage: Eukaryota > Viridiplantae > Streptophyta > Magnoliopsida > Dioscoreales > Nartheciaceae > Narthecium > Narthecium ossifragum. The sequence continues at coordinate 3,915,642 of OY986973.1, forward strand.
GGTTCTATATCCGACCCATGACTTATGTTTATTAATCTCAACACTGTATTGCTGATGGACCCTATTTTGCTTTTCGCAGCTTGGGACTCCACTGAGTATTTTGTTTTCACCAGCCTCAGGGCTCAGCTTGTCAAAAAAAAAAGCTTGGGCCTCCACTGAGTATTTGCGTTAATACGTGAACAATGTCGATTTATCTATATTAGTACGCGCACTCGTGCATAGTTTGCATATTAACACAACTATATGAGTAGCCCCAATTATGGAAAGTAATGACTGATAGATGCAGTATATAACGTAGCACGTTACATGCTGTTCCAGGAATGGTGGAACCAAATTTCTAAACTCAATGAATGGAGAATAAAATCGCACTTACATTTGCAGGACATGCTATATTTATTGGCGCCATAATGGAATAAATGCCAGCCGGAAATTCTATGAACAGGAGTCCATTTTTTAGTGAAAGAGTTCAAAGAGGCTATTCTGACCTTGTAACCAGGTAGAGGAGGGATAAGGCAATGGTATTAGCGACTATTGAACTGAGAACATGGTGCTCAGTTCAAGTCCAGCTTCAATCTTTTCTAATAAATAAGTTTTCTATCCATGCAAGGAATTGAATGCTGATCACGGCACACCTTCAATAAAAACACATGAATCAATCTATTAGCATCCTATCAGTTATGATTATTGTCATACAAGCATATCATAACCTCTATACTAGCAGGTAGATTGAAGGGAGTGTTGGGGGAAATTATTGGCCTAGAACAGTCGGCGTTCATAGAGGGTCGGAGTATACATGATAGTATAGATGTGGCTCAAGAAATTCTCCATTCCATGACAGTTGCTCCTCAATCTCGAAGTCTTATGGTGCTCAAGGTGGACTTGATGTCAGCTTACGATAAGGTGCGCAAGTGTTTCTTGTAGGAGGTTATGCATAGTGTGAGGACCCGTACCTCCAACCTGGTCCGACCGCGTCGGTTGAGGGTCTGGTTCGGTTGGTTTGGCTCGGTTGGCCTTGCTTCGCGATCCCCTTTGATCATTGCGAGTAAATTGGTAAATTACCCTTGGTGGAGTTGGTTTCACACACGCGTTGTGCACACACGGCCATGTGGTGATGTATGTGCTTGATTAGATCATCAGGGGAATCCTAGACAGGAAGATCTTGATTAGATCAAGGTTTGAGCTCATGGGATCAGATCTGGCCGATCGGACGGCCAGGATCTAATCTTAAGCCATTAGTACTTAAACCTCCACTTAACCCCTTTAGATACCCTATTCTCGTGTTAGGGAACCAGTCAGCCGCGATTGAGAGAGAGAGAGAGCTCATCGCGACGAGAGAGAGAGAAAGCGTGAGAGAGACGGCGGCGTCGACGGAGAGCTTGGAGGTGACGTCGACGGAGATCTTGGAGGCGGCGACGACTGCCGTGGCCGGAGAAGAAGAGAAAGGACGCGAGCTCGACGCTAGAGGTAGGGTTACTTCCCTAAACCTGGTTTAGGACTCTACTAGAGTAGAATAGGGTTTGATGCTTGTGGTGTGGATTGTTGGTTGCTCTGTGGATTTCCCCTTGGATTTCTTGGCTTCCGATGGATTGCTTGAGTTGCTTGGGATTTTCTCTGTTTTTCCTTGCTGGCATGGATTGCTTGAGTTGCTTGGGATTTCTGCTGTTTCTCCTTGCTGCCGTGGGTTGCTTGAGGTGCTAGGATTCCGATTCCTCTATTTTCCCCCGCTGCGATTGATCTTGATTATGTTGCTGTTTTCATGCCACTGCGGTGCTTAGTTTCCCCCTGTTGTGATTCATTTTCATGCTTTGCTATGCTCTGGTATTCTCCTTTCCCCCTGGTGCTACACCCTGTTCTCCGGTGGTCTTCCTCGTCTTTCCAGACGATGCCAAGGCTATGCCATGCCTTGCTGTGACATGCCGTGAGTCCCTATGCCACGATATCCTCATCCCTACTGGATTGCTGGATTTCCTCCTCCCTTGTGTCTTCCCGTTTTCATCCCCTGTTTCATGGCCTCTGTTTTCGGATGGTTGCTGGATTAGTGTCTGAGTTGTAGATTACCAGTTGGGTTCCTCTGTTTTGGATCTTGAGGAGTAGATTGGTATGGTCTTTGGTCAATTGGTGCTTACCAGCCCTGTTTTCCTTTGAAACTAGGTAGCCTCGGGTATGCAGACATAGTGTTTGTTGTCGTTTATTTGATTTGTTCTTCATGCAAGTGTATTGGATGATGTTTATGGGACTGCTTAACATCTATTTAAAGTTGGTAGTAATTGGATTTGATTTAACATGGATTTGAGCATGTTTTTCATGGAGGTTTTCTCGGATTTTACTGTTCTAATCAGAACAGTGGTGTTCTAGCTTTGATTTAGAACCGTACATGTATGATCTGAGTTTATGTTATACATAGAAGTTGTATATGGATGAGTTAGCTGCCGATTGCAAGTGGTTTCATGAATTTTGGAGCTCTGTGAAATTTCGGGTGAATTATTTGGGCTGGTTGTGCAGGAACAGGGCAGCCACCTTAATCCGAGTATTTAAGTGGTTTTTAATTGTTTAATTGAGCGGATTTTTGGTAGGGTTGATCTCAGCGGTCTTTAGATGAGATCTGCAAAGTTTGGTTTTAATTCAAATTATTTTCAATAACATTTTGAAATGCTTGATTGAGATGACAATAATGGAGTTAACAGTAGTTCTCTTCTCTTCCTGCGATCATGGTATATGTATGCCAAGCATGTTAGTTGTATTTTATTCTAGCGTGTTCCCCCCTCTGTTCGATTCTTGTTAATTAATGTGAACTTCGTAATTTCTTACGCTCTTTCGTCAACTATCCGATTGTGTGTTGTATATCATGCTCAAGCCTAGGGCCGGCTGTGCGCCCGTTTATATTTTATTCGTGGATTAACCAAGGGAGTAATGCCCCTTGGGAATGTTTATACTAATTGGGCTGAGGGTGTGCCATTGTTTATCGGATGATATTATATATGGTTTAGATGTATGAATGCCATAGTTGGATTTTATATAGCTCTGTAATGCTAAACCCTACTCTATAACCACGGTATATCATGTTGGACAATTGACTGATGATTTGTCATGTAGAGACACCTAGGCCTAGTTGTTTGAATAAGCTCATGCATGATGCTTGCATTAGAGGCATTCAGGCTAGGTGGTAGGCGATGGATTCGATCACCGATCCGGGATTCTCGGGTAGCCCGGATCTAACCCTAGGACCGGGGTTTGGGTAGTCGAGGATTTGGACGGAATTGTCATCAATGATTATGTTTAATATCATTTGAGGTTATTGCTATAGTCGACTATGGATTATGCTCTTATATTTGAGGTGTAGAGGTCGTGTCGGTCTCCAAGGCCAAGTGCTAAGGATGGTTGTCGATATCCCTGACATGTGTGTCCCCGCGAGAGATGGTATGACTAGGCAGGGTGTGTGAGGACTTGTCCCTCTACCCCTGTGGCTAGTTGTAGACCGCAAGGACAATTTGGTAAATTGCGCCTTGTCGGTTTGTTTCACACCTGCGTGTGCACACACAACCTCTGATTGATATTTGTGTTTGATTAGATCCGTTAGGGGTTTTTGACCTGTTCGGATCGATCCAATTGTGTTTGATCGATCCATCGTTGTCTTGGATCGATCCAGCTTGGTGTTGGATCGATCCAGACACTGTAGCATGTTGGTGTCTTTCTTTGCGAGGACGGCCGCCGTTGGCCGTCACTCTCTCTTGTCAGAAGGGGTGGACTTTCCCTCCCCTCCTTTCCCTTTTCCCCTCCTTTCTCGGCTTTCCCCTTCCCCTTTCTTCCTCTTCTCCTCCTCCATCTTCTCCTTTCTTCTTCTTTCTTTCTTCTTCCTCCCGCGGTTCTGTTTTTCCCCTGTTTCCGGCAGCCATCTTCTTCTTCTTCGTTCTCCCTCCTCTGGCCACCGTTTTGGGTGTTCCAAGGCTCGTTGGAACCGTGGCGGCGTGAGAAAGATCCCTGGTGTGCTTTGGAGCTGCGTTGGTGACCAGTTCGCGGGGAATCAACCGAGGAGTGCGTTTCCGATAGATGTTCTACCTACGTGAGTTGTTTAGGGGTGTTCTCTAAATCTAGCCGTTGGATCTTATTGATCTTTATCTTGTTGGATTCCTCATGCTTAGTAGAATTTCTGATATAAGTTTCATGATCTTTGGTTGAGATTTTAGTAGGATTTATGCATGATTAATCTCGGATTTTTCCGATTTCTGCTGTTCTTGAAGAACAGTCGGCTTGCGGTGAGTTTTCCGTCAGGTACGTACATGATATTGACTTATGATGAACATAAGAGTTGTAGATCTTTGAGTTAGCTTTCCATTCCATCTTATTTTGTATTTTTCCTATTTGTCTACGAATTTTGGTGATTTTTCTCGTGACCAGCGACGAGGCTGATCTGAAGCTGGCCTGCTAAGAAGCTGTTCGGATCGATCCAAATGGTTCGGATCGATCCAATATTTTCTGGATCGATCCAAACATTTCGGATCGATCCCAAAGCAGACTGATGGGGTTTTATTGACTATTTGTAGCGGTTTTGATTAGTGTTTTTCCGTTAATCCAACCGTTGGATGATTATGGATTTTGGATATGTTGATCCCGGTATGTAGATCTACTGATGGCTAAGTTGGATCTTGAATCCGACGTCGTTTCGACGTCGGATCGACGGGATCAATTAGCCTCTAAGTAGAGGTTTTGGTGTTTTGAATATAATATTATATTTCAGAATATAATATTATATTGGTTACTGTTCATCGTCGTTTTCGGGGTTGCTTCCCGTTTCAGGAGTCCGCGATTGACGGTCATGGTACCGTCGTAATGCCGGGACCCGCTGCGGATCGGCTGGCAGCGGTTGGTAGTTCTGCTGCAGCGATCCGATTGACTTATATGCTGCTTTGACATACTGTTGCATGCCTATCTCCTGTTTGTGTATGTTCATAGTATGCATTCTCTGTTGTGCACTAGTTGCATTGGTTAGGGTGTGGGTGATCTGTGGGTCGCCGTCCCGAGGCTGGAAGCTCGGATTTAGCCCTATGACCGGGGTTGGGTAGTTTGGACCCGGTTCGAATTGTGGTGTCTAGTCGATTCGATAATAGGCTTAGATGACTGGTACACTTGTTGCTTGATGATTGTAGAGGTCATGTTGGCCTCGAGTCGGAGGCTGAGGTGTAGCCGGTGTTTCACTGTGTTGACTCTTGAGTGGAGGAGTTGCTTACTCAGCGGTGCCTTTTCCCGCCTGCAGTGTCGGGTTCCTTCATGTGAGTCAGCAGTGTTTGTTCCTGCTTACTGAGCGCTGCTCCTGGGCCTCAGGGACATGCGGTGTGGTTATGGAACCCCTGTATACACCCAGATCCTACTTGAGGGCGACACTGTTGCGTTTCCCTCTTCCTTCTGTGTGTCGTAGTGTAGAACCCTACTGAGCTTAGTGCTCACTCCTACCCGGGATGCATTTTGCAGGTGCAGGCGCCAGTTCTTCTTCTGTGGCCCCTACCGGGCAGTTGGTCGGCGGTGCGGCGGCGCCAGGTGGAGTCTGAGAGGTGGTGATCCTTTACTGCTTTTTATCCTATGATAGATAGTCTCCTACGGGAGTAATGTTGTATTTGGATCTTCCCCTCTCCGAGGATATGTATATTAAATTCACTTTGGGTTATGAATCTTGGGTTCGATGTTGTTAAATCATTGTTGTTTTTAAATTGAGGGTGTTTTGTGATAAATTGTTAGGAGACCAATAGGTTAGAGGGAACCCTCGCCGTCTTTTTCCGTGTTTTGTTAGGTTTCGTTTCGCGTCGCCAGGCCCGGTTGGGCTTTCGCGGGTCGGGGCGTGACAGCTTGGTATCAGAGCATAGGTTGTAGATCTCAGGGTTTAGGATCAGGATTCGGTTGAGATTGAGCGTGGAATGGGTTAGTTCTATGTCTAGAACATCCGTGCATGCTCCTTTTGATGTGTTATGTTTTTCCGCTTTATGTTGTGCTGCTTTGTCTTGGATTTCGAACGAGTGGACGCTCGTTTGTTGTTGGTGATTGCACAGATGTCGAGAGCTCGAGGCCGACCTTCGGTTGTTGGTCGAGGTGGTGCACGACTTGGTCGACCCGCCCGACCAAATAGGGTAGCACCTGTCAGGGAGGTCAGAGCTAGACGGACTGAGCCCTCACCAACGACGGTTTCGGTCGCACGGGAGGAGGCCCTTCTCGCCGAGGATGGGGTTCTCGCTCCGGTCGACGCGCGGACCGCTGTGGTGGTCTTGCTGGGGTTTCAGCAGTATGCCACCCGGTTCACGCACTTGGTCCGTTTCGCGGAGGCAGTAGCAGCAGATTCAGTGGCCAGCGCACGTCAGTTTGAGCAGGGTCTTCGATCAGAGATCAGACGACGGATCACTTCTTCCCGCTTCCAGGTGTACTCAGCAGTTTTTTACTGCGCCCTGGCAGTAGAGGCGCAGTTGCGAGACAAGAGGTGCCGGGCAGTTCCACCGGCATTCTCTACCAGCACACCACAGAGACCCCAGTTCAGAGGGGGATTCGGCGGAGGGCACCAGCGACATCAGCGACGCTTTCAGCAGCGATCGCGGCGCCCGCAGCAGTTCCAGGCACAGTTGCCGAGTCCGCCAGTCCAGTTTCTCTTGACGGCCGGGCCGTCTGGGCAAGCTCCGTCAAGGGGAGGCCAGGGTCAGCAGCCTGGTGGCGCGCTAGCCACTTGTTCCCAGTGCGGGCAGCCGGGACACTTCCGCTAGGACTGTCCCATGCGAGGGGCGCGAGGTGCTGTGCCGCAGGGCAGTAGAGGCGGGGGGTACGGTGCTTGGCAAGGGAGCGGTGGTGGGTGCGGGTCAGGGGCTGGACCGAGCCGCTCCACAGGTGGAGGCGGCCAGTGGGGGTGTGTGTTCGCTCTTCCAGGGCGTGAGCAGCAGGACACCGTTCATCTTTACCAGCCGTACCAGCAGTCGCAGCAGTACCAGTAGTACCAGCAGGCAGCGGCAGAGCCATCCGTTCTCAGAGGTATCTTTCAGCTTTCTAGTTCTTTAGTAGATGTGCTGATAGACTCTGGGGCGTCTCATTCCTATATTGCTAGCATGTGTGTGGCATCGCTAGGATTAGAGACGGGTTGGCTAAAGGTGGCACAGTCTGTAGACTCACCGATCGACGGCACAGTCAGGGTAGACCGGGTCTGCAAATCTTGTTCTTTGGAGGTTGGAGGCCTCCGTGTCTGTCTAGACCTGCGGGTGCTAGACATGACAGGCTTCGATGTGATACTCGGTATGGACTGGTTATCAGCATACCGAGCTATCATTGACTGTGGTCGTCGGAGGGTGGTCGCTTGGACACCCGATGGGACACAGTTTGTGTTGTTGGGGGATCGGTTCTCAGCCGATTCCTTTGCTTGTGATGTGGGGAGGCGTGGCAGCGAGCTTTCAGCCTTGCTGGCCGGCCTATCCCTGTTTGGGTCAGAGGGAGTGCAGCAGAGCAGTTTCCCCAGGATCATGTGTGACAACACCGACGTGTTTTCCGAGGTGTTACCAGGGCTTCTACCGCCCAGAGAGGTTGATTTTGAGATCGACCTAGTACCAGGTACCGCACCGATCTCTCCCCTAGCTTTCAGGATGGCATTAGCAGAGCAGAGTGAGTTGAGGACCCAACTAGACGAGCTTACCAGTAGAGGTTTCATCCGTCCCAGCATGTCTCCCTGGGGAGTGCCAGTGTTGTTCGCAAAGAAGAAGGATGGTACCCTTCGACTTTGCATAGACTACAGGCGGCACAACAGGGTGACGGTGAAGAACAGATATCCGATGCCGAGGATCGACGACTTGTTTGACCAGCTGCGAGGATCTTCAGTGTTCTCGAAGATCGACCTCCGCACCGGCTACCACCAGTTGAGGGTTCGGGATTGCGACATCCCGAAGACAGCTTTTCGGACTCGGTACGGCCTATACGAGTTCGTGGTGATGCCGTTTGGGCTGACGAACGCACCAGCAACGTTCATGGATCTCATGCAGATGATCTTCCGGCCTTTCCTAGACGAGTTCGTGGTGGTATTCGTTGACGACATCCTTATCTACTCCCGGTCAGAGGAGGAGCACGAGCGACACTTGGCGACAGTGTTGCAGCTACTTCGGCTTTATGCCAAGGCTTCCAAGTGCGAGTTCTGGCTTACACAGGTGGGATTCCTTGGACACGTAGTGTCGGCAGCAGGGATCTCAGTTGACCCGGCCAAGGTCGAGGCAGTGGTACAGTGGCAGAGACCGAGGACAGTGTTCGAGGTCCGTAGCTTCTTAGGCCTGGCAGGTTACTACAGGCGGTTCGTGCGGGACTTCTCCAGAGTTGCCGGACCGTTGACCAGACTGACACAGAAGGCCGTCCCGTTCATTTGGGATGATGCTTATGAGTGAGCCTTCGTGGAGCTGAGGACCAGATTGACCAGTGCGCCGGTGCTGATCGTCCCCGAGCGAGGTGTTGGTTACATTGTCTACTGTGACGCCAGCGGTGAGGGTTTGGGGTGTGTCCTCATGCAGGTGGGCCACGTAGTTTCCTATATTTCTCGTCAGCTAAAGAACCATGAGAGGAACTATCCGACTCACGACTTGGAGCTAGCAGCGGTGGTCTTCGCCCTGAAGACATGGCGGCACTATCTCTATGGCGAGAAGTTCTCAGTCTTCTCGGACCATAAGAGTTTGAGGCACGTTTTCACCCAACGTGACCTCAACCTGAGGCAGCAACGCTGGATGGAGCTACTGGAGGACTACGACTTTGCGTTGCATTACCATCCTGGTAAGGCAAACGTCGTAGCAGACGCGCTGAGTAGACAGGTGAGAGACACCAGAGCAGCAGTTGTAGGGTTGTCAGCGCGGGTGTGGTAGGCTCTAGAGACGGCGGGCCAGTTGGAGCTCGAGTTCGAGGATCGGGGATCCAGCAGCTTTCTCTACGTAGTGCAGAGTATGCCAGCAGTCTTAGCCAGAGTGTTAGAGGCACAGCATAGTGACCCAGAGCTCGAGGAGTTACGCACATCGGCGGGCACGGAGGGCGCGGACGGGTCTGGACAGTATCGTCAGACGGAGGGCTACGGTTCAGAGGCAGAGTAGCAGTTCCAGCAGATCCAATTCTACGAGACGACGTCCTACGAGAGTTCCACCACTCTCGGTTTGCAGTTCATCCCGGTGGCACCAAGATGTACCAGGATCTTCGGCGATAGTTCTGGTGGTGCGGGATGAAGAGGGCAGTGACGGAGTTCGTATCGCGCTGCCTTACCTGTCAGAAGGTCAAGGCAGAGCACCAGCGGACTCCAGGGTTACTTCAGGCGCTTCCACTAGCTGAGTGGAAGTGGGAGTACATCACGATGGACTTCGTGACCGGGCTACCAAGATCTCCTAGGGGGAATGATGCGATTTGGGTCGTCGTTGATCGATTGACCAAATCGGCGCACTAGCTGCCTATGAGGACGACAGACTTGTCAGACAGGTTGGGCAGTTTGTACGTCAGAGAGGTAGTCAGACTACACAGGGTTCCAGTTTGTATCGTGTCAGATCGTGACCCCAGGTTCACCAGCAGGATCTGGAGAGGCTTTCAGGAGGCTGTCGGCACACTCCTGACCTTCAGTACGGTATTTCATCCGCAGACAGACGAGCAGTCAGAGTGGACGATCCAGATCTTGGAGGACATGCTGAGAGCATGTGTCCTCGACGCAGGAGGCAGCTGGGAAGAGCACGTTCCCTTGGTGGAGTTCGCCTACAACAACAGCTACCAGTCCAGTCTTGGAGTAGCACCTTTTGAGGCGTTGTACGGTAGACCGTGTCGTTCCCCAGTTTGCTGGACAGAGGTTGGAGAGGCTTCATTCACCGGTCCAGACATCGTCAGGCGGTCGTCAGAGAGGTTAGTGCAGATCAGGCAGAGGCTTCTGACTGCTCAGAGCTGACAGAAGAGTTATGCAGATCAGAGGCGATGACCGTTGGAGTTTGCAGTCGGCGATCGAGTGTTCTTGCGAGCATCGCCGTACAGAGGTTCTGTCAGGTTTGGCAGAGGTGGTAAGTTGGCGCCGAGATTCGTCGGGCCGTTCGAGATCCAAGAGAGGGTCGGCGAGGTAGCTTACCGCCTGGATCTTTCTCAGCACATGTCAGCTGTGCACCTGACTTTCCATGTGTCGATGCTGAGGAAGTATCATCCAGACCCGTCTCATGTCATCAGGGTGGATGACATTGAGCTTGAGGCAGACGCGAGCTTTGTTGAGCAGCCGGTTTGGGTACTTGACCGGAGGGATCAGGTCTTGCGGGGCAAGACGATTCCCTTGGTCAAGGTACTGTGGAGACACAGAGGCACCGAGGAGATGACCTGGGAGCGCGAGGTGCGCATGCGGCAGGAGTTTCCGCAGCAGTTTTCTTCTCGAGGTACCTCTTGTCCTGTCTTCTAGTGTAGCTGTTTTGTTGTTCCGAGCCCTACCCTTATCGAATCTCGGGGCAAGATTTCCTTTAACGGTATTAGGATGTGAGGACCAGTCCCTCTACCCCTTTGGCTCGTTGTAGACCGCAAGGGCAATTTGGTAAATTGCGCATTGTCGGTTTGTTTCACACCCGCGTGTGCACACACAGCCTCTGATTGATATTTGTGTTTGATTAGATCCGTTAGGGGTTTTTTACCTGTTCGGATCGATCCATCGTTGTCTTGGATCGATCCAGCTTGGTGTTGGATCGATCCAGACACTGTAGCATGTCGATGTCTTTCTTTGCGAGGACGACCACCGTTGGCCGTCTCTCTCTCTTGTCAGAAGGGGAGGACTTTCCCTCCCCTCCTTCCCCTCCTTTCCCAGCTTTCCCGTTCCCCTTTCTTCCTCTCCTCCTCCTCCATCTTCTCCTTTCTTCTTCTTTCTTTCTTCTTCCTCCCGCGGTTCTGTTTTTCCCCTATTTCTGGCAGCCATCTTCTTCTTCTTCGTTCTCCCTCCTCCGGCCACCGTTTTGGGTGTTCCAAGGCTCGTTGGAACCGTGGCGGCGTGAGGAAGATCCCTGGTGTGCTTTGGAGCTGTGTTGGTGACCAGTTCACGGGGAATCAATCGAGGAGTGCATTTCCGATAGATGTTCTACCTACGTGAGTTGTTTAGGGGTGTTCTCTAGATCTAGCCGTTGGATCTTATTGATCTTTATCTTGTTAGATTCCTCATGCTTAGTAGAATTTCTGATATAAGTTTCATGATCTTTGGTTGAGATTTTAGTAGGATTTATGCATGATTAATCTCGGATTTTCTGGTTTCTGCTGTTCTTGAAGAATAGTCGGCTTGCGGCGCGTTTTTCGTCCGGTACGTACATGATATTGACTTATGATGAGCATAATAGTTGTATACCTCTGAGTTAGCTTTCCATTCCATCTTATTTCGTATTTTTCCGATTTTTCTACGAATTTTGCTGATTTGGCTCGTGACCTGCGACGAGGCTGATCTGAAGCTGGCCTGGTAAGAAGCTTTTCGAATCGATCCAAATGGTTCGGATCGATCCAATATTTTCTGGATCATTCCAAACATTCCGGATCGATCCCAAAGTAGACTGATGGGGTTTTATTGACTATTTCTAGCGGTTTTGATTAGTGTTTTTTCGTTAATCCAACCGTTGGATGATTATGGATTTTGGATATGTTGATCCCGGTATGCAGATCTACTGATGGCTAAGTTGGATCTTGAATCCGACGTCGTTTGGACGTCGGATCGACAGGATCAATTAGCCTCTAAGTAGAGGTTTTGGTGTTTTGAATATAATATTATATTTCAAAATATAATATTATATTGGTTACTGTTCATCGTCGTTTTCGGGGTTGCTTCCCGTTGCAGGAGTCCACGGTTGACGGTCGTGGTACCGTCGTAATGCCGGGACCCGCTGCGGATCGGCTGGCAGTGGTTGGTAGTACCGCTGTAGCGATCCGATTGACTTATCTGCTGCTTTGACATACTGTTGCATGCCTATCTCCTGTTTGTGTATGTTCATAGCATGCATTCTCTGTTGTGCACTAGTTGCATTGGTTAGGGCGTGGGTGATCTATGGGTCGCCATCCTGAGGCTAGAAGCTCGGATTTAGCCCTATGACCGGGGTTGGGTAGTTTGGACCCGGTTCGAATTGTGGTGTCCAGTCGATTCGATGATAGGCTTAGATGACTGGTACACTTATTGCTTGATGATTGTAGAGGTCGTGTTGGCCTCGTGTCGGAGGCTGAGGTGTAGGCGGTGTTCCACTGTGTTGACTCTTGAGTGGAGGAGTTGCCTACTCAGCGGTGCTTTTTCCCGCCTGCAGTATCGAGTTCCTGCATGTGAGTCAGCAGTGTTTGTTCGTGTTTACTGAGCGCTACTCCTGGGCCTCAGGGACACGCGGTGGGGTTATGTGACCCCTGTATACACCCAGGTCCTACTTGAGGGCGACACTGTTGCGTTTCCCTCTTCCTTCTGTGTGTCGTAGTGTAGAACCCTACTGAGCTTAGTGCTCACTACTACCCGGGCTGCGTTTTGCAGGTGCAGGCGCCAGTTCTTCTTCTGTGGCCCCTACTGGGCAGTTGGTCGGCGGTGCGGCAGCACCAGGTGGAGTCTGAGAGGTGGTGATCATTTACTGCTTTTTATCCTATGTTAGATAGTCTCCTACGGGAGTAATGTTGTATTTGGATCTTCCCCTCTCCGAGGATTTGTATATTAAATTCACTTTGGGTTATGAATCTTGGGTTTGATGTTGTTAAATCATCGTTGTTTTTAAATTGAGGGTGTTTTGTGATAAATTGTTAGGAGACCAATAGGTTAGAGGGAACCCTCGCCGTCTTTTTTCGCGTTTTGTTAGGTTCCGGTTCGCGTCGCCCGGCCCGGTTGGACTTTTGCTGGTCGGGGCGCGACAGGGTGGTACCTGGACAGGTGCCCGCAGTCTTTGTTTCCTCTTGTCTGTTCTTGGGTGAGGGTGGCACCTGGACAGGAGCCCTCGGGAATCGACGGGGTTTTGGGGCCCCTTGGCATACCTTAGGCTTAGGCGGAGAACGACACAGTTGCAGTTTCCTTTCCTTTCTGTGCGACGTAGAGTATAACCCTACTGGGCATTGTTGCTCACCCTACCTGGGCTGCATCGGCGATGCAGGTCGATGCAGTTCCTTCTTTCAGGTGTTCCTTTAGAAGATGGCGCGGTATTTCGAGGTGATCGAGGACTTTGAGCTTCGAGGAGTTCTTCTACAGATAATTTACAGTCTTAATCAATGATGTACAATTTGATGTATAAAATAGGTATAACATGATGTATTCGAGAACATAATTGTATGCCCAATAATTCAGTTGTATTTGAGAAATGTAATAATTAGTAATTTATGGTTGTGCCATTGTATAAATTGAAGTTGTAAAATTGTAAGTTGTACAGATTCCTTGTGCTATAATTATAAAGGGGATTCTGCCGAAATTTTTTGTATAAACTTGAGGATTAAATTATTTAAATTCGAAGCAGTTGTATATTTGTGCGTCTATTGATGATGTAAACAGGTTTAGGTGGCGCACGCCTCGATCTGGATGGGTTTTCTAGGTAGGGGCGTGACACATAGAATGGACTTTCCTCCTATGTGGATTAATTGGGTTATGAGCTGTGTCCGAGGATCCATGTTTTCTTTAATCATGAATGGGGAAATTCATGGAAGAGTCCGACCAAGATGCGGTCTTCGTCAAGGTGACCCGCTCTCCCCTTATCTGTTTGTGATTGTGCAAGAAGTCCTTTCTAGAATTTTGGGTTCCTTGGGGTCGAAATTGGAGGGGCTGAAGTTTAGGAATGGGGACTTCTCTATTTCCCATCTCCTTTACGCTGATGATTGTTTGATAGTTACTCGCGCTACCTGCCTAGAAGCTCGGACACTAAGGCCTAAGCTGACTTTATTTAAATTCCTTAGTGGGATTGAGATGAACCCTCATAAGTCAACCATTAAGTTTTCACCAATAGTGAAGAAACAGAGGAGGCTTGCCATATGTGGAATCCTCAAGGTCGGTGTTGCCAAGGAAAGCTGGAAATACTTGGGGGCTCCGATAAGTGCTAAGAAGCTAAGAGCAACAGACTTCTCTCAGCTTTTGGATCGCATGGTAGGTAAAGTGCTATCTTGGCATGGCAAGAAGATATCAGAGGCAGGAAGGGTGGTCCTTTTGAAGTCAGTTCTTCAGAGTATGCCGGTGTTTGCCATGATTGATGCGGATGTCCCCAGTAAAGTGCTGAAGAGGATGGAGCAAGTATGTAGGAGTTTTATGTGGCAAGACAGGAAATCGGGACTTGGTATTGTAGCATGGAATGAGGTGACCAAGCCAAAACAATTTGGAGGTTTAGGTCTAAAGGACTTCCCCTTGGGGCAGAGAGCTCTGGAGCTCAAGAGGTTGGAGGCCTTCCTGTCGGATAAGGAAACAGTTTGGACGAGATTTGCTAGAGCTAAATACCAATGGCAAGGAAGACTTCCTAAGTTTAAACATTATGGCTCAGCTCACTGGAAGCAGGTGTGCAAGGCCGCAGAGGATCTTAATTTGGGATTGCTATGGACCCCTGGGAACCATAGTGAAGTTCGGGTTGTGGAGGACCACTGGATTTTGGATGAGGCTTTATCCTCAAAGCCCTCTCTATTCTGGGGGGATGGGGCAGACAGATTAATGGTGGGTGACCTTATAACAGATGATGGGTGGAACCAAGAGTTGTTGGGGAATCTTTTTCATCCCGAGATTGCACAAGCTATTGCTTGTATTCCCAGTAATCCAATATCAGAAAGAGATGAAGCTCGATGGCAGTATAGCAGCAGTGGGCATGTGTCGGCATCTTCAGCTTATATGTTTCTAGCCAGCAGATACAAACCGAGCTGGGAGAATGCAGGGGAGGTTAATTGGTCAAGTCTATGGAGAATGCCTATTGGGCCAAGGAGCAAACACTTTTTATGGAAGGCTTTTAAGGGGAGGTTACCGGTGAGAGAAGCTTTTTGGAAGTGGTGTTCTTCATCAGACAGGTTGTGCCCGAGGTGTGAAGCTCATCCGGAAACCATTTTGCATACACTGTTTGAGTGCAATACAGTAAGGGAGGTTATTAATTTACTTCTTATTGAATGTGGAGTGCAACTCTGGGATTGGAACCTGAGCCAACTTCTTTGGGTGATATTGATCGCTTACAAACGTTGTCGTTAAAACGTTGTAAACTCAATCAAATATAAATTTATAATCCTTATTCAATCACTACACTACTAGGTAGAAATAGCGGTGAAGTTCGGAATCGATCCACAGGGAAAACATTGAAAATCAAAATCAATTCTCAAAATCCTAAAACTAAGCAAAAGGATCAAAGATAGGATAGAGTTATCTAAACTAATGAATAAAAGAAATAAAAGGTTGATCAATTTGAATCAATGGAGTTTTTACTTAGGAATTACTCAATCCGCCCTAGTTTCGTTATTAGTCTTCTCTAGTTATCATCTTGTTTCCTTCTCTCAACATTATGGATCATATGACTACAAGCTCACATGAATCCCTAAAAGAAAGTTAATGTTCCCAACGGCATAACCTATCTTTGCTTGGCATAGATTGTCTTTGGTCCTACGATTACCTTAAATTATACTACTCCTAATGACCTTGGCACAACCTATCTTCGCGTAGCATAGCTTATCTCAAAAGCAAACCAATAACTTCATGAAAATCATCTAATAAATCTCTATAATCAATCACAGAAATCATGTAGGACTGAAAATACGTCAAGGGAACTCTGTTCCTTCAACTCTATTAACAATAAAACCATATTCATGAGATCATGCATCGAGAAGTTCACAAGAATCCACTAAAGAAAAACCAAAACTACAGTAGGGTTTCATGAATAATCCTAAGTACAATAATTAGCAACTCATCTTTTGGATGAAAGCCATCGGGTTGGAATAGGAAGCTGTCACCATCCACATCCTCTCCATCTTCTTCTTCCTCCTCCAAAGATTGTCAAAAAGATGAGAAGTTTTGCTGGAATAACCCCTTTTTATAATAAAAACCCTTAATCCCGGAATTAGGGTTATGGCTAAGTTGAGTTGGACCTCTAGTGCAACTCGGAATTCCTAGTTTAATTCTGACTGCCTCTTCTGGTCACGACTGGGTTCAACTCGTCCGGAATTTGGAAATGTGTTCAACAGGAAAGATGTAGATTAGGAAGTCTTCTATCCTCCTCCAAAGATTTTATAATATTCGGACTTATGTGGAATATTTAACGAATATTCTCCTGAGCATCGACGGACCAGTTTCCAGCAGCTGTATATCTTGATCTTCTTCAAAACTGGAATCAATCCATCAGGAATCTCACAAAGTGTCCAACATGAAAGTTGTTCATCTCTGAGTCTTCTACCACGTCTCAAAGTTTCAGAATATTTGGACCTTTTGTAAAATATTTGACGAATATATTACTGACGGTCGACGACGCAGTTTATTTAGTCATTTTAGCCGTTTCTTGCACATCTTCTCAAAGCATGATTAAACCTGAAATCAACTAACAAACTATTAAATACAAACACTCTAGGCCTAACAAAGGTAAATTAAGGGGTCTAATTACGAATATTTAGTGACTCATCACACCCCCCAACTTACACTTTGCTAGTTCTCGAGCAAAGAAAAGAAAGCAATAAATCTAACTAGCCACTTTCGTAGGTCTCACGATTGCACTTAGCGTGTGCAACAAGCCTTTAAACCCCTGGGTTACCCCAGTGGAGGAGTTATAGTCTCCTGAGGGTTTTCAGGGATGACACCCACAAACATCTATACATTCCTTTGAATATATCATTTGAAATCAATCATAATACTCATCAACTCTAATGCATGAAATAGAAATAATATCTATAAATATACCCTTCAACTCATATTCACATAAAAACATAGTAAATCAAAACATGTCATAACATATTTCCAATACTTCAACATATTTAATCATGATTAAAAATAACTTTAACACTCCTGTGTTTGAATGGGGTTCCACATGTTTCAGAGCGTCAATCATATCTCAACACTTCAACTATTCAATATCACAATCATGTTCAGCACATATTTTTCACTTATCACATAGCAACCTCTATTTTTTTTCATTTTTTTTTCATTTTTTTTCTGCAGGAATTTCAACTGTTTTACGTGAACAACACGCTGGTTAGGCACACTGCCCAGTTACTAAGTTGAAAATCCATTCTTTTTTCCCAGGAAATTCAACCGTTTTACTCGATCACCATGCTGGCTAGGCACACTGCCCTGTTACTAAGTTGAAATTCCCTTCTTTTCTTGTTTTTTTTTCGCATACTCAGATAATTGCATGTGTTCATGTATTTTCTGTGTCATGATATAGAATTGTAAATCTATCATAGTATCATGTTTCGAATCTAATATCAACCCTTTAACATGTGGAAGTGAACATGTACATTAGGATATGTCAAGCTATCCTTAGATCATGGTAAAAGTGTTAAAGTATAGAAATAGTGTCATGCATAGCAAAATTTACTATCCCTTATATGACATACAAATCTCAGAATAATTCATAAGATAAATTTCTAAAACATGCACCTTTGTCAATTCATATCATAATTTCATTCTTTTAACATAATTCAAGAGATGTATAATATTTGGTTACCAGAAAAAGAATATGAGCATGAAATTTATAATGCTACCCCCCAACTTAAATGTAATTGTCCCCAATTACACTAAGTCATAAAAATAAAGCAATGAATAAAGGGTAGAGATAACCAATATGGAAGCCTTAAAAATAGATTTCTCTCGCTTTAGATATACCCAACATCACCATAATAGAATAAATACGCCCCTTTTCCCCATAACCTACCACAGAAATATGTACCTTTCCAAAAGATCAAGTAATATGTCACACAATTCAACAATTAAATTTTAAAAGGCATCGCTCGTAAAATTTCGACATAATCTGTGAGGACCCGTCCCTCTACTCCTGTGGCTCGACGTGGACCGCAAGGGCAATTTGGTAAATTGCGCCTTGTCGGTTTGTTTCACACTCGCGTGTGCACACACTGACCATGTTTGTGGTATTGCTGGGCTAGAATGGTTAGTGGGACCCGGGATCGAAAGATCTGGACTTGGATTTAAGTCTTAACCCAAGTCCAGCTTCCTGCGAGAGACGGATCGATCCTTCCTTGCTAGAGGGATCGATCGGTCTCTGATAGGAACGTGGATCGTTGAGTCGGATCGATCAGCCTCTTGGGACGGATCGATCGGACTCGAAGAGGGATCGATCGGTCTCTTGGTTGGATCGATCGTTCCCTTGGCTGGATCGATCGGTCTCCTTGACTGGATCGATCGATCTCTTGGCTGGATCTATCGGTCTTCTTGGATGGATCGATCCTGCTAAGTCGGTTCGTTTGCCTATAAAACAAACGGAACCTTCTTCCTCAGATCTCTTTGCAAAACCGGATTCTTGGGCTGAGAATTCCTGGATTTCGAAGAGTTCGTGGACGATCCAAGGCATAGCAGCTGGGATTGAAGCTGCTCTTGCTCCGGTAGGGATTCCTACCTACTTTCTTCGGGTTTTTAGAAGCTTTTCCGGCTGTCGATGTTCTTATGCCTAGAACTCATTGAATACATGTTAGATTGTAGTATTTCCCCGGTTTTGGATTCGTGATGCTTCGTACTACTAGATCCCAGGTTTTTGTGGGATTTGGTGGAGTTTTCTGGCGGTATTTTTTGCCGTCGGCTTATCGGAGAACCCAACCGATCGAACCGTCTGTGAGACGGATCGATCCCTCTTTGTTTTTTTTGCTGACCCAAGCATGATCGATCGGCTCCTGGTGAGGGCGATCGATCCCAGTGCCTTGGATAGCATGGGATTTCCCCTCGTCGCGAGTAGGATCGATCGACCCTTGGCGAGAGGGATCGATCCTTCTCGGCGCGGCAGGGAAGATGTCCCTTATCGCGAGTCGGATCGATCATCATGGGAGGACAGATCGATCGGACTCAGCGCGATAGGGAGAGTTCGCTCTCTGTCAATAGAGGGATCGATCCGACTATGGCAGAGAGAGGAATTTGTCTTGTTTAGCTCGCGGGGCTTCGCATGTATCGTTTTCTTTATAGCTTTATACCTTGTACATATGTTTAAGCATGTTAGCCCTATAATAGGGCAGTGGTGAACCGGGGGAGTGATGACTCCCGGGATGTTTAGAATAAACGGGCGGGTAGCCCTACAGTTTTCCTTAGCCTTGCATGCTGGCGTGCGCCGAGGGCCTTATCTGTTATATCTGTAAGATGTTGTTTGCGGGGCTGCTTCCCGGTGCAGGTGTTGTGGTGGACTACATGCATTATCATGTTCACCACCCCGGGCCGGCAGTGTGCCGTGCCCAGACCATGTTTGATATATCATCACATAATAATGCATGCTTACCTGTATTATCCTGCGCATGTTCATACATGCATTGTGTTGTGTATTAGTTGCATCTGTGTAGGACGCTGGCGGTGGGTTGACCGCCGATCCGGGGTTTTCGGGTAACCCGGATCTAGCTTTAGGACCGTTGCGGGTAGCTTGGTCCAGGACTCGATTTGTAGTATTCAGTCGTTTTCGATGATAGAGTTACTTTGACCTGAATACTGATTGTTGTTTGATGATTAGAGGTCGTGTCGGCCTCGAGCCGAGTCCTGAGGTGTAGCCATGTGTCCGGTGTTCCCTATCTCTTGATCGGTGGTGACAACTCAGCGGTGTCGGCTCTGGTTAGGAGTGACGACCCCGCCAACAGTGTTAACTTCCTACTGTGAGACAGTAGTGCTGGTTTTGGGCCTCATCGGGACACATGGTGGGGTTATGGGACCCCTGTGTACACCCATGCTTTGCTTGGGGGCGACACTGTTGTGTTCCCTCCCTTGTGAGTGTCGTAGTGTAGTGTCCCTGCTGAGTTTAGTGCTCACTCCTACCCAGGCTGCGTTTTGCAGGTGCTGGCGCTAGCTCTTCTTTGGTCGCCCCTACCGGGCCGGTGTTTGGTGACGTGGCGGCGTCTGGCGGTGCTTGAGAGGTGGCGATCTTACAGTTTTATACCTTTTTGTTATAGATAATCTCCTACGGGAGTGATAAATGTATAATTTCTCTGTTTGAGGATTGTATATAAATATCCAGTTTCAGTCTTTGAAGTTTGTAATATTTGTATAATACAGAATGGTTGTGATTGTTAGGGTAACCACTACGATTAGAGGGAAACCTCGCCAAAATTTCCGCAGTAGGTTAGGTTCCAGTTCGCGTCGCCCGGCCCGGTTGGGCCTACGCGGGTCGGGGCGCGACATAATCTCCCTTGTATCTGCTTCATATATCATTCTTGTACAAACATTCATCCACATTAGATATAAAAATAATACAAGAAAATATAAACATACATCGAATAATCCATGCACAGCATCTAAAAGTTTCAGTAACCATACTGTCTATCCTGATTGAAGATCGAAACCGTCCGATCAGAAATCGAAGCTATGTAGCATCTGAATCGTGTCCTGTAGCAGTTGGACGGCTGAGTGCTCGTCGGCGACCAATCGACGGTGAAACGTCGTCGCCGGAGGACTGGACTGGTGAGGATAGATTCGTGGAAGATCAAGGAACACACCAGTATCGTCTGATCGAGGAAACAAGGCCTCAGTCGGTAGGTAAGATCTTGGAGGAAGTGACGGCTGGAATTGAATTCCGACGATCGGAGCTCAAATCAAGGACGGTACCGAGTGAGAAAGGATCATGGAAGGCCAAGGAAGTGTTGTATGGGGTTTGATTGAAGAATGAGGCTTCCAGGCGTCGGATAGGAGGTGGTCGGAGAGGTAGATACCGCGGGGGTCGGACACAGTGATCCAGCCGGCAAACAATGGTTTTGACGGTGAAGGAAGCTTCGTGGTGGCCAGAGGAAGCTTCTGGAGGTATTTTAGGGCTGTGAACGGCCGTGGGTGATGGTGAAGACAATGGCCGAGGGCCTCGCCGGCGTCGGAAAGAGGAAGACGGGGATGAATAGGTGGAGGGTTGGCGGAGGTCTCGGTGGTATTTTCAGGGGTTGGGGATGGCCGGAGATGCTGCGATGGGCGGCGGTGGTTGTCGGCTCGGGGACGAGCCGACGAGCCGGGACGATGAGCCGCGGGAGAAAGAGAGAACGGGAGGAGAGAGGAAAATCAAGGAAAATAAGGGAAATTCGGGAAAAAAACCGGAAAAATGGAAGAAAATCATGGAAAAATCCTAAAAATTAAGAAAGCTAAGGAAAAGTTCTGAAAACTGGGTCGCCTCCCAGGAAGCGCGTAATTTTACGTCTTTCGTAGACATCCCTAAAAACTCAGTTCTTGCCTGGATTCGTCAAAATAACGGACTCAATAATGTCCCCGTGTTGAATGTCCTCCACATAAGGTTTCAATCTATGCCCATTAACTTTAGTGATCTCATTTGTGCTTAGATCCTGAATTTCACGGCACCATGTGAGAATACTTGCGTGATAATATAGGGTCCAGTCCACCTTGACCGTAACTTACCCGGGAAAAGACGCAATTTTGCATTAAACAACCAAACTTTCTGTCCGACGACAAGGGTTTTCCTTGAAATATGCTTATCATGAAAAGCTTTTGTCCTATCTTTGTAAATTTTAGAGTTTATATAAGCATCATTGCGAATTTCCTCGAGTTCAACTATACTCAATTTTCTGTGTGCGGTTATCTCGTTTGAATCAAAGTTTAATTTCTTGATAGCCCACAAAGCACGATGTTCCCATTCCACAGGCAGATGGCAAGCTTTACCAAACACTATTCGATACGGTAACATACCAATCGGTGTTTTATAAGCCGTTCTATATGCCCAGAGTGCATCATCAAGTTTGTTTACCCAATCCTTTCGGTCTAGACGGACAGCCTTTTCAAGAATCCGCTTAATTTCCCTATTAGAAAGCTCTACCTGGCCACTAGTTTGCGGATGATATGGGGTGGCTACCTTATGAGTGATAAAATACTTTGTAAGAAGGGACTTGAAGTATTGATTTAAGAAATGAGAGCCGCCATCACTTATGATCGCACGAGGAAAACCAAATCGAGAAAAAATGTTACGTTGAAGGAATTGAATCACAACCCTATGATCATTTGATTTGGTAGCTATGGCTTCAACCCATTTTGAAACATAGTCAACAACAACTAAATTGTATTGAAAACCAAAGGAAGGTGGAAAGGGACCCATGAAGTCAATACCCCAGACATCAAAAATTTCGGCAACTAAAATCGGAGTTTGTGGCATTTGATCACGGCGTGATAGGTTTCCAGTTTGTTGGCATCGAAGACAGGATTTACAGAAGGTATAGGAATCTTTGAATATATAAGGCCAATAAAAGCCGCATTGCAAAACTTTTGCAGCAGTTTTCCTTGCAGAGAAGTGACCACCGCACGCAAGCGTGTGGCAGAATGTTAAAATATCATGGATTTCAGGTTCTGGAACACATCGTCAAAAAATCTGATCGGAACAATATTTAAAAAGCTCAGGGTCTTCCCAAATATATTATCAAATCTGAGAGAAGAATCTATCTTTCTTGTCTTTAGACCAAGAGTCTGGGATTTTTCCTGAAACAAGATAATTGACGATATGTGCGTACCAGGGCTGCGAGGTGTGAGTTATCTGAAAAAGATCCTCGTCTGGAAAAGAAGCACTAACATGGATCCTATCAGTGATGTGTTCCAAAGGAAGGCGTGAAAGGTGATCAGCAACAACATTCTCAGACCCCTTCTTATCCCTTATCTCTATGTCAAACTCTTGCAAAAGCAAGATCCATCTAATCAATCTAGGTTTCACATCCTTCTTAGCTAAAAGGTACCGCAAAGCAGTGTGATCAGTATAAATTAGGATTTTAGAACCTAAGAGATAGGGTCTGAACTTCTCTAATGCGAATATTACAGCTAATAATTCCTTTTCCGTTGTAGTGTAATTCAATTGTGAGTCAGAAAGAGTCTTACTAGCATAATAAATCACATGAGGACTTTTATTCACCCGCTGTCCAAGAACAGCTCCTAACACTGAATCAGAAGCGTCGCACATGAGTTCGAAAGGTAAGGAGTAATCAGGTGCATGAACTATGGGAGCATAAGCTAAAAGGTCACGGATTGTTTTGAAAGCATTTAAACAAGCATCATCGAAAACAAAAGGAGCATCCTTGGCAAGAAGCTCACACAAGGGTTTTGAAATTTTTGAGAAATTTTTGAAAAATCTTTGATAAATCGACGATAGAATCCTGCATGACCTAAAAAGGACAGAATTTGACGCACAGAAGAAGGTGGGGGCAATTTTTCAATTAAATCCACTTTGGCTTTATCAACTTCAATATCTCTTTTAGATACGATGTGTCCAAGCACGATTCCCTCTTGAACCATAAAATGACTCTTTTCCCAACTTAAAACCAAATTAATTTCAATGCATCGGTCAAGGACTTTTGTCAGATTGGCAAGGCAAGTCTCAAAAGAAGGGCCGAACACAAAAAAATCATCCATAAAGACCTCTAAGAATTTATCAAGTATATCAGAGAAGATGACCATCATACACCTTTGAAAAGTCGCAGGTGCATTACATAGGCCGAACGGCATCCTTCGGTACGCAAAGGTACCAAAAGGGCAAGTGAAAGTTGTCTTCTCTTGATCTTTAGGATCAACTGCAACTTGATTGTACCCTGAATAGCCATCGAGAAAACAATAAAAGCTTTAACCGGAAAGACGTTCAAGAATTTGATCAATGAATGGTAAAGAAAAATGATCTTTCCTAGTGAGCGCGTTGAGTTTTCTATAATCAATGCAAACTCGTCATCCCGTAGTTTGGCGAGTCGGAACCTGCTCTCCTTTCTCATTCTCCACAACTGTGAGTCCTGATTTCTTGGGAACTACTTGGGTAGGGCAGACCCACTTACTATCAGAAATCGGGTATATGATACCCGCATCTAAAAGTTTCACCACTTCTTTCTTAACTACCTCTTTCATGTTGGGATTAAGGCGGCGTTGCATCTCTCCAACGATTTTAGACTCATCTTCTAAATGGATTCTATGCATGCAAATCAATGGGTCGATACCTTTTAAATCAGCAACTGTCCAACCTATGGCTTTCCTATGATCTTTTAAAATCGTAACAAGTTGACTCTCCTGATCGGTAGATAATGTTTAAGAGATGATAACGGGAAGAGTAGAGTTTGATCCTAGGAAAATGTATTTTAGTGTTGTTGGAAGTGGTTTAAGTTCAAGTTCAGGTGGTGATTCTAGTGAAGTAGGTGCAGGACTGGAAGAGAGAGGCGGAAGCGACTCAACCACCCAAGGCACAGCCTCATTGCAATCCTCTGCAACCAGACCGATCGGTCGGAACTAGTGCGATCGATCGCTCAGAGGAGTGATGGATCGGTCCAGACAGTTTGTGTGTTCCAATGTCATCAATTGATTGTGCAATGTCATTCTCAATATCATAATATTCATTCAGCATGGCATCTATATTATCAGCAATCATAGTATGTGAAGATGTATCAACACAATCAGTCAACATATCAATAGCATAGCAGTCATCATATGGCTCAGGCATATTTGCAGTTTTAAAAATATTCAAACGCATACGCATGTTTCCGAAAGACACATCCATTACACCAGTTCTACAATTAATGCATGCATTCGCCGTGGCTAAGAAGGGTCGACCTAAGATGATTGGCACAGATTTTCTGCAGTGAATAGCCGGCTCCATTTCCAATACAATAAAGTCAACAGGAAAGAAGAAATTATCCACTTTAACGATTACGTCTTCCAAGACACCTCTCGGTGTCTTGATGGATCTATCAGCTAATTGCAGAGTCACATGTGTAGGTTTTAGCTCCCCCATACCGAATTGTTTCTAAAGTGAATATGGTAAAAGATTCACACTGGCACCTAAATCTAGGAGAGCACCATCAATATGATAGTCTCCTATGCAGCAAGGTATTGTGGGGGTATCATGGTCTTTGAGCTTTGGCGGTGTGTCATGTCTAAGAATCGAACTGACTTGCTCAGTGAGAAAAATCTTTTTGGATACCTTAGCTTTTGATTGACGTTTGTGTATGCACAGATCCTTAAGAAATTTGGCATAAGAAGGAATCTGTCGGATGGCATCTAATAAGGGTATGTTGATGTTAACTTGTTTAAAGGTCTCTAAGATTTCCTCTACCGCTTTCTTCTTGGGGTATGTGGAGGAAGGATCCTTAAGAGCTTCAGGAAAAGGCACTTTAGGTGTGTATGTGCGTGGGTCAGGTTCATTTTCATCAATTGGATTTGGATCCACTTGATTAGGAGTACCATCCGGTTGTTGTGGGGACAGAGACCGATCGGTCAGACCAGTATCCGATCGATCGGAATAGTTCTGATCGGTCGGATCTGATAGCGATCCGTCGCTCTGGGCAGTGTCAGGAAGGGTATCCACTTGCTTACCGTTCCTTAAGGTTACTACAGCTTGTGCACTTTCAAATTTCCGGTTATCAATGTGGTGTAGAGCCCTAGGATTGGTCATAGGTTGACTCGGTAAGTGATCCTCCTCTCTCTTAGACATTGTATAGCCAGTTGCCCTAGTTGTGTCTCTATTTTGGATATAGATTGTGCATGAGAATTAACATCGTTTCTTAGCAATAAATGATCATTCCTTATCAGACTCATTTCATTCTTAAGCTCAGTTTTCATGCTTGTAAGTGCACTGATGATGGTGTTCAAAGCTGGGTCAGAGAATGCTTGTGGAAGCGGTTGAGGTGCAGTTTGTTGATATGGAGCAGAATACCCTGGGTTGGGATTTGCAGAAGGTCTAGGTGGGTACCGATTTGTGGGAGCACTAGAAGAACTACTCTGTCCTTGGAGAGTACTAGACTGTTGGGGTGGTCTCCAGCTAAAGTTGGGATGGTTTCGCAAACCTGGATTATACGTATTTGAATACGGATTATTTTCAGGTTTAGTAAAACCATACGCCGCGTTTGCTTGCTCCTGAACAAATTCAGGAAACGATGGAGCCAGTGGACAATCGGTAATGTGATGTTCAAGACTAGAGCATAGTGCACATGTTTGAGGTTGATCATGAAACAATGAAGGTGCAGGTGATGGACTCATTTCCAGTTTATCAAACCTTTTGTTAAGGAGGGCTATTTGGGCAGTAATGACTTCTAATCCAGAAAGTTGAAAGGTTCCTTTAGTTGTAGGCCGACTTCTAGGGGTTGCGTATTGTTGTTGGGAATCAATGGAAATTTGTTCATAAATGTTCCAGAGTTCATCATCATCTTTGTCTAAAGGAATACCCCCACAACAAGCTTCAACCCTAGTTTTACATCTTTCATTAAGGCCTCTATAAAACTTATGAGTTAATTCCCACTTATCAATATCATGATGAGGACATTTTCTCAAAAGGTCTTTAAATCTATCCCAGGCATCATGAAAAGACTCATCATCATATTGAACAAAGGTAAGGATTTCAGTCCGAAATTTCTCAGTTTTAATTATGGGGAAGAATTTCCTTAAAAATGCCTATTGAAGTTGATCCCAAGTTGTGATTGAGCGTGGAGGTAAACATTGAAGCCAGTGTTTAGCTTTATCTTTCAAACATAAGGGGAAAAGTTTCAACTTAAAGGCGTCATCATTAAAGTTTTCCATTTTCAGTGTAGCAATGGTATCGATAAAATTGTGAATGTGCTCATATGGGTCCTCATTACTTAAACCATGAAAGTGTGATAATATTTGAATCGTTTGAGGTCTAATCTCATAGTGTGAGGCTGTGATTGCAGGAGGATCAATGAAGGGAGTGTAAGTGTAGGCCGTGGGCAAGAAGTGATTTCTCAAAGGAACACGCTGTACCCCCCCATTGTTATTATTATTACCCTCCCTTCCCATATTAGCATTAGGGTTGATGACATGTCTCTCATTTTCAGCCATAGTGACAAAGGTCTCGTGAATAGATTGCAAGTTACTCAAAGATTGTTGACCTAAGGCTCTAGCTATTCGGAGTGTGGTCTCTAGTTCTAGATCCAAAGGTTCCAGCGGGGTATTTAAGGATCGTCTACCTTGCATGCAAGATCACACACAAACAGAGAAAAAGAAAATAGAAGATTCGGAGGAGAGGACAAAACCCGAAAAACAACGATTGAAACGAAAAATTTTGAATTTAGAACCTGACTGCGCAGTTCCAATCGGTCGGTATGGGGCCCGACCGATCGCTCCAGGCCACAGGGGAGATCCTTCCTTCAAAAAAAATCCGTTCCAATGCTGCTAAAATTCCACAAAAATTGTCAGAAAATTCCTAAAAACTGTAAAATAAAGAAAGGGAGAAATAAGATAGATAAGAATATAACTAAACAAAGAAAACGAGTTAAGAGAAAATCAATTAGTTAACCATCGAAATCCCCGGCAACGGCGCCAAAAATTGATCGCTTACAAACGTTGTCGTTAAAACGTTGTAAACTCAATCAAATATAAATTTATAATCCTTATTCAATCACTACACTACTAGGTAGAAATAGCGGTGAAGTTCGGAATCGATCCACAGGGAAAACATTGGAAATCAAAATCAATTCTCAAAATCCTAAAACTAAGCAAAAGGATCAAAGATAGTATAGAGTTATCTAAACTAATGAATAAAAGAAATAAAAGGTTGATCAATTTGAATCAATGAGTCTTTACTTAGGAATTACTCAATCCGCCCTAGTTTCGTTATTAGTCTTCTCTAGTTATCATCTTGTTCCCTTCTCTCAACATTATGGATCATATGACTACAAGCTCACATGAATCCCTAAAAGAAAGTTAATGTTCCCAACGGCATAACCTATTTTTGCTTGGCATAGATTGTCTTTGGTCCTATGATTATCTTAAATTATACTACTCCTAATGACCTTGGCACAACCTATCTTTGCGTAGCATAGCTTATCTCAAAGGCAAACCAATAACTTCATGAAAACCATCTCATAAATCTCTACAATCAATCACAGAAATCATGTAGGACTGAAAATACGTCAAGGGAACTCTGTTCCTTCAACTCTATTAACAATAAAATCCATATTCATGAGATCATGCATCGAGAAGTTCACAAGAATCCACTAAAGAAAAACCAAAACTACAGTAGGGTTTCATGAATAATCCTAAGTACAATAATTAGCAACTCATCTTTTGGATGAAAGACATCGGGTTGGAATAGGAAGCTGTCACCATCCACATCCTCTCCATCTTCTTCTTCCTCCTCCAAAGATTGTCAAAAAGATGAGAAGTTTTGCTGGAATAACCCCTTTTTATAATAAAAACCCTTACGGCATGTTTGGTTCACATAAGGAATGGGAGTGGGAATGGGAATGGGATTAGGAATGAGAATGGAATGGGAATGGGATTGGGAATGGGCTATTACCAAGGTGATTTTGTGATATCAGGATTGGGAATAGGAATGAACCATTACCGTGTTTGGTATACAAACAAAAACCTGGGAATGGAATAGAATGAAGTACAAATGACTAAAATACCCTCCTTTTCTTTTCTTTTATTTGTTGTTTTTACGATGAGAGAAAATTGTAGATGTAGGTGAACTAAGCTGGACAAATTATACAATACACATATTTTTAAATGGGTCACGTATTAATAAAGAAATAACGAAGGAAAGGTAGCAGCTAAATCTATATGGTAGCAGATCTAATTACTATTTAAAAATATTTAAAACAAAATTGCCAAGATAAGAAATCCATCTCTATTCGGATAAAAACTCTGTTATTTACAGTAAGCTCGGTCTAGCCCATTAATTAGTGAAATCAACAAACTCACAATCACTAATTACCAACAACTGTACAACATCCACTAATAATTACTTCAACATTGGGTACCATTACTCTGAGCGCCGCCGACGGAGTCCTCGGCGCGCCGGCAGCGTCGATGTTTTCATCACCTTGCCACGACCAAACTATGTCCTTGAGGCTGGGCCGGACGTCCTCCCTGCAGAACTTGTTATACTCGATGGTGTCGCCGGAGGCCTTGGAGAGCTCCACAATCGCCATCCCTAGTGCCGCCTCAAACACCTTCGCCGCCACCACAAGCCTCCCCTTGCGCCCCTCTTTCCGCCCGTCCATCCTCAGCCTCCACCCACCTTTCCCCCACCTCTCCACCCCAAAGCCCAACCCTTTCCCCACCCTCTCCAGCCTCTCCACCACCTCCGCCGTCGTCTTCCTCGAAGTGAACAACCTCCCACCTCTCCTGCTCCCACCCATCTCGAACAACCCTGACAAATCCAACCCTCCGGCCATCGCCGTTATGAGCTCGAACGCATTATAGAACCTCGGTGACTTAGCCCCATCATCACCGTCCTCCTCTTGTTCCCCCTCCGCCGGCAGAGTCGGTGGCGGAGCCACCGGGAGAGGAGGGATAAAGATGCTAAAGATCCCTTTTTGAACCAAGATAGCTCTTTTAGGGCGGCAATGGAGATGCGCTTCTCTGGGTCGGCGAAGAGGAGGGGAGAGAACAGGGGATGCGCCGGCTGTGGGGGGGCGGAAGAAGGGGTGCACGTTCGAGGCGGCCGGAGGAGAGAACAGGGGAGGAGAAGAGGGAGGGAGGGAGAAGAAGAAGAGATGCGCGTACCATCGTCCTCGTCGAAGCCCGTCACTAGCCCCGGCCACAGCGGGGATGCGCCGTCCCTCTCGGCGTCGGTCAGCCGGAGGCTGAAGAGCAACGGCCGGTACAAAAGCATGGTACATAGCAGTGCTAAACCCGGAGAAGAAAAACAGGGGAGGAGAAGAGGGACGCGGAAGAGAGAAGAGGGAAGATGGACGCGGAAGAGAGAAGAAGGGAGACGGGGAAGAGGGACGGGGAAGAGAGAAGAGAAGAAGAAGAGGGAAGAGAGAAGAGGGCGGGGAAGAGAGGAGAAGAAGGAGAGGGAAGAGAGAAGAGCACGGGGAAGAGATCCGATCACAGGGTAGTTTAGTAATTTTATTTTCCATTCCCTCCATCGTCCGGAACGGAATGAACCAGTCCGGGGTATGAGATGGGAATGGTCTATTCTCAAGTTGTTAGGAATGAAACATTCCATTCCTGACATTAAGTCCCAACCAAACATGGGAATGGGATTTGACCAGGGAATTGACCATTCCATTCCCATCATTTTTGTGCAACCAAACATGCTCTTAATCCCGGAATTAGGGTTATGGCTAAGTTGAGTTGGACCTCTAGTGCAACTCGGAATTCCTAGTTTAATTCTGACTGCCTCTTCTGGTCGCGACTGGGTTCAACCCGTCTGGAATTTGGAAATGTGTTCAACATGAAAGATGTAGATTAGGAAGTACTCTATCCTCCCCAGAAGATTTTATAATATTCGGACTTATGTGGAATATTTGGTGAATATTCTCCTGAGCATCGACGGACCAGTTTCCCGCAGCTGTATATCTTGATCTTCTTCAAAACTGAAATCAATCCATCAGGAATCTCACAAAGTATCCAACATGAAAGTTGTTCATCTCTGAGTCTTCTACCACGTCTCAAAGTTTCAGAATATTTGGATGTTTGTAAAATATTTGGTGAATATATTACTGACGGTCGACGACGTAGTTTATTTAGTCATTTTAGCCGTTTCTTGCACATCTTCTCAAAGCATGATTAAACCTGAAATCAACTAACAAACTATTAAATACAAACACTCTAGGCCTAACAAAGGTAAATTAAGGGGTCTAATTACGAATATTTAGTGACTCATCAGATATCTAAATCTGCCATCCAACAGGGAGTTATGAAACTTAAAGCTTATGTAGGCTATGGGTTGTGGTTGGCCTGGAAGGACCGGAATCTCAGTGTCTTTGAAGGTTGGGGAGAACAACCTGAGATATTAGCTAAGAGAGCTAAAAGGCTTGCTGATGAGTTCTTAACGTCTCTGGGGAAAAATGGGCGTCGAGGTATTTCATATGGGGATGTTTGGGTGTACCAGACCGATGCCTCTTATGATGAAGGTTCAGGGAACACAGCAGCTGCAGCAGTGGAATTGTCTAAACAGGGGGATTTGTGCTCAATTAGAGGTGTTGAAATTGATGCAGATATGGTGTTTGAAGCAGAGCTTATTGCTATCTTGAGAGCCTTGGAGTGGGCTAAAGATAGAGGGAGAAGTAAAATCATAGTAGAATCAGATGCTAAAGAGGTTATTGACATGATCAATGGTGTGAAAGTGTGGCCAAGGGGCTTGGAGCAACTTGCAAAGAGAGTTTGGAAGCTGGTTTTGGGATTTGAATCAGTCCTTTTTCTGTTTGTAAGTAAGTCTTCTAATGTTGTAGCAGACCGTGTTGCCAAATGGTGTAGACATCGTCGCACCAGTTTTGACTGGCAACATGAAGATGGGGCTGAGGCCTTGGCTTCTGATAAGTGCATGAAAGTGCACTCTGAACAACCTTATAACCATCTCAATTGCTAGATTATTATCCTTAATCAGCATCTTTATTACTATTTTTATATCTATATGTTGCTTCACATGGTTGTTTGGAAAATGCAGGAAATTGGAGCTAAAAGAAGCTGAAAAGAGTATATGGATCAACTTCAAAAATTAATCTGTACCTGTTCATAAAGAACCAGATAATGTGCCACATATGGTTGGAAAGCTCTTGAAGTCTAGATTCTGGAGAATTTTACGGTTCGTGATTCCGAGTTTCCTAGAGGAAGTTACGGCAATTTCAGTACCGATGGCGCAGTCTGAATGGCAGAAAGGAAAATAAGCTGGAAGTCCGAGCGATCCGCCGATCGATCGGACCACGCAAAAACGTGACAGAACATGTGTTTTTCAGCCACAACGCATCCTATTGATCCTTCCATCGCTCCTATGGGGTCCGATCGATCCGACACCAATGGTCCGATCGATCGGACTCGAAAAAAGCCAAAAATAGCGGATTTTTACTCAACCGATCGATCCAACACTCATAATCCGATCGATCGGACTTGGGAATTAAAGGGTGACAGAACATATGCTTTTTAGAGGGACACAGTTTGATCGATCCATCCATCGATCGGACTCGGGAATAGCCAGAGACGGAGGATTTTTACGAAATCGATCGATCCGACTCCCTTAGTCCGATCGATCGGACACGGGCGAAGTTAGAAGTTGAAGATTTTAACGCATCCGATCGATCCAGCACCCCGAGAAGGATCGATCGGACGTTCCCAGTGAATTAAATCAACGGTTTAGATCAAATCCGTTGATGGAGAGACTTTGGGGCTATAAATAGGACTCTTTCTAGGGTTTGAGGGGGACTTCTTGGACGTTTTTGGAGGCTCTTTTCAGGACTTTTTCAAGAGGAAGAAGATGAAGACATCTCCATCCATGGCCGAGTAATCCACGGGCATGGCGGACGGATGATCTAGCGAGGACTAGGGCTTCTTCTCCAACAATGGTTCATAGTTTTTAATTTTCATTGTTAAACTCTTTTCTATGTATTGGATCTTCAAATATTATTTTCAGATTATAGACTTCTATGTGGATGATTAATATTATGAATCCAGTCATGCTTCTTTCATGATCGTATAATCCCATAGTCTTCTCTTTTGATTCTCCTACCGAGTCTTGCGAGACCTTTGCTATACATTGCCCGTAGTGACAGCTGGTATTGTATATTCTTAGGGATCTGGTAAGACAAGGTTGGGGCTCTAACCCGTGAGATCTTTGCTATGCATTGCCGATTGTGAGAGTTGGTATTGTGTATTCTTAGGGATTCGGTTAGAGTTAGGGCTTTGTCCCGATGAACTTTTGCTGCGCGTTGCCTGTAGTGACAGCCGGTATCGTGTATTCTTAGGTTTGGTTGGATGAAGTTAGAACTATAAAAAGGAAGAACCAATCATAGGAAGAGACATTTATATTTTATCAGATTCATAATTCCATATCTTCCGGTTAAGACGATTGGGATGTGAATCCCTTAACTGAGTATTATATGAACCATTGAGAAGAGAAGAACCTAAATCCGAGTGAAGTGATTCTTGAAGCCTAGTCTCATTCAAATCCTGATTTCTTTCGTTAATTTTATCTTACCATTACATCTTCGATCTATTTTCTTAACTTTCATCGCTCTTGATTGTTTTCAATTCATTGTCATTTGTATTTCTGGATCTTTCCTACTTGTCTCTATGTGGGATTCGACCTCTCTTATGCTGTACTGCACCGCGACCGCTGTGCGTGACACATTTGAGCGACATCAGCTTCATTATTGTAAATAACTCTTAGCCTTTAGGCTCAACTCATAAAAAAAAAAACAATAGCGGTTTTTGGATGGGCCCAAAACTGCCCGAACCAGGGGAACCACGATGTTTGGATGCGCTGAAACTGATTCCAACTGTGAATTGGAATCATGGCCGGTTCGGCATCTAAACGCCTCTCTAATGAAGAGAAGAGTTATCTTGTTTTATGTGATAGGGGGGTGGGGGGGGGGGGGGGGGGGGGGTGATTACCGTGTCATGTGGTCACATGGCAGGGTTCATTAGTAAGCATAAAAATTGATATGCTTCTTCGGTTTAAGTTTCTTAGACAACCGGCAACGTTACCATAGTATCACAGAAGTGATCACGACTTCAAACTAACAATTATGATCATAAGTAATAAATCCAAACAAAAACTTGTTGGACACCTTCCCACCAAGTAATAAATCTAAAAAAAATTGAGGAAATATAGTGGCTGGGTCAACAAGGACGTAGTACCAGAAACATGGTCCGCAGAGAGTTAGTATCAAAGACATGGAGGAAGTATATTCTCTCCCGGCATGTCCAACAGGCTTAAAACTTATGGGTTTATGGTTAACATACTTAGTGTTAGAGCCATTCCTAATATGCAATGGACTTATGATACAAAAGATTGTAAATACTGTTAAAGTGGAGTAAAAAAGATGGCTAAAGAAGATGCTAAATATGAGGATTTTTTTTTTGCATATTGCTACCTATATTTTTAAATTGTGATTTATTTATATATATTTTTTGCATATTGCTACCTATATGTTTAGCATTTTTATGCAAATACCTAGCTTCTATTAATTGATGTTAGTTTGACTAACAAAAGGTATAGGTTGGGCACAATTTAGAGATCTATATACAGAAAAAAATGCGTTAGAGATTTTCTCAAATTGGAAAAGGTGGTATAGGTTAGGCAAAATTTAGAGATCTATATATAGAAAACATAAATTAGAGATTTTCTCAAACTAGAAAAGGTGGGGAAGGTGGTGAAAAATTTTAAATATTAGATTTTTTTTTACATAGAGCGACATATTCTAAAAATTTGCATAAATGGTAAAAAAGAACATGAAAAACGATCACGATGGGACTCGAACACACAACCCCATGCACCATAGGCGAGCGCCTTAGAGCACCCGAGCACCCACCCCAGCTTCCTCAAAGCTTTCCCTTCCCAATAGGGCGTGTTTGGTTGGCTTGAAGTGGAGCTGGAGTCACTTTTTTTTATGTGACTCCAATCGCTTCGGTTATTCAGTGATGTTGAAATGAGATTGAAGTCACTTTAAGCCACTTCACCCCAAAGCAAATTTAGCTTCCACTTCCGGATTTGACTTCCGATGATTTTGTTCCAAAGTGGTTAAAATGGCTCGTCGGGAAATGGCAAATAATATTAATAATATCATACTGTAATAAAATATTAATATAAGTGGATCCCACATGTCACGTGTCACATCATGATTGGTCCACATCATCCAAAATAGTATTATTTTAATTTAAAATTATTAAAATATTCTCGCCCCGTTAATCAGCCCACTGACGTACCCAGGAGCATACCTCCTTGGAGGTGGGCAACTTCGCCAAGGGGTGAGTAAAACCGAACCGAACAATTTGGTTCGGTTTTTCGGTATATTCGGTTCAATTCGGTTTTTTTTTGTTAAGAATTCGGTATTCGGTTCGGTTTCGGTTTTTATTTTTAAAATTGGCCAAAAAACACTTCAATACCATGTAGTTTTCCAGTTTTGCAGTTTAATATCACGTATTTTTAAAATTATCAAAAACAGTTCCAACTTACTATACTGGTCATTTTGGACCCAACGGACTGACGATTTGAGATGAGGTGACGGTAAACATTCACATGAACGGTGAGATAGGAGAGCCCCTCCACGGTGCCGAGCAACCCATAACTCTCTACTGGCAAACCCGACCTGGACCTCACCTTCATGTAGATTGACCAACCAACGATACCGGCGACCACCAAGTAGCTCATCCCCTCCAGCGCCCCCAGCGAGTCACGAGGGCCTGGTGGCAGCCTACATCCGGTCATCTTAAGCACGTAAAGAGATGCACCGATCACCAAGTTCGCCACAAGTCCGCCCACTGCTGCCGCGATCTCGACATCCTCCCTCTTGTTTGCCGTCGGCCTCCACTCCGTCGTCGACGAACATGCTACAGGCGACAATGAGGATGGAGACCTTAGAAGAGGGGATGCCGGACTTGGAGAGGAGAGAAACAGAACAGAGGAAGAGAAATAAAGGATCCCACGGACTTGGAGAAACAGAATAGAGGAAGAGAAAAAGAACAAAGCTACCCATGCTCGACCTTGCCGCCGACCTCTCCTCCGTCGGCCTCACCGTCAATGTCCTCGTCACCTCCAAGAACCTCCATCTCCTCTCACCCCCTCCTCTCTCGCTGCCCCTCCATCCAACCCCTCGTCCTCCCCTTCCCCACCACCACCCTCATCCCTGCCGGCATCGTGAACCTAAAGGACCTCCACCCGTCCTACTTTGTGCGCCACCCTCCACGTCCTCATCGCCCTCTACCACCCTCTCCTTGCTGGGCTCGAGCCAACACCACAAACCCCCTCGACGCCATCATCTCCGACTTCTTTCTCGGCTAGACCCACTGCCTCGCCGCCGGCCTTGGCATCCCTCGTCTCGTCTTCTGCCCATCTGGCGCGTCCGCCGTCATCGTCTTCAGCCTCTGGCACCGCATGCCTCACCGTCCTGGCGAAGAAGATGATCACTTCCCGGAGTACTAGTGGCGTCGTTGGCCGGCGAGGCAAGACGCCGGTGATGGAAGCTTGGGGGACACCAGATCTAAGCCAACACGGCTCCGTTGGATGCCGGATCTCCATCTCCGGCAGGTGCTATGAGGACCTGTCCCTCTACTCCTGTCGCTCATTGTGGACCATAAGGGCAATTTGGTAAATTGCGCATTGTCGATTTGTTTCACACCCGTGTGTGAACAGACTGACCATGTTTGTGTTAGTGTTTGATTAGAATGGTTAGGTGGACCAAGGATCGAAAGATCCGGGCTTGGGCTTGCGTTTTAGCCCAAGTCTAGCTTTCTGCACTTAGATGATTGATCTTTCCTTACTAGAAGATCGATCATTTAGTGCCAAAAAGTCAAGGTGTGATCGTCATGAAGGATCGATATTATCTTAGGAAAAGATCAATCATTTATAAGTCGGTTCGTCTGTCTATAAAACGGACGCAATCGTCTTCCTTGAATCTCTTTTGAAATCCGCCGTTCTTGAGCTCAGATCCGACTGGATTTTGGAGAGATTGAGGACGATCCAAGGCTTAGCAGCTGGGATTGAAGCGGCTTTTGATTAGGTAGGGATCCTACCTACTGTGTTTTTTGGGTTTTGAGAGTTTTTGAGTTTCCTTGTGTTCTTCAGCTAAAATCCGTCGATTTGCATGTTGGTTTTGAATGCAAGTACCGGTTTTGGACTCGTGATCCTTCGTACTACTAGATCCCAAGGTTTTGTAGGATTTAGTAGAGTTTTCCGACGATATTTCTCGCCGGAGGTTGGCCGGAGAACCCAACAAAATCGATCATTCTTGGTGAATGATCGATCCTTCATGTTGGTTATGCTGAGCCCGAGCAATGATCGATCATCTGGTAGGAGAAGATCGATCTGTCCCATGGTAGCATGAGTTGTCTTTGTCGCGATGGTGATCGATCTTCCTGGGAGGAATGATCAATCATCTTAGGCTCAACAAGGAAGATGTTCTCTGTCGCTTGGAAGATCGATCTTTTCTTAGTTCCTTTTGGTGAAAGAGAGAGTTTTCATTGGCTTTGCCCGCGGGGCTTTGTATGTACAATTTTCTTACAGCCTTATAATTTGTACCTACTACTAAATATGTTAGCCCCATATTAGGGGTAGTGGTAAACCAGGAGAGTGATGACTACTGGGATGTTTAGAATAAGTGGGCGAATGGCCCTACTGCTTTCCTTAGCCTTGCATGTCGGCGTGCGCCGAGGGCCTTTATCTGTGTTGTGTGTCTTCTGTTGTTTGCGGGGCTGCTTCCCGATGCAGGTTGCTGGTGAACTGGCTAGCAGTTGGTGGTGTACCACTGCAACAGTGTTTTACCTTAAATTATGTTCACCACCCTGGGCCGGCAGAGTGCCGAGCCCAGACCTTGTTTATGTTATCATCACATATGTTGCATGCTCACCTGTCTTATATACGTGTGTTCATAGCATGCATATGGTTGTGCATTAGTTGCATAAGGTTATGACGTGGGCGATCTGTGGGTCGATGTCCCGAGGCTTGGAAGCTCGGATTTAGCTCTAGGACCGGGGTTGGGTAGCTTTGTCACGCCCCGACCCGCGAAAGCCCAACCGGGCCTGGCGACGCGAACCGGAACCTAACGAAACGCGGAAAAAATATTGACGAGGGTTCCCTCTAACCTATTAGTCTCCCTAACAATTCATCATAAATACCCTCAATTCAAAAGACATAATTAAAGAAGTCTCGAACCACAGATTACAAAACCCAAGTAAATTTAATATACATATCCTCGGAGATGGGAAGATTCAAATACAACATTAACACTCCCGTAAGAGACTAACTAACATAGGGTATAAAGCCATAAATGATCACCACCTCTCAGACTCCCCCTGGCGCCGCCGCACCGCCGACCAAATTGCCCGGTGGGGGCCACCGAAGAGGAGCTAATGCCTGCACCTGCAAAACGCAACCCGGGTAGGAGTGAGCATAAAGCTCAGTAGGGTTCTACACTACGTCACACAGAAGGAAGAGGGAAACGCAACAGTGTCGCCCTCAAGTAAGACCTGGGTGTATACATGGGCCCCAAAACCCCACCGCGTGTCCTTGAGGCCCATGATCATGGTCTTCTAGCCGAGCTGGTCACATTTCAGATCACACTCAGTAGCAAGAAACAACACTGCAGGCGGGAAATGGCACCGTTGAGTAGGCAACTCCTCTACTCAAGAGTCAACATTGTGGCACACCGGCTACACCTCAGCATCCGACTCGAGGCCGACACGACCTCTACAATCACCAAGCAACAGTTGTGTCAGTCATCTAAGCCTATCATCAAGTTTGACTGGACACCACAACTCGAATCGGGTCCAAACTACCCAACCCCGGTCTTAGGGCTAAATCCGAGCTTTCAGCCTCGAGACGGCGACCCACAGATCGCCCACGCCCTAACCACGCAACTAATGCACAACAGAAAATGCATGTTATGAACATACTGACACGCCTTGAAAAGTGTCGTGGTCTTAACAAGAACGTCAAAATTAGAAATTTATAATCCGAATCACTAACTAACTACTTTATGGGTAGATAGCAATGAGTCCGAGTCGAATCCACTTGGAAAAGAAGTGTTAAGTATAACTACCTCGTATAGTTCTAAATCAAAAGATTGATAAAGAGAATGATTTTTGGGTTTTAACTACTCTTAACTCAGATTAAACTAAACTGAATAATAATAGGATAAACGGCCAAGAGATTTCTAATCCGTAATAAAGAACTAACTAGTCTTCCTAAGATAAAAGCAATTCAAAAGGTGTTAATGGTTTTAACTAGTCGATAGGTGAATGGCTAGAACCCCTACCGCTCAACAAAGATTCGTAAGAAGTTTTCATCGGAACGAAAATCAAATCAGCGGATAATTGGTATGAGAATAATCAAAGTGGTTCTAGCACTTTGAGATCGCATAATCAATAAAGATAAAGAACGAATTGTAGGTTATAATCATAGGTCTTAATGGTTCTAGCATTCAGGTAGTGGTTATAGCACTCCTACAATCATAATCTAGGGTTTAGAATCCAATCCTAAGATCTAACATGGTTCTAGCATGAAAGCATCTTGGACAAGTCCTAATCCTAACCTCTAACATGCAATGCTCAAAACCAGTGATCGTAATCTCAGCGTAACTTTCACATTCGAACTCGAAACAAGATGATTCAAGATTCGGTGGAAAGCTAAGGAAGAGATCTACAACTTTTATGTTTTGAGTTTTCAAAGATTCCGAATGTACAACCACGGAAAAACCGAGACAAGACAGGCCGAATCTAGGGCACAAACAACATCCAATTCATTCACCATAATAAATATTACCAATATATATATATAATCTGAAATCTATCCATTAAACCATCATAAAGTACCTGCTCTGATCCATAGGAAAAACCTAGATAAACTCCCTATTACATCATAGAAATCGATAGGCTAGAGATTAGTTACTCATCTTAGGAAGGAGATCCGTCGATGAAGGTTGTCGCCGCGCTCCACCCATGGATCTTTCACCAAAGATCTAACCTAATTTGTGGAAAAGAAACTAAGAGAAACCCTAAGAGATGAAGAAAATTCGGCCATGGAAGGCTGCCAAAACGCCCCCAAAGAAGGCTATTTATAGCCTAAGACAAACCCTAACTCGGATTAGTCAGTTTCCTTTTATTTTCCCCGCAGCACCAAAGGGATCGATCCCTTTTGAAAAGCGGATCGATCTCCTTCGTTTTCCGAAGCTTCTTCTGCACCTCTGTACTAAAAATAACATATCTTCCTCTAGGAAACTCCAAATCACGAACCGTAAAAAGTTCTGGAATCTTGACTTCAAGAACTTTCCAACCATGTATAGCACATCATCTGGTTCTTCCTGAACAGGTACAGTTTTGATGTCAAAGATGGTCCATCTTTGCTCCTTTGCTCTTTTGCTCCTAGCAGGTTCTTTATTTGTTCGTTTTAGCACTAAACTTGATCTAATCTTCGCTGAGGGTCCTTAAGCCTGAAATGGGGAAAAGACAATCAAAATACATTGCTCGGAGACTAACGAGACCTAGTTAAAACGGTGATTTGTGTACTTTTCACGTCTTATCACATACACAGATAAGAGGTAAGCATGCAACAGTATGATAAAAACAACATATAAGTCTAATAGGATCGCTGCAGCGGTACTACCATCCGCTGCCAGCCAATCCGCAGCGGGTCCCGGCATTACGACGGTACCGTGACTGTCAACCGCGGACTCCTGCAACGGGAAGCAACCCCGAAAACTTTGATGAACAGTAAAATATAATATTATATGTTTCGAACATATAATATTATTTAAATCACCAAAATCCTCTACTTAGAGGCTAATTGACCCCATCGATCCGACATCCAAACGACGTCGGATTCGAGATCCAACTTAGATATCAGTAGATCAACATGCTGGGATCAACATATCCAAAATCGAGAAACATCCAACGGCTAGATTAACGGGAAACACTAATCAAAATCGTTAATCAAACTAACTTACCATTACTTGCTGCAACGCAGCCCACCCGTACGAAATTCATAACAAATCGTAGGAAAATCAGAAAATTATTAAATCAATTGGGTCTGAGAGTAGATTCAAAGATCTACAACGCTTATGTTAATCATAACCCAAGAACATGCACGTACCGATCGGAAAACTTGCCGTAAACCGGCTGTTCTTCAAGAACAACAGAAACCAGAAAATCCGAGATTAAATATGCTTAAATCCTACTAAAATCTCAACCAAAGCTTATGAAACTTACAACAGAAATTACACTAAGCAAGAGACATCCAAAAACACCAAG
This sequence comes from Narthecium ossifragum, assembly GCA_963920575.1. Classification (NCBI taxonomy): domain Eukaryota; kingdom Viridiplantae; phylum Streptophyta; class Magnoliopsida; order Dioscoreales; family Nartheciaceae; genus Narthecium; species Narthecium ossifragum. Next base: position 3,956,356 of record OY986973.1, read on the forward strand.
AACAGCAAGATCTAACGGCTATATCAGATCAGGCCAACGACGCCCATCCTCTCAAAGATCTCCGCCAAGACTTTCTGGCACAGAAGGATCGATCTTCTTCTCAAGAAAGATCGATCTCCTTAGCAAGGAAGATCAATCCCAAGTAAGGAAGATCGATCTTCTTGCCCAGAAACACAAACTTGGGCTAAAACACAAGCCCAAGCTCAGATCTTCCAATCCCAGGTCCACCTAACCATTCTAATGAAACACTAACACCAAACAGGTCAGTGTGTGCACACGCGGGTGTGGAACAAACCGACAAGACGCAATTTACCAAATTTCCCTTGTGGTCTACAACGAGCCACATGGGTAGAGGGGCAGGTCCTCACATCCTATTACCCTTAAAGGAAATCTCATCCCGAAATTCGATAAGCGTAGGGCTCGGAAACAACAAAGCAGCTACACTAGAAGACAGGACAAGAGGTACCTGGAGAAGAAAACAACTGCGGAAACTCCTGTCGCATGCGCGTCTCGCGCTCCCAGGTCATCTCCTCGGTGCCTCTGTGCCTCCACAGTACCTTGACCAAGGGAATCATCTTGCCCCGTAAGACCTGATCCCTCCGGTCAAGTACCCGAACTGGCTGCTCAACGAAGCTCGCGTCTGCCTCAAGCTCAATGTCATCCACCCTGATGACATGAGACGGATCTGGGTGATACTTCCTCAGCATCGACACGTGAAAAGTCAGGTGCACAGCTGACATGTGCTGAGGAAGATCCAGGCGATAAGCTACCTCGCCGACCCTCTCTAAGATCTCGAACGACCCGACAAACCTCGGCACCAACTTGCCACCTCTGCCAAACCTGACAGAACATCTGTACGGCGATGCTCGCAAGAACACTCGGTCGCCGACTGCAAACTCTAACGGTCGTCGCCTCTGATCTGCATAACTTTTCTGCCGGCTCTGAGCCGCTAGAAGCCTCTGCCTAATCTGTACTAACGTCTCTGACGACCGCCTGACGAGGTCTGGACCGGTGAGTGAAGCCTCTCTAACCTCTATCCAGCACACTGGGGAACAACACGGTCTACCGTACAATGCCTCGAAAGGTGCTACTCCAAGACTGGACTGGTAGCTGTTGTTGTAGGCGAACTCCACCAAGGGAACGTGCTCCTCCCAGCTGCCTCCAGTGTCTAGGACACATGCTCTCAGCATGTCCTCTAAGATCTGGATCGTCCGCTCTGACTGCCCGTCTGTCTGCGGATGGAATGCCGTACTGAAAGTCAGGAGTGTGCCAACTGCCTCCTGAAAGCCTCGCCAGAACCTGCTAGTGAACCTGGGGTCACGGTATGACACGATCGACTGGAACTCCGTGTAGTCTGACCACCTCTCTAACGTACAAGCTGCCCAACCTGTCTGTCGAGTCTGTCGTCGCATAGGCAGGATGTGAGGACCCGTTCCTCTGATCTGACTCGACCGCGTCGGTCGAGGGCCAATCCCTTCTTGGCTTGTTTCCATGTCGAGCGCGATCGGTTGATCGCATTACCTCTTTGCGACCCTAGGGGCAAATTGGTCAAATTGCGTCCTGTGGGTTGGTTTCACACACGCGTAGCGCACACAGAGTCATGTGATGATGTATGTGCTTGATTAGACCATTAGGAGTAATCTAGATCTGAGGATCTGAGTTTGATCACGTTGATCGAGATTTGAGCGGTTAGGATCAGATCAGGCCGATCGGATGGCCATGATTTAATCTCAGCCACTCGATATATAAAACCCCTTAAACCCTCGTTAGGGCACTATTCCGCCCGATACGAGAGAGAGAGAGAGGGGGGGGGAGAGCGGCGACTCAACGGAGGGAAAAGAGAGCGGCGGCGGCCGACCAAGGGGAGAGAGACGGCGTCCACGGCGACGGCGGAGGGCTAGGCGGGCTCGACGACCACGACTGGAGGCCACCCACGGCCCTAGGAGAGAGGTGACGGTGACGTGCGACTGGCGGCGAGCTTGGGGACGATTGCCGTCGTGGCCGGAGTTTCGCATTGCCTTCCATGAGGTGTACTTTCCCCAGAGTACACGGGTAGCGATGATCGAGGAGTACCTGACCCTTACTCAGGGTACTCACACAGTACAGCAGTTTGCCACCCGCTTCACACACCTGGCCAGGTTTGCAGGACCAGTGGCAGCTGACCCCACCGCCAGAGCCCAGCAGTTTGAGAGAGGGCTGAGACCAGAGATCAGGAGACTGATCGCCGCGCAGCAGCTGATAACTTACCAGGCGATGTTGGGTGCTTCACTGGCAGTGGAGGCTCGATGCCAGGAGAGGCCTCGGGCAGCGCAGCCGGTGTCGTCGGAGGGTGCTGGCAGTCGTGAGCAGTTAGAGAGGCCTCATGGCCATGGGGGCCAGTTCAGGAGGCCCAGGTTTGAGCAGCGCCAGCAGCCCTACCCTCGACAGTACCAGCAGCAGCCCTACCCACAGCAGTATAGGCAGCAGCCCAGCCAGGACGAACGACCAGCAGTTGGAGCGCAGGCTAGCATTGTGTCACCAGTGTCAACAGTCGGGGCACTTGCGCAGGGACTGTCCGCTGCGAGGCACGCAAGGTACGGTGCCGCAGGGGGGTCGAGGCGGAGCACCTTGGGCTGGACAGGAGCAGAGAGTTGGGGCAGGACATAGCCATGGCAGAGGCAGAGATGACCCTAAAGGAGGAGTGTGCGCACTACCCGACCGGGAGTACCTAGACCGAGAGTAGCAATCTCTTCAACCCCACCAGTTCCCGCAGCCACTTCGGCAGGTTCCATTTCAGCAGACACCAGCAGAACCCCCTGTCCTCAGTGGTATGTTTCGGCCTCTCAGCCCCCTTCGTATGCGTGTCGGTAGATCATGGGGTTTTCCTTTTCCTTTGTGGTATTGTTAGGCGAGAATTAGGCAACACCAGTAGACGCTGGGTCATGCTTTAGAGATCTTGCAGCAGTTCCAGAGGGTTCGAGTTTGTTTCTTTCCCTGAGGGTGTTTTTCTTGTCGTGGGCGTTGGTGCCCTCTGCTGTGTGGTTGCTCAGGTTGTGAGCCTACTAACCTTCTTGTCTTGTGCAGGTGTGTTTGTTTCTGTTTTGTTGTCTTCGGCCCTACCCTTATCGAATTTCGCGGACGAAATTCCTTTAAGGGCGATAGGTTGTGAGGACCCGGTCCTCTGACTCGACTCGACCGCGCCGGTCGACGGCCGATCCCTTCTTGGCTTGTTTCCGCGTCGAGCGCGATCGGTTGATCGCATTACCTCTTTGCGACCCTAGGGGCAAATTGGTCAAATTGCGTCCTGTGGGTTGGTTTCACACACGCGTAGCGCACACACAGTCGTGTGATGATGTATGTACTTGATTAGGCCATTAGGAGTAATCTAGATCTGAGGATCTGAGTTTGATCACATTGATCGAGATTTGAGCGGTTAGGATCAGATCAGGCCGATCGGACGACCATGATTTAATCTCAACCACTCGATATATAAAACCCCTTAAACCCTCGTTAGGGCACTATTCCGCCCGATACGAGAGAGAGAGAGAGAGAGAGAGAGAGAGAGAGAGAGAGAGAGAGAGAGGGGGGGGGGGGGGGGGGAGCTCGGGGACGATTGTCGTAGCCAGAGAAGAAGGGGAAGGACGAGACCTCAACGCCGAGAGGTAGGGATTCCTACCCTAACCTTTGGTTAGGCCTCTAGGGCTTGATTGGATGCATGTTATCTATGATTTTTTTGTGAAGCTACCTTATCCTCTCTTGCTACCGTGGGTAGATCTATGTGTGTTCATGGATTTGTGATGAGTTTTTTCTTCCCCTTCTCCCCGATATGGATGGGTTTTCTGGGTCGGGGCGTGACACAAGAAGTGCGTCGATTTGGTCAATCGATCAACGATGACCCAAATCGCGTCATTCCCCCTAGGAGATCTCGGTAGCCCAGTCACGAAGTCCATCGTGATGTGCTCCCACTTCCACTCAGCTAGTGGAAGCGACTGAAGTAACCCCGGAGTCCGCTGGTGCTCTGCCTTGACCTTCTGACAGGTAAGGCAGCACGATACGAACTCCGTCACTGCTCTCTTCATCCCGCACCACCAGAACTGCCGCCGCAAGTCTTGGTACATCTTGGTGCCCTCGGTATGAACTGCAAAATGAGAGTGATGGAACTCTCGTAGGACATCGTCTCGTAGAACTGGAACTGCTGGAACCGCTACTCTGCCTCTAAATCATAGCCCTCCGTCTGACGATACTGTCCAGTCCCCGTCTACGCCCTCCATGCCCACCGATGTGCGTAACTCCTCGAGCTTTGTGTCACTATGCTGTGCCTCTAACACTCTGGCTAGAACCATTGCCATACTCTGCACTGCGTAGAGGAAGCTGTTGGATCCTTGATCCTCAAACTCGAGCCCCAACTGGCCCGCTGTCTCTAGAGCCTGCCACTGCCGCGCTGACAACCCTGCAACTGCTGCTCTGGTGTCTCTCACCTGTCTGCTCAGCGCGTCTGCTACGACGTTTGCCTTACTAGGATGGTAATGCAACTCAAAGTCGTAGTCCTCCAGTAGCTCCATCCAGTGTCGATGCCTCAGGTTGAGGTCACGTTGGGTGAAAACGTGCCTCAAGCTCTTATGGTCCAAGAAGACAGAGAACTTCTCGCCATAGAGGTAGTGACGCCAGGTCTTTAGGGCGAAGACCACCGCTGCTAGCTCCAAGTCGTGAGTCGGGTAGTTCCTCTCATGGTTCTTCAGCTGACGAGAACCATAGGAAACTACATGGCCCTCCTGCATGAGGACACACCCCAAACTCTCACTGCTGGCGTCGCAGTAGACACTGTAACCAACGCCTCGCTCGGGGATGATCATCATCGGCGCACTGGTCAACCTCGTCCTCAGCTCCATGAAGGCTCACTAACAAGCATCATCCCACACAAACGGGACGGCCTTCTGTGTCAGTCTGGTCAACGGTTCGGCAACTCTGGAGAGGTCCCGCATGAACCGCCTGTATTACACCTCCAGGCCTAAGAAACTGCGGACCTCGAACACTGTCCTTGGTCTCAGCCACTGTACCACTGCCTCGACCTTGGCCGGGTCAACTGAGATCCCTACTGCCGACACCACGTGTCCAAGGAATGCCACATGTGCAAGCCAGAACTCACACTTGGAAGCCTTGGCATAAAGCCGATGCTCCCGAAGTAGCTGCAACACTGTCGCCAAGTGTCGCTCGTGCTCCGCCTCTGACCAAGAGTAGATAAGGATGTCGTCGACGAACACCATCACGAACTCGTCTAGGAAAGGCCGGACGATCCTCTGCATGAGATCCATGAACGCTGCTGGTGCATTCGTCAGTCCAAACGGCATCACCACGAACTCGTATAGGCCGTACCAAGTCCGAAAAGCCGTCTTCGGGATGTCGCAATCCCGAACCCTCAACTGGTGGTAGCCGGTGCGGAGGTCGATCTTCGAGAACACTGAAGATCTTTGCAGCTGGTCAAACAAGTCGTCGATCCTCGACATCGGATACCTGTTCTTCACCGTCACCCTGTTGAGCCGCCTGTAGTCTATGCAAAGTCGAAGGGTACCATCCTTCTTCTTTGCGAACAACACTGGCGCCCCCCAGGGAGACATGCTGGGACGAATGAAGCCTCTGCTGGTCAGCTCGTCTAGCTGGGTCCTCAACTCACTCTGCTCTACTGGTGCCATCCTGAAAGTTGGGAAAGAGATCGGTACGATACCTGGTACTAGGTCGATCTTAAAATCGACCTCTCTGAGCGGTGGAAGCCCTGGCAACACCTCGGGAAACACGTCGGTGTAGTCGCACACGATCCTGGGAAAACTGCTCTGCTGCACTCCCTCAGAACCGAACATGGACAGGCTGGCCAACAAGGCTGAGAGCTCGCTGCCACGCCTCCCCACACCACAAGCAAAGGAATCGGCTGAGAACCAATCCCCCAACAACACAAACTGTGTCCCGTCGGGTGTCTAAGAAACCACCCTCCGACAATCACAGTCGGTGATAGCTCAGTATGCTGCTAACCAGTCCACACCGAGTATCACATTGAAGCTGGTCATGTCTAGCACACGCAGGTCTAGACAGACACAGAGGCCTCCAACCTCCAAAGAACAAGATCGGCAGACCCGGTCTACCCTGGCTGTGCCGCCAATCAGTGAGTCTACAGACTGTGCCACCTCTAGCCAACACGTCTCTAATCCTAGCGATGCCACACACAAGCTAGCAACATAGGAATGAGACGCCCCAGAGTCTATCAGCACATCTACTAAAGAACTAGAAAGCTGAAAGATACCTCTGAGCACGGATGGCTCTGCCGCTGCCTGCTGGAACTGCTGGTACTGCTGTGGCGGCTGGTATAGCTGCACGGTGTCCGGCTGCTCGCGCTCCGGAAGAGCAAACACACGCCCCCGCTGGCCGCCTCCACCCCTGGAGCAGCTCGGTCCAGCCCCTGACCCGCGCCCACCATTGCTTCCCTACCAGGCACCGGACCCCCCGCCTCGACTGCCCTGCGGCATAGCGCCCCGCGCTCCTCGCAGAGGACAGTCCCTACGGAAGTGTCCCGACTGCCCGCACTGGAAACAAGTCGCTGTCGCGCCACCAGGCTGCTGACCCTGGCCTCCCCCTGACGGAGCCTGCCCAGACGGCCCGGCCGTCAGGAGAAACTGGCATGCCGGACTCGGCAACTGCGGCTGGAACTGCTGCGGGCACTGTGACTGCTGCTGAAAACGTCACTGATGCCGCTGGTGCCCTCTGCCGAATCCCCCTCTGAACTGGGGTCTCTGCGGTGTGCTGGTAGAGGATACCGGTGGAACTGCTCGGTACCTCTCGTCCTGCAACTGCGCCTCCACTATGAAGGCGCAGTTCAGAACTGCCGAGTGCGTCTGGAAACGATGAGTACATGTCTGGCGCCTGATCTCCGGTCGAAGACCCCACTCGAACTGCCGTGCCCTGGCCACTGGATCTGCTGCTACTGCCTCCGCGAAACAGACCAAGTTCGTGAACCGGGTGGCATACTGCTGAACAGAGCGAGTACCCTGCAAAAGGGACTGGTACTCGCATGACAGAGCGTCACGCGTACTCTCCGAGAAGTACGCGTCCAAGAACAACGCTCTAAACTCCTCCCACGTCGGCTCCTCTCCGCCACTGGTATGCTGGGCGGTGCACCACCAGTCAAGTGCGTCCCCATGGAGCTGGAACGTCGCAAGGGTGACCCGGATCCGGTCATCCCCGACGAAGAGAGCGTCGAGAACGCGCGTGACTCCTCAGAGCCTGTCGTCCTTCGTGGTCGGATCTCCAGTCTCACCGCTGAACCTAGGCGGGTTCAGCCGCTGGAAATCCATCATGACCGCCGTCGCGGCCCGCCCGTCGATCGGGGCGAGAACCCTCTCCTCGGCGAGAAGGGTCTCCTCCCGTGCGACCGAAACCGTCGCTGGTGATGGCTCAGTCCGTCGAGCTCGTATCGCCCTAGCGGGAACCTCCCTGCTCAGTCGGGCGGGCCGACCAGATCGTGCCCCACCTCGACCGATAACCAAAGGCCAGTCTCGAACTCTCGCCATCTTCGCGATCACCAACGACAAACGAGCGTTCACTCGTCAGAAGCCGCAAAACAAAGCAACACAAACAGAAAGCGGAAAAGCATAACACATCAAAAGGAGCATGCACGGATGTTCTAAACATAGAACTAACCCATTCCACGCTCAAACTCAACCGAATCCTGATCCTAACCCTGGGATCTACAACTTATGCTCTGATACCAAGCTGTCGTGCCCCGACCCGCGAAAGCCCAACCGGGCCGGGCGACGTGAACCGGAATCTAATGAAAAACGGAAAAAATATTGGCGAGGGTTCCCTCTAACCTATTGGTCTCTCTAACAATTCATCATAAATACCCTCAATTCAAAAAACATAATTAAAGAAGCCTCGAACCACAGAATACAAAACCCAAGTAAATTTAATATACATATCCTCGGAGAGGGGAAGATTCAAATACAACATTAACACTCCCATAGGAGACTAACTAACATAGGGTATAAAGCTATAAATGATCACCACCTCTCAGACTCTGCCTGGCGTCGCCGACCAACTGCCCGGTAGGGGCCACCGAAGAGGAGCTAACGCCTGCACTGCAAAACGTAGTCCAGGTAGGAGTGAGCATAAAGCTCAGTAGGGTTCTACACTACGTCACACAGAAGGAAGAGGGAAACGCAATCATGTCGCCCTCAAGTAAGACCTGGGTGTATAAAGGGGCCCCAAAACCCCACCGGGTGTCCCTGAGGCCCACGATCATGGTCTTCCAGCCCAACTGGTCACATGTTAGGTCACACTCAGTAGTAGGAAACAACACTGTTGGCTCACAAGCAGGGAACGACACTGCATGCGGGAAATGGCACCGCTGAGTAGGCAACTCCTCTACTCAAGAGTCAGCACAGTGGGACACCGGCTACACCTCAGCATCCGACTCGAGGCCGACACGACCTCTACAATCACCAAGCAACAGGTGTACCAGTCATCTAAGCCTATCATCAAGTTTGACTGGACACCACAATTCGAACCGGGTCCAAACTACCCAACCCCAGTCCTAGGGCTAAATCCGAGCTTCCAGCCTCGGGACGGCGACCCACAGATCGCCCACACCCTAACCATGCAACTAATGCACAACAGAGAATGCATGCTATGAACATACACATATAAGAGGTAAGCATGCAACAGTATGATAAAAGCAACATACAAGTCTAATAAGATCGCTGCAGCGGTACTACCAACTGCTGCCAGCCAATTCGCAGCGGGTCCCGGCATTACGATGGTACCGCGACCGTCAACCACGGACTCCTGCAACGTGAAGCAACCCCGAAAACTTCGATAAACAGTAAAATATAATATTATATGTTTCGAACATATAGTATTATTTAAATCACTAAAATCCTCTACTTAGAGGCTAATTGACCCGTCGATCCGATGTCCAAACGACGTTGGATTCGAGATCCAACTTAGACATCAGTAGATCAACATGCTGAGATGAACATATCCAAAATCGGAAAACATCTAACGGCTAGATTAACGGAAAAACACTAATCAAAACCGCTAATCAAACTAACTTACCATTACTTGCTGCAACGCAGCCCACCCGTACGAAATTCATAACAAATCGTAGGAAAATCAGACATTTATGAAATCAATTGGGTCTGAGAGTAGATTCAAAGATCTACAACTCTTATGTTCATCATAACCCAAGAACATGCACGTACCGATCGAAAAACTCGTCGTAAACAGCCTGTTCTTCAAGAACAGCAAAAACCGAAAAATCCGAGATTAAACATGCTTAAATCCTACTAAAATCTCAACCAAAGCTTATGAAACTTACAACAGAAATTACACTAAGCAAGAGGCATCCAAAAACACCAAGAACAACAAGATCTAACGGCTAGATCAAGAGAAAGCCCCTAAACTAACTCAGGTAGGTAGAAACCTACCGGAAACACTAATCCTCGGCTGATTCCCCGCTAACCAGTCACCAACCCAGCTTCAAACCACACCAGGGATCTTCCTCACGCCACCACGGATCCAACGAGCCTTCAAAAGCTCAAAACGGTGGCCGGAGGAGGGAGAACAGAGAAGAAGAAGAAGGCTACCAGAAAACAGGGGAAGCAGAGCCGTGGGAAGAAGAAAGAAGAAGGAAGAAGGAGAAGGAGAAGAGGAAGAAGAGGAAGGAGAAAAGCCGGGGAATGAGGGGAAAAGCGGGAGGAGAGGAGAGAAAGTCCTCTCTCCCTCTGATAGTGGAGTGCGACGGCCAACGGCGGCCGTCCTCTCAAAGATCACCGCCAAGACTTTCTGGCACAGAAGGATCGATCTTCTTCTCAAGGAAGATCGATCTCCTTAGGAAGGAAGATCGATCCCAAGCAAGGAAGATTGATCTTCTTGCCCAGAAACACAAACTCGGGCTAAAACACAAGCCCAAGCTCGGATCTTCCGATCCCGGGTCCACCTAACCATTCTAATCAAACACTAACACCAAACACGGTCAGTGTGTGCACACGTGGGTGTGGAACAAACCGACAATGCATAATTGACCAAATTGCCCTTGCGGTCTACAACGAGCCACAGGGGTAGAGGGGGAGGTCCTCACAAGCTTGGTCCTGGTTTGAGTCAGCAGTGCCATTTCCAGCCAGCTGTGCCGATTCCCTGCTTGTGAGTCAGCAGTGTTGGTTCCTGCTTATTGAGTGTGACTCATTATGTAACCAATTCTTCTGGAAGATCATGATCGTGGACCTCAGGGACACGCGGTGGGGTTATGGGACCTCCATATACACCCAGGCTTTACTAGAGGGTGACACTGTTGTGTTTCCCTCTTCCTTGTGTGTGTCGTAGTGTAGTTTTCCTGCCGAGCTTAGTGCTCACTCCTAGCCCCGCTACATTTTGCAGGTGCAAGCGTTAGCTTCTCTTCGGTGGCCCCTACAGGGCAGCTAGTCGGCGGTGCGGCGGCGCCAGACGGAGTCTGAGGAGTAGTGATCATTTACAGCTTTTAAACCCTTTTGCTAGTTAGTCTCCTACGGGAGTATATATGTTTGTACTGGATCTTGCCCTCTTCGAGGTTATGTATTTTATTACACTTTGAGTTTGTAATCTTCAGTTGAGGCTTCGATAATCCAATTGTAGTTTGTTAAAATTGAGGGCTTATGATGAATTGTTTAGGGAGACCAATAGGTTAGAGGGAACCCTCGTCAAATTTTCCGTGATTTGTTAGGTTTCGGTTCGAGTCGCCCGGTCCGGTTGGGCTTTCGCGGGTCGGGGCGCAACAGGTGCTCTCTCTCTCTCTCTCCCTCCCGTATCCCTCTCTCTCACTTCACCACGTCAACGAAAACTAGCCCACGTCAGCGAAAACCAGTAAAAATAGACTGAATACCAATCAAATTGAGCACAATGACTGGTTTTGCCGTTAAAATGTGTAACGGCGTTGGATGATGAGTTTATAGTACACTATTATATAACTTGGAGCATTTTTTGATAATTTTGAAAGTACATTGTACTAAACTGCAAAGTTGGGAAACTACAGGGTCCTGAACTGTTTTTTGGCTTTTAAAATTCGATAAATACTGAAAATTTTAAAGTTATATACCTTATTTCAGTTCGGTTTTATATTGTAGAGTAAAAAACTACAAATTATTTTGGTTTTTTCAGTTCGGTTCGGTTTTTGTATGAATTCGGTTCGGTTTTTAAATTAGTATACCAAATTAATTTGGTTTGGTTTTATGCACTAATTCGATTCAATTTTGAAATTATGTATCGAAAAAATTTCGGTATTTCGGTATTTCAGTTCGGTATTTACAGAAAACTCACGCCTAACTTCGGGGCGTTTGGTTGCGTGAATCATTGATGCAGGTGCATCGTGGGATGCATGCATCGGCCATCTGATACTGGTGTTTGGTTTGCCTTTGAGATCATATGATTATTCATATAAAGTTCATATAATGATGCAATAAAGTTAAATTTTAATATACATATTAAAATATTATATTATTTTAATCTCAATAATATATATATATATTATTGAGATAAAGTTCACATAATGATGCAATAAAGTTAAATTTTAATATACATATTAAAATATTATATTATTTTAATCTCAATAATATATATATTTCTCAATAATATATATATACTACTCATATAAAATTCACATAATAATGCAATAAAGTTAAATTTTAATATATTAAAATATTATATTATTTTAATCTCAATAATATATATATATTGACATAATGCTGTGAATATATATATTAAAATTATATTATATTATATTTGGTTTGCTTATGGGTCAATGTCGGGTTCGCCGTGAAAGCTCGCGCGTGGGTGTATCGTTTTGACTGTTTTATACGATGCATGAAATCAGTTGAAAATTCATCGTGTGATTCATACGTCATGTGACGTGACAGACGGATTAAATAGTGGATCGAAGTATCAGGTGTGCGCGATGCATCCGAACCAAACAGGGGATTGCCCTGATGCAACCAAACCAAACTGCCCCTTCGCCTCGTTATAAACCCTCACCTCCTCTCTTCCCACCCGCCGTTCTCGCTCTCTCTATCGCTCTCGCTCTCGCTCTCTATCCCTTCACAGCAGACATTTCAATCCCCTCATAGAGGTGATGACGACGCCAAATCCATCAACGCCGGCGGATCTGGCCGCCTCCGGCATGTTCATGCCGGCGCAGTCGATGGGCAGCGTCTTGTGCTGCATCTGCGGAGTCCGGATGGAGCCCAACCCGGCGTACATGTGCGCCCGATGCCTCCGCTCCCGAGTCGACATCACGGAGGGCCTCCCCCGCCACGCCGCCCTCGTCTACTGCCCGGAGTGCCGGTCATGGCTTCAGCCCCCTCGCTCCTGGATCCGCGCCGAACTCGAGTCCCCCGAACTCCTCGCCCTCTGCCTCCGCCGCCTTAAGCCGGTTCTCTGCCGCCTCGTCCGTCTCGTCCACGCCGAGTTCATCTGGACCGAGCCCCACTCTAAACGGATCAAAGCTAAGCTCCGGGTCCAGCGCGAGGCCGTCCACGGCGCTATCCTCGAGCAGCCCCATGTCGTCGAGTTCACCCAGCAGGACCTGCTGTGTGACCCGTGCGCGCGGATGCAGGCCTCCCCCGACCAGTGGATCGCCGCCGTCCAGCTTCGCCAGCACGTCCCCCACCGCCGCACGTTCCTCTTCCTCGAGCAGCTCATCCTCCGGCACGGAGCCGCCGCACGCGCCCTTCGGATTAAGGATTCCACTGCCGGTCTAGACTTCTTCTTCTCTTCTCGTTCCCACGCGCTCAAGTTCGTCGACTTCGTTTCGGCCGTCACCCCTGTCCGGTCCCGCTCCGATAAGCAACTTGTCTCCCATGACTCAAAGTCCAATGTTTACAACTACAAGCACACCTTCTCCGTCGAAATATGTCCGATTTGCCGTGAGGACCTCATCTGCCTCCCGCCTAAGGTATCCAATAGCCTCGGCAACCTCGGTCCCATTGTCATCTGCACTAAGGTCAGCAATTCCATCCTCCTCCTCGATCCCAACACCCTCCGCACTGCCTACCTCGATGCCAACCAGTACTGGAGGACCCCCTTCAAGGCCCTCCTCTCCAGCCGCCAGCTGGTGGAGTACATGGTGCTCGACGTGAAGGAGAAGACGCCTGAGGTGTCTGTGGCTGAATCCAGGTACGCCGTCGCACGCATGGAGGTGGCACGAATGTCAGACCTTGGGAGCAATGATACCCGGTTTGATATCAAGACCCATCTTGGCCATCTCTTGAAAGAGGGGGATATCGTGCTTGGCTATGACCTCTATGGAGCTAATAGCAATGATATTGAGATTGAGAAGTACAAGGGCCTCGAGCTGCCTTATGCCATACTGATGAAGAAGAGCTATGAGGAAAAGAGGCAGAAGACCCGTGGAAAGCCACGAGCTTGGAAGCTTAAGAGGATGAACACGGAGGTGGACAATACCACAAGAGGCAGGGCTGATGAGGACAAGAGGAGCAATGAATATGAAGAGTTCTTGAATGAATTGGAGGAGAATCCAGAGCTCACGCTTGACATATCGCTCTACCGGGATAAAAATTATCAGCGGTCGGAGATGGCATCCACAGTCGGTGATGATTCCATGCCATTGGAAGAGATGCTTGCTCAACTCGAACTCAAGGATGAGGACGATGACGAGAATGGGGATGAGAGTGATGCTGATAGCATGGTGGAGTGAATTGCAACCCGCATAGTCTATCAGTCAATCAATATGTTGCCTTTGGTGATAGTTTTGAATTCAATTAGCAATGTGGTTAAATTTCCATAAATTTCTAATTGCATTTTCTGCTCCATGACTTGTACCTTGGGTGCTTTGCAGTGGGAATAAGCAGGCAATTGTGTGAGATTGACAATTTAGGAATTTAAGGGGAGTCTTTCATTGCTAAAGCATTTATTAGTGTCATGCTGTTGTAATTTGCCTCTTGTGAGATGGATAAATAGCAATTCTCTAAAGGAAGTAATAAGCTGGTTCTAAGGGAGATTTCTCATATCTCCTTGTGCTCTTGGGGAATAGCATTTGCTCCTCCTCTATGAAACCTTTTTATGTGGCTTTTACGTACAATGATTAACATTAACAAAAACTTTGAATAAAAGTTACAATTGAAGAAATAATCCTTTAGCCTATGATGTGATCATTTTGGTATTAGAAAAATGTCAAAGTATTTGATTTTCTCTGAAAGGTATAGTAAAGTGATCTGATACGTTGATTCCTACTATATTTTTGAAGTTCTTCTAGGAGAAGCTACAAATCAGGTAAAGGAATTGTTTTTAATATTCTTAAAATGTCGACTATCGGCAGAGTAGCTGAGGAAAGCCGAAGCATTCGGTTTATCGATCGCAGGAAAAAAAAAACTGAAATCTTAAATACCTCAACTCCCCAATATACACCCGTCAAGTGCTCAAATTCTCAACCACGCCATTCCTCACGACTCCACGTTCCAGCATAGCAGTGTCATGCGTAATTCACAAACAATGCTAGGAGTATTTCGGGAACTAAAGTCCCTTGACCAGGTGAGCCTTCTAAAATCTCAACGGAAGCCCAACCCCACGGGTATCTCTCACGCCCGTAGCTGGCGACCTCTAACGCTCCGCTTCCCATCGCCGGTAAGTTTCCTCTTCCTATTATTCCTAGGGTTTGGTGTCTCTCGTGTTGAATTCCCGCAAAGATCAGTTCAGAATCAATGAGAACTTGCTCGAGAGATTTGCTATGTTCCCTATCTCGGCTTTGGCGATACGATTCAAGAGTAATAATCCAATTTCCTTTCCCTCCATATTCCAGGTTCGGCTTGCTTCAAGACAGGTGAGATCCATGCATTTGTGGGGCATCGATCTCAGTTGGCAACTCGTCGGAATCGTGATCACTTGAATCGCCACGCATCTTTATCTATCCGCTCTGAGCTCAGGTATGGGATGCATGTGAATTCGATATATCTAACATTCCCTCGCAAGAATTCTTTATTTTCCTCATCGAGTCTGCTGTGGGAATGATGATTTATATGCAACGATGTATTACTTCTCGGTAGTGCGGTAAAATTTTGGTACTATAAGAATTGCTTGGGACACAAAATTAACCTCACTCTAGAGAAAGTTCCGAACAGCCATTTGAGTGTTGAATATTGTTTTAGGTGATGAATATAGATGGAGATGATTGGCACTTTGTTCTGTCACAAGACACGACACTTTGGTCGTCATGAACATATAATTTTGTTTATCGCATCAATTATTCTTTTTAGAGATTCCTTCACTCTATTTGTTCTCAGTTTTGCATGCCGATGATTTGTGATTCCATAGGCTGCCAGCAGCTTTTAACCTTGGAAGGGACCAGTAAATCACTGAATGATGTGTTAAAAGGAGATGAAGGAATTTGAACACATGCAAAAATCCAAAAGTGTACTGCTAGTATCTGAGTTGGGCCTTGTGTTTTCCAATTCACCCTATGATGGTGCTCCAGCAGTTTGGTCTTATCTAGATCGTGGGCAAAATTACCATTTATTCAGCTGCATTATCTCCTGTACTCAAGACAGCTGAATCATGCCCGACAAGAATTCAGCATTTATGATATTGATATGGAGTGCCAATCTTCATTGTTGTACTGTCTTTCAGTGCTATATCAGTATATTGCTTACTATTTATGTGTTCTCAAGATTTCATAATGTATGTTGACGTTGCTGTAATTTATAACTTATTTTCGTTGCAGTGATGTGTCTAGGGGTGGTGGGAGTGGTGATTTCTTTGCTGATTTCATTTTAGGAGTAGCTGTGTTTGGAACTTTAGCCTATGTGTTTGCTCCACAGGTCAGTAGTTCTTGTCAAAGTAAAGGTTCATAGTTTTCTTGATTTAGGGATTACTAGAGCTTTGCTAATGTAGCCATGTTTGTCAACTGTTACTTTATCTGTATTTAGGAGAATGTGTCAATGCTACAAAATACAATCTGAAAAAGTTATAATGATCTTTTTTTGCCTCGAGATGTTTGCAAGTGGGAACAGTTGTGCGAGTTAAATTTTTGGCAAATGCGGTCCTGAAAAGCAAGACAGAAGTTCTTTACTAATAGCTGAATTGTGAATAATCGTTTAGAAAAGTGAGGATAACTATTTGAAGATATCATTTATATCTTTTCTTGGCAGCAAGCTCTTTCTTAAGCTAAGTAATTTGAAAGTTTGGATCATTTTGTTTAAGCAATGCCATTAAATCTTCATTAAGTAGTCAAACTCTATTGTTCTATAGAGAACCCAAGGTTCTCTTCGTATATGACATCTTGGAAAATTCGCATACCTCATGAGCAGTCATCCTTGATCACATTCAATTGTTTGTGATTGTCAATTAGTCTACTATCAATTAGCGAGTGCTTATCTTTCTAATTAATCTCCTCAAAACTTCATGAATTTTAGATACCAATTTCTGATTACTTGACAACTTCATCAATCGTGTTTGCTATATCTCGATTTGTGCTGTCTGACATTCTTGATTGGCTTGCTGATGTATGATGCCATTAATATTTTAGTTCTGTTTACTGTTTTTTGCCAATTTCAACCCTTGTGCTCATGGAATCTTTCATGGTTGTAGTGCCTTCAGCCTCCAGAAAAGCTTGCTCTATGTGGACTTGATCCTCTTAGACTTAATCGTCCTGATCGGTTGCAGGACAACAGTAACACAAAACTTGTCAACATTCTAAAGGTCAATCTTTTTGCCTCAGAGGCTTGTATCATTTCTTTGCAAATTAGATAATATTGCAGCCCTCCTGATGATTCTAGTCTATGCTTATTAAGGAGTATACATCGGTCAGTTTGGTCGTGGGCTTTCGATTTCAATCCATGCAATGGCCTGTAAAGTTTAAACTGTCTCATGTTTTTGTTCAGTAGACTAAGATGGTATATTGAATATATTATTCCGCAGGAGGAGAATTTTCGAAATTCTGACCTCTATTTGTTTTGTATGGACTACCTATAATAATACCAGAGTAGACCTTAGTGAAACAAACTGTTTGGCAAAGGCACAAAGTGACTATCTGGTCATTGACATTCATTAGATGATGTAACCATCTAAAGCACAAGTAAGATGCCATTTTAATACCTAATATGAGATGAATTTGGCATGATTTGGCTTTGTGGTTACTGAAAAGGTGCCGTGATGATGATCATATGCATGGCGCATTCAAGAATTTTTTTTGAGCTGAAAAATGTTATAATGCACTTTGAATGCACCAAATTACCCGGTGCAAATGTACGGAAAATGGTAAGCCAAGACAGAGGAATCATGCTCACATTACTGTATACCGAGATTGTATTAAGTACTTTTATGCATATGCTAACTAAATGTGAACCCTCTAATATTAGCATGCAAAGGAGTTTACTATGCTAATGTGTGTTTGTGCTTTCTACCTATCTGCTTATACTTTCTTTTAGTGAAGTCTTTTGCCTTTTACTATGTATTCCCAGGGTGGTATTGTTTACTCCAATAAGGTGGTAATAATGTCAATGATTCATTCGAGAGATACGGCTATACGGCTCTCTACAATTTAAACCATGGGTTGGA
This sequence comes from Narthecium ossifragum, assembly GCA_963920575.1. Taxonomy (NCBI): domain Eukaryota; kingdom Viridiplantae; phylum Streptophyta; class Magnoliopsida; order Dioscoreales; family Nartheciaceae; genus Narthecium; species Narthecium ossifragum. The sequence goes on from OY986973.1 coordinate 3,973,915, forward strand.
ATCCACATTAGCCATTCATAAGTGAGTCATCTGTACTCCTATCCTGCCTGTCTGTCCTAGAGAATTGTATTAAGTGTATTCATTAGTGTATGCTACTAGGGAAAAACTGGTAATTGCTCCTTATGGAATTGATGGCGCGACTTGGGACCCTTCCTCGGACAAATTTCTCCCTAGAAAGTATTCAACAGACAATATTGAAGGAAAAACTGCTTGCAAAGTTGCATTGATGCACCGGCTTGGGTTCTCTCGACGTTTATCTGCAATTGTATGTGGTGGATAAACTAATTTTACTGTGCATTCTTTGGTTTTGCCTGATTACACACTGCTTCTAGATAAGGGACTATCTTGTCTTAGATATCTGTTGCGGGTAAGTCTTCCTTGTTAACCGAAACATGAAGCCCTTAGTCATGTGGGTTCCTAGGATATCTACCACTTTCTTCAAGCCTCCCTAATTTTGCTCTGCTAATAATTTCGAAATAGAAACAAATTTAGTTTATGGTAAATGTCATATATGAGAGAACTTGATAGAACCAAATGAAGCCAGACAGAACGACACAGATAGAGGATGACAGTATTGGTAGGCAAGTGTGAAAAAAAGCACATGAGTGCATAGTGTTAGTGGTTAAGGCTTATTGGCTCGTGCGTGAGGTGTTGGGTTCAAATCCTCTATGTTTGGACTTCATGGTTGTATGGATATTTGCCCAACCTAAGCCAGGGAAAAAGGCTTTCTTTAAAAAATAAAAAAAGAAACGTGAGGGTGAGTGAAGAAATGTGCCCAGGTAGATCGTGTAAAGCTTGTTAGTTGCAGAAGCTTCTATGTGGTTACATTGCTTTTAGTTTCTTGTGTGACCTTTAATATTTTCTTACTGTCGTTTCAATGTTCTTTTGAGTTCAGGCAAGAATTAATGAATATTTCAGTGGGAGCTAAGATGTCATCTTTTAGTCTTATGGAGGATTTAAGTGTCAAAAGTCTAAGCTAAGAACTTGATGGAAATTAGTACTATTCATTTTGTGAAAACGCTGAACTTTTGCCATCCCTTTATTTAGCCTACAAATGATATTGATGAATATTCTCAAATCGCAATTTCATAACAGACCTTCCTATCAATTTTAAGTTTTAAAGTTATTTTATTTCTTTGAGCTGACTAAATAGTGGTTTGATTCGGCCGAGCTGGCATTGTGCTATTTCACTTTATGTGTTAATAATTGCCGCTAACTTTAATGATATTACTTACAGTTTGGAAAGCTAACAATAGGTTTCTTCAGGTCGGATGCATCTACTCTGAAATTTCAGAAGTTGACATGGCAAGTCTGGAAGCAACTATTCTGTATGCTTCGAGAAAGGGTGCTCAGGTTTACTTAATAGTAGCTTTGATGGCTTGAAAGTTAAAACTTTGGTGTGGAAGGGTTTTTATGTCATCTGTAATTAGAGTAGCTCTAAATTGGTTGAAATTAGTTCGTCTTCATGGGACTCAAGGCACCATCTGCAAACACACCTTTGCAGGCATTTCAAGATGAACTTCAGGTAACTGTGAGCTTTTAATACCTGAAATTCAGAATAGATGCGACCTCTTGGCCTATATTATGTCCATGCCTTGGGGTAAAATTTTCTTCTTGAATCCCAATGATTTTGTGTATACTGTCTTTGCAGGCTAACAATATTAGATTTATAAACAAGTATGATGAAGCCTTGGCACACTTGATCCTTGCAGGCTCAGATATCATGGTATGCTCGTCCTTTCACGATCCTATGCTGCAAATACCAGTAAGCCATGCAGCATATCTCTTGAATGATTATTTACCAGATAAGGTGCAGGGCTATAAATACCAGCAAGCCATGCAGCGAATCTCTTATCTGCATTGTTTAGCATTTTCAATCTCCATTGGAAAAGTTACCCTTGCCATGCTGCATCTTGCTGAAGCCGTAGTTCGTTTGGTGTTGAAGCAGTTTAATTTGATCAGGCAAATATGTTTTCTTCGTGACATTTTTTAACAAGTATGCACTGGAAATCTTAACCTCATTGGCATGAAGGAGAGAGGCAAAGTGCTCAACAGCTTCCACATTTACGTCCACGGGTTTTTTCTGGTTGCTATTTGCATCTTTCTGAAGTTTACGAATTAAGTGTGAAAAGAGGGAGCATACAAAGATACTGACCTTTGAAGTATTTTATCACTTAAAAGGTTTTATTTGGTTTGTTGTAGCTTATTTTGGTTCAACTGGGTAGACTGAGTAATCCCTTTTTTGGTTTATTTACTCTTATCTTCTTTTAGCATTCCGAAATTAATAGCCTTACTTCATAATATGAGCAGCTTAAGGCCATCAAGTATGGGTCTGCAACAGTGGGAGTGGTGATTTCTTTGCTGGTTTCATTTTAGGAGGAGCTGTGTTTGGAACTTTAGCCTATGTGTTTGCTCCACAGGTCAGTAGTTCTTGTCAAAGTAAAGGTTCATAGTTTCCTAGATTTAGGGATTACTAGAGCTTTGCTAATGTAGCCATGTTTGTAAACTGTTGCTTTATCTGTATTTAGGAGAATGTGTCAATGCTACAAAATACAATCCGAAACAGTTATAATGATCTTTTTTTTGCCTCGTGATGTTTGCAAGTGGGAACAGTTGTGCGAGTTAAATTTTTGGCAAATGCGGTCCTGAAAAGCAAGACAGAAGTTCTTTACTAATTAGCTGAAGTATGAATAATCGTTTAGAAAAGTGAGGATAACTATTTGAAGATATCATTTATATCTTTTCTTGGCGGCAAGCACTTTCTTAAGCTAAGTAATTTGAAAGTTTGGATCATTTTGTTTAATCAATGCCATTAAATCTTCATTAAGTAGTCAAACTCTATTGTTCTATAGAGAACCCAAGGTTCTCTTGGTATATGAGATCCTGGAAAATTCGCATACCTCATGCGGAGCAGTCATCCTTGATCACAATCAATTGTTTGTGAATGTCAATTAGTCTAGTATCAATTAGAGAGTGCTTATCTTTCTAATTAATCTCCTCAAAACTTCATCAATTTTAGATATTCTTAATCTGTTCAGAAAAAAAAACATATGACAGTCCAAGTACCGCAATGGACGGCATCCTTATATACATAGTGCTTACCGGGCCGAAAATGTTCTAACTCCATGAATCAGCCCACTAACGTACACTAGGAGTCTGCTCCCCTTGGAGGTTGGCAACTTCGTCTCGTCTTAAACCCTCACCTCTCTAACCACCCGCCGTTCTCGCTCTCGCCCTCGCTCTCTATCCCTTCCCATCAAACATTTCAATCCCCTAATAGAGATGATGATGACGCCAAATCCATCAACGCCGGCGGATCTGGCAGCCTGCGGGATGTTCATGCCGGCGCAGACGATGGGTAGCGTTTTGTGCTGCATCCGCGGAGTCCGGATGGAGCCCAACCCGGCGAACATGTGCGCCCGATGCCTCCGCTCCCGAGTCGACATCACGGAGGGCCTCCCCCGCCACGCCGCCCTCGTCTACTGGCCGGAGTGTCGGTCATGGCTCCAGCCCCCTCACTCCTGGATCCGCGCCGAACTCGAGTCCCCCAAACTCCTCTGGTAACTTGGTATATGTTTTAGTCTGCGAGTATTCGTTAGATTTTGTTTGCCTATGAGGATGGAAAGGACTCGTGCTTTCAAACAAAACATAGCATATCCTCGCTCTGAGTTTGATCAATTAGAGCTGCGGACTTTCACCACTATTTTCATCCTATTCTCTGGCTTAAGAGTACAATGCTAGTGGATGTAAAAGTATAACTTCTCAAGCATTTTCAACCATTTCAGAAGCATCACATTATGCTTTGGTGGAAAACCATGTGGTGCAGGCATTTCATTTTGAGAAAGTGGGACCATTCTTTTTGATCTTTTGACACTAAAGTCTCATAATTTCCTATATGATTCTTTCAGGGTCTTGGAGGTACTCGAGTATTGTTCACATGCCAGGAGTTGACTTCTCAGGTAAACTATTAAATCAGCTGACAGCAGCTTTCTTCTTCATCACACTCTCATTTTGACACAAATGGCACGTCCTTGGCCTGTAGAAGGAATTCAGATTTAAAAGTACACTGGTAATTAGGTAACAGAAGTGACTCGTGGAGACGAAGACCAATTGTATCGTGCTTTAGTTGAATCTGCGATTTTCAAATTTTAATTGAATTCCATCAACCAAGGTCTAAAAGAGTTATAATGCTTATGAAGGAATTTAAACTTTGAGTTAATCTCCCTCCTTAAAGACCAATAATATGAACTTTTTTCTTGAGTCATGTCAATATCCTAACATTTCTGGTCAGTAATTTTTTATGTACCGTCAATGGGTCATCTTGTTTTAGGCACCCATCAGAATGTGTCACCTTAACATTCATTTAGGTATTGGGAGCTTCCTTTTTCCTTGCTCACAATTTTTTCAGAGCAAGTTCAATGGAGAGGAAGAATTAAAATTTGACCATGTCAAAGCAACTTTGCTGGAGAAAGGGATTGGGAAGGGCCTAAGAGGCAAGGACTGCTGTACCAGTGGACGTGTTTGCCAGTCTTTGGCTGGCATGGATACTGTGTTCAAAACATTGAACCTGAGTTGGACAGAAATATACTTGATACAAACGCCGAGCCAAGTATGTATATCGTGCTGGTATATTATCGGCATGGTTCGTATCAGGTGGCAGACACAATGCTGCTGGGCACAGTAAACCTCGAACGACCTATTCTTGCTCAATGAGTAAGAAATGATGTTTCGTGAATGCTCATGAAGAACAAAGCTTTGTCAATGAGAAAAAAGTGTGTGAATGTTCATGGACGTCTGATGAAATGTGAGCAGCAGATATTTTAAAATATCTTTCCATCTTCAAAGGTTGCTTATTATGGATTCAATGGTCACAGTCATGGGGATATTTTAGGTCTCATCCCATATTCAGTACATGAATATGGGAACAAATATTGGTATCTCTGGGGACAATGTTATCTTCTTGATCTTGCAAACTTCAAACTTTGCGCAGTAATATAACCTCATTAAGTTAGCTTGTTTTCACAAGGGTTGAACATTCTTCGGCATTGTCTCAATTTTGTCTATTCACGATCTTACCTTAGTGACTATTGTTATTTCGAAGTGGAAAACAATTTTGGTAGTTAAGAAGACTAGAAATAATGTTGCTGAACCAGTACAACTGGGAAGGAAATGCAACAGGGCCTCCTCAAATCTTTGTTACCAATTTCTGATTACTTGACAACTTCATCAATCGTGTTTGCTATATCTCGATTTGTGCTGTCTGACATTCTTGATTGGCTTGCTGATGTATGATGCCATTAATATTTTAGTTCTGTTTACTGTTTTATGCCAATTTCAACCCTTGTGCTCATGGAATCTTTCATGGTTGTAGTGCCTTCAGCCTCCAGAAAAGCTTGCTCTATGTGGACTTGATCCTCTTAGACTTAATCGTCCTGATCGGTTGCAGGACAACAGTAACACAAAACTTGTCAACATTCTAAAGGTCAATCTTTTTGCCTCAGAGGCTTGTATCATTTCTTTGCAAATTAGATAATATTGCAGCCCTCCTGATGATTCTAGTCTATGCTTATTAAGGAGTATACATCGGTCAGTTTGGTCGTGGGCTTTCGATTTCAATCCATGCAATGGCCTGTAAAGTTTAAACTGTCTCATGTTTTTGTTCAGTAGACTAAGATGGTATATTGAATATATTATTCCGCAGGAGGAGAATTTTCGAAATTCTGACCTCTATTTGTTTTGTATGGACTACCTATAATAATACCAGAGTAGACCTTAGTGAAACAAACTGTTTGGCAAAGGCACAAAGTGACTATCTGGTCATTGACATTCATTAGATGATGTAACCATCTAAAGCACAAGTAAGATGCCATTTTAATACCTAATATGAGATGAATTTGGCATGATTTGGCTTTGTGGTTACTGAAAAGGTGCCGTGATGATGATCATATGCATGGCGCATTCAAGAATTTTTTTTGAGCTGAAAAATGTTATAATGCACTTTGAATGCACCAAATTACCCGGTGCAAATGTACGGAAAATGGTAAGCCAAGACAGAGGAATCATGCTCACATTACTGTATACCGAGATTGTATTAAGTACTTTTATGCATATGCTAACTAAATGGGAACCCTCTAATATTAGCATGCAAAGGAGTTTACTATGCTAATGTGTGTTTGTGCTTTCTACCTATCTGCTTATACTTTCTTTTAGTGAAGTCTTTTGCCTTTTACTATGTATTAAGTACTTTCTTTTAGTAAAGGTTCATAGTTTCCTAGATTTAGGGATTACTAGAGCTTTGCTAATGGAGCCATGTTTGTAAACTGTTACTTTATCTGTATTTAGGAGAATGTGTCAATGCTACAAAATACAATCTGAAGCAGTTATAATGATCTTTTTTTTGCCTCGTGATGTTTGCAAGTGGGAACAGTTGTGCGGTCCTGAAAAGCAAGACAGAATTTCTTTACTAATTAGCTGAAGTGTGAATAATCGTTTAGAAAAGTGAGGATAACTATTTGAAGATATCATTTATATCTTTTCTTGGCAGCAAGCACTTTCTTAAGCTAAGTAATTTGAAAGTTTGGATCATTTTGTTTAAGCAATGCCATTAAATCTTCATTAAGTAGTCAAACTTTATTGTTCTATAGAGAACCCAAGGTTCTCTTGGTATATGACTGGAAAATTCGCATACCTCATGCGGAGAAGTCATCCTTGATCACAATCAATTGTTTGTGAATGTCAATCAGTCTACTATCAATTAGAGAGTGCTTCTCTTTCTAATTAATCTCTTCAAAACTTCATCAATTTTAGATATTCTTAATCTGTTCAGAAAAAAAAAACATATGAGTACCGCAATGGACGGCATCCTTATATACATAGTGCTTACCGGGCCGAAAATGTTCTAACTCCAAGAATCAGCCCACTAACGTACACTAGGAGCCTGCTCCCCTTGGAGGTTGGCAACTTCGTCTCATCTTAAACCCTAACCACTCTAACCACCCGCCGTTCTCGCTCTCGCCCTCGCTCTCTATCCCTTCCGATCAAACATTTCAATCCCCTAATAGAGATGATGACGACGCCAAACCCATCAACGCCGACGGATCTGGCCGCCTTCGGGATGTTCATGCCGGCGCAGACAATGGGCAGCGTTTTGTGCTGCATTTGCGGAGTCCGGATGGAGCCCAACCCGACGAACATGTGCGCCCGATGCCTCCGCTCCCGAGTCGACATCACGGAGGGCCTCCCCCGCCACGCCGCCCTCGTCTACTGGCCGGAGTGTCGGTCATGGCTCCAGCCCCCTCACTCCTGGATCCGCGCCGAACTCGAGTCCCCCAAACTCCTCGCCCTCTGCCTCCGCCGCCTTAAGTCGGTTCTCTCCCGCCTCGTCCACGCCGAGTTCATCTGGACCTTGCCCCACTCTAAAGGGATCAAAGCTAAGCTCCGGATCCAGCGCGAGGCCGTCCACGACGCTATCCTCGAGCAGCCCCATGTCGTCGAGTTCACCCAGCAGGACCGGCTGTCTGACCCGTGCGCACGGATGCAGGCCTCCCCTGACCAGTGGATCGCCGCCGTCCAGCTTCACCAGCATGTCCCCCACCGCCGCACGTTCCTCTTCCTCGAGCAGCTCATCCTCTGGCACGGAGCCGCCGCACGCGCCCTTCGGATTAAGGATTCCACTGCCGGTCTAGACTTCTTCTTCTCTTCTCGTTCAAGTTGGTTGACTTCATTTCGACCGTCACCCCTGTCCTGTCCTCCTCCGATAATCAACTTGTATCCCATGACTCAAAGTCCAATGTTTACAACTACAAGCACACAATCTCCGTCGAAATATGTTCGATTTGCGGTGAGGCTATCAGGTAAAGTCCAATGAAATATGCATTTTACAGAGCATTTAAGACCTTGGGTGCTCTGCAGTGGCAAGAAGCAGGTAATTGTGTGAAATTGATAGTTTAGAAATTTAAGGGGAGTCTTTCACTGCTAAAGCATGTATTAGTGTGATGATGTTGTATTTTGTATGTTGTGAGATGGATAAATAGCATGCCTCCAAAGGAAGTAATAAGCTGGTTCAAAGGGAGATTGTTCATATCTCCTTGTGCTCTTGGGGATTAGCATATGCGCCTCCTCTGTGAAGCCTTTTTATGTGGCCTTTACGTACAATGATTAACAAAAACTTTCAATAAAGGTTACAACTGAAGAAATCATCCTTTAGCCTATGATGTGATCATTTTGGTATTTGAGAAATGTCAAAGTATTTGATTTTCTCCGAGTATGAAAGGTCTGGTAAAGTGATCATTTTGGGCTTATCTTTCTAATTAATCTCCTCAAAACTTCATGAATATTAGATATTCTTAGAATGTTAAAGAAAAAACATCTGACAATTCAAATACCACAATGGACGGCATCCTTATAATCATAGTGTTTACTAGGCTGAAAAAGTTCTCACTCCATGAATCAGCCCACTGACGTAAACTAGGACCCAGCTGCCTTTGGATGTCTGCAACTTCGCCTCGCCTTAAACCCTCACCTCTCTAACCACCCTCCGTTCTTGCTCTCGCCCTCGCTCTCTATACCTTCCCGTCAAACATTTCAATCCCTTAATAGAGATGATGGCGACGCCAAATCCATCAATGCCGGCTGATCTGGCCGCCTTCGGGATATTCATGCCGGCGCAGATGATGGGCAGCGTTTTGTGTTGCATTTGCGGAGTCCGGATGGAGCCCAACCCGGCGAACATGTGGGCTCGATGCCTCCGCTCCCGAGTCGACATCACGGAGGGCCTCCCCCGCCACGCCGCCCTCGTCTACTGGCCGGAGTGTCGGTCATGGCTCCAGTCCCCTCACTCCTGGATCCGCGCCGAACTCGAGTCCCCGAAACTCCTCGCCCTCTGCCTCCGCCGCCTTAAGTCGGTTCTCTCTCGCCTCGTCCACGCCGAATTCATCTGGACCTTGCCCCGCTCTAAACGGATCAAAGCTAAGCTACGGGTCCAGCGCGAGGCCGTCCACGGCGCTATCCTCGAGCAGCCCCATGTCGTCGAGTTCACCCAGCAGGACCGGCTGTGTGACCCGTGCGCGCGGATGCAGGCCTCCCCCGACCAGTGGATCGCCGCCGTCCAGCTTCACCAGCACGTCCCCCACCGCCGCACGTTCCTCTTCCTCGAGCAGCTCATGCTCCGGCACGGAGCCGCCGCACGCGCCCTTCGGATTAAGGATTCCATTGCCGGTCTAGACTTCTTCTTCTCTTCTCGTTCAAGTTGGTTGACTTCGTTTCGGCCGTCACCCCTGTCCTGTCCTGCTCCGATAATCAACTTGTATCCCATGACTCAAAGTCAAATGTTTACAACTACAAGCACACAATCTCCGTCGAAATATGTTCGATTTGCGGTGAGGCTATCAGGTAAAGTCCAATGAAATATGCATTTTACAGAGCATTTAAGACCTTGGGTGCTCTGCAGTGGCAAGAAGCAGGTAATTGTGTGAAATTGATAGTTTAGAAATTTAAGGGGAGTCTTTCACTGCTAAAGCATGTATTAGTGTGATGATGTTGTATTTTGCATGCTGTGAGATGGATAAATAGCATGCCTCCAAAGGAAGTAATAAGCTGGTTCAAAGGGAGATTGTTCATATCTCCTTGTGCTCTTGGGGAATAGCATATGCGCCTCCTCTGTGAAGCCTTTTTATGTGGCCTTTACGTACAATGATTAACAAAAACTTTCAATAAAGGTTACAACTGAAGAAATCATCCTTTAGCCTATGATGTGATCATTTTGGTATTAGAGAAATGTCAAAGTATTTGATTTTCTCCGAGTACGAAAAATCTGGTTAAGTAATCTGGTTAAGTGATCTGGTAAAGTGATCATTTTGGGCTTATCTTTCTAATTAATCTCCTCAAAACTTCATGAATATTAAATATTCTTAGTATGTTAAAGAAAAAACACCTGACAGTTCAAATACCGCAATGGACGGCATCCTTATAATCATAGTGTTTATTGGGCCTAAAATGTTCTCACTCCATGAATTAGCCCACTAACGTAAACTAGGATCCACCTGCCCTTGGAGGTCTGCAACTTCCCCTCGTCTTAAACCCTCACCTCTCTAACCACCCTCCGTTCTCGCTCTCGCCCTCACTCTCTATCCCTTCCCATCAAACATTTCAATCTCCTAATAGAGATGATGGCGACGCCAAATCCATCAATGCCGGCTGATCTGGCCGCCTTCGGGATGTTCATGCCGGCGCAGACGATGGGCAGCGTTTTGTGCTGCATTTTCGGAGTCCGGATGGAGCCCAACCAGGCGAACATGTGCGCTCGATGCCTCCGCTCCCGAGTCGACATCACGGAGGGCCTCCCCCGCCACGCCGTCCTCGTCTACTGGCTGGAGTGTCGATCATGGCTCCAGCCCCCTCACTCCTGGATCCGCGCCGAACTCGAGTCCCCCAAACTCCTCACCATCTGCCCCCGCCGCCTTAAGTCGGTTCTCTCCCGTCTCGTCCACGCCGAGTTCATCTGGACCATGCCCCACTCTAAACGGATCAAAGCTAAGCTCCGGGTCCAGCGCAAGGCCGTCCACGGCGCTATCCTCGAGTAGCCCCACGTCGTCGAGTTCACCCAGCAGTACCGGCTGTGTGACCCGTGCGCGCAGATGCAGGCCTCCCCTGACCAGTGGATCGCCGCCGTCCAGCTTCACCAGCACGTCCGCCACCGCCGCACGTTCCTCTTCCTCGAGCAACTCATCCTCCGACACGGAGTCGCCGCACGCGCCCTTCGGATTAAGGATTCCACTGCCGGTCTAGACTTCTTCTCTTCTCGTTCAAGTTGGTTGACTTCGTTTCGGCCGTCACCCCTGTCCTGTCCTGCTCCGATAATCAACTTGTATCCCATGACTCAATGTCCAATGTTTACAACTACAAGGACACATTCTCCGTCGAAATATGTTCGATTTGCCGTGAGGCTATCAGGTAAAGTCCAATCAAACATGCATTTTACAGAGCATTTAAGACCTTGGGTGCTCTGCAGTGGCAAGAAGCATGTAATTGTGTGAAATTGATAGATTAGAAATTTAAGGGGAGTCTTTCACTGCGAAAGCATGTATTAGTGTGATGATGTTGTATTTTGCAGGTTGTGAGATGGATAAATAGCATGGCTCCAAATGAAGTAATAAGCTGGTTCAAAGGGAGATTGTTCATATCTCCTTGTGCTCTTGGGGAATAGCATATGCGCCTCCTCTGTGAAGCCTTTTTATGTGGCCTTTACGTATAATAATTAACAAAAACTTTCAATAAAGGTTACAACTGAAGAAATCATCCTTTAGCCTATGATGTGATCATTTTGGTATTAGAGAAATGTCAAAGTATTTGAATTTCTCCGAATATGAAAGGTCTGGTAAAGTGATCTCGTAAAGTGATCATTTTGGGCTTATCTTTCTAATTAATCTCCTCAAAACTTCATGAATTTTAGATATTCTTAGTATGTTAAAGAAAAAACATCTGACAGTTCAAATACCGCAATGGACGACATCCTTATAATCATAGTGTTTACTGGGCCGAAAATGTTCTCACTCCATGAATCAGCCCACTGACGTAAACTAGGACCCAGCTGCCCTTGGAGCTCTGCAACTTCGCCTCGTCTTAAACCCTCACCTCTCTAACCACCCTCCGTTCTCACTCTCGCCCTCGCTCTCTATCCCTTCCCATCAAACATTTCAATCCCCTAATAGAGATGACGGCGACGCCAAATCCATCAATGCCGGCTGATCTGGCCGCCTTTGGGATGTTCATGCCGGCGCAGACGATGGGCAGCGTTTTGTGCTGCATTTGCGGAGTCCGGATGGAGCCCAACCCGGCGAACAAGTGCTCTCGATGCCTCCACTCCCGAGTCGACATCACGGAGGGCCTCCCCCGCCACGCCGCCCTCGTCTACTGGCCGGAGTGTCGGTCATGGCTCCAGTCCCCTCACTCCTGGATCCGCGCCGAACTCGAGTCCCCGAAACTCCTCGCCCTCTGCCTCCGCCGCCTTAAGTCGGTTCTCTCCCGCCTCGTCCACGCCGAGTTCATCTGGACCTTGCCCCGCTCTAATCGGATCAAAGATAAGCTCCGGGTCCAGCGCGAGGCCGTCCACGGCGCTATCGTCGAGCAGCCCCATGTCGTCGGGTTCACCCAGCAGGACCGGCTGTGTGCCCCGTGAGCGCGGATGCAGGCATCCCCAGACCAGTGGATCGCCGCCGTCCAGCTTCACCAGCACGTCCCCCACCGCCGCACGTTCGTCTTCCTCGAGCAGCTCATGCTTCGGCACGGAGCCGCCGCACGCGCCCTTCGGATTAAGGATTCCATTGCCGGTCTAGACTTCTTCTTCTCTTCTCGTTCAAGTTGGTTGACTTCGTTTCGGCCGTCACCCCTGTCCTCTCCTACTCCGATAATCAACTTGTATCCCATGACTCAAAGTCCAAAGTTTACAACTACAAACACACCTTCTCCGTCGAAATATGTTCGATTTGCCGTGAGGCTATCAGGTAATGTCCAATGAAACATGCATTTTACAGAGCATTTAAGACCTTGGGTGCTCTGCAGTGGCAAGAAGCAGTTAATTGTGTGAAATTGATAGTTTAGAAATTTAAGGGAGTCTTTCACTGCTAAAGCATGTATTAGTGTGATGATGTTGAATTTTGCATGTTGTGAGATGGATAAATAGCATGCCTCCAAAGGAAGTAATAAGCTGGTTCTAAAGGAGATTGTTCATATCTCCTTGTGCTCTTGGGGAATAGCATATGCGCCTCATCTGTGAAGCCTTTTCATGTGGCCTTTACGTACAATGATTAACAAAAACTTTCCATAAAGGTTACAACTGAAGAAATCATCCTTTAGCCTATGATGTGATCATTTTGGTATTGGAGAAATGTCAAAGTATTTGATTTTCTCCGAATATGAAAGGTCTGGTAAAGTGATCATTTTGGGCTTATCTTTCTAATTAATCTCCTCAAAACTTCATGAATTTTAGATATTCTTAATATGTTAAACAAAAAAAATCTGACAGTTCAAATACCGCAATGGACGGCATCCTTATAATCATAGTGTTTTCTGGGCCGAAAATGTTCTCACTCCATGAATCTGCCCAGTGACGTAAACTAGGACCCAGCTGCCCTTGGAGCTCTGCAACTTCGCCTCGTCTTAAACCCTCACCTCTCTAACCACCCTTCGTTCTCGCTCTCGCCGTCGCTCTCTATCCCTTCCCATCAAACATTTCAATCCCCTAATAGAGATGAGGGCGACGCCAAATCCATCAATGCCGGCTGATCTGGCCGCCTTCGGGATGTTCATGCCGGCGCAGACGATGGGCAGCGTTTTGTGCTGCATTTGCGGAGTCCGGATGGAGCCCAACCCGGCGAACAAGTGCGCTCGATGCCTCTGCTCCTGAGTCGACATCACGGAGGGCCTCCCCCGCCACGCCGTCCTCGTCTACTGGCCGGAGTGTCGGTCATGGCTCCAGTCCCCTCACTCCTGGATCCGCGCCGAAGTCGAGTCCCCAAAACTCCTCGCCCTCTGCCTCCGCCGCCTTAAGTCGGTTCTCTCCCGCCTCGTCCACGCCGAGTTCATCTGGACCTTGCCCCGCTCTAAACGGATCAAAGCTAAGTTCCGGGTCCAGCGCGAGGCCGTCCACGGCGCTATGGTCGAGCAGCCCCAGGTCGTCGGTTTCACCCAACAGGACCGGCTGTGTGCCCCGTGCGCGCGGATGCAGGCCTCTCCAGACCTGTGGATCGCCGCCGTCCAGCTTCACCAGCACGTCCCCCACCGCCGCACGTTCCTCTTTCTCGAGCAGCTCATGCTCCGGCACGGAGCCGCCGCACGCGCCCTTCGGATTAAGGATTCCATTGCCGGTCTAGACTTCTTCTTCTCTTCTCGTTCAAGTTGGTTGACTTCGTTTCGGCCGTCAGCCCTGTCCTCTCCTGCTCCGATAATCAACTTGTATCCCATGACTCAAAGTCCAATGTTTACAACTACAAACACACCTTCTCCGTCGAAATATGTTCGATTTGCCGTGAGGCTATCAGGTAATGTCCAATGAAACATGCATTTTACAAAGCATTTAAGACCTTGGGTGCTCTGCAGTGGCAAGAAGCAGGTAATTGTGTGAAATTGATAGTTTAGAAATTTAAGGGAGTCTTTCACTGCTAAAGCATGTATTAGTGTGATGATGTTGAATTTTGCATGTTGTGAGATGGATAAATAGCATGCCTCCAAAGGAAGTAATAAGCTGGTTCTAAGGGAGATTGTTCATATCTCCTTGTGCTCTTGGGGAATAGCATATGCGCCTCATCTGTGACGCCTTTTCATGTGGCCTTTACGTACAATGATTAACAAAAACTTTCGAAAAAGGTTACAACTGAAGAAATCATCCGTTAGCCTATGATGTGATCATTTTGGTATTAGAGAAATGTCAAAGTATTTGATTTTCTCCGAATATGAAAGGTCTGGTAAAGTGATCATTTTGGGCTTATCTTTCTAATTAATCTCCTCAAAACTTCATGAATTTTAGATATTCTTAATATGTTAAAATCATAGTCTTTACTGGGCCGAAATGTTCTCACTCCATGAATCAGCCCACTGACGTAAACTAGGACCCAACTGCCCTTGGAGGTCTGCAAGTTCGCCTCGTCTTAAACCATCACCTCTCTCACCACCCACCGTTCTCGCTCTCGCCCTCGCTCTCTATCCCTTCCCATCAAACATTTCAATCCCCTAATAGAGATGATAACGACGCCAAATCCATCAACGCCGGCTGATCTGGCCGCCTTCGGGATGTTCATGCCGGCGCAGACGATGGGCAGCGTTTTGTGTTGCATTTGCGGAGTCCGGATGGAGCCAAACCGGCGAACATGTGCGCTCGATGTCTCCGCTCCCGAGTCGACATCACGGAGGGCCTCCCCCGCCACGCCGCCCTCGTCTACTGGCCGAAGTGTGGGTCATGGCTCCAGTCCCCTCACTCCTGGATCCGCGCCGAACTCGAGTCCCCGAAACTCCTCGCCCTCTGCCTCCGCCGCCTTAAGTCGGTTCTCTCCCGCCTCGTCCACGCCGAATTCATGTGGACCTTGCCCCGCTCTAAACGGATCAAAGCTAAGCTCTGGGTCCAGCGCGAGGCCGTCCACGGCGCTATCCTCGAGCAGCCCCATGTCGTCGAGTTCACCCAGCAGGACCGGCTGTGTGACCCGTGCGCGCGGATGCAAGCCTCCCCCGACCAGTGGATCGCCGCCGTCCAGCTTCACCAGCACGTCCCCCACCGCCGCACGTTCCTCTTCCTCGAGAAGCTCATGCTCCGGCACGGAGCCGCCGCAAGCGCCCTTCGGATTAAGGATTCCATTGCCGGTCTAGACTTATTCTTCTCTTCTCGTTCAAGTTGGTTGACTTCGTTTCGGCCGTCACCCCTGTCCTGTCCTGCTCCGATAATCAACTTGTATCCCATGACTCAAAGTCAAATGTTTACAACTACAAGCACACCTTCTCCGTCGAAATATGTTCGATTTGCAATTAAGCTATCAGGTGAAGTCCAATGAAATATGCATTTTACAGAGCATTTAAGACCTTGGGTGCTCTGCAGTGGCAAGAAGCAGGTAATTGTGTGAAATTGATAGTTTAGAAATTTAAGGGGAGTCTTTCACTGCTAAAGCATGTATTAGTGTGATGATGTTGTATTTTGCATGCTGTGATATGGATAAATAGCATGCCTCCAAAGGAAGTAATAAGCTGGTTCAAAGGGAGATTGTTCATATCTCCTTGTGCTCTTGGGGAATAACATATGCGCCTCCTCTGTGAAGCCTTTTTATGTGGCCTATACGTACAATAATTAACAAAAACTTTCAATAAAGGTTACAACTGAAGAAATCATCCTTTAGCCTATGATGTGATCATTTTGGTATTAGAGAAATGTCAAAGTATTTGATTTTCTCCGAGTACGAAAGGTCTGGTAAAGTAATCTGGTAAAGTGATCATTTTGGGCTTATCTTTCTAATTAATCTCCTCAAAACTTCATGAATATTAGATATTCTTAGTATGTTAAAGAAAAAACATCTGACAGTTCAAATACCGCAATGGACGGCATCCTTATAATCATAGTGTTTACTGGGCCTAAAATGTTCTCACTCCATGAATCAGCCCACTAACGTAAACTAGGACCCACCTGCCCTTGGAGGTCTGCAACTTCGCCTCGTCTTAAACCCTCACCTCTCTAACCACCCTCCGTTCACGCTCTCGCCCTCGCTCTCTATCCCTTCCCATCAAACATTTCAATCCCCTAATAGAGATGATGGCGACGCCAAATCCATCAATGCCGGCTGATCCGGCCGCCTTCGGGATGTTCATGCCGGCGCAGACGAAGGGCAGCGTTTTGTGCTGCATTATCGAAATCCGGATGGAGCCCAACCAGGCGAACATGTGCGCTCGATGCCTCCCCTCCCGAGTCGACATCACGGAGGGCCTCCCCCGCCACGCCGTCCTCGTCTACTGGCTGCAGTGTCGATCATGGCTCCAGCCCCCTCACTCCTGGATCCGCGCCGAACTCGAGTCCCCCAAACTCCTCACCATCTGCCCCCGCCGCCTTAAGTCGGTTCTCTCCCGTCTCGTCCACGCCGAGTTCATCTGGACCATGCCCCACTCTAAATGGATCAAAGCTAAGCTCCGGGTCCAGCGCGAGGCCGTCCACGGCGCTATCCTCGAGCAGCCCCACTTCGTCGAGTTCACCCAGCAGTACCGGCTGTGTGACCCGTGCGCGCAGATGCAGGCCTCCCCCGACCAGTGGATCGCCGCCGTCCAGCTTCACCAGCACGTCCGCCACCGCCGCACGTTCCTCTTCCTCGAGCAGCTCATCCTCCGGCACGGAGCCGCCGCACGCGCGCTTCGGATTAAGGATTCCACTGCCGGTCTAGACTTCTTCTCTTCTCGTTCAAGTTGGTTGACTTCGTTTCGGCCGTCACCCCAGTCCTATCCTGCTCCGATAATCAACTTGTATCCCATGACTCAATGTCCGATGTTTACAACTACAAGCACACATTCTCCGTCGAAATATGTTCGATTCGCTGTGAGGCTATCAGGTAAAGTCCAATGAAACATGCATTTTACAGAGCATTAAAGACCTTGGGTGCTCTGCAGTGGCAAGAAGCAGGTAATTGTGTGAAATTAATAGTTTAGAAATTTAAGGGGAGTCTTTCACTGCTAAAGCTTGTATTAGTGTGATGATGTTGTATTTTGCAAGTTGTGAGATGGATAAATAGCATGCCTCCAAATGAAGTAATAAGCTGGTTCTAAGGGAGATTGTTCATATCTCCTTGTGCTCTTGGGGAATGGCATATGCGCCTCCTCTGTGAAGCCTTTTTATGTGGCCTTTACGTACAATGATTAACAAAAACTTTCAATAAAGGTTACAACTGAAGAAATCATCCTTTAGCCTATGATGTGATCATTTTGGTATTAGAGAAATGTCAAAGTATTTGATTTTCTCCGAATATGAAAAGT
The DNA here is from genome assembly GCA_963920575.1 of Narthecium ossifragum. Lineage (NCBI taxonomy): Eukaryota > Viridiplantae > Streptophyta > Magnoliopsida > Dioscoreales > Nartheciaceae > Narthecium > Narthecium ossifragum. The sequence continues at coordinate 3,991,405 of OY986973.1, forward strand.
CTGGTAAAGTGATCTAGTAAAGTGATCATTTTGGGCTTATCTTTCTAATTAATCTCCTCAAAACTTCATGAATTTTAGATATTCTTAGTATGTTAAAGAAAACACATCTGACAGTTCAAATACCGCAATGGACGGCATCCTTATAATCATAGTGTTTACTGGGCCGAAAATGTTCTCACTCCATGAATCAGCCCAGTGACGTAAACTAGGACCCAGCTGCCCTTGGAGGTCTTCAACTTCGCCTCGTCTGAAACCCTCACCTCTCTAACCACCCTCCGTTCTCGCTCTCGCCCTCGCTCTCTATCCCTTCCCATCAAACATTTCAATCCCCTAATCGAGATGATGGCGACGCCAAATCCATCAATGCCGGCTGTTCTGGCCGCCTTCGGGATGTTCTTGCCGGCGTAGACGATGGGCAGCGTTTTGTGCTGCATTTGCGGAGTCCGGATGGAGCCCAACCCGGCGAACATGTGCGCTCAATGCCTCCGCTCCCGAGTCGACATCATGGAGGGCCTCCCCCGCCACGCCGCCCTCGTCTACTGGCCGGAGTGTCGGTCATGGCTCCAGCCCCCTCACTCCTGGATCCGCGCCGAACTCGAGTCCCCCAAACTCCTCACCCTCTGCCTCAACCGCATTCAGTCGGTTCTCTCCCGTCTCGTCCACGCCGAGTTCATCTGGACCTTGCCCCACTCTAAACGGATCAAAGCTAAGCTCCGGGTCCAGCGCGAGGCCATCCACGGCGCTATCCTCGAGCAGCCCCACGTCGTCGAGTTCACCCAGCAGGACCGGCTGTGTGACCCGTGCACGCGGATGCAGGCCTCCCCCAGCAGTGGATCGCCGCTGTCCAGCTTCACCAGCATGTCCCCCACCGCCGCACGTTCCTCTTCCTCGAGCAGCTCATCCTCCGGCACGGAGCCGCCGCACGTGCCCTTCGGATTAAGGATTCCACTACCGGTCTAGACTTTTTCTTCTCTTCTCGTTTAAGTTAGTTGACTTCGTTTCGGCCGTCACCCCTGTCCTGTCCTGCTCCGATAATCAACTTGTATCCCATGTCTCAATGTCCATTGTTTACAACTACAAGCACACCTTCTCCGTCGAAATATGTTCGATTTGCGGTGAGGCTATCAGGTAAAGTCCAATGAAACATGCATTTTACAGAGCATTTAAGACCTTGGGTGCTCTGCAGTGGCAAGAAGCAGGTAATTGTGTGAAATTGATAGTTTAGAAATTTAAGGGGAGTCTTTCACTGTTAAAGCATGTATTAATGTGATGATGTTGTTTTTTGCATGTTGTGAGATGGATAAATAGCATGCCTCCAAAGGAAGTAATAAGCTGGTTCTAAGGGAGATTGTTCATATCTCCTTGTGCTCTTGGGGAATAGCATATGCGCCTCCTCTGTGAAGCCTTTTTATGTGGCCTTTACGTATAATGATTAACAAAAACATCTGACAGTTCGAATACCGCAATGGACGGCATCCTTATAATCATAGTGCTTACTGGGCCGAAAATGTTCTCACTCCATGAATCAGCCCACTAACATAAACTAGGACCCAGCTGCCCTTGGAGGTTGGCAACTTCGCCTCGTCTTAAACCCTCCCCTCTGTAACCACCCTCCGTTCTCGCTCTCACCCTCGCTCTCTATCCCTTCCCATCAAACATTTCAATCCCCTAATAGAGATGATGACGATGCTAAATCCATCAACGCTGGCAGATCTGGCCGCCTCCGGGATGTTCATGCCGGCGCAGACGATGGGCAGCGTTTTGTGCTGCATCTGAGGAGTCCTGATGGAGCCCAACCCGGCGAACACGCCGCCCTCGTCTACTGCCCGGAGTGCCGGTCATGGCTCGAGCCCCCTCGCTCCTGGATCCGCGCCGAACTGGAGTCCCCTGAACCCCTTGCCATCCAGTGAAATTTCCATAAATTTCTTATTGCATTTCTGCTCCATGACTTGTACCTTTGGTGATAGGTTTGAATTCAATTAGCAATGTAGTGAAATTTCCATTAATTTCTTATTGCATTTTCTGCTGCTTGACTTGTACCTTGTTCTAAAAGTTGAATCTCCTCGCATGTGCTTTAGTCTCGATGAGCTGGTTTTTAGCAATGACGTACTTCTGTTTAGTCACCTAAAGCAAATTTTATTTTTATGTCTTAACTTGATCTACCAAATCTGAACTTTTGATATGTGAGAGCTGTTTGAATGTGTAATCTGCCAACTATAAGTAATCAATTGTTTCATTCCGTGCAGTTATTTGCTACTTTCATAGTTTGGAGTGTTTGTTATGAATGAGCTATTCCAAGTCTATTGGGCAATTTTATAAACTGTTACCAGATTTTTATGTTATGTCCTTCTATCCTTGATAACTTGAATTGGTAACCTTCTAAAAATTTGGGGGCATTAATATGTCAAATTCTCATATCTTGGATACCTGAGATAAAAAACAGATGTGAGAAAAGCATGCTTGCATCTTGGTTGTCAAATACGTATCTATGAATGTTGTTCCATGATTTCCATGATTGGTGAAGAGGATAGATGTTGTGGATCTTTCTATCTGAACTCTTGGAATAGTTTCATGCTACTCAGTAGAACGGTTATTCTATATCTATAGCAATATGGAACATGCATTTTTCTCGTCGATATTTTTATACTAATATATTCTCCAAAATTACTAGGAATAACTTTCAAGTTGACCAACCTGTTTTCCGCTTTCACCAAAATAAGGAAGCCAATCATAAAAGTATCCTCAGTCACCTTACTACCTATTTCCTAATTCTTGAAAAAATCCTTCTATCCTCATTATTATCACCATCTTTCTAGAACATGTTTTCAGCCCAAATGAGGAAATGGGCAAGTGTGGGTGGTATCGTCTTATTTTATTGTTCTCTTCTTACGGGTGCTTGGATTTTGCAACTGCTTGAAGTAATTCATAGTTAAAAGAAACATCTAATGCCGGGTATTTGCCATTGTGGAGGCTATCAGGTAAGGTCCAATGAAACATGCATTCTACAGAGCGTTAAATACCTTGGGTGCTTTGGAGTGGCAATAGGCAGGTAATTGTGTGAACAGTATAGAAATTTAAGGGGAGTCTTTCACTTCTAAAGCATGTATTAGTGTCATGCTGTTGTATTTTGCGTCTTGTGAGATGGATAAATAGCAAGTCTCCAAAGGAAGTAATAAGCTTGTTGTAAGGGAGATTGTTCATATCTCCTTGATCTCTTGGGGAATAGCATATGCTCCTTCTCTATGAAGCCATTTTATGTGGCTTTTACGTAAAATGATTAACAAAAATTTTCAATAAAGGTTACAAAATTTTCCCGGCGAACATGTGCGCCCGATGCCTCCGCTCCCGAGTCGACATCACGGAGGGCCTTCCCCACCATGCCGCCCTCGTCTACTGCCTGGAGTGTCGGTCATGGCTCCAGCCGCCTCGATCCTGGATCCGCGCCGAACTCGAGTCCCCCGAACTCCTCACCCTCTGCCTCCGCCGCTTTAAGCTGGTTCTCTCTCGCCTCGTCCGCGCCGAGTTCGTCTGGACCGAGCCCCACTCTAAACGGATCAAAGCTAAGCTCCGGATCCAGCGCGAGACCGTCCTCAGCGCTATCATCAAGCAGCCCCATTTCGTCGAGTTCACCCAGCATGACCGGCTGTGTGACTCGTGCGCGCGGATGCAGGCCTCCCTCGACCACTGGATCGCTGCCATCCAGCTTCGCTAGTACATCCCCCACCACCGCACGTTCCTCTTCCTCGAACAGCTCATCCTCCGGAACGGAGCCGCCGTACGCGCCATTCGGATTAAGGATTGCACTGACGGTCTAGACTTCTTCTTCTCTTCTTGTTCAAGTTCGTCGACTTCGTTTCCGCCGTCACCCCTTTCCTGTCCCGCTCCGATAAGCAACTTGTCTCCCATGACTCAAAGTCCAATGTTTACAACTACAAGCACACCTTCTCTGTTGAAATATGTCCAATTGGTCGTGAGGCTATCAGGTAAAGACTAATGAAAAATGCATTTTACAGATCATTAAATACCTTGGGTGTTTTGCGGTGGCAATAAGCAGGTAATTGTAACATTTATGCAGTTCTTGATAATATCTGCAACCGCTTGCATGTAACAACGGCTGTTACACCTAACTGGGCGATAGACAGGTGCATTCATGTCTGTGACAATGAACAAACATTAGAGCAACATTTTAACAAAAGTGGTGAGAATGTAAAAGTTCTAACTCACGCAACAGACTTAAGAAAGTGCGATTGTAAAATGTGCGCATCTAACACTACAAATGACGAAAGGCCAGGGATATTGTATACCCGTGGCACAGAAGAATGGGGCATGTATATAAAGCGGAACATGCTCAAATGATGAGTGTAGCACCGACTAAGGCTACATAAAACAACCCATTCCAATTTAGCACCGTCTCATTCGACATTTGACAGTGTTACACCGTCATAAAAAATATTGTCATCTCATAATGTCAAATTAAAAGTTTAACACATACATACATGATGGCTATCAGGCCTTGCATTGTAGTAGTTTTGTGAATACACTATTTCCAATTAAAAAAAATTTAGATACAATAACGATTAAAACCAAACTGACTATGTGCATTTCGCACATGTCGTCACGCAACACTTGGACTTTCACCGTGAGCCCACAGGTGCTACACCCACCAAACGATAGTTCAATATGCACTGCACATCCGTCTACCACAAGTTAGTCCCAAACAGATGGTTTAGTGGGGTGCTTCTTCCTCCTCAGAATGAAAGTGAATCTGAAAGAAACTTATAAGTTGTATTTTTCATGAGCCAAATCAGCACATCTGAAATAAAGAAATATGATACCGACCCTTGAAAAACTAGGTATCATAAAATGAACGAAATCAGGATCTAAAGGATATATAAGATGCCAACCCTGTAAACAATGTGAGATAGCCTACAAGCAACACAAATTGAGTTCAACAGTTCTGATTTTAGATGGCTCGATCATATACAGGGTGCTTATAACCCTTTTAGTTCACCCTACAACAAAGACAGTTCCAAACCTGGCAAAAGGTTGTTATTCTTCAGGTATGATTAAAACTAGATTTGATGTGCTTTGGATTAATCAAGTGGTGATTAAATTGATTTCAATCTTATCAATGTCAAGGCAGGTTTCTCCTCGTCATTTGTTTCTCTCTCACTGCTATCAACTTTCACGAGAGAAAAAAAGGAAAGAATACTTCTTTCATCATCATCTGCCCTACTTTTTTGTAGATTGATTGATTTCAGACCTAGCCCCTTGGAAACTTTTCCCCCATATGCTTTCCTATTATTTCAATTCTTCCCCTTCTTTCTGCACTTCTTCGTGGCATTGCAATCCTTCTTCATCCTTCTTCCCCTTCTTTCTGATTGATTTAAAATCCACCGGTCTTACCTCAAATCCTTCTTCGTGCTTCTAACATGACATTGCAATCCTAACTCTCTAAAATCAAATCAACAGCCTGTAGGACTCTTCAACACAGTAGAAAAAATCTGGCTGAAACTTTAACGCCAGCAAGTGAAGAACCAAAGCACCCTCACAAGTTATATTTGTCAGGAAAACCATTTCCAAGCATACTCAACCATTTAATAGAAACATGATGGTCTCTCCTATCCCAGATAATTAGCAATACCAAAGACCTTCAAGTGCACGAGGGAATTCGTAAAGGAATGCGGTTTCGAAACCCTAAGCTGCAATACAAGAGAGAGAGAGGGAGATGGGATGAAAGCGAGAAAGGTACCTCTTCCGCTTGTTGCCGTGTTCGGATCTCGACTAGGAGTCACCCTGGTCAGGTAGCGCCGGAGGAGGTGGCACGCCGGTGAGGTAGAGCCCGAGGAGGCATGCCGGTGAGGTAACACCGAAGGAGGAGCTAGCGCCAAGTCAAGAGAAAATAAGGAGAAGGAGCTGGCGCCGGATGGGTTCACGGGTGGTAGGACAGGAGAATAGCTCAGGGGGAAGAGCTACCGCGAGAGGAGGCAGCGCCGGAGGAGAGGATTTAGCGATAGAAGGGGGGATTCCGCCTCTTTACTCTCATAGTAAAGCATGTTTCTTAATTAAAGGACAATAACGGGATATATCAAAAATCGTACATGGTGCTCTTAGCATTCGACGGTGTTTTAAAAATCGCGTCCTGTGCACTTAGAAAAATAGGTGCACTTAGTAAAACCGGTAGTGCATATATAATCACCCTAAGAGAAAACCTCCGAGCCCATCATCAACTCTTCACACAAGATTTTTAGAGAGAGTGATGAAAAGACGCGACTTATGACACAATTAGCTATATTTTCACCAGGGACAATAGGCTCAACTGATCACAAATAAAAGGGGGAAAAAATCGATGTAGGAGGTGGACAATTTCCAAGATTATTCTCCAAACAAAAGAGCTGATATATATTGGATCTAAAGCTAGTTGAGAATCAAAATAGAACTGGTTTTTTTGGAGTTATTATTAGAGAACCAAGATGGAGTTATATTGAGAATCCTGATCATGATTACCATTCTCATCTAAATAGATTAGTTGAGGTAATTACAATTAGTCAGTTAAATCTAACAACTTCTGGCGGAAGCTCATGGTGGTACCTATTTGCAAATAACTTAGAAAATATAGATTTTTTTTTTTTTTGGATTAGTTGAGCCAAAGGCTGAATTACAAACAAAACATATCTATCCGTGGGTTACGGGTGGCATCACCCTGCCCCCGTCAACCAAAACAGTACCCACCGGAAGAGCAAGGGCCTCCTTAGATAGGCTATCAGCTATACTATTACAATTTCTAGGAATAAAATTAAACAGAACACCCCCAAATTGACATGACATAGCCCACACATTACGCAGTCTTCCCTCAAGGTTAGGTGACCATACCTCTTTCCCAGCAAGGTAGTTAACTATAGCTTTCGAATCTGATTCCACCAGGATATTCTTCATTCTCCTGCACCAGGCTATACGAAGAGCTTCTTCTACAGCCATTAGTTCTGCATCTTCAACAGACTGCGCCCAAACTTTTGCTTTAACTGTCCATATATCTTCCTCAGTACAAGATAAGCAATGAATTCCAATACCTGCTTCCCCATTTATTCCCTTCCATGCTGCATCAACCTGTAGGATGCACTGGTGCTCATCATTCAACCGCCCAGCATCATTAATAGTTCTTTCTTCATTCCATCCCATAACTCTCCAAAACTCCGTTACTTGTCTGTTAACCCGGATTGCAAGAACAACGGGAAGGACTCTATTGCCCGTCCAAATAAATTCGTTTCTCTCCTTCCACAAAAGCCAAAGACAGTAAACAACAACAATCTTCTTCCACCTGACCTCACTATTAGTAGATGAACTCCATAGCAATGTTAACATGTCTTCTAACCCATTGTACCTCCGATGCATCTCCGGCAAGACTATGCTCCAAACATTTGTAGCGAATCCACACTCAAAGAATATGTGTTGAGAGGACTCCACTGCTGAACCACATCTGGGGCATTCCCTTTCCGATTGTCTACAGAAGCTCCAAAGTGCATCTCTCATCGGAAGCCTATTCTTCAACATTTTCCAAATAAACTGCTTAACACAAGGGCCTGTCGGCAGAGCCCAAACACCGCGCCACATCGTGGGTGCCCAATCTTCAATGACTTTGATCTCCCTAGAACTTAGCCATATGTATGCTGAAGCTGCCAATAGCCTTCCATTAGAGTTAAAAGCCCAACACCACTGATCCTTATCAGAATCATCGATCACAACCTGAACAATGTGTTGGATCATCTCTGCATTGAACATCTCTCCCAGTTTCTGTTGATCCCATCTGTCGTTAGTTATGAACTGACCAACCTTCATTCCCTCCGTGGTCCTCCCCACAAGACAAGGCATTTTAATAAGAGGGAGATCCCCCACCCACCATTCATTGCATACATCAATAGTGCTATTCATACCAGGTTTGAAGTGTATCCCCTCTCGCAGCACTCTGCCAGCTTTACATATGGATCTCCAGTAGGTAGGCACCTTGCTTGGAACTTTGTCTGGCGGTAGGTGGTTCTTAATCTTATATTTTTCATGTATACCAAGATGCAATATTTCATAAGATAGATAGTTTTTTGCAATTTCGATATAATCTAGGTTTGTAAAAATCCCAATAAAAAAATATCAAAGGGAATTTAAGCCATTTAACAGGTTAAAGCATGATTGAGGGCTGTAATTCAAGGGAAGGGAATGTTTTAAAGGATTATGCTTTCAGTACGAAATATGATATTTATGAAGATTGTAGGGATATCATATTTAGCAAATTTTAAGTGTAAATTATGATATTAATCCTTTAAAAAATAATAAAGTTTTTTGGCATGTCGTGTGTCACTGGGAAAGTGCAGCGGAAATTTTTCTTCGAGTTCTCCCCAATAATAGCGTCAAGACCCTTCTTCACAAGCCCTCCTTCGTCTTCTTCACATGCAAACACGACACGATGTAAGCAAAGGATTTCGCCCGCCCCTTTATTGATGCAATTGTACAAGAGAAGCTCTCAACTCTCTCTCCCAAACCCTTGGTTTACAATCGCTCAATTACAAAGGAACCCAACCCTAAGCCACCGTCCAGATCCCCTTGATCATGGTCGGCTCCTCCTTATATAGAGGAAGGCTCCAAGCTTTCCTATCTAAGGACTCCTTGTTCAACACCAACTATTGGTCCTTGATTGGCTCCAAGCTTATCTGGACTCTTGCCTAACCAATCATGAAGTCACCCACTTCATCAAGACTCCAAGTTGTGTTGCAACTTGCCTTGGATAGTATCTGCCAAGATCCATCGCATATTGACTCGAAATATGACACCTTATTTCCGCGAGTCACAACCAACTTCCCCCGTACCCTATTCCATATTTGTCGTGTCATCCTATATGGGAATCCTAAGCCAAGTGGAATTACCTCAATGGCACGCACGGTTTGGCCTCCATGGCCAACCGTCTTCCGTCGGAGCGAGTCGTGTCCTAGTCCGACTAGAACTCTCAAGTAACAAGGACTTTCCCCGCGCCCGCGCCAAAGCTTGCCTTTGCCGTGTCAAGTCCAACTGAAACTAGGGCTTTTGCACGGCTGAATTGCTCCTGATGGTGTCACGCGTCGTGGTGGCCGCATCATGGCACATCGAGTCCTAGCCGGGCATCATCTTTGATTTCGCCTGCGCCAAGCCTCGCCATGAGCTTTGCCAAGATGTGCAAAGTCCTAGTGGCACTAGGAATTGGAGTCCTAGTCCGACTAGGATTCCTAGTCCCGCTCGGACTTGAGTGTTGACGTGTCGCACGTGCGTCGCGTCATGCCGCGTTGCATCGCATCATGCCGCACGCCAAGCTCCTTTGGCGCGCGCATTTTGCTCGCCACTTCGCTGGTTTGCTCACCCCGCGTCTTGCTCGAAGGAATCCACCCATGGCGCGCCAACTTCAAACTTGCATGTGCCATCTTCAAGATTCTTCGCGTCATTATTGGGGATGATGCGCGTGGATGCTTTGCTTGCTATTGTGAGGCCTCCGAACCTCATATGACTCATAGTACTGACCACAAGTCATGATCGGACACTTTGCCGCGTCAACTTTCGATACCACGTGTCAAGGCCCGTGTCATGGGCTCAAGGCCCTGACACCATGCCACCTCTAGGCCGTGCATATCACCTGAGGGGCATTTAAACAATTTTCTTTGTCCAACCACACCACCATACCAACTTTGAAAGATACCATAATTGTTTTGTTAAGTACACAACAATTTTTTCCATTCAGCAGTTGATCACCAACTAAATAAATACATATTCGGTGAGCAGCCACCGAATACATAAAAGCATGATCGATGGACATCAGCCAAACTGTTCAATTTTTCATAACAGATCAATCATTGCTCACCGAACCTGTTAGCATATGATTCAGTGATTGCCCACCGGATGAAAAACAAAGTATGATCGACTTAAGTAAAAACCGTAGCGTACTTCGGATTGCCCCCCTCTTTTAATTTGCATAGATGAAAAGTTACGATCTTTAGTGACTATTGTTAGCCTCCCCAATTAATTCTTGCCATGTAAATCTAAATTTTAATTTATAATCATATATTTGCCAAGTGAATCACCACATTAAGCAAAGAATGTGGACGGCCTGAAAGAAACAACAGTGCCATCACGGAAAGGATATTTGACGCCAATATAACATTACATAGAAGCTGAGCAGGGGGATATGAAAAGATTCAAACAGGTTCATGAAACCAAATTCCTCAGTCGAATGATGTTATTTCACGGCTACCAAAATGATGTTTTTACAGTATAAATATGAAGGCTTTGTTGCATCAGCAATAATTCGTGAATATCCGATAAATAGAAGATAATGTGAACACAATCGACAAGAAATCATCTCCCAGAGGTCCTGCAGGAACAATTGCCATATAACCATCAAACCGAGTAGAAAATTGTTAAAAGGTCGTCAATCTCGTAGGCCTTGAGTTACTAAAATGAGTGCTTGATTCCTTCGCCATAAATTTGGAGAAATAGCTCTATACTTTATAGCAACGATTGGATGTCAATCTCGACAAAAGTACAGGGATCCTGAATCTTGAACTTCGACAAGACCTGTAGTATGCATCCAGAAAATTTGTCAGTACATGTTCTTCAGGAGATTTCTTTTGAGAAGAAAATACAGGACAAAATCAGCAAGCTTTTCCATCAAAGTGTTGATCTTTGTGTAGATCCACAAGCAGGTATTCCAGAACAGAGATTGATGAGAATGACCGAGTATTTCATTGTTTACGCCCACTTTGTATGTACACAGATCTACAAGATCTTTAAATAGATTAGCCATGCATGCTAACCGCAGGTTCCTACATGTATACTTTGAATGCATAAATGCCAACAACCATAAGCTATGCTAGAGCAACTGGAAAGAAACCAATCTTGCATCATGATTGTGAGTCTTTGATGAAGACTCGAGGAATTCAAGAGGATGATCCTAATGTGACTCGCGCCATAAGGATGGCGTTAATACTTAAAAAGCCATTTCTAAACAAATCAACAATGATAACAGCCACTACTTGTCTACAACTGGGTGGGCAGCAAATGAACCAGATGCTGACACGGCTTCGGTGTGATGGCTGCCTAAGGACAAAACTTACAGGAAAGCTCAAGCGAAATGAACAGTAATTGCCTCTGCTATAGCACGCGTTTTAGTCCTGGATTTCTTTATTCATAAATGCTGCACACACCCAAGTCTGTCCCAGTTAACCGTGATCAGATATAAACAGACTTGAGTCAAGAGAGCACTATCAAGGAAATAAAAGGGTGTCTTACGCTGTTCATAAAACCATAGTCACTTCCTCTGAAAATCAGTACCAAGTTACAGAGACAACTTCAGCTAAGACATACTACTTGAAAGATGTACAAAAAGTTACTTGGTCTAGTAGGTTAACTGCAATTGTTTGATCACATAAAGACCTGTAGAAAGAGGCATTCTCTTAATTCCATTGCACTAATCTTCTCAAATGTATTTTTTTTCTTTTTTGAATTGAGCCCTTTAAACGTGGCTTAGGGTGGGCAACGCCCTTAAAACCGTTAAGGTCCTTGAAGAGTATTTGACCCCAAGACCACCTCACAAAGGAGGTTCTTAAAGAAGGAAGTGCTAACCACCCTTACATGCACTCGTCGAAAATTGACATCTTCTCAAATGTCAGTGGAATAATATCAGTGCACTGAAACTCATTCATTATGACTTATGAGGCGTGAGCTTGGGACCAAAAAGATGAGACGTTCAAGATTTAACTAACAGACCCCATCTAAATTTTAAACTGACTTTCCAGAAGTGAGAATACTTGTCATACATTGAGTTCAGCGAAGCACTAATAATCTCAAAGAAATGCTTTATACCCTAAATTTCGAAAAACTTGTATATACAGTTATATGCAACCAGAATGTCAACAGAAAGACACCCATGACAAGATCGATAGTTCCACCTCAAATTTCAATGAATCAAGGATCCCTATCATGTGTTGACTTCATTGAGGCACTAATAAATTCATAGACATGCTTTACATCTTATGTTATTGTAATACACACAAATAGATCGAAAAGTTTAAAAAATGTCAGCATAAAGATATACAAGCCAAGTTTAACAGTTCTAAATCATCAGAAATAGAAATCCTACTAGGAAAGCAAATTACAGGAGAGCAACTACAAAAAATCTTCATTCTAGATAAAGAGGAGTGTAGATCAAAAAATGCAACATGAAACTAAGTATGTAATGCTAGGAAGCACATATACCAGAATTTATAAGATATATTACCTCTGGATGAACGATGCCAAAGGTCCCAATCTGTTTCTCATGCAAACAGATGCTACATTGCCTATTGGGAAAGTATTCCGGATACTTCCACAGCAAATAAACAAAGCATTAGCAACTTAAATATTGGTAAACGGCATATACATACAGAGATAAAAGAGAAAACAAATTATCAACAAATCCAAAGCCGAATCCTTACATTAGAAGGCCTCATATCATGACTACTGACGTTCGAAGAAGGTTTAGCAACGACTTTCATTATTCTCTCGACCAAGCCCAAAATTTTCTGCTTAGTGATGTATGAAATAAAGAGGGTCAAAAAATTTTCTGAAGGCATGTACTAATAGATTAAAGGTGCCATTAAACAAAAAAGGAATGCATGGTACCAATTACTGCTTAAATCAACATGTACGAACTAATTTCTGTCCAAAATGAAATAAAGCATTTTGTTGGTTGCAAGTCAGAAAAGCTCGATGAGACCTGAACTGTCTTGACACAAATTGACAATTGCAATAATCTAAATAATACGTTACTAAGCAACTTACCACAGTAAAAAAAAAAATGTGCTAAACAAATAACCATCCACAATATTTTTTTAATCACCTTAAACAACCTATAGGTTGAACAAGTGATTGACAAAGCTGTGCAAAGTAAAATATAACTAGCGAAGATAAAATCCAGCTAGAACTTATTTGACAATATAACAAACAGTATGAATTCCCTTCATCTCTGGCTGTGTGGTATTTCATAAGATATAGAATACAGCACACATTGCAGACCATGTGCTTTGACCCACTCAGACTTCTCGATACAGTTAGCATAAGACCTAAAGTTCATAAAGAACCAACTACTTAATGGTTTTTTTATCGTAATGCAAAATCGAATGAAGTGAAAATATGATGTTCTATTAATGTTTCTGTATTCTTTCACTGAAGTAAAGATAAAGACAAGAAAATTAAACAAAAAGATATACAGCTTTTGATGCACGTCTAATATTTACTTATTAGCACATCCTTCTTTAAACCAAATAGCGAACACAATTTTTCCTAACTTTACATGGTCGACATATGAAACTAATTCCAAAAATTGTTTGGACAGAGAACAGCAGCACCTGTGTGATCAGCTGTTCAAGTATCCTTTCCCTCGTTTGAATTGCCCCCTAGTAATATAGAAAAATTTCTTTTATATTTAACTTAAATTTCTGCACAATGCATACACAGAACGTTGCTCAGTTGATCTCCAGACTGATGTCTTTGTGAGATACAGTGTAAAAAGGGCTCTACACAGTAAAGCATGCTGTAGTCCGACATTAGGTAAATCCAAGCTACGGTATTTAAGGAAAAGCATATACTTGCTAGCTACCAATGAACAATGTGCCCTGAACTCATGTAGTGTGGTCAGGCACCACTACAGGCACCACTATGCAGAAGAATATGCATCCATGCCCTAGAATACTTTCCAATATCCACCAGCTAATAAATAAAAGGTAGTCAATTGGAAACATCCAATGGAAACATTGGATGAGTCATTGGAAGTTTGGAACCATCCAAAACGTTAACAAAGAAAAAGATAAAAAGCTCTACAATCAACAATTTGGAACTGGCTGCACAAAGATGACAGAGAATTTCAAATTGCTTGACAAACGGTACCCGAGCTGATATGTCAGCAGGAGTTGTATGCAAAACCCACAATGTGATAGATTTATGTGCAAATACCGATGATTCAAGAAGCCAGAACTCAAATAACCACAGATATATGATCAAAAGTTGAGAAAAAATTTAGATAAGAGCAGCAATTTAATTTAAATGTACAACTGACCAAATCATTAAAGACATTATAAAGAGTGGACGAGAGACTAATGCCCTTAAGGTAGTTAGAATATAATATATACACACCTCGAATCCTGAAGAAGTGTCGCAATATAATGCTGCAAGTCTTCGATTGTTTGCAGCACCAACGTCACTTGCCTTGTCCAATACTACGACATCACCGACTTCAAATATCTACAGAAAGCAAATGACCTATTGTCATACCTATACAATTTATCATATCTGTCATAATGCAGTTTATACGAATTTAACTCCAAGCAAATCGACTCTGCCTGAAATGACGGAAACAAGTTGTCATAAGCAACAAATATGACGATAGAACTATCATATTGAAGCTACGAGCAAATTAATAATTTGTCAATGCTCACTTTACCAATCATTAGGAAACAAAAAAAACACTTATACTTCAATGAACAAATAAATACCAAATCAGAAGAAAGCTGGAGTATCATAAATATGTCATTAAACTCTAAATCCTGGTAGACATCATACCATTTGACAGGAGTCACCAGAGAAAGATGTAAGCATGCCAAAAAAATCAAATAGATTTGCATGCCACAATCATCATCAGATCAAAGCCGAGGAAAATCTGCTCTCCGGAAAAACAGGATGCACTATTGTTGCAAATTCAGAGTATGTGAGGCATTATCTAACATGCACACCAAGAAATCTCCAATGTATACATTCCAAGACTATCTATAACATTAGAAAGGGAAAAAGGTGCCTTTGTATGCAATTGCCTTGTCAAAAACACCAGAGTTTATCCAAATATTAGAACATTGGGCATATGTACTCCTAAGTTTGATTAGACACATAATCACACATCAAGAAGACATTTATTAAACCATTTCCTAACAGTCAAAAACTGTCACTAAAATAACTAACTAGATTTTGCAGATGTTGAAGATCCTTTCATGAAATTCAAGTGGTGAACTGTATCCAGGCAAAAAGATTTTTTGACAATCAAATAAAAAATAGCATCTCTGATGAGGACTTAGGAGAAATTCTGAAAGGATAGAAGGAGAACTCCAGTTACTCGGCTACTTTAGTTTATTGTATGACATGACTGCAATAATCAGTAGACTTTCATCGATAAAAAATGCGCATGAGAAATTGCACATGTATACAGGAACTATGCATCTCATGATTATGATGATAAAGGCCAATGCATAACTCAGAGCCAGGGCATTACTCGTATGGGCCTTGCATGATCCTTATTATGACTTAATGTCTTCAGCAAGCAAGACATGAGACTTGTCCGAACCACCTGCAGAATTGTAAGTGCCAGATGAAGGCATATCAGTCAACAAGACTTAGAGGAAAAAAATAGTTTTAACTGAAAGGAACTTACAATAAAATGTCATTGATCAATGGATGAATGTCCAATATACTCGTGCAATCTAATCTAAGAGAACGCCCAAGAAAAGGATTCCAGATTGGCTTATTGGCCTTTTAACCACATCCTCATCCCTTTAGGCAAACACGTGATCCGAGTATATGGGACACAATCGTGTTCATGTTGTCTCATAACACCTGGCCACTAAATTGTTGAAGGTGGTAGTGAATGCAAGCACAACCAACCAACAAGACATGTAAACAGGGTTGTCTTCAGCATGTAAGTGAGGACTGATTTCACTTCTTCCACTAGTTCGCAATAAATGCTCCGCTAGCAAGTGAAACAAGCATCATACACTGTCTGATGATGGTACATGTTCCTTCTAGTTTATGTTATCCACTTGATAATAACTGGAGATAACATTTACTCATCATCAACCGAGAAAAGGAACTCATGTTATCACTTTATCTCTTGCTTGCTTTCACATATTATCTATTTGGATGATATGGCCTGAGAATATTTGTAACCGAGTTTGATCAAATACATGTCATGTGCATTTTGACACTATTAGTTGCAAAAAGCTATAATTTCTGTCTCATTGTCTTGACCCTTGAGCATGTAAGCCAGCTTGATCAATTATGCTATATCATAACACAGCACGATCATTGTCACTTATTATCAACCTATCAATTTGCAGCTTAATACACATTTCGCTAGCTACACGGAAGTCTTATTTGCTATCTAAATTAATCATTACAACATCCAAAATGAAAAGCGAATGAAAGATGTGTCACATTTGAATATATGATTATCTTCTAGAAGTGTGGAAATATCTACATTAGATAAAGAACTAAAATTTCGAAACACAAGAAATAGATGACACAAAGCTCCTTCTCAGCCTCCTAATTTCTATTTGTTTTCTAAGGATTACTGCTTCATAGAAAGATGAGGGATTGCAAATGTAGGCGCAGGCTTGAAAGACAACTCCTTGCTGATGAATATCCTGGTTGAATCCCAGCGACAAGATACATCATCTTCACCCAAGAATTAGCCAGTGATAGACTTAGAATTTTGGACTGAGCTAACCCACTTTACACTTAAGAGGAATTGACAGTTTCCTTCAATCATTTGATGCATTCAGTAATACAAACATTACTTCATAATTTTCATCCAGAGTTTCCATAAAATTGATGCAACTAATAACGACTTTCCATTTTCACATCGAACATACTATCAGCAGCTTCATTCCAATATCCATGTATTTGTCGATAAAAATGAGTGCAGAATTAACAAGTATCCAGGAGTTGGACAGAACACATCTTCAACTAGTTGGCTATCTGCACTAGATAAAAGAATTTTAACGTAGAAAACTAATTATAGAAATCCCCAATCTAGAAAGTAGGGACATATGCACTGCTCTCCTCTTCTCAACTCCTCCATTTAACTTCTTTCCCTTCAGCTCTTCCTCCACACTGGCCTAGTCCAATATGAATTCAACACTAGAAACCAAGAAGACAACAAAAAAAACATCTATAGAGCTTAATTAGCCTCCATGTAAAATATTTTACTATCGAATTCAATTACCACTGAAGGAGATGACCCTCAAATAGAAATAAAGAATTGGGTAGAAGTTAGCAATATTAAGTGAATTAAAGCAAGATATGCCAAATAACAGGTTTAGGTCAGGGTTGAGCAAGCAAATAGAAACACAAAGGGGTTCCTCCTGAATAACTTATTTTGACAGTCAAAAAAGATTTTCCTTTGCCAAAACTCAGAAACAGGACCCAAATCTTGTTATCAGCACATTAGGAGCATCGTACTCTGTTCCTTTCTCCACTACACCTCCTAAAAACCCAATCAATCTTAAGGTAAGGTAAAGAGTAGGCCAATGAAACTTAGAAAAAATATAAGACGACTACAGATCTCGTCCTTGGAGTTTAGAGACAGTGAAGTTTATTCGAGCGAATAACACATCAACTGTATGCTAAGAAGAAATTGATATCGTTTTCAGCAGGGCTTGAGTTATTGAAGTGGAGAGGACCATTGCACTAGCATTATTTGTCCTCCAAATATAAAGCGCAATGAATTCCAACTTGTAATTGTACTCTGTTTTGCTTATCCTTTTCTTAGTTCCAACTTGTAATCGTACTGTGTTTTGCAAGCGAAACAAAGTTGATAAGAATCTAATTCACAAAGACGTAACATCCTTATGCCTCAGTATATTAGATGTTCTGTTGTAAACCAACTATAAATATTCCAAAAATGTTCTGTTGTAAACCAACTATAAATATTCCAAAAAAAATAGCTAATATCTCATTTATCAAAAAAGGTCACCAACAAGAGGAAGAAAGATAACCCGTAAATCTGCAAGGAAAGGTGAGTTAACCTAATACAGAAGCAGAAGAAGAAGAAGAAGTGAACACAGCTTTAAAGGCATGTCAACTGAAAGAAACCAGTGCTGAGCGATAGACAGAAACAAAATCCTTGATCTTTTGCATGACAAAGTGAATCAAACTGATCAATCAACCCGTTCACAGATGCATGTAAGGCCTCGATCCAGTAGCTCCAGGAATCTATGGGATGAAGGATAGACATGGCAATATAGCATAGGATTGGAGCACGTCCAGATAACAATATGAATCCACAAAAACAGATGTCTAATGGCATCGCTAGTATGCATGGTTCATGGAACACTCAAAGTAAGCCCACAAGAAAATGCTAAAAATTACTTGTATAGCAAACAAAACCTGAAATTCACTTGAACGAGGGTTTCCAATGATGACCGCCTTTTGCACATCATTCTCTCGCTTCAAATATGTAAAGTTCTCTTCATGTGAGCCTAAAATCCATGTTAGCACCTCCATGTACCCTGCCCTGGAGACCTATGACAGCGAAAAAGTTCTTAAACATACGAAACAAAATCACATGTATATTGCTGATAGAGAAAAACACATTAAGCATGGAGTAATTAACATAATTTCTTAAAGAAGGTCATGGTCCACTTAACACCAAAAGTTGAAAGTTCTGCTTGTCCATGGCAAATTTGCTTAGTGATTAGAACATTTCTATCAGATATTATACATGGCAATTCATATTTTCAATTGTCTTCTTGCTTCCTCTAAGGATAAAACTGACTTCTTTAAGCGCCAAGGAGTGGACAAAAAGCGGGGCCTGACAAATTACTCACGAGTCCTGGTCAAGAGAAAGCACAAGAATCTATACTCCTAGGTTGTGTTTTTTCTGATAATTTACATTCAAATTCTGTGTTTAGATATATATGCACCAACATGAAAATGGTGTTCTATCCTCATTGTTTTGTCCTCGAAAGATTCTTTCCAATAGACACTCTTGAGGAAAATCTTATTAAACTTTGTCCTTTCATATAATGTTTTAAAATTAGCTGCATAGCTAAAAAGCTAATAGGAGCTGCACCATCTTTTCAAATATGAATAACATATTCAAACAGATTTCCTCAAATTGGGGGTACCCAAAGATAGTGTTGCACACTCCTATTGAGTGAAACTCAAAAATTTTAAAAACTTGATTGTCTAGGTCTCATGGCATTGGCTTCAGGATAATTTTAAAAACTTGCTGGATCATCCTCCCGATTGAACATATTAAATGCAGCGCCCGATTTGATTTCTGCTACTAAAACATTGATAATTAAATTAAAAATGACAACACACATGGAGTTATGCCTAAACCAGAGTTAATCCAGCAGCAATCAACTTGCTATAAGCAAAATGATTATTCTTGTTTATAAAGGTTAGGGAGTAGGCAAGCAGCGAACAACTAAATGTGAAATATTTATATCCTGCACTTTCCCCAGCCCCACACAGTTAAAAAGGTCACACAAGAAATAATATTTAACTTTTATCTATTTACTTATATAACGACACAGCCATAAAACTGTTCATATTGGCAGCATTCTGGATCAACAATTCACATGCATATTCTACCAATTAAAAGAACACAAAGGTAAAGATTTAACACAGATGACTCTTAAGGAAATCAGTGAAAAGGAAGACATATGAACAGCTTTATGCATGTGGCATAATCATGTGGCAAGGAAAGATAATCACCAGCTAGTGCAAAATTTTGTTCCCTTGTTAGTCAGGATAGCTTAAATATTCCCGAAAATACATGTACAATCAAGATAAAGCAACCACCAAATTTTGTAATAAGCAATAAAATTCTGTTGAGTACCTCAGCTCTAATTTTATCAGAAAAGCGATTCAATGGCTGCCGTCCTCCTGTAGTCATAAACTTCGGTTTTGACTTTGGGATATTGTTATAACCATAAGCTATAGCCACATCCTTAGATAATAAAACAGGAAAAAATCTTAGTCAACCATACCTAATAATACTAGAAGAGAGAAATTTTTAGTCAACTACTCATACCTCCATTACATCACGAGCATGAAGAATGTCACTTCTCGTCGGAGGGACAGACACAACAATACCACTGCTTCCACCATTAGATGAAGAATGCTCAGCTTGAAGTTGCATTTTGTTTAACAAGGATATAACCTGAAATTTGGAAAACAGATCCTATAAGCATCATCGTAAAGATAAAGTTGTAACCGAAGGATTAAAGTATCCTATCAATGCTACAAGCAACAGGTTAGATTCGATAATATAGGAACCCAGAATATAACAAAAAATAGAATCAAATGTGGTATACATATGTTCAAGATTATGTTGGAATTTACATTCGCAAAAATTACAAAAGGTAACACAATTTCATGAGGGTATAGGGTAGGCAACGTGTTTTACCTCAGTCGTCTGCAGTGAGATGCCTATTGGTCCAGAAATATCAGACAGGGAAACCTCCATGTTGGTAGTTGAAAGGTCAGGATAAGTGCATGTCTTGCCATCAGAATAAAGCACCTCAACTTGCTCAACCTCAAATTTTTTGTCACAATACTCTGCAAACATCGTTACCTTCCAAAATAAACAGTTAAAACAACCTTGTCAGAAACTTGGTCAATACTTCCTTGAAGATATTGCAACGAGTTCTATTGAAAACATCTTTTCTGCCTACCATCGTATTCAGAACAATTTTGGCCTTGGTTAAATCAGTGGCTGTGCATTCAATGAAGACATTCTTCGTCATCAGATTAATTGCTGAATGTGCGCCATTGATAATTGGAGGGAGGGATAACACTGTCCTACAAAGAACATAGAATTCTGGCTATAAGTCCAAACAGAACCATACACTAGGCAAGTTTGCATACAGAAGGTAGCATGCCAAGTAGCCGAACATGCAAACATCAATCTATGATCACATGGCCATGGATACATAATGTCACTACAAGCAGTCCATGTGGTAATATATATGTTTCGTTTATCAAGGAAGTCCATATAACCAAAATTCATAAACCAAGGAAAATATTCTGTCAATAATTAAAAGTTTCCATACCGTTGTTTACCTGTTGCTGTCATATATCACAGGAAACACAGGATAATTCTCAATGATGTGTAAGTACATCTTCAGTTTCTTATCTGACTGACAAAATTCACATAATGAAAAAAGAATCAATACTTTGGAGAACTCAAAGTTGTCTCGGAAAGTAAATGATCGATAAGCTTAATTAACATCACAACGGGAAACATATGAACAAACACTAAGATCCTAAAGGAACTCAGTCCCACCTCAACAAGCTATAAGAAGATACAAAGACTAATCCTGAAGCTATGCTGCAAAAGGCCTTACCTTGTAAAATTCCATCAGCTCATCGGCTCTGAAGCTTTTTTCCTGCAATTGACATGAAAAAAGCAGAAAAAGAAATGAAAAGTTTAAACTTGGCATCTATTGATTCTCGAAAGAAGTTTATTACTATTCGGAGAAAGCAATACTACATAATACTGAATCTTGAACATCTACATAATACTATTCAGAGAAAAGAAAACCATAAGACTAGAAAAAGGACCTAATGTATAGCAAGTCTTGAACAATGAGATCTTTTACAGAGACCTTAACCTCTCTTCACCCTAACCAATAAAATATAGCAGTTTATAATCAATAGTTGTACAACACATACACTTCTAATTCCAGTATATATTACTTCCAAGTCCAGGATCTTTTATGCCACCACATTATTGATCATGGGACTCCACATCCACTTCATAATTCAAGATTATTAAATACTCATTCAGATAAGCATGTTACATCTGCAATAAAAAAAATATAATATGATGGCCTAAACCAGCCTGAGACAGAAAACTATATGCGACATGTGGTGGTGCATGAAAAGCATCAGAAGCAACAGCGGCATCATAATCAATCAGAGATAGACTGAAAAGGAGCAAAATAGCATAAAACAAGAATCATAATAAGCATACACACAAGCTACAATTGTCGACTGTCCAACCAACATAATCATTTTAACTACTATTAACGACCAATGACATCCAAATACAGCTCCAAACAAGTAGTAATGACTAACCAAGAAAATTATGTTATGCACATATCAGATTCTCCTATGTATTGGCTAGCAATTACCATCGCAAGTAAACACAAGAAGTGCAAAGAAAACTTTGGCATCAATGGTGCAATTTGCTTTTCACTAGTGCGTAAAATAACATGGGAACTCCTAAATCCTACATGTACTTGCAAGAGTTAATATTTAAGACCCACAAGTTAGATCCATATATCGATCTCTTTCCACCAGATGGCAGACATCATCTTTAAACACCAACTGCTAGCAATACAGCATAAAAAAAACCCCAAAACCTTAAAATCACACATCATGTTAAGTTAAAATAAATCCATAGCAGTTCCATAACAGCTGCTTCCCTTTGGTACTATGGAAGCTATCATATTTCTTTATTGATAGATGGCTTTTAAACAAATAGAATCCTTCCCCAGAAGCATTATATGAAGTGCTTCAAAGTTCAAACATCACCAATGATTCATCCCCAAGATGCTTTTCAAAGAGAGTGGGTTGTTTCCCCGAAGGGGCGACTGACCCCACTTTGATTGACCAGTAAGTGATAGCTGTCGAGTTCGCAGACTGTATGGTCTTCTTTCCCTTAGGAAGTTCCACCAACTTCCAAGTCTTGTTCTTGTGCAATGAATCTAACTCTTCTACCATGGCCTCCATCCATCTACTCCTCTCAGGGCTATCAATTGCCTCCTGAAACCAAGCCAGTGTAGCTTTCTCACTTCCCAAGCCATTCCGTTTTTGGGTCGATAGCTCTGAGGTCAAGAGGGAGGTAGAGTGAAGGCCTTCTTCGAATGGAGTTCCCGGGATTGAATTTATGGAATGCATGCTACTTTCGAAGACCGAGCACTGCATATTCCCATGAATAACGATAATACATGGACATGAGGGAGAACTTTAAGAAAGATAATAATGTGGATCAAGGTCCGACACAAACCATTATATTTGCTTACAAGCAATGTCAAATGCACCAAAGTATAGTTTGGCTAGCTTCAGATGATTACAACTTGATATCAACAAAATATATTTTGAACCCCACTTCATTTTTGGATTATCTTTTATGAATTGAAGCCCCATTATGAGATCAGTGTTAGTAGGAGTTGACTTCCTATATATCTTGATTCAGGCCATTGGGTGTTGAATATATTTATCCAGTACCTTTGTTGAATTAATTATTCTGATACCTATGTGAAGGAGGGCCCTTTTATTGTGTTCAAACTTGAAATCTAAACTACAAGTAGGAGTTCCCATGCACCCTTTTATAACAAGGGCACAAAGGTCTCTCATGTTGTTTGCATACTTTTAATAAATAAAGAAAGAAGGGTTCCCGTTCCTCTAACTCCCCTTTTGTAATACTCTTGTTTGGATCGAACGATGTGAAGCTGAACCCTAAAGATGCTTTCCACTGAGCCGAATGAGAACGAGAGTTATGTCCCTTTCCTTGCAACCTCTTTTTCTAATCTTTACTCTCTCTTTTTTGTTTCATTTGTGTTCTTTTAGCCCCTAGCATAACCCAGCATCTACCTGACACTAACCTCTAGTTTTGCCAACCTATCATCACTGAGCTTCAGAAACTTTAAGACACGTCCACTAAAACTAAATTGCAGAGAATAGATTACTAATTAATCTTATATCTGAAACCTGAAATGACCAATCTTACACCAAAACCATCCTTAATCCTTCCACGTAACATCAAACAATTTAAATCCCCGTATCAAGTTCACAACTATCGGACTTTTCATTTCACCAGGACCCTTGCTGCACTTCAAATTCCAGCAACCAAAACATGCCATAGTCCCTATTAGGATCTAACAGTCCTTTCGAAACCTAACATATATCAAACAGAGTTTGAAAATACTGAAAAAAAACTCAAGAAAAATGATGTAGTGATTTTAGACCACATAGAAGTGAGAGTTAATTAAGACAAATCATATAAGTGGTCGCCAATAACTCCTAAAGGCTAAAATGATACATCAAGGGCAATTTGCATTCCCTCGTAGCACTGGTAACTGTACTTTGCTCTCAAAATCTGTATTCAATATCATTATACACTCAATGGTTTGAATTTGCTTGTTTGCTCCTCTAGCGAATTTAAATCATTGGTTCCTTGAACACCATACTTGCACCTCTAATTATCGCATCATTTTGTGGTGCTGAATTGCATTACAAGTTCACTAACATTAGTTGCATAAATGTTAACCCTTGTAGGCCGCTCTACACTGGATAAGAATATAAGGAGTCTACATCTCATAAAATCAAAAAGCAAGCTTCTTCAATACATCAAAAGGACAATAGAGCAGCCTGCATTATTTCAATAACCATTTACCAATGTTCAAGGAATCCACAAACTAACCTGCTTTAAAGGCACAAAATTTATTTCCTGGGGGGGCAAAGCCTGGAAAAACAATATGCTGAGAGTAAGACTGATATGTCAAGTATGAAATTAAAGATTGAGAAGTTAAGCTTCTTAGAAATCAAAACTAGAAGCAATGAGCAGCAAAACTAGTCTGCAATCAATTTTTTGAATGCAGCTATCTGCTGAAGCAATGGCAAAAGCAAATCTAAGAAGGAGAACTAACTTTGTAGCATACACAATGCCAAGCATACTTCACCAATTCTAGCCTCATATCTATCTATCGCATTATCATCCCAAGACATGCTTCATCCACGTCCACCATATATACCTAAACCAGTCTATTGCATCACTTCACATAGAAGCAAAAATCAAATAAACCTACAAGAGAGTTGAATCAAGTAAATTATCATGATTCCTGGACGGAAATAGACTAGCGCAACAAGTTTTTGATGATGACACCTTGACAAAACAAATACTCCATAATATAAAATCTAACAGAACCCGGTTCCATCCTTCATCTTTTCCAGATTGGCAGTAAAGAAACCTATGTTTGCCTAGTTTCATCAATATCTAAACGCCAGAGAATGAGTGTCCCAGAGTGAATCTGTCCTAAATGATTTAGATTTTCCTAGTGTGATAAAAACCAACTTGCCAAGCAGTTTAAAAGCGTTTGACCTGATATCAACTCCTATTTTCTCACCATAGTAGCTGCAGCATTGGAAATTGACCGGTATTCTGCAGTAACAACATAAACCTGAACCTGATTTTGACTAAATTGTTTGACTGGATTTTATCTATGTACACCCAAACTGATTTTTACCTTTTAAATCCAATCAACTGAATCAATGAGCATAAAATAAAAGCCAACGAAGTTGGAACAATAAAAACAATTCTTGACTCAGAAGACCCTTGCTCAGAAGTAGGTTTGATGTGACAACAATAAAACTTTAAAAGAAATGAAACAAGAATATAATAGGCATACTAACTTACAGAATCTATCATGTACAAGAAATGATCTAAAAAGGCTGAAAAAAACTCAATCATATTTTACTATTTGATGATCTCAATTTAAAACCTCTTCAGCTAACAGTGATGGGCGGCACGGCTAAGTATTATTTGACTGAATTTGCAGCCGGTTTGGGTTTTCAGGTTGGTTTTGTGCATGAGACGAAACCCATTGGACTTAATTATAATAAAGAAAAAAGGAAACTAGTCTAACGCCAACCATAGCCACCTCGTCTTGTCTTCCTTCTCCAGTGATGCCTCCCTCCGGTTCCCTATCCACTTCTCTTCCTTTTCTCCCCTCTTCTCTTCCTTCCTCTCCTCTTCTCCTCCTGACGGCAATCCTATCCTCTTCTTGATCTCTCACTCCAACTCTCACAACCTCTGTGCAAATGGCACAGCATCAATGCAAAATATGGGCATGGTCAATGACGATGACGATTATCTTGTCTGCCAAAGGCCAGCTCGGCACGAGCTGCTGGCACAAAAACCCTTGTCGGTAGCTCATACATGTAAGCAAAAAGAAAATTATTCCAATTACATTCTCATTTCGTTTAAGCCTCTCTCCTTTGTTGATAACAGCAATCACCTTGATATATATTGTCAAAGTAAATCTTTCATACATGGTGGACCTTTTCCATCTCTCTCACAAACCTACAACGTGAACGATCCACCAATTATGAAATTGCAAAACACCACATAACTGGGTCAGTTACACCTATGACCAAGGGTCAAGATATAGCTCAAGTATAGATCATAGTGTCAAACTGTAGACTCGTGTCTAATTCATTTTGTCTACTAAATAAAGTCAGTCTTGAACTGAATGTAAAGAAAAGAAATCTCAAATTCAAGGGAAAAGTAACTTTGCAAAATCTGGCATACTGCCAACGAGAACATAGAAGGCATTTATAGCATGAATATATCTGCATTAGCTCTTTTGCTCAAGAGAAGTTTGAAATGATCTACAAAATGATTTACCTCATACGAAAAGGGCCCATGTAGTGTGTCCAAATCATGAGTGCCAATAGCAACAAGAGTTCTTTTCCTGGTTTTCAAGAAGACCAAATATCCATTAGAGTCAAGTGCCTTGTTCCATCTACATGATAATATCGAATTATCAATGCTATAAACCATAAACAAAACTTACCGACAAATATTCTGGTGGAGCTTGTCCTGAAGGTCAATGAAGCTGTTATAGCTTGCTTCATTAAAAGTGATTCCTCTCAAAACAGCACAAACAACAAAGGGCCTAATAGATAAGGTCTGTAACACAAAGCAAATGCCAATACTATCTATTAAATATTCTCATACATAGCAAGGGAAGAATATATAAGAGAGGAAATCAGAAAAACAGCTTAATAGTTTTCAAT
Source organism: Narthecium ossifragum (assembly GCA_963920575.1). Classification (NCBI taxonomy): domain Eukaryota; kingdom Viridiplantae; phylum Streptophyta; class Magnoliopsida; order Dioscoreales; family Nartheciaceae; genus Narthecium; species Narthecium ossifragum. The sequence goes on from OY986973.1 coordinate 4,018,030, forward strand.
GTCTCCTTCTAATCTTGTTCTAATGGTAGACATTCAAATACTTCAAGAAGGAAAAATGCAATGTGCTAATACTTACCTCTGGTCGCACATGCATTTGCAGCCTGTTTCTAGCTGGGATGTTAGATACTTTGTAGACTGGATTGCCTTCCTTTCCAGTGAAAATGCGAAGAGCCCGAGCAAGTCCTTCAACACAGAGAAGATCATACCTGTGTTGGTGCAGTTTGCACAGTTGGAAGATGCATTAACTTAAATATGAAATTATAGGATATACGAAGTCACCCCAGAAGAGATACAATAAGTTCAAAGATTATGCTTTCTATATCATGATGCTAATAAATCATTCAGGTTTCCCAAGAGAAAAAAAATTGTTAGAATCATCATTCTTTCCATGAACCCAGTAGTCAATCCAACTTGGATTATTCTTCCAAAGATATTCGTAGTGGAAATCTGTGAACGATATGTGCATATAGTGAGTGCCGAATGGAAAAGCAAACAAGAGGGCACTGCCAACTTAGACTCAAACCGCAATTTTTTTAAAAAAAATCCTTTATACAGAAGTAACGGATCACAAAAGGTTCCTGGCATTTTAAAGCCTTGGATGCACAGGGAGTAGAAATGAATACTACAAAAAAAAAGACTAGCGAGATTAAAACCACTTCTGTGGCGGCTAAAGATAGAACATTTCTACAAGGGATGGCAAAAAGTTACTCCAATAGATCTCAAGAAGGAGCTTAATCTCATAAATGCAATCAATTTTCTAGTGGAAAGCCAATTAGGTAAAGCTATGTCAATCTTGTTCCAACATGGCAATATCAGTAGTTCAGTACCAGTATGGTCTATAAAACTCATAACCAATTAGTTGCCGAAGAAACATGATTGCCAGGTAGGAATGTTGCTTAACTACTTCGAAAAGGGAACAAATAAGGAAGGGCGGAGTAAGAAATTAAAGCATCAATGTAATGTATGAAATACATGACAAGGAGTATATGAGACACCAGTCCCAACTAATTATTGGCCAACAAATTCACGAATTTAATGAAAAAGCCTTTTGTGTCGGTCTCTTATCAGCTTTTGCTCCATTGAACAAGAGATAGAAAACCAGTCATGTAGTGGAACTTATATACTTCTCTCTTCCTCTTATTTACCTAAGTCTTAAGGGAAATGCGCTAGTCTCCTACGTGCAGGCGGTTTGAGACCAATAAATTAGGTCGCCTTTAGCACCAACTAACCTTTAGTGTGAAGTACCTATTTTATGGGGTTTAATTCCACATAAGGGAGATGTTAACCATTGGCCGCTCGTAATAGGCTATGCACACCCTTCATGGACCCACCAAGATATGAAAAGCTATCCAGTGATTAACACGATTGTCTTGCACATTTGCCCAGCAAAATTCTAACCATTTTCCGAATAAATATCAGAATGGAACATTCCAAAGCAGCCGGATTTAGCAAAAATAACCCCATTTAGGAGGATCCAATACCTATTCGCAGCCACCTCAATCTTGTAAGTAATTGTTCCATCCTCCTCCGTAACCTAGGTTAGAAACAAACATAAAATCACATTCAACCCAAGAAAGCGATCCAACAGAGGGATGGAGTAGTTCTCACGAACTCACCACATCATCGAGCTCGATTCCGAACTCGAAGCAGAGTGCATCGAACTCCTCTTGTGCTGCGATCCCGCGGAAGCCAATGTTATGGATTGAACCCAAGAAATAAGAACCAAACCACAAAGAACCAAGGTACTAAATCTTACAATACGTCTGGCCGAGGCGTTCGAAAAGGAGATCTCTCGCAATGCTCACGGTCGGCATGGTGGCGTCCCACTGGATACTGGGAGAGAGGTGCCCGCCGGTTTCTTTCCCGATCAAGAGAGAGAGCGAGAGACCCAATCGAGAGAGAGATCGGGAGGAGATCGAGATAAAATCAGATTAAAGAAAGGAAGGCGTTAACGTACGGTTGCGACGGCGAGTTCGAGGGAGTGAGAGGAGGCGGAGGGCGTTAACATACGGTTGCGGGAAGGAAGGCGTCGGTTGCAGAGAAGAAGGGTTGGACGACGGCCGGAGTTGGAGGAGATCGGGATCCGGGTGGAGGCTTTCCGGCGAGAGGGAGTTCGGGGGCGATGGCGAGGGTTGGGGAGGAGATGAGGAACTGAGAGAGAGAAGGGAGGCGAGCGGCGAGATGGTTAGCCGTGATTGGCGTCGGCCGGTGAGGTCGAGGTTCGGGTCGCGGTCGGGTTGGGGAGAGTAAGATGATCGCGTGAACGAAGGGTTGGAGGAGAGAGTGAGAAGGTGGGGGAAGTGATGGACGGTTGCGATTGCGTGCGGCTAATAATGATTAAGGATTTGTATGATTGTTTTTAGGGCAAAGTATAATTTTGGATAATACGTCGAACTGCTACCACTATTATAGAAAATTATCTTTTAGTACCTGACGTTATGAATACCGTCTCAAACAGCCGTCAACATCAAAACCTCCAAATCATGTCATGTGGGTGACCAGGTGACCCGACTATATAACGGTCATCAAAGTAAGAACCTTAGGGCATATTTCTCAAGGACATCTCCTTGAACTTGACTCTCTCACCGATCCTTGTCGGATTTGGCTGTCGATCGACGATCGTGGGACGACATGTATGCTATTTATTAGGATTATTTGTATCATTTGTGGATTTCCTTTTCACTTATATTATGGATTCCCATGGTAACTGGTGGTGATAGCCCGGGGAGGGGGTGGGGAGGTGTTCCACTATAGAGACAGGGCATATGGTGGGGATGCTGGAGGTGTTGGAGGGGACAAAGAGGATCAATGTGTTTTTAATTCATATTTAATTCACTGTAAAGATAAAGATGGTGGAGGGGACAATAGGGGACCAATATGTATCGTTTATGGAGACATTGTAGTTAGAATTTGAAACTAAGCGATTTGTTTACTCTCAATAACTGTATAATTCCACTTTAATTGGCAACACTTGATTTGTTTACAGTTAAGACATAACTTGTTATTTGTTTACTCTTGACTTGTTATAATAAGATAGTTTTTTGTTATTTGTGATTTGATTACTCACCATTTGTGATTTGTTTATTATGATTTGTTATAGTAAGACGGTTTATTTGTTTACTCTTAACTTGTTATATAGTAACACAGTTTACTGTGATTTGTGATTTATTTCCTCACCATAATCAATTTGTTTATTATGATTTGTTATAGTAAGACATTTTATTGTGATTTGTGATTTGTTTATTGTGATTTGTGATTTGTTTATTATAATTTGTTATATTAAGACGGTTTATGTGTATCCTTATTTTCTCTTAACTTGTTTTTTGTGATTTATTTACTAACAATAATTATCAGAATCTCTTAAGAAGCTAGAATTCAATATGATTTGTTTACTCACCATCATTTACTTAATTGCTTATGTCTCTGCATTCCTCATTTACTTAATTTACCTCCGCTTCCCAAACCAGCAGTGTCAGCAAGCACTGCTTCAAGTACAAGAGCTGGAGAAGAGAGTATTGGTGTAGGGGATTCTTCAAGTTTAGGAGTTGGTAGGGGTCCTGAGAGAGGAGTTGGTTTAGGAAGTTGTAGGGGTGCTGACAAAGGAATTGGTCCGGGAAGGGCAGAGGGAGGGGAGGAGGGATCACTCCAATAGTTCCATTAATTGTTAGTAGTGTCTCAGACATACAACATGAATTGGTGAGTTAGTTACATTCATGCTTGCATGTCTATTGTGATTTTTTTTTTCTGTTTACGAAGTGGATGTCAAATGTTGAATAATTGGTAGGACATGACCCAACCAAGTCAGATGTTTGAATGCCAGTCAAGCCAATCTGGCAATAATGGGTCTCAGCCAAGACAAATTGATAGTAGTGCTCATGACACAGGGATCAATGTATGGGTTCCACCAAAGGTAAGCTGTTACTTAAACCATCAAATACTCTTTGCATCTTGTTGACTATCTTCTATTATGCATTTTCATGTAGACTATGACCCGGCCAGGACATATATTTGGATATCAGCCAAGACATTATGGCAACACTACTTTTGGTAGAGGGATCAAAACATGGGTTCCACCTAGGGTAAGTTGTTATACATGAGTATGCATCAAGTTGATGTTGATAAGGAATCAAGCATAATTTTGTGTAGCCTAGCTATGGAGTTAGTGATGCAGGTCAAGGAGTTCCCTCCGTTCGAATCAGGTGTCCGGATGACCGTGGCCGTAGGATGCACAATTTTTGATCCCAGAGGCCGATCGGGGCTCATGAGGTGTCAAAATGACCGGCTCGACGAGACCTACAAAAATCATGGTCGGACCCTCAAAAGCCCAAATTCCTTCATCTGATGCCTCAAATTTCCGTTTTTAGTAAAACTTCCCTTATTTGGCAATTTTCCTTCTTTAGGACTTTCCATATTTGGTAAATTCTGTTTTCTGATTTCAGGATTAGTTTGATTAGTAGTTGATTTGATATTTGAGTCTATCTCCTTAGTCTATAAAAGGAATTAGGGCTTGTATTGAAGTTTTGAGTTTTGATAATTAATGAAAGTTAGGGTTTTGTTTTCTCCCCTTGAGAAATCTGGTTGTCTCTCCCATAGAGAGGTCTGGTTGTCTCTCCCATAGAGAGGTTTGGTTGTCTCTCCCATAGAGAGGTCCACGTTTACCCTGCGCCAGTTAGGCAACAACAACAAGCTGGAGTTGGGCAACAACAACAAGCTGGAGGTGGGCATCAGCTAGCTGGAGTTGGAAAACTAGCTGGAGTTGATCAACACCAAGTCACTGGAAAGGGATATGGAAATATTGAACTATTGATGTATTAAACTATGGATGGTGGGATGAGTAATAGGGAAATACAGGTTGTATGGACTAGGTATTGAACTATGGAAGTCGGCAATGCTTTGTAGCACTACTTTTGTATGATTTTTATAGGCTAGCATATTTGTATGATGCTGGCAGATACATACAAGTCGCCAATGCTTTGTAGCACTTCTTGTATCATCATATTTTGTATATATGTGGAGCTAGTGAAGGTAGTTGGAATATTGTTACATTTGGAATGTTGGAATGTTGTCACCATATTTGGAATGTTGAATACAGTTGGAATGTTGTCACCAGATTTTGTATTCCAAATCCATATTTACTTTGATTATAACAAGCTGGAATTGGGCTGAATCCAATTGCTTTCCCCCTATTTCTTTTTCATTTCCTAGTTTTGTATGGTGCTAGAGTAAACTGGTAGCTCCAGATTCCAGCTTGCACATGATATATCTGATTCAGCAGGGAAATATTATTGCATGATTTGGCCTAATGTTGTTACAAGCAATTTTCAGAATGCAGATTGCATATGACATATCTGAATTAGATTCATTACACCATAATCTAGTACAACACTATATTCCAAATTGCACAAACCCAACAAACAAGTTTTCCTACACAAAAATGTCTACACTTCATGAGAAGCTTACGTTTCAGGGGAATTGAGACAGAAGCAAATGAGAAAAAGTACAATTGTCCAGGACACAACCAAACTAATCATGTATGTCATGGCAGCCGGCTCTAGCATTTAATTGCCTTGTTTGCAATTTCATGTTGACCAATGTCTCCTTCAGTGAATGCAACTCCTCCCTTATCTGAAAGTAATCCATCTCAGACTCCATTCTTGGCATCTCTCTAGCATTGATGACATTATTTCCATGGTCACTTATCCCTCGATCACACCATCGAAAAAAATTTCAACCACCAGGCTCCTGTGTAAAACGTAAACAACACACCATTATTTCTCCTCAAGTAACTTGGGCAAGCAAAAAATCATAAGAGATCGACAAGAATAGAAGCCCTATGTCATCATCATACCGCATAACTTTGACAACCAAAAAATCTCATTCCGAAATTTTGTGGAGTCCTTGATGTCTTAATCGAAGCACTTTTTCCACAATAACACTTTCAATCATCCATTCGAGAAGAGGATATGAAGCTTCTCTATGATGGAGAACTCCTGGTCATGGTGCTGGTGTGAATTCAAGGGGAAACTTCACAATGGCACAGACCAGCTTAGAAAAAACCAAAATTTAACATATAATAGTCTAATGTAGGGCAGAGTGGAGGCATAAGGCATACTTGAGTTGGCTTGGTGGCCAAATTACGGTGGATTCGCCGACATGAACTTCCTCCCCAATGTATTAAACGGAGAACCCTAGCCCCTCTTTTATTATTAGAGGGAAACCAACTTGTATTGCCTAGCCAGCTTCAAGACGCATGAAGATGGCGAATATCATTCACGTGATCGCACGTGAGCGGTTTCCGTCACTTTTTCCTAACGACGAGAACAAAAACACACTTTACTCAAACGCTGGGTACCAAAAGTTACCATTTTAAAATATAGGGTAATAGATTGTGTATTAGCCAAAGTTGAGGTAGTAAAAAGTACTTTACCCGTTTTTACCTTTTAAAAATTTCAATCATCACATACTTGCTTAGTTTGAAATCTATGATTTAAAGCTAAGGAACCTGTTTTATTAGACTGAATATGATTGTTTGAAAACCCTGTCAGGGCCACCAGTATCCCATAGCGTGTGTATAGTGTGTGTGTGTCTATATATATATATATATATATATATATATAATAAAATATCATGCTTATACTAGAATGGTGTTTTAAAAGAGTATATGTGCAAAAATGCTAAAAGGTTAAACATTCCGTGCAAAAATGCTAAAAGGTTAAACATTCCGCAAATATGAATGTGGTTAACAAAATACATACCATGTTTTTGGCTTCTTCCAACACTTCAAAAGCTTTCTGCCAAGATCAAGAATGGGCCATATATCGGAATTAAGACGTATTTTTAAACAAGTTTAATGGAAACAGTGTTAAATTTTCACCATGTGCATATCAACTTTTTATCACTACATGTAATCTAGTTTATCTAGAAGATCATTGTGAGGACCCGTTGGGTCGGGGTGTGACAATCATGCTAGACTTATGAATGATTTGCAGTGTACTAATGCTATGAGGGAGTTGTCCATACCATGTAAAAGTGACTTTTAGTTGGTGATCTAAATAATCCACATTACAAATTTACAAGTATCAGTCTAAACAATTTGGGCTTAAAAACGGTGGAAATAGATCATGCCATCTGAATCTAATCATACTAGTCCACATTTAATGGATTTCTTTTATATATCTATTCCTTAAAATTTCAATATATATATATATATGTATATATGGAAATAAATCATGCCACGTTTGTTTCGCGGGATGGGTGGATATAATCTCCAGGGAGATTGTATCCCGGGATATATTCACTCATGAGATATGTGAGAGGTTAAACTCTTCTCTCATGTTTGATAAGACAAATGATAAGATAGGAGAAGATTTAATCAAATATTTAAACTTTTCTTATTTTTTAATCCAATGGATTTTATCTCATTGGATTACATATCCCACCTCCCCGGGGATTATTTTATCCCATGTACATGGGATATGAAGTCCCAATGAGATTATTTATCCCATGACTAAAATCACAACAAATATGGGATAAAGTGGGATCCATGGGATTACTAATCCTATCCCACCTATAATACCATGAACCGAACGAGCCCTAAATATTTAGATTCTTATATAAATATCTCTTGTTAATTCATGTACTCTGATCTAACCTAATTTAGGCTAACAATAAGAATTTCATGAAAACATTTTGAATTATATTAATTCTTCAAAAACATCCAAGTACTATATTTATTTTTCAAAAACTTTCAGATCATCTATAGATTCCTCGATTTTAGCTTTTTGCATTAAGAAATATTACATAAGGATATTTATGTAAAAAATTAAGGTTGATTACATATATACCCCTACAAAGTTGTTATATTAGATATGTATTCTAGATATCCAAAATATTTCAAAAATAGTCCTACAAACAAGTAAAAAATTTCAAAAACATACCTCTCCGTCCTCACGGCGGTATTGGAGTCCCTCAAATATCTATTTTCCCTTAACTTATCATTGTCAGTTCACATCCGAATAAATATAAATAAATGGCAAAATAGACACTAAAACCATTGCTTCTCTTGAATTTATAATACAAAGCCATGATTGAATTTATAATAGAAACCATAGGAGAGTTTTACAAGAGTACAAGACAATATCTTCACAACATGCCACTAAAGTTATAACTTCCTTTTTATAGTTCCTTTTTTAGGACCTATATTTAATTGGGTTTTGTTGACGTGGAAATCTTACCGTTGACCGATAAAGTCAAAATTATCAAAATGTCAAAAATTAGGGACGTGCAAAGACTCAACTCCTTCAAATTCAGTCCGAACAGAGGTGTCAAATTAATTGGAAATATGGTTAAATTATAGTTAAAATATGTTTAAAAGATATCATGAAGAGAATTGAAGATAAACTTGAATTAATCTTAATTTAACCTTAAGTTAATCTATTTAGAACGATAAACCAATCTAAAGCACTTAATTAAATCTAGAAAACGATAAAGATCATCCTAAAATAACTAAATCTAAGAAAAAGTAATATTAAATCTACAGTGACCCTAAATTAATCTACTATAAAGAACTAGATTATTAAGACTGTAATAATTAAAACTAATCTAAGAAAGCCATAGAAGAAGAACATAAAATATAATAAAGGAAAAATTAGCTTTCAGTACCCTCTAATTTTAAGGTTTTACAATCTGCTACCCTCTAGTTATAAAATATAACTTTAGTACCCTCATGTTTTAATGTAGGTCGATTTAGTACCCTCTCATCATCATATGGCGTTAGTCCCCGTTCACACAAAATCGCTCAAGTGTACGGTGTTTACACGAGGTGGCATGTGATGAGGAGAGAGAGAGAGAACTAGAGAGAGAGAAAGAGAACTAGGGAGAGAGAAAGAGAGAGAAGATGGCGTCCACCATCTCCGATGAACTCGACCACATCTCCAGTCATCGTCTACCACCGAACCCAGTCACCTCCGGCCATCTCCCTTAGGTAGTCACCCTGTCACCGCTTCACCCTCGTCGTTTCCCTCCGAACCCAGTCTTCCCCAAGCAACGAACCCAACGGAGGAGATGAAGCTCGCCGGCGGTGAAGAGAAGAAACAGAGCACCGCGGGAAAGAGAGGAAGAAAGAAGAAGAAGAGAAGAGAAGGAAGGGAAAGAAAAGGGAGGAAAAGCCTGGGGAAAGCCGAGAAAGAGGGGGAAAAGCTGGGGGAAAGGGAGGGGAAGTCTTCCCTCTCTGACAGGGGAGAGCGACGGCCGACGGCCGTCCTCGCGAAAGAGAAAGAAAGCACCGACTCGAGCATGATCGATCTCCAAGGCATGTGAGATCGATCTCCTTTGCAATCCAGATCGATCTCCTTAGCCATCCAGATCGATCTCCTTTACTCAGAAAGGCAAACTTGGGCTAAAACACAAGCCCAAGCTCAGATCTTCCGATCTCGGGTTCACCTAGCCATTCTAAACAAACACGAACACATACAAGGCCAGTGTGTGCATACGCGGGTGTGAAACAAACCAACAAGGCACAATTTACCAAATTGCCCTTGCGGTCTACAGCGAGCCACAGGGGTAGAGGGACAGATCCTCACAGCGGCGTGGCGGGGGAGGCCCTCCGTGATGTCGACTCGGGAGCGGAGGCATCGAGCGCATATGTTCGCCGGGTTGGGCTCCATCCGGACGTGGGGCTGCTCGACGATAGCGCCGTGGACGGCCTCGGGCTGGACCCGGAGCTTAGCTTTGATCCGTTTAGAGTGGGGCATGGTCCAGATGAACTCGGCGTGGACGAGACGGGAGAGAACCGACTTAAGGCGACGGGGGCAGAGGGCGAGGAGTTTCGGGGACTCGAGTTCGGCGAGGATCCAGGAGTGAGGGGACCGGAGCCATGACCGACACTCCGGCCAGTAGACGAGGGCGGCGTGGCGGGGGACGCCCTCCGTGATGTCGACTCGGGAGCGGAGGCATCGAGCGCACATGTTCGCCTGGTTGGCCTCCATCCGGACTCCGATAATGCAACACAAAACGCTGCCCATCGTCTGCGCCGGCATGAAAATCCCGAAGGCGGCCAGATCAGCCGGCATTGATGGATTTGGCGTCGCCATCATCTCTATTAGGGGATTGAAATGTTTGATGGGAAGGGATAGAGAGAGAGGGCGAGAGCGAGAACAGAGGGAAGTTGGGTCCTAGTTTACGTCAGTGGGCTGATTCATGGAGTGAGAACATTTTAGGCCCAGTAAACACTATGATTATAAGGATGCCGTCAATTGCGGTATTTGAACTGTCAGATGTTTTTTCTTTAACATACTAAGAATATCTAATATTCATGAAGTTTTGAGGAGATTAATTAGAAAGATAAGCCCAAAATGATCACTTTACGAGATCACTTTACCAGACTTTTCATACTCAGAGAAAATCAAATACTTTGACATTTCTCTAATACCAAAATGATCACATCATAGGCTAAAGGATGATTTCTTCAGTTATAACCTTTATTGAAAGTTTTTGTTAATTATTGTACGTAAAGGCCACATAAAAAGGCTTCACAGAGGAGGCGCATATGCTATTCCCCAAGAGCACAAGGAGATATGAACAATCTCCCTTAAAACCAGCTTATTACTTCCTTTGGAGATATGCTATTTATCCATCTCACAACATGCAAAATACAACATCATCACACTAATACATGCTTTAGCAGTAAAAGACTCCCCTTAAATTTCTAAACTATCAATTTCACACAATTACCTGCATCTTGCCACTGCAGAGCACCCAAGGTCTTAAATGCTCTGTAAAATGCATGTTTCATTGGACTTTACCTGATAGCCTCACAACAAATCGAACATATTTCGACGGAGAAGGTGTGCTTGTAGTTGTAAACATTGGACATTGAGTCATGGGATACAAGTTGATTATCGGAGCAGGACAGGACAGGGGTGACGGCCGAAACGAAGTCAACCAACTTAAACGAGAAGAGAAGAAGAAGTCTAGACCGGCAGTGGAATCCTTAATCCGAAGGGCGCATGCGGCGGCTCCGTGCCGGAGGATGAGCTGCTCGAGGAAGAGGAATGTGCGGCGGTGGGGGACGTGCTGGTGAAGCTGGACGGCGGCGATCCACTGGTCGGGGGAGCCCTGCATCCGCGCGCACGGGTCACACAGCCGGTCCTGCTGGGTGAACTCGACGACGTGGGGCTGCTCAAGGATAGCGCCGTGGACTGCCTCGCGCTGGACCCGGAGCATAGCTTTGATCCGTTTAGAGTGGGGCAAGGTCCAGATGAACTCGGCGTGGACGAGACGGGAGAGAACCGACTTAAGGCGGCAGAGGCAGATGGTGAGGAGTTTGGGGGACTCGAGTTCGGCGCGGATCGAGGAGTGAGGGGGCAGGAGCCATGACCGACACTACGGCCAGTAGACGAGGGCGGCGTGGCGGGGGAGGCCCTCCGTGATGTCGACTCGGGAGCGGAGGCATCGAGCGCACATGTTCGCCGGGTTGAGCTCCATCCGGACTCCGCAAATGCAGCACAAAACGCTGCCCATCGTCTGCGCCGGCATGAACATCCCGAAGGCGGCCAGATCAGCCGGCATTGATGGATTTGGCATCGTCATCATCTCTATTAGGGGATTGAAATGTTTGATGGGAAGGGATAGAGAGCGAGGGCTAGAGCGAGAACGGAGGGTGGTTAGAGAGGTGAGGGTTTAAGACGAGGCGAAGTTGCAGACCTCCAAGGGCAGCTGGCTCCTAGTTTACGTCAGTGGGCTGATTCATGGAGTGAGAACATTTTCGGCCCAGTAAACACTATGATTATAAGGTTGCCGTCCATTGCGGTATTTGAACTGTCAGATGTTTTTTGTTTAACATACTAAGAATTTCTAAAATTCTTGAAGTTTTGAGGAGATTAATTAGAAACATAAACCCAAAATGATCACTTTTCTGGATCACTTTACCATACCTTTCATATTCGGAGAAAATCAAATACTTTAACATTTCTCTAATACCAAAATGATCACATCATAGGCTAAAGGATGATTTCTTCAGTTGTAACCTTTTTTGAAAGTTTTTGTTAATCATTGTACGTAAAGGATGATAGCCTCACGGCAAATCGAACATATTTCGACGCAGTTGGTGTGTTTGTAGTTGTAAACATTGGACTTTGAGTCATGGGATACAAGTTGATTATCGAGCAGGACATGACAGGGATGACGGCCGAAACGAAGTCAACCAACTTGAACGAGAAGAGAAGAAGTCTAGACCGGCAGTGGAATCCTTAATCCGAAGGGCGCGTGTGGCGGTTCCTTGCCGGAGGATGAGTTGCTCGAGGAAGAGGAACGTGCGGCGGTGGGGGACGTGCTGGAGAAGCTGGACGGCGGCGATCCACTGGTCGGGGGAGGCCAGCATCCGTGCGCACGGGTTAAATAGCCGGTCCTGCTGGGTGAACTCGACGACGTGGGGCTGCTCGAGGATAGCGCCGTGGACGGCCTCGCGCTGGACCCGGAGTATAGCTTTGATCCGTTTATAGTGGGGCAAGGTCCAGATGAACTCGGCGTGGACGAGACGGGAGAGAACCGACTTAAGGCGGCGGAGGCAGAGGGTGAGGAGTTTCGGGGACTCGAGTTCGGCGCGGATCCAAGAGTGAGGGAACTGGAGCCATGACCGACACTCCGGCCAGTAGACAAGGGCGGCGTGGCGGGGGAGGCCCTCTGTGATGTCTACTCGGGAGCGAAGGCATCGCGCGCACATGTTCGCCGGGTAGGGCTCCATCCGGACTCCGCAAATGCAGCACAAAACGCTGCCCATCGTCTGCGCCGGCATGAACATCCCGAAGGCGGCCAGATCAGCCGGCGTTGATGGATTTGGCGTCGCCATCATCTCTATTAGGGGATTGAAATGTTTGATGGGAAGGGATAGAGAGCGAGGGCGAGAGCGAGAACGGAGGGTGGTTAGAGAGGTGAGGGTTTAAGACGAGGCGAAGTTGCAGACCTCCAAGGGCAGCTGGGTCCTAGTTTACGTCAGTGGGCTGATTCATCGAGTGAGAACATTTTCGGCCCAGTAAACACTATGTTTATAGGGATGCCGTCCATTGCGGTATTTGAACTGTCAAAAGTTTTTTCTTTAACATACTAAGAATATCTAATATTCATGAAGTTTTAAGGAGATTAATTAGAAAGATAAGCCCAAAATGATCACTTTACCAGATCACTTTACCAGACCTTTCATACTCGGAGAAATTCAAATACTTTGACATTTCTCTAATACCAAAATGATCACATCATAGGCTAAAGGATGATTTCTTCAGTTGTAACCTTTATTGAAAGTTTTTGTTAATCATTATACGTAAAGGCCACATAAAAAGGCTTCACAGAGGAGGCGCATATGCTATTCCCTAAGAGCACAAGGAGATATGAACAATCTCCCTTAGAACCAGCTTATTACTTCATTTGGAGCCATGCTATTTATCCATCTCACAACTTGCAAAATACAACATCATCACACTAATACATGCTTTAGCAGTGAAAGACTCCCTTTAAATTTCTAAACTATTAATTTCACACAATTACCTGCTTCTTGCCACTACAGAGCACCCAAGGTCTTAAATGCTCTGTAAAATACATGTTTCATTGGACTTTACCTGATAGCCTGACCGCAAATCGAACATATTTCGACGGAGAATGTGTGCTTGTAGTTGTAAACATTGGACATTGAGTCATGGGATACAAGTTGATTATCGGAGCAGGACAGGACAGGGGTGACGGCCGAAACGAAGTCAACCAACTTGAACGAGAAGAGAAGAAGAAGTCTAGACCGGCAATGGAATCCTTAATTCGAAGGGCGCGTGCGGCGGCTCCGTGCCAGAGGATGAGCTGCTCGAGGAAGAGGAACGTGCGACGGTGGCGGACGTGCTGGTGAAGCTGGACGGCGGCGATCCACTGGTCGGGGGAGGCCTGCATCCGCGCGCACGGGTCAGACAGCCGGTCCTGCTGGGTGAACTCGACTACATGGGGCAGCTCGAGGATAGCGCCGTGGACGGCCTCGCGCTGGATCCGGAGCTTAGCTTTGATCCCTTTAGAGTGGGGCAAGGTCCAGATGAACTTGGCGTGGACGAGGCGGGAGAGAACCGACTTAAGGCGGCGAAGGCAGAGGGCGAGGAGTTTGGGGGACTCGAGTTCGGCGCGGATCTAGGAGTGAGGGGGCTGGAGCCATGACCGACACTCCGGCCAGTAGACGAGGGCGGCGTGTCGGGGGAGGCCCTCCGTGATGTCGACTCGGGAGCGGAGGCATCGAGCGCACATGTTCGCCGGGTTGGGCTCCATCCGGACTCCTCAAATGCAGCACAAAACGCTGCCCATGGTCTGCGTCGGCATGAACATCCCGAAGGCGGCCAGATCAACCGGCGTTGATGGATTTGGCGTCGTCATCATCTCTATTAGGGGATTCAAATGTTTGATGGGAAGGGATAGAGAGCGAGGGCGAGAGCGAGAACGGAGGGTGGTTAGAGAGGTGAGGGTTTAATACGAGGCGAAGTTGCAGACCTCCAAGGGCAGTTGGGTCCTAGTTTACGTCAGTGGGCTGATTCATGGAGTGAGAACATTTTTGGCCCAGTAAACACTCTGATTATAAGGTTGCCGTCCATTGCGGTATTTGAACTGTCAGATGTTATTTTTTTTACATACTAAGAATATCTAAAATTCATGAAGTTTTGTGGAGATTAATTAGAAAGATAAGCCCAAGATGATCACTTTACTAGATTACTTTACTAGACCTTTCATATTCGGAGAAAATCAAATACATTGACATTACTGTAACACAAAAATGATCACATCATAGGCTAAAGGATGATTTATTCAGTTGTAATCTTTATTGAAAGATTTTGTTGATCATTGTACGTAAAGACCACATAAAAAGGCTTCACAGAGGAGGCGCATATGCTATTCCCCAAGAGCACAAGGAGATATGAACAATCTCCCTTGGAACCAGCTTATTACTTCCTTTGGAGACATGCTATTTATCCATCTCACAACATGCCAAATACAACATCAACACACTAATACATGCTTTAGCAGTGAAAGACTCCCCTTAAATTTCTAAACTATCAATTTCACACACTTACCTGCTTCTTGCCACTGCAGAGCACCCAAGGTCTTAAATGCTCTGTAAAATGCATGTTTCATTGGACTTTACCTGATAGCCTCACGGCAAATCGAACATATTTCGACGGAGAAGGTGTGCTTGTAGTTGTAAACATTGGACTTTGAGTCATGGGATACAAGTTGATTATCGGAGCTGGACAGGACAGGGGTGACGGCGGTGGGGGACGTGCTGGTGAAGCTGGACGGTGGCGATCCACTGGTCGGGGCAGGCCTGCATCCGCGCGCATGGGTCACACAGCCGGTCCTGTTGAGTGAACTTGACGACGTGGGGTTGCTCGAGGATAGCGCCGTGGATGGCCTCGGGCTGGACCCAGAGCTTAGCTTTGATCCGTTTAGAGTGGGGCAAGGTCCAGATGAACTCGGCGTGGACGAGATGGGAGAGAACCAACTTAAGGCGGCGGAGGCATATGGTGAGGAGTTTGGGAGACTCGAGTTCGGCGCGGATCCAGGAGTGAGGGGGCTGGAGCCAGGACCGACACTCCGGCCAGTTGACGAGGGCGGCATGGCGGGGGAGGCCCTCCGTGATGTCGACTCGGGAGCGGAGGCATCGAGCGCACATGTTCGCCGGGTTAGGCTCCATCCGGACTCTGCAAATGCAGCACAAAATGGTGCCCATCGTCTGCGCCGGCATGAACATCCCGAAGGCGCCCAGATCAGCCGGCATTGATGGATTTGGCGTCACCATCATCTCTATTAGGGGATTGAAATGTTTGATGGGAAGGGATAGAGAGCGAGGGCGAGAGCTAGAACGGAGGGTGGTTAGAGAGGTGAGGGTTTAAGGCGAGGCGAAGTTGCAGACCTCCAAGGGCAGCTGGGTCCTAGTTTACGTCTGTGAGCTGATTCATGGAGTGAGAACATTTTCGGCCCAGTAAACACTATGATTATAAGGATGCCGTCCATTGTGGTATTTGAATTGTCAGATGTTTTTTCTTTAACATTCTAAGAATATATAATATTAATGAAGTTTTGAGGAGATTAATTAGAAAGATAAGCCCAAAATGATCACTTTACCAGATCACTTTACTGGACCTTTCATACTCGGAGAAAATCAAATACTTTGACATTTCTCTAATACCAAAATGATCACATCATAGGCTAAAGGATGATTTCTTCAGTTGTAACCTTTATTGAAAGTTTTTGTTAATCATTGTACGTAAAGGCCACATAAAAAGGCTTCACAGAGGAGGCGCATATGCTATTCCCCAAGAGCACAAGGAGATATGAACAATCTCCCTTTGAACCAGCTTATTACTTCCTTTGGAGGCATGCTAATTATCCATCTCACAACATACAAAATACAACATCATCACACTAATACATGCTTTAGCAGTGAAAGACTCCCTTTAAATTTCTAATCTATCAATTTCACACAATTACCTGCTTCTTGCCACTGCATAGCACCCAAGGTCTTAAATGCTCTGTAAAATGCATATTTCATTGGACTTTACCTGATAGCCTCGCAGCAAATCGAAAATATGGCCACCTCTCAAAAGCCACCAGGCGTCGCCGCACCGCCGTCCAACTGCCCGGTAGGGGCCACAGAGGAAGAACTGACGCCTGCACCTGCAAAACGCAGCCCGGGTAGGAGTGAGCACTAAGCTCAGTAGGGATCTACACTACGACACACAGAAGGAAAAGAGAAACGCAACAGTGTCGCCCTCAAGTAGGACCTGGGAGTATACATGGGTTCTATAACCCCGCCGCGTGTCCCTGAGGCCCAGGGACGGCACTCTGTAACAGGAACAACACTGGCGACACTACAGGTCAGCACAGTGGGACACCGGCTACACCTCAGCATCCGACTCAAGGCTGATACGACCTCTACAATCATCAAGAACAAAATGCGCCAGTTATCGAAGCCTATCTTCGAATCGACTGGACACCACAATTCAAACCGGGTCCAAACAACCCAACCTCGGTCCTAGGGCTAAGTCCGAGCTTCCAGCCTCGGGACGGTGACCCAAAGATCACCCACACCCTAACCAATGCAACTAATGCACACAACAACTATGCATGGTATGACATACACAGATAATAGGAAAGGCATGCAACAGTATGTCAAGCATAATATAAGTCTACTGGATCGATGCAGCGGTACCACCAATCGCTGCCAGCCGATCCGCAAAGGGTCCCGGCATTACGACGGTACCGCGACCGTCGATCGCGGACTCCTGCAACGTGAAGCAACCCCGAAAACGATGACGAACAATACACAATATAATATTATATTCCGAAATATAATATTATATTCAAAAACACCTAAAGCCTCTACTTAGGGGCTAATTAATCCCATCGATCCGACGTCCAAACTACGTCGGATTCAATATCCAACTTAGCCACCAGTAGGTGAATATACCCGGATCATCATATCCAAAATTCATTATCATCCAACGGTTGGATTAACGGGAAAACGCTAATCAAAATCGTTAATCAAACTAACTTACCCATTAATTGCTGCAACGCAGCCCTCCAGAAAAAAATTCATAACAAATCGTACATACATCCGAAAAATACGAAACAAGATGGGCTGGAAAGCTAACGAGTAGAGCTACAACTCTAATGGTTATGAAAAGCCAAGATCATGTACTTGCCGGCCGGAAAACTCGCCGGAAGCCGGCTGTTTCTCAAGAACAGCAGAAAACCAGAAATCCGAGACTAATCTTGCATAAAACCTACTCAAATCTCAACTGATTAACATGAAGCTTAAATCAGTTATTCTACAAGGCATAAGAAACCCAACAAAGCAAGAGTCAACAAGATCCAACGGCTAGATCTCAAGAACACCCGAAATAAACATCAGTAGGTATAACCCTACCTAGCTGCGCTTTCCTCGGCCGATTCCCCGCGATTTGATCACCAACAAGCCTCCCAACCACTTCAGAGATCTTCCTCTCGTTGTCACGAATCCAACGAGCCTTAGAACGCCGAAAAAGATGGCTGGAGGAGGGAGAACGGAGGAGATGAAGCTCGCCGGCGGTGAAGAGAAGAAACAGAGCACCCGGGAAAGAGAGGAAGAAAGAAGAAGAAAGAAGAAGAAGAGAAGGGAAGGGAAAGAAAAGGGAGGAAAAGCCTGGGGAAAGCCGGGAAAGAGGGGGAAAAGCTGGGGGAAAGGGAGGGGAAGTCTTCCCTCTCTGACAGGGGAGAGCGACGGCCGACGGCCGTCCTCGCGAAAGAGAAAGAAAACACCGACTCGAGCATGATCGATCTCCAAGGCATGTGAGATCGATCTCCTTTGCAATCCAGATCGATCTCCTTGAAAACCAGATCGATCTCCTTTGCAATCCAGATCGATCTCCCTAGCCATCCAGATCGATCTCCTTTACTCAGAAAGGCAAACTTGGGCTAAAACACAATCCCAAGCTCAGATCTTCCGATCTGGGGTTCTGATGTGTGCATGAAAGGGCACTCTGAACAACCTTATAACCATCTCAATTGCTAGATTATTATCCTTAATCAGCATCTTTATTACTATTTTTATATCTATATGTTGCTTCACATGGTTGTTTGGAAAATGCAGAAAATTGGAGCTAAAAGAAGCTGAAAAGAGTATATGGATCAACTTCAAAAATTAATCTGTACCTGCTCATGAAAAACCAGATGATGTGCCATATATCGTTGGAAAGCTCTTGAAGTCTAGATTCTGGAAAATTTTACGGTTCGTGATTCCGAGTTTCCTAGAGGAAGTTACAGCAATTTTAGTACCGATGGAGCAGTCTGAAGGGCAGAACCGAAAATAAGCTGGAAGTCCGATCGATGCGCCGATTGATCGGACCACGCAGAAACGTGACAGAACATGTATTTTTCAGCCATAAGGGGTTCGATCGATCCCTCCATTGCTCCTACGGGGTCCGATCGATCCGACACCAATGGTCCGATCGATCGAACTCGGGAAAAGCCAAAAATAGCGGATTTTATGCAACCGATCGATCCAATACCCATAGTTCGATCGATCGGACTTGGGAATTAAAGGTTGACAGAACGTATGCTTTTTCGAGGAACAAATTTCGATCGATCCATCCATCGATCGAACACGGGCGAAGTTAGAAGTTGAAGATTTTAACGCATCCGATCGATCCAGCACCCCGAGGAGGATCGATCGGACGTTCCCAGTGAATTAAATCAACGGGTTAGATCAAATCCGTTGATGGAGAGACTTTGGGGCTATAAATAGGACTCTTTCTAGGGTTTGAGGGGGACTTCTTGGACGTTTTTGGAGGCTTTTTCTGGACGTTTTCTAAGGGAAGAAGATGAAGACATCTCCATCGATGGTCGAGTAATCCGCGGGCATGGCGGACGGATGATCTAGCGAGGATTAGGGTTTCTTCTCCAACGATGGTTCATAGTTTTTAATCTTCATTGTTAAACTCTTTTCTATGTATTGGATCTTCAAATATTATTTTCAGATTATAGATTTCTATGTGGATGATTAATATTATGAATCCAGTCATGCTTCTTTCATGATCTTATCATCCCATAGTCTTATCTTTTGATTCTCCTACCGAGTCTTGCGAGACCTTTGCTATACGTTGCCTGTAGTGACAGCCGGTATCGTGTATTCTTAGGTTTGGTTGGATGAAGTTAGAACTATAAATAGGAAGAACCAATCGTAGGAAGAGACATTTATATATTTTGTTAGGTTTATAATTCCATATCTTCCGGTTAAGGTGATTGGGATGTGAATCCCTTAACTGAGTATTATCTGAATCATTGAGAAGAGAAGAACCTAAATCCGAGTGAAGTGATTCCTGAAGCCTAGCTTCATTCAAATCCTGATTTATTTCGTTAACTTTATCTTACCATTACATCTCCGATCTATTTTCTTAACTTTCATCGCTCTTGATTGTTTTCAATTCATTGTTATCTGTGTTTCTGGATCTTTCCTGCTTGTCTCTCTGTGGGATTCGACCTCTCTTATGTTGTACTGCACCGCGACCGCTGTGCGTGACACATTTGAGCGACATCAAAAATTGGCGCCGTTGCCGGGGAGACGGTTTAGAAAAGCGCCAGAATCAGATTGCGGTGATTGTAGACATTGAAAGATGTAACTTCGTTCAGTTTCTTTAGTTTTTATTTTTTTTTTATTGCATATTTGATTTTTCTTCTCTATTAGGATTGTTTTCTTTTATTCAGTTTTAGTTAGTAAGTCTAGTTTCAATTATTGTTTTTGCTTATTTTCTTTAGTTGGCTTGCATCTTTTGGATTGCGTGTTTGTTGGTGTATGCCTCGGTATAGAGACGAACTAGGCAGATTTGCTAGACACCCCGAGGGTGATTCTGAAACTTCTGATAGTGAGACATATATTGCTGATCTCTTTGACGCACAGTCACAAACTTCACATCATACTCTCATTATGGCTGAGCATGAGGAACAACAAGCTCCTAGGAGTTTGCAAGAATATTTGCATCCAACACGCACTGCTACACCTTCATGCATCATGTTTCCACCTAATGCAGCACATGTTGACTTTAAACCTGGCATGATTCAGTTGCTTCCTACCTTTCATGGGTTGAAAAATGAAAATCCATATGTGCATATTAGGGAGTTTGAGGAAGTAGTAGCGACTTTCCATGGCCAAACAGGTGCACTAGATATGATCCGACTTAAGTTCTTTCCCTTCTCACTGAAGGATAGAGCAAAGAGTTGGTTATATTCCTTGAGGCCACAATCTATAAGATCTTGGGCTGAAATGACACCGATATTTCTCACCAAGTATTTCCCACAACACAAAACCAACGCACTTAATAGACATATTGCGACCTTCACACAGAAGGATAGTGAAACTTTGTATCATGCGTGGGAACGATTTAAAGACATGTTGAATTTATGTCCTCATCATGGATATGAAAGTTGGCGTCTTGTTAGTTATTTCTATGATGGTTTAACTGTTAGAGAACGTCTTGAGATGATGTGTAATGGTGAATTTTTGCAAAAAGATCCTGATGCAGCAATTGAATACTTGACTGAGCTTGCTGAGAAAGCTCATACATGGACTGGACCGAATGCAACAGAAAGTACAAACAGGGCCAGACCACCACCGCAGCAACCAGGTGGAGGAATTTATCAGCTGCGGGAGGAGGATGCACTCAAGGCTAAAGTGGAGAGTCTAACAAGGGAGCTGGAGCTATTAAAGACCAAAGATATGATGGCAGCCCGGACCTCTCCATATAATGAACCTACAAAGCCATCTGGGTCGTGTGCGATCTGCCAAGGCGTGGACCACCAGACTGATGATTGCCCCATCTATGCTGAGATGAGAGGTGGGTACAACGAGCATTGCAACGCTGTAGGCGGATTCAGGAGGCCGTACACTCCCTATTCAGAGACGTATAATCCAGGATGGCGAGAGCATCCGAACTTCAGCTGGAAGTCGAACGCTCCACAGAGCAACGAGCATCATCAACCGCCACCTAATAAGCCTTTTTCTAACCCTCCTTATAATACATCTGGTTTTCCTAGGCCTACATTTAATGACAATTTACAGGAACTGAAATCTATGATTGTGCAGGAATCTAAGGAAAGGAAGGAGGATATTCAAGAGATCAACAGCCAGATCACGAAGCTGATAAACTCTTTGAGCATGCATGAACGAGGGAAGTTCCCAGCTCAACCTCAACAAACACAGGTATCTAGTGTGGAGCAAAATAATGTGAAGGAGATGAACACCATAACTACAAGAAGCGGGAAAACAACAAAAAGCCCTTCACAAGAGCCCACCGAACCTCCTATTGTTGTTGAAGAAGAGGACCGGATTGATGAGAACCATGTAGAGACCGATCATCCAGATGGCCCTACACCAGGTGACTTTCAGGTACGTGTCCCTTTCCCTCAGGCATTGAAATCCACTAAATTTACTATGGAGCCCAACAGCGAGATTTTGGAGCATTTTCGGCAGGTTAAGGTAAACCTTCCTCTTTTGCATGTTATTAAGCAAATTCCTACATATGCTAAAGTGATTAAAGATTTATGCACTATGAAGAGACGACATCATGTAAAGAAAACTGCATTTTTAACAGAGCAGGTTAGTGCACTTCTTCAGCACAGGATTCCTCCTAAATATAAGGATCCTGGCTGTCCTACTGTGTCTTGTTTCTTTGGAGAGCATGAAGTAGAACAAGCTTTATTAGATCTTGGTGCAAGTGTCAATTTGATGTCATATTCTGTTTACTTGCAACTTGGTTTAGGACAGATTAAGTCGACATCTGTGGTTTTGCAATTGGCTGATAGATCCACGAAAACTCCACGAGGAGTAGTAGAGGATGTGCTTGTTCAAATAGATAAATTTTATTATCCCGTTGATTTCTTAGTCTTGGATACTCAGGCTGTAGTAACTGCTGATTCTAGAATTCCTATTATTTTAGGAAGACCGTTTCTTGCTACTGCTAATGCTATAATTAATTGCAGGAATGGTCACTGACCTCGCCGTAGAAGTTCCGATCGGGGCTGGGGAGTGGATGGGTGAGAGATGGGGCTGATGTGGCATAAAAAATAATTAAAAAGTCAAAATTGCCACATTGGGTCAAAATTGAGTCTTTTGCCGTTAGCCAGCTGACGGCGTTTGACGGGAGCTGACGTGGCGGACCACATAAGAGAGATTTTTAAATTTGAGGGTTTGTATTGCAACTTTTTGAAATATAAGGACCATATAAAAATATAGGTCAAACTACATGGTACTAATTGAAAATTTAGCCTTAATTCTTTGGTCGATGAGCACACGTGGTCGATGATCTTTCATTGCACACGTCATGATCATGCTTGATTAATTATCTTCTTTGGACACGTCATGATTGCTCTTGGTCGATGATCTTCACTTGGACATGCTATGATCGCCTCTGGCCGATGATTTGCATACATCTTATTGTATTTGGTCGATACTTCTTTCCTGCACATCAAACATTTATGCTTACGTGTCGATCGTTGATTGATCAGTCAAAAAGTCATGGGTCAATAAGTCATTGGTCACAACTATTATGCTTACGTGTCGATCATTGATTGGTTAGTCATTATTTTGACTAACATTCTACCCCCATGTGCTGATCGAGGAATGCTGTTTTAATGACCATATGACCACATCTTACACGATTTGACCATTTTTTCCTCGTTTGTTCAAACCTAATCATCACAACTTTTTGAGAAATTGTACCGTTGCGTCGTTTATACTCTCTATCCAATCCTTTTCGGATCCCGCATTTAATGCAGTGACAAAAACTCTTTATTTAAATCATATCCCTTGGCTTGGAAAAAACTTTCTTCTCATGTCGTCTTCCTTTGGCTTTTAGGGTTTTTATTTCTTCACCTACCATTGCAGCGGCGTCTTAGTTTTCTTCTTCACTTCGGCAACTACTTCTCCATTAATCATCATGGTTCGTGAAATTAAGGCCGATGATGCCATCCAGAAGGACGTGAATGCAACCTACGCAAAGTTTAATGAAGTAATGAAGTCGGGTGAAGTACGGAGTGGATATCTGGCTCGGGATGGTGCTTCTGATTCCAGGTCATTCATTCTTGGTCCTTGCTTTGTTTCTGATCAAATACCTTCCCTTACACTTGAAGCTATGCCCATTTTACATTCATTTCCTCTTTCTGGTGATTTGTCTTTTCCCCAAAAACCTAATCTTTCTGCTCTGTCATCAAAGAGTCTTATTTCTCCATGGCCTTCGGCCGATGATAAATTTATTAAGTGGCATAGTAGAATGATCAATCATCCTAAATCAAAGAAGATTTTTTCTGATGATGGTATATTAGACTTCTTAGATTTGAAGCTATGCCCATTTTACATTCATTCCCTCTTTCTAGTGATTTGCCTTTTCCCCCCAAAAACCTAATCTTTCTGCTCTGTCATCAAAGAGTCTTATTTCTCCATGGCCTTCGGCCGATGATAAATTTATTAAGTGGCATAGTAGAATGATCAATCATCCTAAATCAAAGAAGATTTTTTCTGATGATGGTATATTAGACTTCTTAGATTTGAAGCTATGCCCATTTTACATTCATTCCCTCTTTATGGTGATTTGCCTTTTCCCCAAAAACCTAATTTTTCTGCTCTGTCATCAAAGAGTCTTATTTCTCCATGGCCTTCGACCGATGATAAATTTATTAAGTGGCATAGTAAAATGATCAATCATCCTAAATCAAAGAAGATTTTTTCTGATGCTGGCATATTAGACTTCTTAGATTTGAGCATTAGGATTCTTAACCAAGAACCAAATTTACTCATCTCGACGTTCCTCTTTTGGTCGACAGAGTATAACAATTTTGTTTTTCCCTTTGATACACTCACCATTACTTTGTTCAACATCTCTCTTTTTACCGGTTTTTCTCCACTTGGCGCACTTGTATCGGCCAATATGGAGTTACCTCGAGGCCGTGACATGGTCTTTGACACTGATAAGAACTACGATATTTTTTATCAATGCTTATGCAAAGTTGAAAGAGACTGATGATCCTACAAATTCCCGTGAACATTTAGCTTTTATATACTACTGGGCTTTGTAAATTCGTTCTTTTTCTTTCTACTAAAAGACTAGTTAAAGGATATATCAAACTTGCCCAAGAAATCGCTGCGAGAAAACAAGTTCTCTCTCTTTCTTCCTTTGAAATATCAAACTTTTTTCACATCGATCGGGTGGTTGGGTGGTTTGCATGGAGAAAAGAGAGACTGCTCTTTTCAAAAGGTTAAACATTATGCAAGTTCAAGCTTTCTTCATTTGAGCTGACGGCCAATATTTTTGGCTAAAAGGTTAAACATTATGCAAATATGAATATGGTTAACAAAATGCATACCATATTTTTGGCTTTTTCCTGTGCACATCATCTTTTTATCACTACATGTAATCTAGTTTATCTAGAAGATCATGCTAGATTTATGAATGATTGCAGCGCACTAATGAGGGAGTTGACCATATCATGTAAAAGTGGCTTTTAGTTGGTGACCTAAAAAATCCACATTATAAATTTACAAATATCAGTCTAAACAATTTGAGCTTAAAAACGGTGGAAATAGATCATACCATCTGAATCTAATCATACTAATCTCCTTGAAGGTATCACTTTTGATTGCATGTCGGGGATACGTAAATCAACAGGATCACATGCGGGCTTCTTTTTCATGGAACTTGTGTAATTCCTCACCGTTGTTGATTGCTTCAACCTTGCCTTCCTTATTATCCATGGAATTATACCTGGTATAGAGCAGACAACAAAACCAAGTAACCAAGTCCTTCAAGGCAAGAACATGCAGATGATTACAACTCCATTATTAGCACAAAAGGGTTAATCTAAGAGCATTCCCAACAGCTTCCCTATCCCCATCCCTAAATTTAGGGAATATGATTAGAATTTGTCATCCAACAGATTCCCTATCCCTATAGTCATTCCCTATCCCATTCCCTAAAACCAACTTGATTCCCTATATTTAGGGAACCAAAACTCATTTCCTAAATCTTAAAATAGTATTATTTTACATACACTCTCTGTCACATCAGCATAAATAATATGATTAGTGATTCGGATTATATATATGTGTATAATATATATATATATAATATAAATTATATATATATGTATATATACACACATATACATATATTATATTTTATTTTATATATATATATATATATATATATTGAAAGTCATTAAAAAAATGATTGAAATTTTAAATTTTAAAGTTTTTAAGTGATATAGGGATTCAATATAGGGAATCTCTTGATTGAACAAGTCAAAAAGTGATTCCCTACATTAATGAATGACATAAAATCATTTTAAAGTAGGAATAGGGACAGAGAAGCTGTTGGGAATGCTCTAATAGCCGCTTAGAAAACTCAATCATGATAGCTTAATGTGTGCTCTATTGGCGGTTGACAGGCCCTGGCCTGGACATGAACAAGTCGGAAATAATGAATGAGTTGTGTTTATCTCATACCATCGCTTCCTGTAACATCATATTAACGGTAACATCATGTTAACGGTATAGATCTATTTGAATTTCATTCAACGATCCATATCATCAGCATTTGAAACCCGGTGAGCATCTTATTAATTACCTGGACCATTGGATTAAGTTCAAATAGATCCGAGCCATAAGAGCAAGCAATCAAGCACACCCTAAACATTCCCATAATCGAAAACAACAACCAATCCCTACCCTAAACATTCCCATAATCGAACAACAACCAATCCCTGACAATCAAAATGCAGCGATAGAACAACTGGGGGGAATTACACAAGGGAGCCGACCTGGGATTATTAAGAGGGAGGACTCAGTCGTTGGCGGTGGCGAGCTGGAGGGAGAGGAGCTCGTCCTCGGGTATGGTGCGGATCTGGCAATCGGACTGCGGGTAGGAGACGCAGAGGAGCGTGTATCCCCGCTCGACCACGTCGTCGCTGAGCATCCCCTCGCTCTGGTCCACCTCTCCGCTCACTAGCCGCGCCGGGCACGTCATGCACACCCCGAGCTTGCAGTCGTGCGGCACCGCCAGGCCGTCGTCCAGCGCGCGGGAGAGGATGGTCTCGTCCGGCTCCACCTCGAGGGTGCGCGAGGAGCCCTCGTGCTCGATGGTCACCTTGTAGGCGCGGAGGGGGAGCGGGGTGAGGCGGGGGCGTAGTGCTCTTCTTCTCGGGTAGGGGAGGAGGGGTCTGGGTTTGAAGGGGGGAAAGAGAGAGGTGGTGGTGGTGGAGTAGGTGAGAGTGGAGGCCATATGGCTTCTAAGCCGCGCTTGGGGGTGTAGAGAGAGTAGTGGTGAGTGGTTGCTTGTGAGACACAGAGATGGTGGTGGATAAGGTAGCAGCAACAAAACGGCAGTTGATGCATCCTCAGTGAAGCTGCATCCGCATTTTTTTTAAAAATAACTTTTAAACCTATTATGCGGCATTCTGAATGAAAATAATTACATATTAAATTCACTTTATTGTTCATTTGTCTCATATTTTCATCACAAAATACGTCATTTTTACCATGATTCCTGCTTATAAGTAAACTAGTACTCACATGTGTCCATGACACAGTTTTTAGTTATTGTTAATATAAAATTTTAACAAACTCCCTGTAGTTTGTCTGGTTAGACGGTTGTGTTGACCCCTAGGTGGTCTAGGGTTCGAAGGTTGGTCATAGCTTTTTGTTCACTGCCACCATAAAACATAGCCAATAAAATATAAAATAAAATATTATAAGTCTAACTTAAGGTATATAAAATAATAAATAATAAATATAAATATAAGTCTTTGCATATTGCATAAGATAATATTAATAGAACTTAGGTTGATATGAATTAATGCAGGTTTATATAAAGCAAACTTAGAGAATATATATAAAGAAACTTAGGGGATATGAATTAATGCAGGTTAACCGTTATCCCTGAAAGAGTGAAATCCCAAAGCGTTGATGATGCAGCTGCATTTCTTAGAAATTTGATCATGGATTCGAGTAAAATTAGTTATTTTATGTAAGGGATAATCATCCTTATATGGAGAGATTGTTATAACTTAACAAACATGTTGTCCTACGTGGAGCCTATGTGGAGAGGGTTATCCTACGTGGAGCCTATGTGGAGGGGGATAGTAGGAGAGGGAAGGAAGTTAGTGGGGGGTTATTGAGGAGTTATTAAGGGAGTTGGGAAGAGAGGGTGGTTACCCTGCCATGTGGCAGAGGACTTACTAGTTACATATATGCCCTGAAAACCATCAAATTTACATAATTAATATGAAATCCCAAAATTTACAAGGTTATACCAAAAAACCCTTCAAAAATAACATAATTATCCTTCCGTTATATCCCGTGAGTGAAGGAAACATGACCATGGTTAAACCCCAACCCAATCACGTGAAATGTCTTAAATACTCTTATGTTATTTATGATAATTAAATGTTAGAGACCTTAGTTTCATGTTTCCACCATTTCATCAAACACCTTCATAGCATCGTCTGATTTCATTGAACGGCAGAGCGCATGATGTTAGGAAGCATGCATGTTGTTTCCAAATATTATTTTGGCCCCCTCTAGTTTCAGGGTTTTTCATTTTAAACCCTATGGTTACAATAGTTTCAATTTAACCCTATGTTTCAAAACGTAACAAAGCAGACCATGTGGTTACAATAATTTCACTTTAAACCCAAATTTAGTAACGGCCGTTACAGACTTAACGTCAAACTGGCTTTGACCCAATGTTGTCTAGTTTATTCTATTCTCTCTATTCCCTCACTTATCTCCCTCTAGCTGCTTGCGACTTCCCACCGCTAGACCGCCCGGGTACCCCACCTCCAGATCTCTCTTGACATGTTGAGATCTTAGGCGACCCAAGATGGGATTTTTAGACAACCCAAGAGGCTATTACTCTAATCTCTCCCTTCACATTGGTGCCCTTCTACTCCTGCAGATTTTCGGCGCCACCCATGCAAGCTCTTCCCAGCTCTCTTCGTCGTAAACCAAGACGCTGCTCCGCCTCCAACGCATCCTTGAGTACCCGCGCGGCCCTCTCTGTGGTCAACATGCTCTTCACCCAGCTTGTCCATGCATGGGATGCTTGCTTTGACAACTATGATTGTAATGGGGCGGCGAACGAGTTGGCGGCGAGGCTGACGACGAGACGATCGTTTGGCGTTAAGTCCGTAACGACCATTACTAAAATTGGGTTTAAAATGAAATTATTGTAACCATAGGGTTTAAAATGAAAAGCCCTGAAACTAGAGAGGACCAGAATGATATTTTCCCCTTCATTTTAAACCATGTGTTTCAACAAACGGCCGTTACTAAATATGGGTTTAAAGTGAAATTATTGTAACTACATGGTCTGTTTTATTACGTTCTGAAACACAGGGTTTAAAATGAAAAACACTGAAACTAGAGGAAACCAAAATGATTTTTACCCTAAAAACATTAAGAAATGTGATACATCACCCGGATATAGCGCCAAACTAATGGTGTTTGACATATGGGAAATCCAAAATACACCATTCTTTTTACCAAGAACACCCCGTTACTAAGAACACCCACGCTGAATTTTAAAAATATTAGTTGTTTACCGCGCACATCGTAAATATTTTCATAATATTCCTCATTTACCCTTATCCTCTACCTCCCGACGGCTCCCGCCCTTGCCCAGCTCCCGATGGCCACCGGCGACATTCGTTCCCAACTACGATGACTACTAGGTATGTTCTCGCATTGCGTTCGTTCGGCCAAACTAAACGAATAGTTTATTTCCAACCAACATTTTGAAACCGAACAATTAATCTTGGTGAATATATTCACCGTTCATATCTTATTTGTTCAGCTAGGAGGGACCGACTAATTATTCCTTATGCGGTCGCATCCCACTAATCAATTAGCCATTGTTCGGCCGAATGCCACCGACCAATTAGATGCAACCGACCAATTAATCCAGTGGATGCGCCCGATGAATTAATCCTTTGTCGGGCGCATCCGCCCAACCAATTAATTCTTGGTTGAACCCATCTGACCGACCACTTAATCTTTGGTCGGTCGCGCGTCCGACCAATTAATCCTTGGTCGGTCGCGCGTCCGACCAATTAATCCTTGGTCGGTTGGGCGCAATCGGCCAATTAATACTTGGCCGATCAAACACGGCTGAACAAGGCGGGTTTAGGGTTCAACAAAACCAGTTCAAACCCGACCCGATGCCCTACTCTCTCTCGCCCTCGTTCAAATTGCCTAATCCCCCCCCCCTCTCTCTCTCACCGTTTCCGTCTCTCCCGATTCGCCTCCCCTCTCCCGATTTATGGCGTGTGTCCGTGCCTTGGCGTCCTCTACCTCCCGTTGTGAGGACCCGCTCCTCTTTTCCTTTGGCTCGTTGTTGACCACGAGGACAATTTGGGAAATTACGCCTCGTGGGTCGTTTCACACTGGGTGTGCACACACAGACCTTGGTTGGTGCTTGTGTTTGTTTAGAAAGGTTAGGTGGACCCGGGGTCGGGAGTTCTGGGCTTGGGCCTGTTTTTCGGCCCAAGGTTGCCTTTCCGGGCAAGGGAGATCGATCTCGTTTGGTGGTGAGATCGATCTGGACTGCCATTCAGATCGATCTTCATACAATGGAGATCGATCTCTCTGTGCCTGGAAGTCGTTGGCGGTGGCGTTCGAAGGATGGCCACGGCGATGGCCGTCGCTTCCCCTGTCAGGGGAGGGAAGACTTTCCCTCCCCTCCCCCAGCTTTTCCCCGCCCTCTCCGGCTTTCCCCGGCCTTATCCCCTTCTTCCCTTCCTCTTTTCTTTCTCTTCTTCTTCCTTCTCTCCCCGGGCTCTGTTTCTTTCCCTTGGCCGGCTGAGCTTTTCTTCGCCGTGCTTCCTCCTCCGGCCACCTTTCCTGGAGCTTGAAGGCTCGTTGGGTTCGTGGCGAGGCGAGGAAGGTCCTAGGCTAGGCCTTGTGGATCGAAGCTGCGTTGTAGAGGTAGGGTTCTTCCTCTAAGA
Source organism: Narthecium ossifragum (assembly GCA_963920575.1). Taxonomy (NCBI): domain Eukaryota; kingdom Viridiplantae; phylum Streptophyta; class Magnoliopsida; order Dioscoreales; family Nartheciaceae; genus Narthecium; species Narthecium ossifragum. The sequence continues at coordinate 4,048,573 of OY986973.1, forward strand.
CTCCGGCTTGTTTGAGGGTTTTGAATCCGGTTTTTGATCTCGATGTATCTCCTTGTGGGGTTGATGTTTTCCGGTTTTGAAGCCTTGAGTAGCTTCGTGGCACTGAGATCTACCAGCCCACCTAGTTTGGTGAGGAATGGTTGCGGTTTCCGGCGGTATTTCTTCGCCGTCCGGCCGCCGGAAGACCCAATCCAGATCGATCTCATGGGATGAGATCGATCTCGGTCGGGGTGGCCCAGCCCGCCCGAGCGAGAGCGATCTCCTTGGGAGGGAGATCGATCTCTTGGCGGCTGGCGTCATGCGGCAGTGCGTGCTACGTCACCTACGAAATCGATCTCCATATGGGTGGAGATCGATCCCGCTGGGGTGACCTGGACGGGTGCCCTTCGCCTTGAGGCAGATCGATCTCGTTGCTCATGAGATCGATCTCCTTCGAAGCAGGGAGGGTTTTTACTTGTTTAAATGCTGTTTTGCCCGCGGGGCTTCGCATGCAAGTGGTTTTTACGGTTTTTGTGAGGACCCGTACCTCCAACCCGGTCCGACCGCGTTAGGTCGAGGGTCTGGATTTGTGGTTTGGCTCGTTTGGCCTTGGGATGTGATTGGTTGATCGCATCGCTGTTTTTGACCCCAGGGGCATTTTGGTAAATATGCTCCCTGGTGGTCAGTTTCACACCCGCGTTGCACACACTGACCTTGTTTGTGTTAGTGTTTGTTTAGAATGACTAGGTGGGCCCGGATCGGAAGATCCCGGCTCGGGCACGCAGAAGCCTACTTTTGGGCAGCTGGCGGCCCGTGAGCGGTCACCGCTATCGATCGCTCGACCGCAATCGATCGCTCGACGGCTATCGATCGCTCGACCGCTATCGATCGCTCGATAACTATCGATCGCTCGACAGCCTACTTGGATCGGTCCGGGTACTGTGCAGAGCAGTTGAACCTGCGCAGGGCAGGTGAGCTTCCTTCGTCCTCCTTTGTCAGGAGAGCAGGAGAGGAGAGGTCCTCTCCTTCACCCTCTCCCCCACCTTCCTTCTCCTTCTCTTCTCTTCCTCTTCTCCCTTCTCTTCTTCTTCTCCCTGGCTGTTTCTTCTTCCCGCAAGCAGAGCTTGCTCTGTTTCTCTTTCCGGTCAGCCAGCTTTCTTCTCTCCGTTCTCCCTCCTTCGACCACCATTTTGGGAGCTTGAAAGCTTGTTGGATTCGTGGCAACGAGAGGAAGACTCCTGGTGTGGTGTGGAACCTTGTTGGTGGCTGGTTTGCGAGGGATCAACCGAGGAATGCGCAGTCCGGTAGGTGTTCTACCTACATGAGTTAATTAATGGGTTTAGTTAGATCTAGCCGTTAGATTGTGATGAAATTATGTTGTTGAATGCATGTTGCTTAATTTAGTCTCTGATTTAAGTTTCATGAACTTTGGTTAAGATTTTAGTAGGATTTAAGCATGATAAATCTCGGATTTCCGGTTTTCTGTTGTTCTTGAAGAACAGCCGGCTTGCGGCGAGTTTTCTGGCTTGTACATGCATGATCTTGGATTTTTATGAGAAATAAGAGTTGTAGATCTGCGAGTCTACTTTCAAACCCAATTGATTTCATATTTTTTCGATTTTTCTACGCGTTTTGGTGATTTTTATACGAAACTGTGTCGGAGCAGATTTGCTGATGAATAGTGCCACGGATGATCCGTGGATCAACCGTCGCGGTCTCCACGGTCGACCGTGAGGTCTCCAAGGTCGACCGTGAGCCCGAAAATCAGCAAAATAAGCTCTCACGGTCGATCCGTTGATCGATCGTCAACCTCAGCTTCTTTAAGGTCGATCCGTGGATCGACCGTGGGCCCGAAAAATAGCGAAATAACCCCTCACGGTCGATCCGTTGATCGACCGTCAACCTTAGATTTTTCACGGTCGATCCGTTGATCGACCGCCAGTCATGAATAGTATTTTTTGTGGATTTTCGATGTTTTATCATGTTTGATTCTTCGGGATTTATGTTATTGGTATTCCTAGAGATCTCGATGGCTAGCATGTTCTAATTGGTTGTTTTTAGATGATTAATTGTTTGATTTTCGGCATGTCTAATTAGATATAAATCATCCTTGTTTAATTAGCAATTAATCAAATGTCATGCTTATTTATATGTATATTTAGCTTGTGGTTGAACCAAGGGGGTTGTGCCCCTTGGGATGTTTAGCTAATTAAATGGCAGAGGGTGTGCCTTAAATGTGGTTGATTATTATCTGTGTGGCCGGGGTTGTGCCCCCGTTGTAGAAATTGCTTGCTAACGGTCCGTGGGTGCCGTTATAATATTATATAATTGTAGTTTAAACCTTTATCTGCTTTATGCATGTTTACCCTCCGGCAAGCTTGACGCTTCGCCTAGCCCGTGTATGTTGTCTTGGCATATTGTTGCATGCTGCTATTCCTGTATCTCTGTGCTTGAGCATTGCATGCATCTGTTTGCATTAGAAGCATCAGGCTAGGTGGTAGACGATGGTTTCGATCGTTGATCCGGGGTTCTCGGGTAGCCCGGATCTAGCCCTAGGGCCGGGGTTTGGGATAGTCGAGGATTAGGATGTGATTGTTATCAATGATTATGTTTGATATCATTCGAGGATTATTAGGTAGTCGGACTGGAATATTATATTGTTTTGAGGTTTAGAGGTCGTGTTGTCTTTCCAAGGCTAAGTGCTAAGGATGCAACCGAGGAGTTCCCGATGTGGTCCCCAGGCAGTGGTATCCCTGCTGGGTAAGGGTTAGAGCCTGCATGTTACTGTTTCCGTGGTCCTCCTGGTAACATGTTCAGGAGAGAGGTTTCATGACAGGAACCCTTGGGACATCGGTGGGTTATGGGACCCGTGGCATCCATTAGACTTAGGCTGGGAGACAACACTGTTGTTATTTTCCTCCCTTCAGTGTGCCGTAGAGTAGAACCCTACTGAGCAAGCTTTGTTGCTCACTCCTACCTGGGCTGCATCGGCGATGCAGGTCGATGTAGTCCCTTCTCTTTCAGGTTGTTGCGGTGTTGGAGGCGGCACTCCCCTTGGTGGTGCGTGAGATCGAGAATATCATCAGTTTATTATGTTCAATTGATGTACAGTTTTAAATGTATAAATTGTAATTTGAAGGAGATATATATTTGTATTTCAATTTGATGTAAATTGATTAGAGATTGCTGTACTAGATGACTTGAATCATTATTATATCTTTTTTAAGTTAAATTGTATTATGATTTGATGATAGGATAGTTTAAATTAATTGTGAATATTGTAATCATGCACCAGGTTTAAAATTGATGTTCAAACGGGAGGCTTTCGCCGTTTGATTTAGAGTTTAGGACCCTCACATCCCGGCCTGGATGGGTTTTCTGGGTCGGGGCGTGACAGTTTTGCCCTCGGGGTTTGTCCTGTTATGGATCATGCATGAATGCTTATCGCTTTGTGGTTGAACCGGGAGGGTGATGCCTCTCAGGGTGTGTAGAATAAATGGGCTGACGGTATGCCCTTACCGCTTTGTGGTGAACCGAGGGAGTCATGACCCTCGGGAGTGTTTAGAATTAATGGGCCGCAGGTGTGCTTTTGCTGTGTTGGTTGTTTACAGCTTTATCATATTTATCCTGCCCTGTTTTCCTGTTGCATTAGGCATGCTAGGGTAGGTTGGTTTTGTGTTGACTCTGCTGCTTCGAGTACCGAGTGATGGTAGTCGTAACCTCGGTTGTTCCGCCAAGTGCGGAGATCCCACTTGGAGAAGGGTGTTCTACTGGTTGCGTCGTGCCCACCCTGCGTCAGGGTTTATCTTATCGGAGTGGGCCACCCCTGAACAGTGGCGTTGTCGGAGATACGCACCTAGGACAGGAACCCTTCGGGTTATTGACGGGGTTTATGGGATCCTTGGCAAGCCTCGGTACTTGGCATCAGAGTGTGTCCGGTTGCTTTACCCTTGTTTGTGGGAGTTGTAGAGTAGGACCATGCTGAGCTGTTGCTCATGCCTACCTGGATTGTGTTTGTTGCAGGTGCAGGTGCCCGCTCTGTCCCAGTGCTACCCTCTCGGTCGTCCCGTGGCAGCGCGCCAGCTCCTGACTATGTCTGAGGGTCAGGATGGTTTCGTCTGTGCGTTCGTGGAGACTCCAGTGGGTGTTGTTCTTTTGTGGACAGTTGTCCTTGTACTCTTTTTTTGTAGAACTGTTGTTCTAGAACCCTGTTCTCTATTATATGATTTTATAATAGATGTTGTTGTTAAGCTTCCTTCCGCCCTTTCTCTGTGCTGATCAGTTGTTTCCGCCAGCTGATCTGTTTAGCCTCAACTGTTTCCGTCAGTTGAAGCTAGTAGGTGTAGGTCTCTTCCCCCTCGTGTCCCGGCCCGGGTGCGCTCTGCGGGCGATGGCCGTCGCTTCCCCTGTCAGTGGAGGGAAGACTTTCCCTCCCCTCCCCCAGCTTTTCCCCGCCCTCTCCGGCTTTCCCCGGCCTTATCCCCTTCTTCCCTTCCTCTTTTCTTTCTCTTCTTCTTCCTTCTCTCCCCGGGCTCTGTTTCTTTCCCTTGGCCGGCTGAGCTTTTCTTCGCCGTTCTTCCTCCTCCGGCCACCTTTCCTGGAGCTTGAAGGCTCGTTGGGTTCGTGGCGAGGCGAGGAAGGTCCTAGGCTAGGCCTTGTGGATCGAAGCTGCGTTGTAGAGGTAGGGTTCTTCCTCTAAGACTCCGGCTTGTTTGAGGGTTTTGAATCCGGTTTTTGATCTCGATGTATCTCCTTGTGGGGTTGATGTTTTCCGGTTTTGAAGCCTTGAGTAGCTTCGTGGCACTGAGATCTACCAGCCCACCTAGTTTGGTGAGGAATGGTTGCGGTTTCCGGCGGTATTTCTTCGCCGTCCGGCCGCCGGAAGACCCAATCCAGATCGATCTCATGGGATGAGATCGATTTCGGTCGGGGTGGCCCAGCCCGCTCGAGCGAGAGCGATCTCCCTGGGAGGGAGATCGATCTCTTGGCGGCTGGCGTCAGGCGACAGTGCGTCCTACGTCACCTACGAGATCGATCTCCATATGGGTGGAGATCGATCTCGCTGGGGTGACCTGGACTGGTGCCCTTCGCCTTGAGGTAGATCGATCTCGTTGCTCATGAGATCGATCTCCTTTGAAGCAGGGAGGGTTTTTACTTGTTTAAATGCTGTTTTGCCCGCGGGGCTTCGCATGCAAGTGGTTTTTACGGTTTTGCCCTCGGAGTTTGTCCTGTTATGGATCATGCATGAATGCTTATCGCTTTGTGGTTGAACCGGGAGGGTGATGCCTCTCGGGGTGTGTAGAATAAATGGGTTGACGGTATGCCCTTACCGTTTTGTGGTGAACCGAGGGAGTCATGACCCTCGGGAGTGTTTAGAATTAATGGGCCGCAGGTGTGCCTTTGCTGTGTTGGTTGTTTACAGCTTTATCATATTTATCCTGCCCTGTTTTCCTGTTGCATTAGGCATGCTAGGGTAGGTTGGTTTTGTGTTGACTCTGCTGCTTCGAGTACCGAGTGATGGTAGTCGTAACCTCGGTTGTTCCGCCAAGTGCGGAGACCCCACTTGGAGAAGGGTGTTCTACTGGTTGCGTCGTGCCCACCCTGCGTCAGGGTTTATCTTATCGGAGTGAGCCACCCCTGAGCAGTGGCGTTGTCAGAGATACGCACCTAGGACAGGAACCCTTCGGGTTATTGACGGGGTTTATGGGATCCTTGGCAAGCCTCGGTACTTGGCATCAGAGTGTGTCCGGTTGCTTTACCCTTGTTTGTGGGAGTTGTAGAGTAGGACCATGCTGAGCTGTTGCTCATGCCTACCTGGACTGTGTTTGTTGCAGGTGCAGGTGGCCGCTCTGTCCCAGTGTTACCCTCTCGGTCGTCCCGTGGCAGCGCGCCAGCTCTTGACTATGTCTGAGGGTCAGGATGGTTTCGTCTGTGCGTTCGTGGAGACTCCAGTGGGTGTTGTTCTTTTGTGGACAGTTGTCCTTGTACTCTTCTTTTGTAGAACTGTTGTTCTAGGACCATGTTCTCTATTATATGTTTTTATAATGGATGTTGTTGTTAAGCTTGCTTCCGCCCTTTCTCTGTGCTGATCAGTTGTTTCCGCCAGCTGATCTGTTTAGCCTCAACTGTTTCCGCCAGTTGAAGCTAGTAGGTGTAGGTCTCTTCCCCCTCGTGTCCCGGCCCGGGTGCGCTCTGCGGGCCGGGGCGCGACACCCGTCCTGTACTTCCTGACTACTTGGTCGGTGGCCATGCTCTCGGCGTCCTCTACCTCCCGATATGGTCAGCGAACAAATAATTGGCGGTCGACTGAATGAATAATTGTTCGGTCATATTGGTTGATTCGATTTATATTGAGTGGTGGGTCATGATCAAACGGTTTTATATTGAATGATTGATCATGATTGAATGGTTTTATATTGAGCGGTGGATAAGAAAATGTTAATGGCTAATGACACGTGCCCAAAGAGCATGCCATCAAATGAGACCTTAATGAATAAATCCATATTATGCACTATGCCATCAAATGAGACCTTAATGAATAAATCCATACCAAAGAGCATGCCATCAAATGAGACCTTAATGAATAAACCATACTATGCACCATGCCATCAAATGAGACCTTAATAAATAAATCCATACTATGTACCCAAGACACATGCCCACCCAAGACACATGCCCAAAGTGCATGCCATCAAATGAGACCTCAATGAATAAATCCATACTATGCACCCAAGACACATGCCCAAAGTGCATGCCATCAAATGAGACCTTAATGAATAAATCCATACTATGTAATGTTTGTTCGGTGGGAATGCAATGTTTGTTCAGTGAATGAACCGAACATACAATCCATGTTCGGTGCATTCACACCAAATCAAGCACGAACGGTGTCTTCGTGTCACCGTCTTCCTCATTTTGACGTCCGACCGAGACCACCGATTGAGAGATCAAATGCTTGATCCTCCCTCATCGGGGTTTGAACGGGTTGCACCGACACGAACGCATGTCTTTAGGTCGTCAGTCGCCGGTCATCGGTCGCCGGTCGCCGACCAGGTCGGGAGGTAGATGATGAGGGTATTTGAGTCAAATAACTGAATATGTTGGGTATTAATTAAAAAGATTTTATTGGGGTGTACAATCTTGTGTTGAAAAGTGTTCCACTGTCTCATTACATGATCCAATCAAATTGGATAAATAGATTACATGATGCAAGTTGGGGAGTTTTGCATTACTCTTGGTCCATTTGAACACAAAACTTTATTGGAGCTATTCAACCTATTTGGCTGGTGGGATGCATCATACGGAGGCTATCCAAGTCTAAGCCCCCGTTTGGTCCGGGGTTAAAGGGATTAGGGTTAAGAGGGTTAGGGGTAAAAAAATGGGGATTAGAAATGGGGTAAACTTAACCCACTTTTGACGTTTGGCTCAAAAACATAAGTAAGTTAGTGCTTGAGATAAGGATAAGAATTGTAAAGTGTATAAAATATATAATATTATAATAGTTGATAAGCTAGTGGGTTAAGATTATAATATATGAATTAATATTAAATTAATTTAAATATATCTACATAAAATGTATAAAATATATAATATTATAATAGTGGGTAAGCCAGTGAAATAAGATTATAATATTTGAATTAATTATTAAGTTAATTCAAATGTTTGTACGTGAAGTGTATAAAATATATAATATTTCATCAATGCTTCCCCATGCGGACCCACTTATATTAATATAATAATAATATTTTAATATTTATTATTAAATTATTATAAAATAAAATATTTTTTTGCATGATGTAGACCAATCATGATACGACATGTGGCATGTGGACACACTTATATTAATATTGTATTATAATAACATATGAATAATTTTTATTTAATACAATAAGCATATAAAAAAAATATTATGTGTGCGTAAAAGTTTTTATACGCTCATAAAAACGCATACAAAAATGTTTATGGGCTCATAAAAATATTTGCACGTAGAAAAACAACCACGCACAAAAGATGTTACTACGCACGTAAACATTTTTATACCATCATAAAACTATTTACATGTATTTTTAGAAGCGCATAAAAAAGTCTAAGGGCGTAAAAACAATTTCGTATGCGTAGTGTATTAAATAATATCAATAACATATTATTATAATAAAATATTAATATAAGTAGGTCCCATATGCCACGTGTTATAACATGATTGGTCTGCATCATATAAAAATATATTTATTTTATCATTATTTATATATTGGTATCATCAAAATAATATTAGAATATATGTGATAAGTGTAAATGAGAGAGAAGGTTAACCCCATTTTCTGGTTTAACCCCTCTTAACCCCATAAATAACGTTTGGGGATAAGAATGGGTGTAATCCCCATTAACCCCAAAAGCTTAACCCCATAACCCCCTTAACCCCGGTTCTTACCCTCGTTGCAAAACGGGGCTAAATGGCTTTTGTATCCTTTATCACAGACTCGATTATTAAAAAAATTCTACATTTTGAGTCCAAATTTTTTCTATGGTTTTTGTCCACACGAAAAGTGAATAATACTAAAGAAAACAATTAAATAATTCTCAATGCATAATATAAAAAGTAGAGCATAAGGCCTTCCGCATCAACACAGAAGAGGAAATTTTCTTAGGATAAAGATTTGCGCACATGGCTACGTGGTTATGTATATTACACATCCCTTCAATCGGTAGATGCTACATTCATCTAATTTATCAATAGTGTTTTATTAATGAATTAGATCAATCAATTGGTAGAACACTACCGATTTGATGATCGATACATTTAATCGATGTCTACTGATTGACTGATCCAGTCTAGTCCGAGATGGTTTATGTGAATCAATGGGCCGAACTGATACCCATGTACTCTACTCTAACTAAAGGAAATCCGATATCACGAAAAAAATAAGAGCCGTCTGATCCAAGCGCGAGGTCTCTCATAAGTCATAACGGTAATAGGCGTAGGTTAAGGCTGTCGTAGGCCGTTGGATCCCGATCAAACAACTAAATCGTCAAAATCTCGTCTCTCTCTCTCTCTGGGGTCTGGACCCAAGAACAGAGACACCTTGCTCTGCTTCTTCAAAGCCCCTTCTACTCCTCTTCTCTCCTCGTCTCCGATCTCTAAATGCCACTCGCCTCCACATCTCCTCCTCCCTTCTCTATAAAATTGTAGCTCCTCCGCTTCTTGGATCCAAAGGCTCGCCCCCGGCGACAGGACCGCCTCAGCTGTCGCGGAGATGGCGTTGATGGCGGTGCTGGAGTCGGATCTGCGAGCGCTCTCTGCGGAGGCCCGCAGGAGGTACCCTGCCGTCAAGGACGCCGCCGAGCACGGGATCTTGAAGGTATTCTGGTACTCTGATGTTGTTCTTGCTTCTGGCAATTGAACCTGTCTTCAACTCGATTTTGTCATCTATTTCTTCAACTTTGCGATTCAAGGTAGTGAGCATTGGGTTTAGGGTTCGATGTGATTTGGTATGTCTTGAATGAAGCAATGCGAGGATTCTGTAGAATTAAGATCCGAGTCTTTGTTTTCTAAATTTAGTATTGCTCACCTTATGAAAACTCTATTTTATGTGGGAATTTTTTTTGGGGTTAAGCTGGATATCCGTGCTCTGCGACGGCTGCCCTTAATGAAAATTGAAACATCTAGGTCCAACCGACTGCTTTTTGCTGTCATGATCTTGCATTCTTCGTTTTTATTCCCTTCCTGTTCAACTTTTTGGGTATTGTTGATTGTTGAAATGGATTGCTATTGTTGGTGCCTGAACTCCCTTTTCCTGGTTGTCTTCAGCTCCGCTCTCTTTCTGGTCCGAGTGAAATTGCTCAAAATGAGGACATACTGCGGATATTTCTGATGGCATGTGATGTCAAATCAGTGAAGCTTAGTGTTATCGGGCTTTCTTGTCTGCAAAAGCTCATATCACACGATGCTGTTGCGCCATATGCCTTGAGAGAAATCCTTTCCACATTGAAGGACGTAAGTTTCTGACTGTTGTAATGCACCTTTTTTTTTTTGGTTGCATTTATCAAGTTTATAGCTGTGTTTGTAAACAATCAGGAAATGAACTATTGTACCTTTCCTTGGTGGTGATAAGTGCTTTTGTGTCGATCTTTATTTCGTGAGAAAGTTCTTCTATAGATCATCACATTTCCATCATTTTGGATTGCTTGGAAGGCTTCATTTGCACTTTTGGGGAGGATCTAATGAAGGAAATAGGATCATAGGGGCATACAAGTGTGCTAAACTATCCATAGGAGTTAAGACCAAAGGTTTAGATGCCATTGCGAGTAGTTACATTTCACACTTGTATCCGATGCACTCCTGGCTTACTAATATGTAATCTTTCAATGTTTTTTTTTCCCTATTTGAGTTGTTTTTTTCCGGTAATATTGCTGAAAATACCACTGGATATATGTCTTGGTGCTCTTTACATCTTGGACCCTGCCATGCTTCACAAGCATTCATACTTTGAATTAATTTCTCATATTATCAATCATCCTTAAATTTCTAAGATCCCTTTCTTGGTGCCATTTGTTGACAGCATGCTGAAATGGGCGATGAGAGTGTTCAGCTTAAAACTCTACAGACGATATTGATTATATTTCAATCACACCTACATCCAGAGAATGAGGTAATGAGAAAGTGCTTATAACCCTTTCACTACTCAAGGTTGTGATTACAGACTCTAGCTGGTATCCATTGGAATCTGTCTTATATTCCTGATTGAAAGCAGTTTGTTGATTGCTTTAAGTAAGAGTGGTGTTAGGACGTCCTTGGATGATTGCAAGATAAACGTAGAACATGGAGATTAACGCTGGATGCTTATCAGTCTTAAACTCACTGAGGCGTACAATTATTCAGCGAGCAGAACAAATGGCTCGCTGTTACTGATGAGCTTTATCTTGATGCATTTAGCCCTTTCTTTTACCAGCCTTTAGTCCCTCCTTCTTCAATGCTTTAAAGCAAGTGACATCTCAGTTTGAGTAGATCTTCATAGTTGTCAATTATCATGAAATCCTGTTGGAGTTTCGATAATGATAGTGTGGAATCCAATTATGGGGATATTCAAGTCATTCGTGGTTTGCACTCTTCTTACTGTAATCTGAGTTGCAGGTTTTCACTTTACCTATCAGTTGCATCAATTTGTACATCTTTTACTTTGTTGCCTTAGGTATTTGTTCCTCTTCCCTTTTCATGCTAAATAGACATGAACACCAATATCGTTATATGGGTGCCCTTTGCACATGCCTCGTAGATGATTAGTTGCTGTGCATAAAATATGATAGGAAAAAAGCACTTCATCCCATCAACTTTATATTATCTAGACCGAGGATTTGTTAGTTCATATATCTATAGGTTCTAGCCTCCTGATGGCTACACCCTTTTCTCTCAATTTGGCCCCTTGTATAGGGATGCAACCCATAGAAAATGCTACTATTATATAGGGAGAATGCTTCTTTCTTGTCTTCTTGATCATGGAAGCGAATGCACACATTCCTTTAGGTCCAGTTGTGCAATGTTATGCTTGCCTTGTGTAACAAAATTCCTCTAGAGTTTGGTTTGGCTACATAGATGGAAAACCTTCTTTTTCAGCATTTTAAGGCTGCTTTGGAGCAGAGTAGAGTTCATAGGAATGGGGGGTTTCTTTGGCTCACAGTGGATAGCAATGTCGCATGTGTAAGAGATATCAGCCGACTTCCTACAGATTGGTTTCTTATTAAGGAAGTTTCAAGTTTCAACTACCTGAACAATGCAACTTGATTCTAGGGCAATGAACTGGTTGATCGGACATAAGCAAGGGCTTCCTGTGAAGAATAGACCAGCTGTGCACAGGAGGATTGCTTTTCACTTTTGTACTGCTATTTGATTGTAGTGGATGCTAAAATGCTCGAATTTCAGAGTATTCTGGTGTACAATTTAATTGGTGAGAGCATATTCTGTACCTTGCTCTTACCTGCTTTCTCATCCTAGGAAAACGCGTCCCAAGCTCTTGGCATATGTATCCGGCTTCTTGAAAGCACACGATCATCTGACAGTGTCCGCAAGTAAGTTATTGTCGGGATTGATAAAATTTTTTGATGAAGATAATATCTGTTTGTCTTCTAAGATGGTCTAAATATCCGTGTATTATATTTTGTTCAGCACTGCTGCAGCTACCTTCAGGCAAGCAGTTGCTTTGATGTTTGATAATGTTGTCTCAGCTGAATCTCTCCCTGCTGGCAAAATCAGTCATGGAAGTCTGGTCTCTCGAACAAGTTCTGTCACTGATGATGTTAATCGCAGCATAAATCTCTCAGCGTATGTCACACCATGCAGCTTTTGTTTTGAGTATGTCGATGTAGATTGAGAAGTGTGATGTGCAATCCTTTTTCACTGTGAGCTTTGACAGGTCACTGGATAGTGAATGTGTATCTGGATCGTCAACCTCGCATGGAAGTCTTAGCAAAGCAGGAAAACTTGGGCTTCGCTTGCTTGAAGACCTGACAGCTCTTGCTGCAGGTGGATCTGTATGTACTGAAGAGAAGCTTATTGCTTACTGAATCAAACTCTTTTAACCTTGTTTTTTTTTCACATACAATTCGCCTTTATACTGGAGGTGTTCGTTGTGTTAGTACTTAGTAGTTTGGACAATAAATTCTGCAGTTCTCTAGAATGTGAATTACGTAAATCTACTTTTTTATTTCATCTGAATAATCTTCTTTTTTACACATCTTTGCCAGGTTACTTGGCTGAGGGTTCATTCGCTTCAACGAACGCTAGCTCTAGATATCCTTGAGTAAGCACTATATGTACCTTTAATGGAGTTTCTGGCACTGGCTGTATTTTGAGCACATTGTTTTCCCTAGTTTCTCTTGTGTTATTTAAACTGTAATTTAAAATTCTGATTTTTTTTAACTTAGGCAGTTTGTAAAAGAATTCACTTGCCATGTTCTTTTAAGTTTTCTAATATCTGAATTCACAAGGTTGATTATTGAGTATTGTCCAGCCTGTTTAACACTGGCTTCTAGGAAACAAATGGTGATTTATCCTCGTAGTGCCGAATATTTCTTTGGCTATAACAAGGAGTCTGGAGATTCCTTGACTTTGAGAACTTCTTTATACTGTTTGGCTGATTTATTCATAGAGAGGAAGAGCATATATGGCTCTTCTTTGTAAGCGAACAGACTTTTCTTGCTATACTAGCATGCATGACATCTTCAAATAAGATCCAAAATATTTTAAAAAAAATGTTCATGGTGTAGACGATCGAAGCCCATGCCGCAACCATCTCCAATGTCGCCCAATGCAATGCTTGAGGGTTGAATTAAAGTAGAGGAAAGTTCACATGAATAAATTGAGGACAATCGGGGTTCTTATTTCAAACACTAAATGTTGCTATATGCATGAAGCACGGTGGGAGAAGTTGGTAGGATATCAACGTAAAATATTGCTGATCAGGTAAATATGAGAAAAATGATTTTTTGCTTGATTGCTCGACTGAATGACCTGAATCATGAGCATAGTTTCAGCACTTTAACCAAGTTTAGAATGTGTTATTTACTTGGTAAGGTTTTTTTTAAAGAATAAAGAAGAAAAAAAAGCATTGCTGATCAGGTAATCCAATATGTGACATGGTTTTAGGTTTTAGCTTGATTGAGTCAACATTGGGCCTTGTCTTCACTATATGATCAGAGCCATGAGCTTGTTTCATCATTTTGAAAACAAATTATGACTGGTTTCTTGACTTCACAAGTTTTTTTCTACGTCTGTTAGAACTTGAACATTAAAATCTGCTCAATCATTCTCGAGACGTCCATTATCCTAATTTTTCCTGTAATCTAATTGACTTAAGACAAAGCGCATACATTTATTTCGATGTAATTGTTGGTTGATTCTGTTTTCTATGATCCCGTTAAGTTTCAATCCTTAGCAACTTGCATTATCATCCTAATGCAAAATTCTGTTTACAACCTACAGATTCATCCTTTCCAATTATGTGCCTATGTTCCGAACGCTGGTTTCTTACGAGCAGGTTTCTATTCCATTTGCTTATCTTCTATATGTTTGCGCTTCTGTATTGTACTCCAAAGCTTTTATTGCACACTGACCCTATCAAAGAACTCACTAGGTTCTGCGCCATCAAATATGTTCACTTCTTATGACTTCACTTCGGACTAATGCTGAGGTAAAGTGTGAGTTTTTGGATAAGCAGTGGACTGGGTTAGTTGCTGCAGCATATGTGGTATAAGCCTTTTTCGGGTAAGTACTGATTTATTTTTCTCCCTACTTTTTGATGCACTTCCTTATCCATGATAATTCAGTTGGAAGGTGAAACGGGGGAACCAATCTTTCGACGCTTGGTTCTGCGTTCCGTAGCACATGTTGTTAGACTGTACAGTGCACGCCTAGTGACTGAATGTGAGGTATTTTTCTTGCTAAGTATCCTGTGTGATTCTGTATGTGAATCTGCTGTTTATGTTGCATTATTATTCTCAGGATGTTGGCACATGGATGGCCACAATTTTTTAAAGCTATATATAGTTTACCGTAACAATCTTGTCTTCATAGCGCGCATCATTGGCACATGTGTTGAATGACTTAAGCACTCCACTCATTTCCTTATCTTCCCTCACCTCCTTGGACCTGCTTTCCTCCTCATTCGCCACCTCACTCATGCAGAATAATCACTTGGTGCACGTTATGTCCTAGCACGGCCTTTGTGCTAATTGTATTTAATTGCTTTTACTAGTACTTGTGCACACACATATGCGCACACCACATACATTTGAGAGATCCAACTTGAGAATGAAGGATCTTTGCCTTTTGCTCTGTGGAAACAACATGAATATCCAGATCAACGACCCTATTAAACTGAAACACTGGGGGAGTGAGAAAAAAAGAAGCAAAAAAAAAAAGGTGGTCTTATATTGGTTTGCTTTTTGTTAAGGCATTTTGTAGGAGCTTCTTCAAATTTGGTTTTCTTTTATTCTCTTGATCTACTTTTTGATCTTTGGGTAGAATGCATGTCTCTTGCCCTGTACCATGCATGTAAAATCATTTGGTCTAAGCTTTTTTGTGGCATTAGATGCGCTGAGCTAGTTTTGTTCTTTTTGATAGCATGAATTGGTAAACTTAATTCTTTTTTTTTTTTTGTATTTACAGGTTTTTCTCAATATCTTGATCAACGTAACTCGTTTAGATTTGCCACTTTGGCATCAGATTCTTGTTCTTGAAGTTCTGAGGGTAACATACAAACTCTAGCAATGCTTTAGCAGTATGACATCAGACTTACAGTTCACATAATTCCTGAGTGATTGATGACTTCTTTCCAGATAATAACTAGAAGCTTTTCCATAAACAGGGGTTTTGTGTAGAAGCACGAACATTGCGTCAACTATTTCAGAATTTCGACATGTAAGGTTATGATATTTAATATTCTTAATATCGTTGGTGATATATTTGATTTTCACACATGTTTTGTGTATCTTATTTAGGGTTGAGAAATGTTATCTATTGCTTTGATGAATCTTAATGTGAAGCTACCTTATCAATTGCACTTGATGCATGTCATGTGTAGATTTAATGGAAGATTTGGGGCCCAGGATACTTATTTTGTCACCTCCATGTGCAGTTATACATGGCACAGAGACTAAGAAATGAAAGGAGTTTAACTGCAAAGTTAACAAGAATCTATATGTAGATTTTCATAATCATTAAGTATGCCATGAAATATACACTAAAGACAACATTGTACAACAAACCTTGAGTGATGGAAAATTAAGCCACTCTAGAGGTGGATGAAATCATGATACAATGGCTTTAAACCTTGATGTTTACAAAGTACAAGAGGCGATTAGTTGAAGTGCCACAAAAAGTGGCTGCTGTTGGACAGGAAAATGGATCTGGTGGTGTTGAGAAGCATTCTCACGAGAGGCTTGTGGTGGTTGCATGAAAATAAAAGTGATCCAGCCTCTTATAAAATGACTCTTTATGACGCAATTTCTCTTTTTTGGCCTTTAATTAGTAGAGTTGAAAACTTTTTGCCGCATATCGTTTATTAGGATTCATCCTGATGAAATGGTGGGGGATCAGCTGATCTTCCTGCTGCCACAGGTGGTGTTTTTCTGGTCAAGATTGCCGTACCGGTCGAAACGCACCATTTCGGCTGGTAATTTTGACCTTTAACTGACCCAGTCCAGAGCCAGTCCAAAAACAGGCGCCGAAATTGGGTTACATTTGATAGCTTGTTAAGGGCTGATGCCGGTCAAAGCTTCAAGTTTTGATCGGTAATAATCTCCATCATCTTATGCCCTTTTCTTTTATTTCTTCTCATTTTCATCATGTACTTCATTTTATTTTTTATTAGAAGCTTAGATCTAGGCATGGAAGAGACATGCTGGTGCTTTTCAACTTGCACGGGACCTTGCCGGTCCAGATTTTTTACTAGAGGATTAGATCCAGACATGGGATCTGAAGAGACATGTCGATGCTTTTCAACTGGCACGACACTGTACCGGTACTTGATCGGCATGGAGTGTGCCAGACAAACGGAAGTCCTTGTTGCTGGTTACTCTGTTTTTTTTTACCATATGATTATCTGTTTGCTTGTTACTATTCTCGTTCATAATGTTCGGGAGACTTGACCTTTCTGCTGTTAAATTTGCATGTTACTGATTTGCATCTCAGAATCTTCAGATTATATTATTGTGGTTTGGTGCTGCCTGTAGAAGAATGTTGCTGTTTAAGTTAATGCTTTGATTGTTGGAAGCTGTTCTCAAATGCTTTGCTAGTCTATTTTATGCTTACATGATGTGCTATATCTGATCAGCTATTTTTTTGACGCAGGGACCCAAAAAATACAAATGTTGTAGAGAATATGGTCAAAGCACTTGCTCGTGTTGTTTCAACAATTCAGGTTGTCTCTGTTGTGCTTCTCAATGTTTTTTACCACATTGTGATTGCTTAAGTCCTCTTTTAGTATCTATTTGTTTCATTAAGCAAGGATAAAACAATTCGCATTCTTTATTCTTGATCTTGATTGTTACCAATTTCTCAAGAATTTTACCGGGGGAGGATGGCCCTACATCAGACCCCGGCTCCTAGCCAAGTTTTGGTTGTAGTCCCCTATCCTTTTGGCTCAATTATGCAAACTCATTGTTTGCATTTTAACATACTTCTAAAACCCTTATTTATCTCCTAGGTTCCAGATTCAAGTGAAGAAAGTCTTGCAGCTGTTGCAGGAATGTTCAGCAGTAAAGCCAAAGGTACCAAATAATAGTTGAACACTATGAAAATTTTCTTTTAATATGGAAATTGTGTCATGAAGATGTAGCACTCCTCTAATGGCTGTATCTTGGGAGAAGAAAAGATAGTGCAAAAGTTATGCCGCGTGCAGCTTTAGAAAGCACCATCAGATAGGGATACACCCAAGACAGAAGTGTGTTACTCAAGATATCCTCTCGCTTTACTGCCTTGCTGCAAGATGAAACTATTAATTGCAAAAATGTCTGTTCGTGTGGCATCAGTTCTGCCTATTTTGATTTAATTCGAGACAGATGTTATCCAAACTCAAGCGACCCCATTATACTCTTCCCTTGTATGTTGATCATTTGTTGGCCGAGTCTCATTTCTCGTGTTAGTATTATCGACTGACATGGAGAGTCCCTTTACATGCTAGATATGCTTGCCTTCCACAAGCTTCGGATCAATTTCTTGGTAGGCTTTTTTAGCTCAAGTTGGGAATTTGTTTAATTGGGCTATAAGTTATTTTTACTTTCTTCAATTTTTTGCTGAAAAAATTCAATTTTTCATGTTAGCCTGACAGTAGTGCACATGCAGAGCAGTCCTGTTATGTTGATTACTGGCCTCACTCACTTCAACTCCATCTTTTCTAATAATTCTATGAAATAAACAAGGCATATGGTTTTCAGGCACAGTAAATGTTACTTTTCTTTGGTTGATGGTTCACCATTCAATAAAATTTCCCTACTTATTATCATACTACTTAGGTTATCTTTTACTCATTAAGTTCAGAACATCCACTGAGTTTGTATAATGCTACAATTTTTCCTTTTAATTCCTTTGAACCCAATTGTAATAATTCTTGTCTGCAGGAATTGAATGGAGCATGGATAATGATGCGTCAAATGCTGCTGTTGTAATTGCTAGTGAAGCTCATGCAATCACTTTAGCAATTGAGGGCCTTTTGGGGGTGGTGTTTACTGTAGCCACTTTGACTGATGAAGCTGTTGATTTCAGCGAGGTGAGTACATTTAGAGCTTTCCTGAGAAGATTGTCCATGTAACCAATCACTTTGCCATTTACTTCATTTCAATTTGCTTTCTCTTTGTTGCTAGATTGAATCGCCCAAATCCGATGCAGAGCCAGCAGCTGATTGTACTGGGAAAATGGCGGTTTTATGCATCTCTATGATTAACTCAACATGGCTGACCATCCTAGATGCTTTATCTCTTATACTAACAAGGTAGCAAAACATTTTTGAACTTTAATATAATTGTCTTTTTGTACATGGTTTTCCTAATGTACCATTATGGAATTTATATTTCAAAGGTCACAAGGAGAGGCCATTATATTGGAAATACTGAAAGGTTATCAAGCATTTACCCAGGTAATTATCAAACTACAATGTCCGCTTTATTTCATCTAAAAAGCCAAACAGTTCAGCTAAAGTTTCAAAGCGCATTTCATGTTATTTCTTTCATGTCTATATTTCATGTTACATGCTCTTTTTTGGAAGGCTAGGCTACATTTCTGGCATATCGAGTGTTAACATTCTAGAATATTCTATTGTATTCAGGATTTCCATGTGAAACATTGTAATAAAATCATAATCATCTTTTCAGTTGCTCTGTATATGCTTGTGAAGGAGCACATGCATATTTATGAAAATCACGATTCTTTTGGCATCATTATTTTAGGCATGTGGGGTTCTCCGTGCTGTAGAACCACTGAATTCATTTCTGGCGTCTCTGTGCAAATTTACAATCAACATTCCGAATGAAGTGGAAAAGAGGAGGTATGATGTTGTTCTGCTGAATTCTTTTAGCTGAGCTAATGCAAGTTCTGCATATAAATTTCCCTTTGGGAAAAAGTTCTGTAACAATTTTACAATCAGCTTGCCTTCTAGATCAACATTCTTACTTCTTGTGATATGCTGACTCTGCTTGTTTATTTATATTACCGCTTAGACATTCTTCAAATTATAGTCGATCTCTACTTTTGTTTTCACTTTTTTAAATGATCAGTATTTCTGAACTGGGTTTCACTGGGGATTATGTGCGTAGGGGAAATGAGTGTATTGTTGTCGTCAAAAGGTGTTCCTCTGTTTGAAAATCTAATTGAGGGTTCTATTCCTGTGCACCTTTTGTATTCTAGTGCTCCATTAAGCAGATTGTTCCTTCTTTTTTTCTGCTCCTCTTTCAAAGGCTTGCAGTTTTTATTTTTTTAAGGTTACCAAGCTTAAAACTATGTTTACGCTTGGAATACCAGACTTTCTGTTGCCACCCCATTTGGTTTATCTTCTTGCAGAGGGATTTCATCTCAGAGGATGATGAATTGCTTAAGGAGCTGAGGAAGATTAATTATTGTACATTGTCCTGATTTTTCACCTTGAAACTGTAACCTTCTATTCAAGTTGTCTCTCTTGACCTTCATAACAAAACCAATTGGTATTTGTGCTGTAATAATTACTATATTGGTTGGCACAACTTAATTTGTCACAAGTTCAATTTCAGTTCTTTCAATCGAACTTGACTTTGAAGGAAAGCACAATTTACATCCAGCATTTATCCAGTCCTTTTCAATTGTAGTTGACTTTGAAATAAAGCACAGATTCAATGTGCAACTCTTCTCGTATTCTCTCACTTCAACACCACTTCCAAGTATGAATTACAATGCTGCTAGCATGCCCCATGCTGCGCTGGTACAATTAGTGTTGTCATGGTGTATGCCGGTCGGCATGGGTTGCTTTGACATGCAAAGTACCGCAGCACCATCCTTTTGGCATGATAGGTATTGGTCGGCAACTTGGCACAGACTGTGCTGACCGGCACGGATATCCATACTTTTATCTTGGTTACCCTATATTTATGTTCGAGCTCTTGAATTTAAGGTTCTAATTTGCATTTTTTTGACTTCTAAACAGTATTTTATCATCTCCCGGTTCCAAGAAGTTGGAACCATTAGCTGATCAGCGGGAGAATATTGTTCTAACACCAAAAAATGTGCAGGTAATGTTATCATATTTGTTTGCAAGTTTATTGTAATTTAACCAGTCTGATTATTTTGCTCTGGAAGGGCTTTTGTCTGAGCTTATATCATGTTTTGATGATGGTTGATTGTTTCTGATGAGATGATATTTCAGGCATTGAGGACACTGTTCAACGTAGCACACCGCTTACACAATGTCTTGGGTCCATCGTGGGTTTTAGTATGTTTTCATGTTTTTTTAATAATTTGTATAAGAGTGCATATGCTTGCATATTGTTAATTCGTTCTTTGGAAACTGTAGGTGTTGGAGACCCTAGCGGCTCTAGATCGAGCTATCCATTCTCCACATGCTACTACCCAGGTTACCACTCAAAGTTTAGTTTCCACTTCGACCTAGTCACAAACCTTTGGTTGTTTTGATAATACATATTTAGTTGAAAGTTGTCATCTGTTTTGTTAAACTGAATTTAGGGAATTAAGTGCTAATATGAGAGAATAATTTATTCTGTAGCTGTTAGAATTCGTGGGCTGCTTTAATTGTAGCACGAATGCGCAAAGCTTTCTAGTATGTTTTATGTGGGTATGCACTTAATAAAATTCAGTAGACGTGTATGAAATGAAGAAATGAGTCACACAGTAAGACTGTAGGCTTTGTATTGATGTTTTGCAACTAAGCTTTTATTTGCTAGTGACTTGATTTTGATATGCAAACATTGCTTTACGCATATAACTTGTTTGAAACTAATTTGTGAATTATACTCCTTCAGTATGCTAATGCTTGGCATATGCTTCCATAGGAAATTTCGGCTTCTGTTTCAAAGCTTGCAAGGGAAACTGCTGGACAGTATAGTGACTTCAATATCCTCTCATCTTTGAATTCTCAGGTCATCACAAAAGTTTGCAACTTATTATAGAGTTTTGCATTTCTGCTTGCTTAAAGATCTAAATTGCTTTCTTGCTCTGTTTGGGTAGTTATTCGAAAGTTCCGCATTGATGCATGTTTTGGCTGTGAAGTCACTGCTTTCTGCTCTACGCCAATTGTCAAATCAGTATGTCTCTGGTAATTCGAGTGTTTTGGGGCAAGCTTCAAGCCAGCAGATTGGAACTGTTGCATTTTCAGTTGAAAGAATGACATCAATACTTGTAAATAATCTTCACAGTAAGACTTCAGGCACATTTTTTAAAGTTTTTGTGTTATCCTCTGCAAAAATCGTCTCATATGTCTTCAGTATTTTTAGTGGTCTATTCATTTTAACAAACTGGTTTCAATTGTTTAAGATGGATAACATAATCTGCACCTTTGGTCTAGTAAGCCTTTGTTCTTACATGAATATTCCACCTTTCAACAGCACGCCTTTCTATGGCTGCAAATTTTTCGGTCTTGATGTATCGAAGTACTAGTTATCAATAATCATGTTCCTAAAAATTTATACTAGTAACTAGTAAATTAACATTACGTTTAACATGGATAGTTGGATATTCATTTCATCTGAGACTGGTTTAGTGCTCATCAAATCGACCTAGTGGAATACTTATGCACTCGTTCGTGCTTAACATCAGCAGCCTCTTTCTCAAATTCGAGTTTGTCACTTTTGCTTTGAGACAATGCACATCCCTATGCTAAAGCTTACCACTTCTTTCAATTAGATACTGTAGAAGAGTTCAAAGTGATTATCCTTGATTGTATGAGTCTTGGTTTAATTTTGGATACGCTGCAGTCTGCACCTCAAATCTACTTGGACAGACCCCAATTGATAGTTTCTCTCAGTCACGCGTTTTGTTGACAATTAAATTTCTCAGTGGTATACAATCTACAATGAGGAAAAATGATAATTATGGTGAAAATTAGAGCGGAAAGCATCACGAGCTGTGAGGAAAATATATAGAGAAGGAAAGCACCTCTCATCAACTGCGACTACAATCAACAGAAGTGAAAAGACACGTTTCAGTGGCTAAGAGTGCGGTCCTCCCAGTAGCGCTTCGATTCAGTGAGAACATCATGTTTTTTCCTACTCCGATCGATCAAATCCGTTTGTGAAATGGGTTTTGTGCCCATTTAACTGGACATGTAACAGCTTGTGGAGAAAGTTTCTAGTGGCATGTGGATGAGAGCATCTTTACACACATTTCTTATTTCCTCAAAATGCTGGTTAAGTTGTGACAAGTTGAATCATGTGCTTGTACTTTCATGTGCCTGATCTATAATTTTGGTTTGGATGTATTGAATCCTTTCAAAAGTGAATTGAATTTTTTGGATTGCCAGGGGTCAAGCCCATATGGGATCAAGTTGTTGGGCATCTACTCGAGGTGAAACTGTGCCTAAATTTTGTTGTTGATTGTTGATTATACATCTATTCCTCTTAAGGAGTGGATAATGTGATTTGCAGCTTGCTGAAAATCCTAGCCCACGGCTGAGAAATCTGGCACTGGATGCTTTGGATAAGTCAATTTGTGCAGTCTTAGGATCTGATCAGTTGCAGGATATTAACACGTCAGCTCATCGGATTGCTTACTCAGATGTAAGGGCTCCCTGCTTTTGAATTCCATTGTGTATTTAAGTACTAAACTTGCTCTGCTATCTATTTCTCCAGGTAAGAAAAGAAGACGCTGAACTGGGATCATTCGAATGTGCAGTTTTGTCTCCATTGATGATTCTCTATGAGTCAAGTCAAAACCTTGATGTTCGCGCGGGCTCACTTAAAATCTTGTTACATGTTCTAGAGGTACTATTATCTTAAGGCACTTAGGGGTCTACAAGGATACTATGATGATAACTAGTTGTAATGTAAATATCATCTCCTTTATCTATTTACCTGCTTTATATGTGTAGAGGCACGGAGAAAAGCTATACTACAGCTGGCCGAAGATACTTGCAATGTTGAGGTGGTTTTGCATCTCACTTGTAATAATAGTTCCTTTTTTACTGACTAAATTCTTTACATTTTGCATCTTTGGTTATTCTCTGTCTTGCCAATTCCAGGGATGTTTCTATTACATCAGAGAAGGACCTTATTTCGTTGGGTTTCCAGGTGATCAACTAATCTGATTTAACATCGATCGCATCAATTTCTCCTGGCATTCCTGATTTTTGTCAACACTTCACCTGTTTTTAATGGACCAGCATTGCTTTATTTTTCATACCTTATCAGTGCAAACCCAGATTTTTAGTAGTATCATATATTGAATTAATGACTGCTTTAAGTTGTTTGAATCATGGCCATTTTTTTTAAGAGGCACACTTTAAATTAGGTACTATATAAAACTTTTGACCTTGATCTTACCAATTTCCCAAAATATATTGGGAGCTAAGCCTTTGTTTTTTTTTTTTGTTTTTTTTTCTAAGCTTATCTAGTCATTCTGACTTCTGAGTATAAGATATGTAGATTATCTCATTGAGTGTTGTAGGGTCATTTTAACAGAGGTGGGGTAAGAAGGCTAGGAAGCTCTCACCCAATTTTTGCCCTTGGTCACACATGGTGTGAAACTGTGAATTCTTGTTGTCTCTGATGGAGCTGTATTCTATTTGCTTTCTTGCAGAGTGTGCGTTTAGTCATCAGTGATGGGTTTTCGACCTTACCGGTTGAGTGCCTTGATGTGTAAGTTGTTTTGTAATTCGTATCTATTGATTTACATATCCGATTATCTAATTTCTATGTCTGAAGAATTTTTTTAAGTTGCATTGAGAAATGATATCTTAGGGTGAATGTTTTCTTAGTAATTTGTTTATTTCAAGGCATACCAATTCTCATAAGGCAACTTTCACTCTTTTCTTGTAATACTCATTTCCCTCTTGCTCTACAGCCCTTGTTTTGCTTCCTTGTTCTTGTTTCTAATCCTTTAGGTTCTTATCTTTTATTTTTTCTTCGAACCACTAATGGAACTAAAAAATTAATAGGTAACGGGTGACAATTTAGTCACAGATTTGGTTGAAATGTTGGAATGAGATTAACTAGTTGTCAGATTATGAGATGGTAACTCAACTCATATGGATGTAGTGGATTTTGTGAGGTGAAGGAATAGATTTTGTCCGTCTATACAGACACATGATCAAAAAGTTGTAAGTTAGCATGAAGGTTGATTCAAAAACGGTTTCCACTAGAGAGTTGCTAGCGCCAGTAATGTCAAGCTGAAGTTTATCTATTCATAGGACACTGTGATGATCTTCTATTGTTGGATTTGGTGATTTTCTACATTACATTCTCTGGCTTACTTTTGCCTCTTGCATATATCCTCATATATTTGAGAGTCATAAATGTCACATCATAATGCACTCGACAATGCTAGATAAAACCAAGGACCATTCTTCTGCTATCTTTGCTGCCATTAATGCAGGCAACAAACTCCGCAATCATGCTATCTTAAGCTATGAGAGACTATTCATCTTTTAAAACAAGCCTAGTCTGGGCATGTTTTAAAGTTTCCTACGATGGATGGCCTCCTTTTGATATTTCCCTTCAAAAATTCTATCCAAGGATTACTATGCTGGGGCTACTTTTCATGCCTGTCTTTGGCCGGCACAAGATTTGCAGGAGAGGGAAATATACTTGGGCATATCCTCGTATCAGGCGGAATCCGGGTCCCTTGATTCTAAACAAGCCCAGTAGTTTACACTTGCACATTGTATGGTTATTACCTTTAGGTCAGGTCCCAAAGCATTTTCTTCTTAATCTTGTTCTGCCACCTTTTCGGAGATTGGCTAGCATTGTCTTGGATAGAGAACCCAAGAGAGCTCCCTCTTGTTCTCAAGCTACATCCACAAGATGTCTGATCCATTTATCATCCCCACATTGTTGTTTCCTGTTGTTGTTCAAGGATCTACTATTTCTCTGTTTTTTATTTTAACCATGAATGGGTTTTCAAAACCTCCCTTGCACTATGGATGGGTTCGCATGTGTAGCACATCCAATTCGTAGTCTTTGTAATTATATTAGCCACTAAAGTCGTGGACCTTTGTTGGTAATGGCTGGCTTTGTGGATTGTTGAGAAAATTCGGAATAAATGAAGACTGAAGAAATCTTTGCTTTAGCTCTTTTTTTTCTGGAACAGTACTCTTGTTTGACAAAATTGAGTTTGCTGCCTTGCACTGCTGATCTCCGTTTCTCAAAAAACTTCTCCAGGTGTATAGAAGTCACTGGGTCATATGGTTCTCAGAAAACAGAGTTAAATATTAGTTTGACAGCTATTGGCCTCCTGTGGACTGCAACTGATTTTATTGCCAAGGGTATGGTTCATAGAGCTACCAAAGAACTGATTGGGGAAACACCTGGTGGGTATTTGGTATTAATTCCCATGATTTTTCTTATTTTCTTCGTGTATAAAGAAAAGGTTTATGTAATTCTGTTCTATTGCTAGTGCTGATATTTTGCTTGTTTGACTTGCAGAAAATTTGGAGGAATGTATGTTGAGGGAGATCAATAATAGAGACGACTCTGGAGAACCCAAAATGCCTACCCCTGCTGAAGTTGGCGGCCCAGCTTCATCAATCAGTTTAATTGATCGTGACAAGCTACTTTTTTCTGTTTTCTCTATACTTCAAAATCTTGGTGCAGATGAGAGGCCTGAGGTACATATTTTTCTTGTGAAGGCCAACTCCTCTACTTTGGTATTTGTGCATTTTGTGGAAATTTCCATCTGTGGAATAAGAAGTGTCTCGTTTGGTTCTCAACCATGCGAGTCATTTATAAGGTTTTGAATGATTACAAACTGATCGAGCATATAGGGAGAATTGACGTCAAAATTGTAATACAGGTAAACTAGAAAAATCGACCATTCTGTTCCATGTAATTTTAGTGTCATTTTACTTGTGGGTGTGACACACTGTAGGGGGACTCTGGTGTCTTTATCATGTTTATCGGTAATTTGAAATCTGGTACTCGAGCTGATTTTGGAAGTTTTGCTCATCACTTTTTTTTATCAATGAACATCCTATTACAAGCTGGAAACTGCATACAATCCTATTGAAAACGTCAATCATGTCATAGTAGATATTCTCCTTTTGTACGTGGCTCTGATACAGATATGGGAGTTCCCTCCCCTCACAAGACTCCTTTGATCTACTTTCACATGTCAAAACGCTCACACTTAGTTTTTAGAACTTTTCCTCAATCAACACTTCTCCTGGACTTAGGTCAGGTTCTATTTCTAACGAAACATTTAAGTGGTCTTATTTGTTATCTATAGATCACCAATGTCCCATAAGCTTAAGGTAATGGGAGAGGATGAATTTGTTCATTTAAAGTATATTCTAACAGGTCACCTTTCGTTTGGGATTGGATTAGGCATGAGTCCCATCTCGTGACTTAAATAAGAAAAGCAGACCGATGGTGACATGGTTAGAACTTAGGGCATGGGCCCTAATATCATGTTGAATCACCAATTTTTGTTTAAGCTGATTGGAGAGGGTGAATATAATTACTTAAATAATATTGTAACAACAGAAAAGCACTTCAAATGAGTTCTCTTGGTAAGAAGAAAAATCCTTCAAGTGATTTCTCTTTGAAAGAATCCCAGTAATTGTCAACACTGTTAGCAGAAAGCTCCTTTCTGTCAATCTAAGAACCAACTCCCAACTATAAGCTGTCAGCTATGACTATTTTACGAGACTTGTAAAATCTGACCCTTTATGGGTTAAGCACTTGATCAATTAGTATGGCTATTGTACATTTGGACCCAAGCCGGTCCAGTAACATATCTATTTGGATGTGATGATGATTGAAACTTTTTGCTATTGAATCAGGTTGTATCCAATAGCAATGCCAACAGACTTGTTAGTTAGCCCTATTAATGGGTTTAGTATAACTAATAGCTCGTATATGAGATTTGGACTTAAAATGAGGGACTTGATTGTTTTGCTTATGTTACTACTGGACTGGGTTTTATTTTGATGATTTTATACACATTGGGTCGACTTGAGGGGTGATTTTAGAATTTACAGTCCTAAACTTCTCAGTAATATATTTATTCTTTTTCCAATCCTTTCTAGATGCAGCACACCCTCACCTCAGTGTTCTCATGTTTGCGAAGCATTTCTTTTGCGCTTGGCTATAGCTATCACTCTGATGAATTGTTGGTGGCATTGTCATCCCATAAAATTTATCTTAGTCTGCATGGCATCAGTCACATTTCACCCTCTTCATATGCCCAGCTCTCATTGAATCAGATAACTACTCATTAATCTCCTTATTGAGAGTCTAGGATAAACCCAAGGTACCTAATCTACTCTCACCATGGGCTGACAATATTGTTTAACATATGTAATATGTAAACATATGCTCAGTTCTAATCTCCGTTGAAGTCCTATAGATTTGGAAATTCAAGCTTTTTCCTTTGCATTTCAGGTGAGGAACTCAGCAATTAGAACCCTTTTTCAAACTCTCGGTAGTCATGGACATAAACTCTCCAGAAGCATGTGGGAAGATTGTCTATGGAGCTATGTCTTTCCTATTGTAGACCGTGTCACTCATTTGGTAAGTTTGATGAGTTATGAATGGTCTCTAGATTTTGAGTTCTTTGAAGTCCTTGTTAAGTGTTCTTTTTCATTAGGCAGCAACATCATCAAGAGATGAGTGGCAAGGGAAGGAGCTAGGGACAAGAGGAGGGAAAGCTGTTCATATGCTCATACATCATAGGTACATTGAACCTTTAAACTAGAGGTTCAATCTTCTGGTGCAGTCCTTTTCTAGCTAGCTACTCGCCATTTAATTTGGTCTCTGTACTGATTCATATGGCATTTCAGCCGTAATACAGCACAAAAACAGTGGGATGAAACAATTGTCCTGGTTCTAGGTGGAATAACACGATTACTGCGTTCATATTTTCCTTTTCTTCAAAGTCTGAAAAATTTCTATGCAGGTAATCCCTGATTTACTTATTATTTTAATGTGTATGATACGTTGGGTAATCATCTTTAATCCCATCTTTTCTGTTTTCTGCAGGGTGGGAGTCTCTGCTTAATTTTATTAAAGACAGCATTGTGAATGGTAGTAAAGAGGTTTCTCTAGCTGCAATAGGTTGCTTGCAGACAATGGTTGGTTCCCATTGTCCGAAGGTATGGAATTTATATCCATCTGTTTGATCCTTGAAAGGACCATGTTTTCATTCCCTATGAACCAATTTCATTCTCAGACATTTCTTTGCCTCCATGTACTGTTCTCAACTAATTGATCTTGAAACACATCTTTAGGGGAATTTACCAGTAACTTATCTCAAATCTGTGATGGATGTATATGAGCTGGTGCTTCGAAGGTCCCCAAAATATTGGAGCACTACAGCAATTAAGGTGAAGCAGGAGATTTTGAGTAGCCTTGGTAAGGAAGCTGTTATCTTTCTTGATTGGCTTTTTTTTTTTTTCTTATGGTACCTGATGCATGATATTACTAATTTGTATCAGGAGATCTGTATGTACAAGCGGAAAAATTGTTTGATAGGGAAATGTATGCTCGGTTATTGAACATTTTTCATTTGGCACTTGGAAATTGCAAAAGTTCTGATGATTTTGAAGGTGAATCTGTAAGTTAGCAGGCTTGATTTGATTTAATAGCTTTAGCTGCTTCGTCACTATTTGTTAGTTTTGGCCATTTGGTGTATTGAGGACTTTTGTACAGGGCACTATTCTACCAGTGCAGCGGACTGTGTTGGAGATTTTACCTCTGTTGCGCCCCACAGAGCATTTACAGTCAATGTGGTCTCAGTTCCTCCAGGAGATCCTTTGTCTTCTTATGGGATCCTCAGATGAAAGGAGAAATAGAGTGGAAATTGATAGCAATATAAAGCATGGTACTGAGGATGGCATAAATGGAGCCGGAAACTTCGATACCTCTCCTGGAGTTCAGGATGTCACCA
The DNA here is from genome assembly GCA_963920575.1 of Narthecium ossifragum. NCBI lineage: Eukaryota > Viridiplantae > Streptophyta > Magnoliopsida > Dioscoreales > Nartheciaceae > Narthecium > Narthecium ossifragum. Next base: position 4,077,617 of record OY986973.1, read on the forward strand.
GTCCTAATGCACCAAGGAAAGAAGCTCAGAAGACCTCAACTGATGTCTCGAATGATAGCACTTCAATTTCCATGAAGAAAGGAGAAACCTCTTTTCTTCAATCGGGTTCAGGCTCTTCGAGCGATCCAATGATATGTACCACGAGTCGTCTCTTTGGGGAGAAGCTTTTGCCTATCCTTGTAGAGCTTTTCTTGCAGGCTCCACCAATTGAGAGGTGCAATATAACTCCTGATATTATTCAAGGCTTAGGAAGGTATTTTCTTCCACTCTTTACTTTTGTTGTAAAAAGAAATGAAAGCCCAGTCTCTCTTCTAGTTTGTGGGTATTACTTTTCCAGTGACATAGCAAAACAGAAAAAAAGTGGCTGCTTCACTCTAGGGTCCCATGCTAGTAATTATTTCGACTAGATATGGCTAATTAGATAACTCATTTGCTTGGGCATTATATCCCAATATACAATTTTATTGATGATGCTATGAGCATTGATGATGCTATGAGCCAGTACAGAAATCAGTCTAGCAAGGAAGCTCTCTTATTTATCTTGGCAAGTTCCCTAGAACTTCCAACTTCTGTGAGCCATCTTTTGTTTTGAACGAGTTTTTTTGAAAGCATCTATGAATGATGTTTTATTTATCATTACAAACTATGATTGGTGTTGTCTTCTTCCTTAATGTAGTTATTTTTTCCAGGTGCATGAGTTCAAGGAGAGACGACCCAAAAGGTGCTCTTTGGAGATTAGCTGTTGAGGGCTTCAATAGTATTTTGGTTGATGACATGAATAGAATACATGGGGACTATATAGTGGATCCAAATATTTGTAGACTTTCCAGAGCAAGGTTTTGGAAGGAAGTTGCTGATGTTTATGAGGTTTTCCTTGTTGGTTCTTGTGGACGTGCTCTACCTTCTGATGCTTCTTCAGCTGAAGCACTGAAAACTGATGAGTTCATTGAAATGAATTTGCTGAATGTTCTAGCTGAGAAGGTTCTCAAGGCCCCAATGGATGCTCCATATGATGTAATCTTCTCACCTGATATTTTCACGCTTTTTTATTCTGACTTCTGTTGCTAAAATTTTGATTACTTATATGAAAAGATGGATTTTGTGCAGATTTTGCATAGACTTGTTTCAACTCTTGACCGTTGTGCATCTAGAACAGGCTGTTTGCCCATTCAGAGTGTTGTCCTTATTCCTTCAAACTGTAGCAAATTTTCCTTGAGTTGCTTGCAGATCATCTTTTCTTTGTGCAGGTAAGTATCTCTAGAGAGAAGGCTGTTGTTACTGCTTGTTCTGTGTCTTCATTTTGTAGCAGTTTCTGAAGTCTTTAAATAGTATCTATCCCATCCAACTCTGGAAGCATTGTAGGTTGTCATTAAGTCTGCATCATATTTCTTGCAAGGGTGACTAAGCTCCATTCTTTTGGAGTTTGTTCTAGAAATATTTTGGTGAGGTTGCTACTTAAGATAGTTATATCTCATGGGTGTTGACTGTTTGTTTGCTGCGTTTTCTCCTTTGAGAAATGAGTTTTTGATATTAGTCTGCCACTTGCTTTGTTGACTTCCTTATGGAGAATTCTGTACCTGAGATGTCAACACCTGAGATGTCAATGGATGATAATGCATAAATTAGACGAAGCGGTCTATAAGATACTCCTGTTAATGATTTGCGCTCGATTAACAATCCGATTCTAACATAGTCTACTTCAACCATATGGGGAAGGATGCGTGCATTTCTTAAAGATTGGATTCCTTTTAATCAGGCGCTTGTTTTCTTCCTTGTTTTAGTTATTCTCATCAAGAAAGCTGGCATCCAAAGAGATCCGAGGTCAGCAAAGTGTCAATTAACATTCTTATGAGGAGATGTGAATGCATACTGCATCAGTTCTTAAGCAATGAAAATGACCTGGGTAATCTTCTAGCAGTATCCTTGGTGAATTTATCCTGATTTACTTTTTCACCATCAAAATACTCTTCTTTGAAGTCATTTTTATTGGACAGATCTTAAGAATTAAGTTCCTGATCCTTTATTATTGGTTTCTTACCCTCAATATTCTGAGTTTTGCTGAGAAACTGTTTTGCAGGTGAGCATCCACTGCCAGCAGTCAGAATTGAGGAAACTGCATGTGTCCTTCAAGAGCTTGCCAGGATGGTTATTCATTCTGATACAGCTTCTGTTCTCCATTTAAAACCCTACTTGAAAGAAGCTCTTGCAAACAATGAAAATCATCTCGGGCGTGCTCATCTGCTAATTTTGCTCCCATCATTTTGTGAACTTGTTGTTTCAAGGTAGGGCCCTTATTCACATATTATCTCACCATTTAATTCCATTGGTGCAATGTATTGATATTTACCATATCCATAGTAATGCATGAGCAAGTTGAGTATTAATACATCATTGCTTGCTCTAGTAGGCAAGTCCAGTCACCATTTACTCTGGGATAAGAGTGAGCCTTTCTGATATTGGCAGAACTATGTTAAGTTTTGTTAGAGCACAAGTTGAAGCACTTTTATCACTTTGATTTGGATTGGCCCATCACGCGTGGTAGAACATACATTATATTTTTTAGTTCCTTCAGTTATTTAGCAATTGGTTTAAGAAGTAATGCCTCAATTGTTCGATGACTTCATGGTTGCCACAAAATGGAAGCAAAAGTTGGTTGGAACTCTGGAATTTATAGAAACCAGATATAGATTTTCATGCTTATTAACTCTTGGAGAAGACAGCCATGGTTCTTCCATTTTCTCTTCATTCTTCAAAGACAGTCGTAGATAGATGTTGCAGTGAGCATGAGCCTTTTCGGTAATTTTAGTGAGGGTTTGCAAATGTTTACATGTGGGTCGGTGGTCATGTGTTCGTCTGTACCTGTTTTCTCTTTCCTGCTCTTTCAATGGGTAGAAATAGATTATTCTTTGAGACTCAATTTGTCTCTGTACTCTTCCTTGCTTGATTTTTCTTTCAATTCAATGATGTAAAAAACTTAACAGAATGCATGTTCAAAAGTGTTGATTCTCAATAACTTGAGGTCTCTTACTTAACAAATGAGTTCATGATGCAGTATATTGGTTAAATTTGGTATTTTTGGATTCTTTCTATAAGCTTTATGATTTAACTTCCGGTTGCAAATATTTTAAAGTAATTCACAAGTAGCAAATTGAAAAAAAAAGGAAAGAACCTCTAATTCCAGAATGTATGTTTACTATGGGTTCTACATCTTGCAAAGAAGAATGATCCTTGATCAAAGCCAATAGTTAGTTAAAGAATTGAAAACCTCCCAGAACCTTACTGTCATGCATCTTTAATGCAAGATAAGCTCCAGCTACCTTCTGAAGTTTCTCCTGTAAATGAATCACTGATGCATGCTCTCAATTTGAGTAAATACATCCTACCGTTAAATTGACTAGTTTTGGCAAGTCACCATAGCCATGGAACCATGTGTCCGGTGTCCGTATAATGTGCATGCTTTGTTGGGTTGTGGCAGTAATCTCTCAAGAAGCGTTGCTAGGCAAACATCATGTTGTTTAATGTTGGGAAATACAGCTACCTATGTATACTTCCAGAGTAATGTTGTAGACTAGAGGAGTTGTGCGGGATAGATAACTCTGCATTAAAGCTGACCTTTTCATTCGTGTCTACTAGCTCCTCCTGTTTCGAACTTATTGTGACCTTTGAGTATTCGTTGGCAGGGAATCCAGAACAAGGGAGCTTGTGCAGGTGCTTCTTATATTAATCACAACAGAGTTAGGATTGCAGAAGACTGAAGACTCTGGCTAAGAGGAAATCAATCATCTGGTTGACAATGAAGATGTAGTACACTCAACTCAAACACAGAGAGAGCCTTGGTGCTAAAAACTGAAAGCGCAACTTGGAAGTTTTGCATTCCAGTGGTTTCTGTATGATTCCTTGTACATTAGAGAAAAAAAAAAGACAGTAGTGCTGTCGACGACTGAGCTTGTATAATATATTATCCGTTTTGTAATTGTTTATGTATGTTCTTTTTTCGATTGTAATCGTCTTTTCATTGCCAAGGTCGTGCATCTTGGGAATCGGGATTGTTTTTGGTTGGAAAGAGCTTCAAAAATGTTTCCAAGGAACTTGAACGGCTTTCTTTTTTATAAGGAGTAAATCAGACACCTTCCCTACAAGAGAACTGACATTATTTTTCTTTGAGTTCCCAAGTTATTGGAGATCATTCGTCTAAGATGTATTGACATTCTGTGAACTTGTTGCACCAATAACATGTATACCAGTGGGCTCTTTTGAGCTTAGCTCTTTTAACGTCTGACGGGATTCATGAGTTGTGCCGGTATATCTGGTTTGTGCAGGCTGCATGCCAACCTTTTATTCTAACAAAGAGTCATCGACCGACTAAAGTGGTAATTGAAAATTTTGAGCTGTTCTGGAGCAGGAATATCACGTATTCGGTAGGGTCACCACCATATACTCCAGTCCTCCCCTGTCTGGTGACAAATTGGAAACTCGAAGCAACTTGATCTCGTCCCAAATCTGTCATCCAAACATGATCTCAGCTTAATTATCTGCAATTGCGTGGTGTCAGATTGCACATGTTTTTTATTATGGTTTATGAGCTAGCAGCTGAGATGTTCCATAGAGTGAAAAGAATGTGCAGTGAAAAAGGTACATCAAACCTTCTTTAAGGATGGAAATTAAGCACCCAGAAGCAATAGTAACTGTGTATTTAACATCATAAGTACTTATTATTATGTGTAGAACTAATGTATATCGAGAAAGTCGAGAAAAATTTTCTTGTCGCTGGTGCTCACGTCTTTGGGTTCCTCTCCGCTGACCCGATCTAGGGTCAATACCTCGAAAACATAAAAAAGAACGAATTGTTCTTCTTGCTTGCTTTCTTTCTTTCTTTGTCCCTCCTGTTCTCGCTGGTTTATCGTCCAAAATTAATTGAGTTTTTTTGATTTTAATTTATGGATCTTTTGGGCCGTGTTGATGGGCCGGTCGAGGTTTACTAATTTACCCCTTTAGTTAAACCATCTATCGATCGGTCTCTTTCACAATCGGAATCCCTAGACGGTCACGGCGAGTCTCGACTGGAAGCGACGTGAAGTTCAGTTATCTCTCTCCCTGCACCGGGTATGTTAAAGTGTTTAATTTATCATCTTTTTGAATGCATCTCTCCCTCTTTTCATTTTTCATATCCCGACGAAACTGCAATCGCTACTGGCCACTCCCGGCGGTGTTTCAGCTATGGCTTCGGGCCGGCTATGGAGTCTTTGTCCGTGTCCACCGCCAGCGGCTGCTGCTTTTCTACTCCGTTTAGAACTCCATTTTTTTTCCCCGTAACATTGCTCGATGTTATCTAATTGTATGGCTTCAAACTTTGAGTTTGTTCGGTACAAAAAAGAGAGGCTAAATTACGTTTTTGGTACCTGTAAAGTTTTGGATATACCACTTTAGTACATCTAGTTTGATAATTACGTTTTTGATGTCTATATTTAATATATATAACATATTTAGTACCTACCGTTAGACACCGTTATCCATACTTGACGGCAATCCGCTCACGTGATATCACGTGAGCGGTTTTCAGTCAATTTTGACTGGTTTTTAGTCAATTTTGACTGATTGGTTTTGTCACCTCATCTTCTTCATCTCTAATCTCACTTCTCTCTCTCTCCTTCCTCTCTCTTCCGTGCGATCTCTCTCTCCCTCCCTCTTCCGTGCTAATCACCATCTCCATCTCTGATCTCTTATCTCCTCTCTCTCCTCCCTCTCTCTTCCATGAGCTCTCTCCCTCCCTCCCTCCCCTGTCTCTCCATCTCTCCTCTCTCTCCTTTTTGTCTCCCCCTCCCCTGCTGGATCTCTTCTCTCTCGCCCTCTCTCCAAAGTTTACCTAGCCATAACAACGATATTTCACACCTTATAAACATTAATAAATCCATGAATACTTGCTCTTTATACATGGATTATATAACATAAAAACCTACAAATGCTAGACAAATGGCAATCTCCATCTTCGGTTCTTTTCTATCCAAGTGATCATCCATGGCAATCTCAACATGTATACTTGCAGCTTCCATAGTCTACAAAATTATCAACAACAAGTATTACTTGGTTCCCATCATCAATGGCGTGTACCTGATCGCTCGCAAACGTCGTCGTTAAAACGTTGCAAACTCAATCAAATATTTAATTTATAATCCTTATTCAATTACTACACTACTAAGTAGGAATAGCGGTGAAGTCGGGAGTCGATCCACAGGGAAAACGTTGGAAACTGAAATTAATTCTCGAAACCCTAAACTAAGGAAAAGAATCAAAGATAGAATAGAGTTATTTAAACTAATAAAGAAAAGAAATAAAAAATTGATCAATTTGAATCAATGGAGTAGTTACTTAGGAATTACTCAATCCGCCCTAGTTTCATTATTAGTCTTCTCTAGTTATCATCTTGTTCCCTTCTGTCAACATTATGGATCATATGGTTACAAGCTCACATGAATCCCTAAAAAAAAGTTAATGTTCCCAACGGCATAACCTATCTTTGCTTGGCATAGGTTGTGAGGGCTCGTCCCTCTGACTTGGCTCGACCGCGTGGGTCGAGAGCCGGTTTCCTGTTGGTTTGGTTCCGCGTCGGGCACGATCGGGCGATCGTGTGGCGGTTTGGACCCCGGGGGCATTTTGGTAAATATGCCCTATGGTGGTCGGTTTCACACCCGTGTTGCACCCACGGCCTTGGATTGATGTATGTGTTTGATTAGAATCTCTAGGGTGCGTCTGATCGGAAGATCGGAGCTCGATCGGGAAAGATCGAATCGGACGGCTGAGATAGATCCGGATTTTCTATATAAACCCTGTCCCTTTCTCTCTCTTTCCTTCTCTTCTCCTGTCGTTTTCTCTCCCCTCTCTCTCCTTCGGCTGAGCTACGGTTTGGAGACTTGGGCTTCGGAGCGCGGATCTTGGCGGCTTGACCAGTTGGACGCATGGAGGAGCTACCCTACTTGCTCAAGTAGGTGTTTCTACCTCGATCTTATGATCGGGGTCTCCTAGGATAGGTTTTATGTACTTTCGCTGTACAAATACATGTTAGAATGCTATGTAACTCCTTGTGCATGTAGTGTGGAGGATTTGAAGTATTCATGTATCGCATTTTTCGTATTCTAACGGTTGGTTTCCGTGTTATCGCCGTTTTGTCGGTTTTCGTCCATTTGAACCTAGATAGGAGATTTAACCGTCAAAAACTGGATTTCTTCATTCCATTAGCTTCTCCATTGCTAAATACACTTGCTTGCGAAATTTCATCTTATTCCAACTTGTTTTGATCCTTGAAATCCAAAGAAATGGATTTTTGACACTGTTCTGATGAACTGTGCCTAAGGCTCGACGGTCGATCAGTGCATCGACCGTCAAGTGTTGATTTGCGTTGTCTGGGCCTGACGGTCGACCGTCAGATCGACCGTCGCATCGACCGTCGGGCTCTGTCGGGATTTTAGCCTCCCAGGGTCGATGCATGGATCGACCGCGGGATCTTCTCCTTTTCGCCATTTACCTAACAGTCGACCGTCGCATCGACCGTCAGGCGCTGTTTGGTTTTGAGCTTCTCAGGGTCGATGAGTGGATCGACCATCGCCTTTGGTTTTCTTCTCTTTGGTCTCACGGTCGACCGCCGGATCGACCATGACATCGTCCGTGACCCCTGGAACTTGGTTTTCTGGTTTTTCTTGGATGGATTTGATTTGTGATTAGTATCTAAGTATGTTGGGAAGTGTGTATGTGGATTTTATGGGGTTTTCAAAGGATTTCCATCTGGTTTGAGATCGATTCGAGTATTCTTTCCTTTTTTGGGAAAACCTATGGTTTCAATTGCATTTAATACATGTTTGGATGTAGTTAATTGCTAAATGGTGTGCTTAGCCATTGGCTAGCTATGAGTGCTAGCTAATGAGGAATTGTGGAACCTTAGCCTCTTGCCGGCGAGTGCCGAGGGCTATTGTATATCTGTTGGACTTGTAACTGATGATATGGCATGTAGAGACATCTAGGATGGATGTTTGCCTAGGCCCATGCATTGTGTGCATTAGAGGCATTTGAGGTTAGGCGGGCGATGGTTTGGGTCGCCGATCCGAGGCTCTCGGGTAGCTCGGATTTAGCCTTAGGACCGTGGCTGGGTAGTCAGGTTTAGGGTGTGACTGTTTAATCAGAATCTCATGTCCTTTGAGGATTTGCGATAGTTGACTCTGATCAGTGTTTGAGGTTTAGAGGTCGTGTTGTCTTCCAAAGCTAAGTGCTAAGGATGGATGTTGATGCGTTCCCGATGTGTTTCCCCAAGGCTTGGTACTCCAGCTTGAGTAAGGGTGATCCTGCATGTTACTGTTCCTTGGCCTCCTGGTAACATGTTCAGGAGAGAGGTTTCATGACAGGAGCCTTTGGGACATCAACTGGGTTATGGGACCCGTGGCATCCGTTAAACTTAGGCTGGGAGACAACACTGTTGTTGTTTTCCTCCTTTCAGTGTGCCGTAGAGTAGAGCCCTATTGAGCTTATCGCTCACTCCTACCCGGACTGCGTTTGCAGGTGCAGGCGGCAGTTCTTCTTCAGTGGAGCCGGCGGGATCGGCCTTTGGCGGCGCGAGTACATCCAGAGGCGCTTGAGGTTTTGCTGGAGGATTATCTGTTGTACCCTTTTTGATAATATGTATATGTTGTAAACATTTGGAGGACTTTTGTATCAATTATTGAATAGTACAACTTGATGTTATATGAATTAAATATATGTTCGCCTCTGGAATACAATTGTTTAAATTATCCGTCTTTTCCGCTTGTATCGCGCCAATTGAAGATGAATAGTGATAGGAACCCTCACGCTCCGTCCTGGATGGGTTTTCTGGGTCGGGGTGTGACATAGATTGTCTTTGGTCCTACGATTACCTTAAATTATACTACTCCTAATGATCTTGGCACAACCTATCCTCGCGTAGCATAGCTTATCTCAGAGGCAAACCAATAACTTCATGAAAACCATCTCATAAATCTCTACAATCAATCACAGAAATCATGTAGGACTGAAAGTACGTCAAGGGAACTCTGTTCCTTCAACTCTATTAACAATAAAATTATATTCATGAGATCATGCATCGAGAAGTTCACAAGAATCCAACTAAAGAAAAACCAAAACTATATTAGGGTTTCATGAATAATCCTAAGTACAATAATTAGCAACTCATCTTTTGGATGAAAGCCATCGGGTTGGAGTAGGAAGCTGTCACCATCCACATCCTCTCCGTCTTCTTCTTTCTCCTCCAAAGACTGTAAAAAAGATCCTTATTTTCGGCCAGCCAACACCTTCTTATAGGTGTATTCCCGGAATTAGGGTTATGGGTTGAGTTGGACCTCTAGTGCAACTCGGATTTCCTAGTTTAATTCTGATAGCCTCTTCTGGTCGCGACTAGGTTCAACCCGTCCAGAATTTGGAAATGTGGTCAACATGAAAGATGTAGATTAGGAAGCCTTCTGTCCTCTCCCGAAGATTTGACATTATTTGGACTTATCTGAAATATTTTGTGAATATTCTCCTGAGCATCGACGAACCAGTTTTCCATCAACTATATATATTTATCTTCTTCAAAACTGGTATTAATCCATCAGGCGTCTCGCAAAATGTCCAACATGAAAGTTGTAGGTCTTGAAGTTCTACCATGTACTACAGTTTCAGAATATTTGGACTTATACAGAATATATAGAGAATATTCTCCTGAAAGGCGACGAACCAGTCTTTATCACATAAATTCATCCTTTTAGTCGAAATTCTTATATTTCTTCTCAAATCATGATTAAACCTAAAATCAACTAACAAACTATTAAATACAAACACTCTCGGGCTAACAAATGTAAATTAAGGGGTTTAAGTATGAATATTTAGTGACTCATCAGTACCCATCATATAGAATCTATAGATACCTTACTAAAACCAGAAGCAAAGTGTGAGCAAAGAGAAGAAGCTTACTTCAACCCGGTGTTGATGTCCGGCCAACACACCGAGGTTTGGCCGGAAGATCTTGCTTCAGTGGAGGAGGGCGACGGTCGAGACGACGACGTGGAGGTTCTGCATGGCGGGGATAAGGGCGACAATGAGGGACTTGTTGAGCGTGGAGGTTGTGCATGGCAGGTTTGGTCGGAAGATCTATCTCTCTCTCTATACCTCTTGGTTTTCCTCATGAGACGACGACCCGCGATCACGCCATGGCCATTGAAGCCCACCGTCGAGTTCATCGCCAGTGACCAAGAGAGAGAGAGACGAGAGAGAGCATGTAAGAGAGAGGGAGGAGAGAGAGGAGATATTAGATATTAGAGATGGTGATGAGGTGGCAAAGCCAATCACGCTTGCACGTGACTGGTTTGTCGTTTCAAAAAATCACCCTGTTAGACGGTCGGACCAAAACGAAGCGGTTTTAATAGTATAGGTATCAAAAACGTAATTATAAAACTAGAGGTACTAAAGTGGTATATCCAAAATTTTATAGGTACCAAAAACATAATTTAACCAAAAAAAAATAACATTTGTATTCTTGGTTTTCTGGACGCTAGGGATTTAGGAGAGGATATGCGTTCCTATTAAGTTTTCATTCCAATCAACTTTGCAGTTTCTCTCCTTTGCGTTTTGGTGTTCTATAGTTTGCATTCAATTGGAAAATTGAACCTTTTAAGATAAACGGTTGGCCGCCCCGAGCTAAACGGGAGCCCAAAAAGCGCGCACCCAAAGTCGTAAGTAACGTTTTAATGATCGCGCTGTCAAAATGTCTTTCTTGGAAGGCTACTCTTGGTTTCTGGTACATTAGTAGAGGACTCTCCTTGATGGAGGTTGATGAAATGTTCTTGAATAGGTTGAGAATATATGGGAAGACGACCCTCATTCTTCAAGGTACCAACAAGACCAGCAATTAATGTGTTGAATGCAGTGCAGTGTTGACTCAATTGTATCATATGAAAAGGGATCTTGCCATCCGGTACACCAGAAAGAATGATAGTATCAAGCCCTTTGAGAGTAGTGGTGGCCTGGGCCTGGGAGAGACATCGTTGGTGTTCTTTTCTCTCAAAACTGACTGTAGAGTCTTTTTGTAGTAAGGTTTTCTTCCTTCTTTATCCTCATTTTGTGTTTTATTTCCTCCCGAAAACTATGCGCACTCCATATTGGACAAAATGATTTATTTTTTTTTCCTTTAGTTTGGAAGCTTGATCCATTCAAATATATTTTGAATCTTTCATGTCCATGTCATGTTTTTAACTCATATTGAGTTGGAAAACTTGATTCTTTTGTAGGTGCACTTATGAATTCCATATGTCTGCTTGCTTGTAGTCCATCCCTAATTTATTTAGGTCCAATTTCTAGGATATTAGGTGAGGTTCACAAATTTTTCATTGCCACATTACTCCATGCTTTGAACAGGATCATTGGACGGATGTATGACCATCACATATATGATCTTGTTGAAGTTGGGGTGGAAAACTTTAGGCCAATGGAGTCTTTTGAGTTTGATGAGAAAGTAACACCAAGAGTTGGGACGAAGGCTTTCTTTGCTTTTATTGGAGAAGGCTTACTTTGAGAGTGTTGAAGAGTTGAAGCACTTGAAAGAAGTCTTGCTTGATTTATTTAGAGGAGAGGTATGTTGTGGATTTTTTGTCAAATAGGACCATAATATTTGTCAAATAAGATGATCTTGGCACGTGAGAAAACAAGATCGAAGAAAAATCCAAGGAGTAGGATCATATTTCTCTAGCAAGTTGCAGCACATTCGGCGGCCATGATCTGAATCCGTTGATGATTTGCACAACCTCCATTGAATCTGACTCGACCAAAAGATGCTTGATCCCGCACGTCCTTGCCTCCTTGAGTGCCATAGCAATGCCCTCCAGTTCTCCCTGTAACACTATCCCAACCTGAGTTGTCTTCCCTAATGCCCAAACCAGATTCCCATGGCCCATCATATCGATGATGCCAATAGCTGCTCTCGAGTCTGCGTCAATAGCCACGTCCGTTTGCACAACCCACATATGCTCCTCCGTATGAGCCACCCCTTGTGCCTCAAGTCTTCGTTGGTCACGTTGGGTGAGGAATTCTTTGGCCTGCCGGCGTACCCTACAGGCAATAGCGGCGGCACTTTCACCACTCCCACCATGGACAATAAGGTTTATGTCCTTCTAGATGAGCCACATAGTGTAGGCAATAAAACACTTAAGTTCTCTAGGGAATTTGCAAGAAGAGATACCAAGCAACCCATCCAGCAGTTCATCAACAGTCCTAGCCGCAGCCCAAGCCAAACCTTCTTCTACGAGCACCAGATCTAATACCTTGGCAGCAAAATGACATCCCAAGGTAGCATGTTCAATGGTCTCACACATACCATCACACCTAGGACAATCCTTGTCATAGGCGGCGCGAAACCTCCAAAGAAAGCTCCGGACTGGAAGTCTCCCATGGAGAGGCCTCCAAAGAAAGTGTAGCACTCGAGGTCCGGTCGGAACGCACCAGACTCCTTCTCACCAGTCCTCCTTGTCCACACCAAACACAACAACATCCTGCATCAGCAATAAATATGTAGAGGCAGTCGTTATCTTCCCAGAGGTGTTAAAAGCCCATTGCCAAACATCATGTCGTCGCAGGTGGGTAGCAGAGATGAGCTCAGCCATGCTATGATCATAAATTTCATTTAAGAGAACTCTGTTCCAACCAGCATCATTCAACAAGTCCCCAACCACCATATTATCTTGGATGGCGTTCACATTGATGGCAATTGGGCACATGATCAAGGCCTCTAAAAGCCAAGCATCGTGGAGGACGTCAAGCCTACCCTGCACCCCTGGAGACCAAACCAAACCCCTCCTCAAGCTGTCCGCTGCCCTACAGAGATATCTCCAATGCAAGGAATGCAACCCCGGGTCCCTTTGTGAAGGCAGCACACCCTTCCATTGGTATTTGGCTCTAGCTAACTCCATGTGTTATAGTTAGACTAGGTGGCCCCCGGCACGAGTAACCACTGCCACTACTCCTCTCTCTCTCTCTCTCTCTCTCTCTCCTAACCAATCGGTCACCCTCACTGCTCCCTTCCACGTGACTTTATCTCGATCGCCTGATATATTCGAGGATAGCTTGTATCGAGCATCCTACACCTGATCTTATATAATATATTAGACACTAACGAGAGCATTACCTTCCCTGCGGCACTTGCATGCTAGAGCTTTCAGGATCATATAAGACATTGGTAGCCTTCCTCAAACCCTCTTGCAAAACTAGTGTAAATAACTTTTGAGCCATCAAAATTTGAGGCATTAGTTGTTCGGTGCTGTAATTTCCGCAAGCTGACCAATGTTATGAATTTACTTAGCTTTACAAACTAAAATATGGTGAGAGAAGGGCTACTCGAATAAGATTCCGCGTCAAAACTTTACAATTGCAGGAAGTCATCACAATATTTCATATGAGAACCACTTCGATAACACAGGACTGTATCATAGCAGGATTTACATGCGCATAGCACCAGCCATCATTACTGAGGTTTACAAAAGAGAAGGAACTCGATTTATACAAGCATACAAGTTCAAGGTACAACTCCTCTAGTATTTATAAACTACAATATACTTCTTTACCTCCATTGTTGAGAGGCTTACGAACTCCTCACCTCCAAGCCATTCCCTGCATAAATAAATCGCAATGTTGGAGATTTTCCAAGAGAAAATAGTATGTGACAAGCATCATCACGAGGACAATCCAATTACAAAGATAGAACTTTACAAGGCAGGGCAACAAAATTACAGGCAGAGTTCAGCTGTTCAGTTCCAGATTTTGTTTATGGTACATAATTGGTCATCAGTCTTCATTGAGCCCTGGTCTCTACATGTGCAACTTTGCTTTTCTCACATATGCACTCATGAAGTACTCTTTATCTTTTGAATCAAGAAGCAGAATAGCAATAGGCTTCCATTAAAAATATACCACCTGCCAAATTCTATTGGGGATCCAATCTTTGGAGAAAATCTCACATGAAAGTCCTCCTCAAAACAGTCAGTGATGCACACAATTTGGTCAGCCTATTGGTAACCAACATATCTAGTATACTTTCAACCAGCCACCATGCATAGATATCTCTCACAGCATGTTCATCCCCAACATCTGTGAAACCAATCACTTGCCTTCCACTTTGCAATAAAATAATAACAGTATCAAGTTCCAGCAGGTGGGTCATCTCAAATTCTACAACCAAGCTTGTTTCCAATTTAAGAATTAACACATGAAGCTATAGGTCATCTCTATAGTTGCATTGAGTTGTTCAACTTGAATAAATAAAGGGACATTGGTCCCAGAGATGTTAGGATAAAGGAATGGAAATCTCACCATCCGGATCGAAGAAGAACACCTGCTTCGTCTTCCCATCAGGCTGCACCTTCTCACACGTCTCGATTCCCTTCTCCTGCAAAGATACGCCCATCTATAATGGTTAACATTTCGAGTACCAAACAGTTGCTCCCAAGTCCCAACTTCCATGGACGCAAGGCCGTACTTTTAGGGAGTGGAGGAAGGAATCGTAGCTGGAGACGGTGAAGGCGACGTGATGGCCGCGAGGGAGGGCGGCCGGGTCGAGGACGGAGGGCTGGGATCGAGTTGAGCCGTGAGGGCCCTCGGGGAGCTTGGAGCTGGGGTCCCTCTCGATGAGGTGGATGAAGAAGGATCCATTGAGGGACAGCCAGGCTACCTCGAAGTCGCCGAATTTAGGGGTCTCCACGCGCTCGAAACCCATTACCTGATAGAATTAAAAGTGGAGACGACGATGACGGTGATGATGATCATAAGAGAGGGCCGATGTTGGGATTTTGAGAGAATTAAGCTAACCTCCTGGTAGAAGGCGGCGAGGCGCTTGACGTCCGGCGTTTCCCGGGCGACGTGGTCGAGCCGGAGCCCCTCCGCCGGCGCCGCCGCCATGTCGAGAGAGACGGGTGTAGCTGTGAGCCTGTGAGGGGTTTGGGATTGGTTGCCACGCGCTGTCCATTTCGGCGGCCGAAGAAACGGATGAGTAGCATAAGGCCCAACGGGTCGGATCCCCAAATCCGGGATTGCGATCTTCAATGTTTGGAGTAGAAATTAGTGCCGTAGTGCCGATTTGTGTATATGCCCACATCAATCGATGAAATAAAACAAACAATCGATATCTCAGTACCGATTAGTGGCATGTGCACATGACCATATACACAATTTTTTATTATTCCTGTAAACAGTTTACCAATTGTGAAATAATTAAAATAAAAAGTAAACTGAATTTTATATGTAAATTTTTCCCCACCCTAAGCTCAACAAATAAACAAGTAAAAGATCAACAACACAAATTCTATAAGCAAGCTTGCTATGGAAGAATGGCACCACTAATTCAAAAAACATATCCAAGAGTCCAAAAACATATCTAATAGCCACTGCCATGGCTGCACAATTATATAGTCAAGTCAGGCTCATGAAAGAAAACCAGTCATTTTATATCGAGTGATTCTAAATACGTGTTTTACTAGATACACCCTCATAAAATCTTTTTTTTAATACCAAATGTGTCCACCTCTGTGACTCAAAATACTCTTCTCACCATCATCGTCTACCCTTCTCACCATCATCCTCAAACTCACCGTCATCCACAACTCCGACTTAACATCACGACCTGAACTACTTCTCTCCATCACATTATCTTCTAACTCCTCCACCATGGTATACGAGGATGAAGCGGTTGGTCTCTCAGACAATCGTGAGGAAGACGAAGACGACGCAAAGGTAACATCTCACCGGCACTCTTACCCTAAACCTCGTTTAGTTTAACGCGACTGAACATACATACCCGCATCAATGCATTCGCACCGACCGATATGGTGCGGTGGGAACCGATCACACTGGTGCGGTGGGAACCGACCACACCTAGTATGTATGTGCGGTGGGAACCAACCGCACATACCATATATGGATGTATGTGTTGTTGGAACAGACCGCACATACGATGTTGGAACGGCCCGCACATACAGTATGTGCGCGATGAGAACCAACTAAACATATATTTGTTCGGTCGGAACCGGCCGACCAACATACATATGCGCGATCGGTTCCCACCGAACATACATTTTTTATTATCTATATTTAAGCCTATAATGTTTCTATACCTTATTTAAAGGTTTTCTTAAATTGAATATATAATTATTGATAAGAATTATTTATTTTTAATAATATTATAACAATTATATTTGTTAATGTTCAGGCTTGTACGGCGAATAGTGGTGTTGGAAATGCCATTATCATGGACTTTACGGTTTGAAATAAATAACCACTACAGTCAACATCCACAACAATTTAATCTTTGAGAATTGTATTAAATGTATAATTTCTCTATTTGAGGAATTTGATGTATCTGTTGTATAATTGAGGAACAATTGTACCTTTGAATCTTGTATCATATAATAGTGAATTAATAGATTACAGTTTTGCTCTTAGATTAATTTTGTTCAAATTAACTGTGAAATTTGTAATGTATCGCGCCAGATTGGAAGTAAATAGTAACATGTTTCCTCACGTCCCGGCGATGGGTTTTCTGGGTCGGGGTGTGACAGGATGACCGGGAGAGGGGGAGACGAGCGGATGTCGGGAGAGGGGAGGCGGAGGCGAATCGGGAGGGGGAGGGGGGGAGGGAGAGAGAGAGAGAGAGAGAGAGAGAGAGAGAGAGAGGGATTAGGCGTTTTGAACGAGGGTGAGAGAGAGTAGGGCATCAGGTCGGGTTCGAATGGGTTTTGTTGAACCCTAAACCCGCCTTGGTCGGTCGGACGTGACCAACCAAGGATTAAGTGGTCGGTCGGGACCGATCGACCAAGGATTAAGTGGTCAGTTGGATCCCACTGACCAAGGATTAATTGGTCAGGTGCAGCCGGCCGCCCAAGGATTAATTGGTCGGGCCGACCATGGATTAATTGTTCGGGCACAACCGCCCGACCATAGATTAATTGGTACCATGGATTAATTGGTAAGTTGCATCTGACCGACCAAGTGTTATTTGATCCATCCTCCTAGCCGAACAAGATATGAACGGTGATCAGTTGGGCCGAATGAACAACGATTCAGTTTAGTTTGGCTGAACGAATGGTTCGCTTCGGTTTAGTTTGGCCGAACAAACGGTTCATTCGCCGATGGACAGAAGCGAGGGCTGGAGCATCAAAAGGTCGAGGATAAGGGTAGATGAGAAATATTATAAAAATATTTATGACGTAGGCGGTAAACAGTTAATATTTTTCAAATTCGACGTGGGTGTGCTTAGAATCGGCCTTTTGCATCAGCAAATTACAACCGAAAACAGATAGTTCAAGTAGAAGCAGGCAAAACTGAGAAATTATGACCCAATTAGCCGCTTACTTGCGCCGTCCAGCCAACTCACCTGAAAGGCAAAAACCCACGACTGTACCAAAGAAGAGAAGCAAGTTGTCAGGGGTAGCTAGCATCAAAGTTATCTGCCAACCATCAACCATGCGACATGTACCACATAAGGTAGCAGCATCTAAAAAGCCTCAATAGTAAGGACACCAAAATACAAGAAAATAGTAAACAGAGAATTACTTTAATTAGCTGTACATACTTATTTAGGGAAGAACTGGAATTCATAGTACATCATGCTACAGCCAGGCCTATGCAGTTAAACAACTTCAAGCATACAGTTTTTGTCCAGGAATAAACCATCATCCCCATAGGTCCTCACTGACATTTACATGCACAAGGGAATCAGAAATACTACAACATCAACCTAAAGAACCACAAGCAAGCCAGCTAATGATAAGCACACATGACCCTACGATTGTAGTTAGCTACTACAAAATAGGTCATTACCGTTACCATCCCTCAGGGACATGTCAAAGCCTGAACATATTTCCTATCGGTAGTAGCCCTGCTGGTAACCTGGTGCCAAGCCAGTACTATAACCACCATAAGCAGGATAGTTCATAGGCGCTGATGGATATGATGCAGGAGCAGGTGGGTATGATGCAGGAGCTGAAGGGTAGGATGGACCAAGAGGAGTAGGTGCCACTTCCTCAGTTGGGTATCCATAGGGGTCCCTGATAGCTGGTGGGCTGCGACTACCGTAAACCCCATTTCCCAATGGCCTGTCATAACCATAAGGTGGGGCGGCAGCTTGATACGTAGGATGAGAGGGGGAGCGAATGTATGTAGGTGCAGCCGGGAAAGATGATACGTATGCATTGTTTGTCAGACGGCCAGCCTTTGCTGGAGGCATTGGGCCCCCATTGTTGGCCCTTGTGCGCTTGGTGGCAGGTGTGGTGGATGGCCTCTTCTTCTCAGTTTTGACCCTCTCCAGTTGTTCAAGGCGTTTCTGGAGGCTCTCAGGCGGAAATTCAGCCTCAAGCTTTCGTTCCTCAATGCACTTGATAACAGCACGGATAGCTGATTGTTCCCTGCGACCTGCATTGTACTGTGATAGAAAAGGAGTGAGATATTGCAACATATTCAAAAACCGAACAGTGCATGACAATACATATCAAAGAAAAGTATGCTTAACAAAGGAAGCATACTGAGAAAGACACGTTAAAAAAGGTACTAATTCGTTCAAAACCAATATGCGAGGTATCGGCACTTAATAAATGGACTAACATTCTCTTGCAATTATTGATTAGTGCGTGTACTGAAAAAACAACACATACAGTAGGTCGCCCAGGTGTGCTGCGATCCTCTGAAGCTGCAGATTCGGTCTTCCTTGAGGTTTTCAGATAGGATTTCAGAAGCGGCACAGGAGGAAACTTGTTCTGCAGACCAGATTCATAGGCAAAATTTATCGCATCAAGTTGCTGTCCCTTGTTGATTAATTCCTCGATCATATCTACAGAGCCAAACATAAAAACTTGGGAAGTAATAGATCAAGAAGAAAATCTTAAAATGAAAACTATATGCATCAGGATACAGTTACCTAACGCAGAGATATTTCCTCACTCATAGCCCCTAATGGAGAGACAAGCAATTGTTCTCAACATTTACGTCCAAACAAATGATGAGCAAATCTCCAATCAAGTAATTCGAGTATGACAACAGCACTGACCTTCTAAAAGGCGAAACTAAAATATTTCTCATAACAAAACAAATTCGTTCAAGCATACTTAATTAAAAGCTCACTAGAACAATGCAAAACCCAAAAAAAAATAAGGAAAAAAAACTTGATCTGCATAACAGTAGACAGAAGCATGGATTGCCGTCCCGGTGGCACGCGCTGTGCCGGCAGCCTGCTGGCACGGTATGTGCCGCCGGCACGGGGGCGTGCCTTAAACACGCACAGTGCCGGACCGGCACGGCAATCCATGGACAGAAGAGAACAAGCTAGAAAGAACTGGGGATTATGCACATCCCTTGCAATCTTACCACCCGTGGATGCCCCAATATCAAGTAAACCGAGTATATTGGCTGTTCAATTTGCTGCATGAAGGGATGCAGCACTGTACCACGATCCATTTTTTGCTCATTGCATTAGTCTTCCTCAATGCTGCATCAGCCAATGAAGTTTTTATTGCTGATAATGCATCAAGTGATACTGCCAATACAGCCTGATTTTGGCCAAATCAATTCATGCAGCAACGGAACACGACCAGATGCAGAATTCCAGATGCATCAAGATGCTACATGGACCAATTTTGCATCACCTGATGCAGCAAACTAAACAACCCCTACATACAAGACATATTTTGTGCAAGCAAGTCCCTAGAGCTATTTGGCGTGTTTAAGGCTCGTTGGAAACAGCCCATCTCCAATCTTAGTAAGGCTTATACAACAAAAAGGCCACCAATGAAACAACCTACAAGTATAGTTTAAAACAAGTGAATGAATTTCCTTGATTATTATCTCTAATCCAGGCTATTGGATCCTATATAATCACGCCACATAAACAAAAGTTCGTGATTACATGCAGCTTATCTGGCTACTCTCAAATGGTACCCTATCACTTCCGGGACTTCATTCTAAGCATACGACATTCCTCCTAAGATAATCTTCATTATCCAGAAGACTATGCCCTATAACATCAAGACACAACAGCGCATTAGTGGGACAAATGATCGTTAATAGTTGTTTCCTCCTGGAACTGAAGCTTAAGTCCTATATGGTGGATCATACAATCAAATCCCCTATGAAGGGTGCATAGATCATAGAATCAAATTCCATTGCTTTTGCAGGTACAGCACCAATAAATTTCGCCTATACTACTAGCACCACAAATACCTAAAACTAATTGATTGTGCCCTTTCAAGTAAAAAACAAAACATATGTCATTGACCAAAGCGCGCGTGGATATAACGGCAAATTCCCAGCACGACATCCAAAATCTAGAAAGTAACCATGATTGAGCGGGACGTACCTTCCATCTGATCCTCTAGGCCCAAGGAAATAGCAAGTTTCGGCATCTGTTTGCGCCAGGAGAAGCCCACTACGAGCTTTCTATAGAAATCCTTATCCTCCTTAAGGGCAATCCCGAAAGTTACCACATGCTGCAGGAATATGTGGACTGCCGACGGCTTTAATCCCTCAAAACCCCCGCCGCTCTTCTCCACTCCCTCCTTCCACTCCCCGGCGATTCCCCTCGCCCGCTCCTTCACTGCCGGCGTCACCAGCATTCTCTCCGGCCCCAGCTCTGGATCCGCCAACACCGGCACCAGCGACTCCAGGATCACGACGCAAGCCCATCCCAGATCATTGGGGCCCTTCTCTGCCCTCCGATCCACTGGGAACACCGCAGCAATCGCGTCCATCACGAGCTTAGCGGGATCGATGCATTCTGCCAGGGCGAGAGGTATATCCGTACGGAGGAGCTCGGATTCCTTCTTCTTGGAGACAACGAGGTCCCAGAAACCCTGGGCATCCATGCTGGCGCAGAAAGCTCGGATCTTGGCGAGGAGATCAGCATCGGAGGGCGGTGAGGAAGGGGAGGAGAGGAACTCGAGGGCGTTGCGGCGGAGAGTCTCGACCTTTGAAATGACGGCATCGACGGAAGCGTCAATGGAGAGCTCGCGGCGCTGGAGGGAGGCGAGGGTGCTCTCTGTGGAGAGCTGGAGGACATCGCGCCGGGAACGAAGGGAGTCCGAGCGGGCCTGGAGGCCCTTCTCGAGAGTGGAGAAGTGGTCTGTGAGCTCGCGCCAAAGCACCGTGCAGCTCGTGATCAGCTCCCGCTGCCGCTCGAGCTCCTCGAAGCTATCCCGCACCGCCGCCTCAGACGAGGCCACCGCCGCCGCCATGGACGCCGCCGCAGCCTTCGCCGGGGAGAGAGATCGCCTCTGCGACCTCGATCGACAAACCCAAACCCTAATCTTAGTAAAGGGTGAAGGCGAAAAGGAAACGGGAAAGATAAAGGGTGCTCTCCTCCCCGGAGCAAATTAGTCAGCCTGAAACAACTGACGTGGCTGGTATCGCACTCACCTACCCATCTAAAAGCTGGACGCTCTGACCAACCATTAAGTGACACGTAAGTGTATCAAGATCAACTACATTCATGATAGGGATGAGCTGAACATCCTCGAGGAGAAAAGCCGGGAGCCAGTGGAGCGAAGGGTACGGAGCGGCCGTGGGCGAATGGTAGGGCGCAATGTGGCAGTCCAGCACTGGAAAGGCTGGCGGCTCGCTCGGAGGGAGGTGAGAATAAACAGATTAGGTGTGTGACCACCGGCGGTGAGAATAGTGGTTGGGTTCCACTGGTTAGTTTGGATTCCAAAACCGAACCAGATATTCGTTAGTAATAATTGGTAATTTAATTATTAGCTCTGCTATTTATCAAATATAATTGGTAATTTAATTAGTCTGTTCCGGAGAAATAATATATGTTTTATTATTTAATTTCAAATCTCACTCAAAATTAGCTCATGGACCCAACATTCCGATCATAATCCAACCGCGTTCTACGTACGCATGGACTCGTTACAAAGACGTCACCGCGGTACTCAATACACTAAACCTGCTCCAGCCGTGAAGCCTTTCATCCACCTCAGATCTGCCTCCAGATATGTAAAAATTCAATCCGAGGCAAAGGGTTCTTAGATCAAACGCAATGCCGCGAGACACCAGAACGAGACAAGCTCACACCGATCCAGGATCGAAACGCCTTCCTAGAGAAAACCAGGCGAGCTTCGGAGAGTTGGAGGGAAACCGAAGCCAGATAGGATAAGCATTGCGCCCCAAGAAATCCCAAGTTAAACGCATCGATCCGTTGTAGAAAATCGCAAGGATCCCGAATCGGTGCCCCTCTAATCGATTTGGAACCCTAGTGTTCCTCTCTTCTTTCGATCTGGTCGGAGACCCTCATCGGACGCAGGTGTGCTTCTCTTCGATTTTGGACTTTAATCATTGGACGAATCTAGGGTTGTTTTGATTGGTTGGAGGTAGAGGAGTTGTGGAGTTCTTGATTCGGAGTTGATGGGTGGCTGTCAAGATTGGTTTGCGCGGGTTGTGTGGGATTTCTGGGTGGCTTTGGGGTGGTTTTGATCGGGATTGGGGGCGAGCGTCTTGTATAGAGGACTTGGATGTCTTCGATGGAGAAAGGAAGGAGTGACGTAAAGAACAGAGAAGGGGCTGCGGGCGCGGAGAAGAAGAGGCGGTTGATATTGAGCGATTCGGAATCGGATGGTGACTTTTGGGTCTCTCCTCGTTCGAAAGATAGTGCTGGAGTTGATGGAAAGGAGAATGGGTCGGTGGTCAGGAAGAAGGATGGGGTGGATTGGTTGAGACGAGAGAAGGTTAAGGTGAAAAAGAAGGCCGTCAAGAGCTCGGATGTTGTGAGGCGGAGGGAGGAAGCCGAGACAACTAAAAAGAGAAGTATAGAATCAGAGTTGGAGAGAAAGAGGAATCAAGATGTATCGGATGAAGAAATTACAGTAAAGAGGATCAAAACAGAGTTTCTGAAAGGTGGGCGTATTCGCGCTGACAGGATTGGAGGAAAGAAGATTACTACTAGCCTTCTCGAAAGTGGTGATGGAAGAATGAAGTTCAGTGGTGAACGGATTTCCAGTTCCAAGGCAGCAGCACATGCTGATAAGCAGAGTGATGGCATTAGAGAGAAGAAAGCACATTTAAGTATGAGTAACTCTAACAAGGCGGAACCTGGAAAACATAAGCATTCTGAACTTCTGGGGAGAAAAGTGTTTCAGAAGTCTGTAAATGGTGGTGTGCATCCAATTGGTGTCAAAAGGGACAAGATCGACACTTCCAAACACGATGATTTTAAGGTGGAAGGCGAACATGGCAGTATGAGGGTTTTACCAAGAAAAAAGCTTAGCGGCCTTGAGAAGGCTCTGGTGCAAAGGGGAGATGAAACATGTAGAAAGAGTTCTCACACTTCTGCTGGCATTCACTGCAGGACATCGTCAAAGAATGCTTCCGCCTCTAGGGAAAGCAAAGTTCTTAAC
This sequence comes from Narthecium ossifragum, assembly GCA_963920575.1. Taxonomy (NCBI): domain Eukaryota; kingdom Viridiplantae; phylum Streptophyta; class Magnoliopsida; order Dioscoreales; family Nartheciaceae; genus Narthecium; species Narthecium ossifragum. The sequence continues at coordinate 4,101,034 of OY986973.1, forward strand.
AAATTAAGTTCCAATGCTAAATCAAGTAGAATTCAGCCAAACAGGGAAAGAGTTTCCTCCTCTGATAAACACAGATCCCGTGAGTTGAAAACAGGGAGAAAAGCGCTATCGTCACATATTATATCAAAGAATGTGGATGTATCAAATGTAAATATTGATAGCACACGCAAAACTGGGGGCACCTTCTATTCGGAAGTTCCTCCCTTGGGTATTCAGAGCACAGAAGCAGCAAGTGGTCGTCGCAGCACTGCCAAACAGAGACTAAGGGAGCAGATAAAGAACATACTTTTGGATGCTGGTTGGAAAATCGACTTACGGCCCAGAAGAGGCAGAAACTACGAGGATGCTGTCTATGTCTCTCCTAAAGGAACAGGGTATTGGTCAATCACAAAGGCATATGCTGTGTTTCAAGATGAATTAAATCAATGTGATGTCAAGGAAGAGAGGATCAAACATAACCATGAAGCTGTGAGTTCTTCACTTTCTGCCGTCCCTATGGAAGCATTAAGTATGCTGAAGCGGAAGGTGGTTAACAAAAGAAGAAGTAGAGGAGAACTTGAAGACACTCAAAAGAAGATTACAGGATCTGAGAGAAAAAGGAATGAAAAAGAAGCTGATGAGGAAGTCAGAATGAGAAAAAAGGCAAAACTCGATGGCATTGTGAGCTCCAAAGTTCATAAGTCTACTCTTCCACGTAGAATCAATAATAAAATTAAAAGAGGCTGTGCACTTTTGGCACGTGGCACTAACTTAGAGGTCGACTCTGAGTGTGATGACTATATTCCTTATGTTTGGAAACGAACTGTATTTTCATGGATGATAGATTTGGGAATTGTCCCTGCTAATGAGAAGGTGAAATATATGAATAAAAGGAAAACCCGAACTATGCTTGAGGGAAGGATTACGAGGGATGGCATTCAATGTGGCTGCTGTAGTAAAATCCTTACAGTGGCAAGATTTGAGCTCCATGCTGGTAGCAAAGTGCAGCAACCAAGCGAAAACATATACGTGGAGGGAACAGGGATGTCCCTTTTGCAGTGCCAACTAAATGCATGGGAAAAGCAGGAGTCTCCTCAAAGGAAAGGATTTTACACCATAAGTACCAATGATGATGATCCGAATGATGATACCTGCAGCATATGTGGAGATGGTGGTGACTTGATCTGTTGTGATGGTTGTCCTTCTACGTTTCATCTAGGCTGCTTGGGCATTGAGGTACGTATAAGCTATCACTCTTGACATTCTGTTTGGACTCACAAAAGAGTTTGCATCATTGTTCAACTTTTCACATTACTATTCGTTCATCTTTTGCGGCTTCCATATCTAGTAGCTGTTCAATTTGCTGGACTTATATGGAAATTTTTGTCTAAACCATTAAATAGCGGATCGAGGGGGCGTCCGGTGCAATATGCACCGGTTAATCAACCGGTGCATAATGTTACCATTGGATCAAGTGTGGGGCCCACGAGGAGATTAAAACACGATTATCTTCCTTTTGCGAAATTACGCCTTAATTAGCTTTGAGTTCGTCCGATGCTCTGTTCTCTTTGTTGCTTCCCTCCAAGGACGAGAATTGTCTTTAAAATATGTCTGCTAGACTAGACTGATTAAAATTCATGTATTTTTGCCAACCCAATCAGACGATCACTGTCATGGAGACAACAGTCTTTGAAAATCGCCATTAGCCTCAAGCATTTAATGCATGTTTCTTTATAGCAAAACTCTAGACTTGGTCGAAGTATCCCTCTAAAGAGCTCTGCACCTTGGCAACAAACCCTGGCTGCAATCTTAGCTAACAAATCCTTATCACTTAAACGAAAAACATTAGGGGAAGTGGAACTTGCAGAAGATGAGCAATCTGTGGCAATTTTGAAAAGTTCAGTCTCACAAACATATCTTGATACCTCTTCCTGAAACTCAGAAATAGCAGATGAAGTTTTAGGGCTATCATTCTGCAGAAAAATTGTGGAGCAATAAGACTGCAATCAAACTGAGCCTTAAAAGCAAGCCTTCTCGCCTCCTCTGTGCTCAAGCTTGACACATCTTACTCGTCTCCTAACTCATGCAATCTACAAAGTCACTAGCATTGGCAGCTAGAGATTTCAATAAAATGTTTAGAACATCCACGACACTGTTTATCTTCTCTGACTTCAATAGAAGAGCGAGATTGTCTATCAAGTACTTTGTCATTCTGATCCAACTCTCATGTCTGCCACTTAATGCACTACTTTTCAAGGCCAACGCAATGGGTTGAGTATTGCTCGAAACCACCATACTAATGATAAATATCCCAATTAAAATGTAGTTTTGTAAAACGAAAGTAATCGTGCTTTAATCTCCTCTTGGGCCCCACACTTGATCCAACAGCTGCAATATGCACTGATTGATTAACCGGTGCATATTGCACCGGATGCCCGCTCAATCCTTAAGTAGCCTCGTTTTGCTAAAGTGATCCTTGATTGCTTTTAACAGGACCTGTTATGGAAAATTGATGGTGACCAAAACGTGAAAATATTTGATATCACAAACCAGAGGGCCAGTTTTTAGGAGTTTGATTCTGGTTTTGTGGATCAAATGTTTTCTGACTATTCTCAGCAATAATTGGCCTCTTCTTGTTAGCTCTAAACCTGGATCACTGCAGCATTTACCAGCTCTCGTCCCTTGTCAATTTATCGACAGCTATATCTTGAAATTTATTGCAATAAGAGCATGTTAATACTTAGGCTTTTCATTCGTTACCCCACTATATGTTGTTGACCCTTTCTTTAGTTTTGTACCAGCTGCTTTCCTTTATTTTACAGTAATTGTGCTCCATCATGTCTTTCTTATTTCCACCATGCTAGCACAGATCCAGCAGGGAAAAGAAAGATTAGTATAAATTTCATCTAAGTTTTTCCTGTTACAACAATGTAGAATACCCTGCAGCTTTGAATTTCCAATTATTTTTGTTTCCAGGAGCAGCCTTTGTTGAACCTGTGTCACTTATGCTTTTCTCTTTGCAGATGCTTCCTCCTGGTGATTGGCATTGTGCACACTGTTCTTGCCAGTTCTGCGGATTAGTTTGTGACTCAGCTAGTCAAGGAAGTGATTTAACTCGTTCGTTGCTGATGACTTGTTCCCAGTGTGAGGAGAAATGTATGCTTTATTGGTCTTATTGTTTGTCATGTTTGTTTTGATTTGTCCTTTCATATAGTTCATGGAAATGAAAATTGTCTTTCATTGGATTTTTAGATCATCAAAGTTGTGTCCTAGAGGCTGAGATGGATGCCTTTGGAGCCAAAAAAAATCCATTTTGTAGCAAGAATTGCATTAAGGTACAGTTGCTTTGTCAATGTCTTGACTACTGGTTTGGATTCTTTAGTTGAGATCCTGCATTTGTTAAGACAATGTTTTAGTTTTTCATATTGCATGTGGCCAATGATTTTGGTTGTTATTTATAATTTTTCGCTCAAATTCATACATTTTTGCCCCAGTGTGATCTCCAAAGTTTGTTTTAGGCATCACTTGCTTTTAACTTTATAGTGGCTTCATGATATGAAACTTCGTTTATGATGAATATGGCCTCAAATTTATACACATTCCGACGGAGTTACAGTCTATAGTGAGTTTAGCTTTAGAGTTAGCCATGTTTGGAATATCCTGACTGTGGATGAGTTTATTTTAGAAATGAGTGAGGATTAGCGCAGCAGTAGCACATGTCGCTTCCGCGGCACAGGATTTGAAGGAAAGAGAAATACACTTGACAAGGGTCTATGCTGAGTGAGTGTGTGTGTGTGTGCGCGCGCGCATATATATACACATACACACACACATATAGCGTCAGTAGAGGTACATGCCGTGAGGCACACACAAGGCCATGCAGCACTATATCCAATGAAAATGTGATATAGGAAAAGATGCATGCTAAATAGCATATCCACCCCAACCATGTAGTTTAGAGTTTACTAAGGATCTTCTACTGTGAGTTGGTTCCAGAATATCTTAAAGCCTTGACTGCAACTGCAGGTCTTCAGGGGATTGCAGAAACTTCTTGGGGTCAAGAATGCCTTGGAAGCAGGATTTTCGTGGAGTGTTATTCGTCGTTTTGATGAGGACTGTTCCAAATTCCGCTGTGGGTTAGCTCAAAAGGCTGAGTGCAACTCCAAGATTGCTGTTGCTTTGGCAGTCATGGATGAGTGCTTTTTGCCAATTGTTGATGAAAGAAGTGGAATAAACTTGCTCCATAATGTCGTCTACAACTGTGGGTAAGCGCATCTAGATCCTCTTGTGTGTTCGTTGTCTATGAGTGATTTATTCTCAGCTTGATCTTCTTTCGGAATGTCATTAATGTGCTGGTTCTATTTCTGTAGTTCTGATGCCTTAACATTTCTGAACCTGCAGAACTGCTTTTTTATCTTATTAGCCAATGGAATTTCTACTTGACTTTGGAACATTTGCTTCCTTTTAGTTGCATTTTCCACGATTGGGACAGTTGCAGGCGAATTCGGGGAGAGCAGGATTGTGATGCTTGGTGAAACTCTTTCAGCAAATGTTTATAGATTGAAGTCTCAATGTCCAAAGGGGGAAAAGGACATAGTACACCTATCTTCTAAGAGATATCTTAAGATGGATGGTCAATAGTGGAATTCATTTATCAAATAGAAGGCATCCTCTTGATTTGGGAGAAATCAGTCAAGGATTCCTTCCAAAGCTGTAGCAAGGAAATGCTAGATCTCAATAAGGATCGGCAGCAGTGTACACTAACTTTTAACTTAGCATAGTTAGTACAGGGCAATGCCAACAGTTTTCCTTTTGTTATCTTTAATATGAAGTTGGCATCTGCATGTGCCAGTGTGAATTTTAGGTATATAATGATTCTTTAGTATTAACAGGCTTAGAAAGGTAATTCCTGCGATATTTTGCCTTGAAGATAACTAGAGACTATAGAGTAATTTTATTAACACATTTGGAAAAAGTTTATCGGTTAATTTTTTCTTTGCATGATTAAGGATAACCATAGGAGGAGATATTGGACTGAATTTGCGTGACTGCGTCTATATCTCACAATAGAGGTGATTTTTTTATGCTTTGGTGGATAGTGTATAGGAGTTAAGCCTACTTATTTTGACCGGCTTTGAGGAGTGTCTGATTAGAAAACATTTGTTAGAACCTGGCAATATCGGAGTTAGCTTGATTGGTTATCTAGATGTGTCTAGCTTTTTTCTAGTTACAAAATTCTGAATTGAATCTCGAAAGTTGCTCACACACTTTCAGGCCATCATAGTTGTTGCGACTTGCGTGCATTGTTACTCTCATTCTTTAGCAAATTTAGCATATTGTACCTAATTAATACGCCTGACACATCAATTTTTTTAACTTGTTTTTGTAGATCGAATTTCAACCGTTTAGACTATAGTGGCTTTTACACTTTCATATTGGAGCGAGCAGATGAGGTTATCTGTGCAGCATCCATCAGGTAAATTTATCTCTGCAGGTTGCCATGTTTTGTGCTGCATAGATTTAACTGTTGGAGATCTGACTGGGATTTCTATGATCCTATTAATCCTTAACTAATGAGCAATTTTATTTTCTTAACGAGCCTGCTCTGTTCTGAAGTCTTAGTTATGTTATTTTTGAATTACTGCTGCGAATGAAAGAAACTTCTTCGTATGTTAGAAGTTACTTGAGAGACCAATAATTAACCATTAATTTTTCTAATGTTTCTAGTCCACTTTCTAGTATCCTAGAAGGTTGTCTGAAAGAAGTTTTCTAGGTTTCCTTATTCGTGTCTCGTATCCAGTTGTTTGCGACGTTGCCTGATGGTAGGGATTAATGACTTCTAATCTGCAGTTAGAAGCTTGCGATCATTTTCTCAGGCTTCTGCTAAGGCTTTTCAGGAACAGAGATTTTTTTCTCAACTATTAAATGCTATCTGTATTGAATTTTTTTTTTTTGTGTGAAGCAGAATCCATGGGATTAGGCTGGCTGAGATGCCTTTCATTGGGACACGGAATATGTATAGACGCCAAGGGATGTGCCGTCGACTTCTTGATGGAATTGAATCAGTAAGTTCTTAATGCCTTCTACATGTGAATGCAATTGAACATAAAGAATAAGTGAAAACTCCTAACAATGCCACTTTGGTTACTGCCTCCAAGGGCAGCAAGAGTTTACATTTTATTGTTGAATATAGCATACCATCTTGTTCTTTCTGTTAGGACGTTTTTATCAGGTTTTACTCGTCTCCTAATGCATTGGATGTCACTTTTGCTTTTGGTCATCATCTTAAATTCTTCTTAATCTGCTTGTTTTGATGATCAGCTTTTTCTCTTTTCAGGCTCTGTCATCTCTTAATATTGAGAAATTAGTTATACCTGCTATATCTGAATTGGCAAACACATGGAAAACTGTGTTTGGGTTCCAGCCTCTCGAATTTTCACATAAACAAGAAATCAGCTCCATAAACATGATAGTTTTCCCTGGAATTGGCCTGCTGCAGAAGTCCTTGCTGAAAATGGATTCTGCTCAACAGCGTCCTCCTGAACAAGGTAAATATTTTGATTGAAAGTAAAATTTATGTGTTTGTTATTGGCTGGTGACAATTGGACTCCATCTGTTGTTTCTGCAGTTATTGATCTCCAGCCTCATGATATGACCGACATAACAGCTGAATCTTCTGTACCATCTTCTGTTGTGCCCAAACTCGATACACCGGTTAAGGTACTTACTTGTGGTAAAGATGCGGTTGAAAGCATAGAACCTATCTTGCCTGCTGATGTCGTACACAGTAGTTCCGGGGTGTCTCTTGAATCTTCTGATGCTTCTCATGTATGTGAGAACAAATTTCCAGAGACTGCTTCAAATGGGGATTCCGTTTTTCCTGATGTAGTTTGTCATGGTGAATATACGGTGGAAGAGAAATATCAAGTTAACCCTTCAGTTGAGCTTGAAAGTAAACTGCTCTGTCAGACGACCTTGCAGGATAATCCTCTAGAGAAATTTGATGATATTGCTTTTGCAGAAAATAAGTCTGATACAGATCGCAGAATGATAAAACATACTTCTGAAGCTAAGTGCTTGTCTCTAGATAGCAATTTGTTTCCTCTGCAAGATTCAGTTGGAAGTGACTTGTGTGCTCCATTATGTTCTCAGGAGAGTTTTAGTAATGAAGCTTGCCCCTCCAGGTCCGAGATGGCAAGCAACTGTTCCTCATTGCCTGTTAAGGTAGAATTCCAGTTGTCTAGGGAGTATGTTTCGGATTCCACTCAAACTAATGTAAAGATGTCTGATGATAACTCTGCATATTGTAATTCAACAGGCTGTGGACCTCTAGATGTCATCAAAGATGAATTTTATGTGTCTCCTCTGAAATGTGATGTTCATGCTGTTGGTGAGACCATGCATAGCATTCATCAGTATGCCAATGAGGAAGTAACTACGTCTGCAAGAACTGGGCTTGGTGACCAAAATTCTCCTGAAGTAATCAATAGGGCTCTTAGCCCTGCTACTGCAAACAAATGTCAGCCTTCTTGTGGTAGCAGTGCATTTCATGATTCTGGTACTACTTCTCAACTACCACATGCTGCTTCTGGAGATACCTGTGAAATTTCTGAGAAGAGTCCCACTCAGGAAGATCCTGAGATGAAGTGGAAACAACCAAAAAGTATTTTTGTGCCCAATGATATTGAGAATTTGCATCAGGCTCAAGGGAACTTGGATGACCTTGTCCACTTTTCTGAGTCTAAAATTTCTTCTAACGGTGGGATTGAGCTGAATTCTCTGGAAGCAAATTGTCTTGTAGCTTCCTTGAAACAAGATCTTTTTGAATCAGACATTAATGCTACACATGATCATGCAACAGTAAAAGTTGGTGAGTTTTCTTGATGTTTCTTTTTCATTATGATGTCTTATCTTCTTCTGGCATTAAAATTGGTGACATATTGTTCTGTGGAACATAAGGTGAGTAAGAAAGTTTCAAGGGATGCCACCGTATCTCTTCCTGCTCTTTCTTGCACTTTCGAAGGTGATAGTATGCTTGATTACTACTGATCTGAATTTGTGAAGACGTCCTTTGCACTTGCTTGTGATGCCATCCAACCAAGTTTTTCTGCATCTACTACCTTAATTCTCATTGAGCATGATTGAGCTTGGTGATTCTTGCAACGAGCGTCAGCCTGGTAGTAACACCATGAGAAATGAGATACTTGCTGTCAGTCTGTCCATATGTTCTGCAAAAGTGCTCTAGCCATTGTGCTCCAAAGTTGCTTGCAATGCAAAGCTCTTCTAATGGCTCAATCTCTTCTACTTATTCGCCCGGGTATCCATCTTGTTTGCTGGTGTTGTGGATGTATGCGAGGTACATGAAGTGGTTAATGGACACAAGCCAGTATGTTGTGTTGCTCGAGACCTTTATACAGCTTACTAAGATTTTGGACGTTGGATTCAATCAACTCCTTGATCTGCTCCATCTGAAAGCACAAACTTCTACTGCCAATGCTATGACAGGTTTTTTGTATTCTTTCAACTTTAAACTTCTTCTGCGGAGCTGCTTTTGCTGGTTGAGCATTCAGTGCAATTAGAAGGTGACAATGGACCACACATATTTGGTAAGTGTACTATGTTTGGTTGCATCTTGGTCACTCATTTACAAGGTTAATGTGAAATCTGAATTATCATTCTTCCTTCTTAGCAAATGCAATTGGTGGCATCTAGATGTTACTTGCTTTCCTTGTTTTTTGTACTGTTAATCTTTTGGTTTTGCTCACAAAAACCCGTATCGAGTTCTCAGTCACTGCATGAATAAAATTCCCACATGATTCTGTTACTTGACCTAGTAGTTGAAAATTTAAGTGATTGATACATTTCAAAAGCAGATTTGTTTTTCTTGGCAATTAAATTCCATTATTTGCTTGTAGTTCCTCTGAATCTATCCATAGTACCAACAACAGATTTTTTCCCCCTATTCATGGCTCTTTCGTGCCGGAGTTGATCCTCCGAGCAGAATGTGGAAATTCAAGCATCTGCAGAAACAGATAACCAAAAACTATGTCTAATTTGCAAATGCTAGTTACTAGGTGCATACATTGTTCTACACTTGTTTAACCAGGTATATTTTGTCAGATGCCCTTTCAGATACGTACTACTATTGGTCTGGGACAGAATAGATCATAAGAGCGCTGATTTGTGTACATGCCCAGAGCATGTACGCAGTACATGCGCTTGAATCAGTAGTAAGATACCGATTGGTTGATCTAGTTCATCAGTATCTCACTACCGATTGAATGTACCCATGGATTGCCGTGCTGGTCCGGCACTGTGCGTGCCACCCAGCACGTACCGTACCGGTGGGTTGCCGGCACAAAAAACCCCCCCGTACCGTGCCGAGAAGAAGAAAGAAGAAATAGGAGTAGAAGGAGGAGGAGAAGGAAGAAAAACAACAATGGCACGGGGGTGTGCCGGTCCGGCACGCCCTCGTGCCGGCGGCACGTACCGTGCCGGCAGGCTGCCGGCACGGCGCGTGCCACCGGGACAGCAATCCATAAATGTACCTATGATCGGATCGGTAATGAGGCACCGATTGGTTGATCTAGTCCATCAGTATCTCACTACCGATTAAAGAGCATGTGCAATGCACATGCCACGTGGTCATGTACACAAATCTTTATTCAGATCATAAACCTGGGACAGTTTTAGACTTCTAGTGCAAGATATATTATGCCGCACCCTTCCTCACTATCACTCAGCTTTGCTGGTGGGCATTTCTTGAGCTTGTTTCTATCTATTTAGTATTCAACTACTGTGGCTACCAGCAGCATTAAAAAACATGATGTTCACTGTATAGTTTTTACTAGCTTGGTAGTGTATAGGCAAAGGTGATGATGTTTTTTGCTTCCATGGACCTGATTATTTTGTCTCTTATTTTGGGGTGGAACATAACTGAGCACATCTTTTGCAGATCTAGGTTGAGTTCTGAATGACAGTTTCCGAAGCAGATTGGTGTCTCTTGATGAGTTAATTTATAGGAAGTCACTGGTCAGTGTAGAGAATTTTTGAATAGCTCTATTCAAATGGGATTATTATTTTCCATAGCGCAGGTCTTCTGGAGCGTTCCAACAGATGTCAAATTTTGGCTAGCAATCTTTTTTCTGGACTGAAGTTGTGGGTGTCCTGCTAGCTTTTGTTTTGGTACCCTCCTCATCGGATCTGTTTTAAGCTATATTGATCGAGATTTATCCTTTGGACAGGTCGAGGGAATTATTTGGAGAGATTAGTGATTCGATGTTCTAGAGCACTGGACCTGCTGTGTTCTTTAAACTGTATAGACTTTCTTATATTAAGTAGTACAAGCATGACTGCCGTGAAACATGGTTTAAGTCATTTTTGTATTCGTAAATTTATTTATTGATTAAGAAAGCTGCTGAGTACATTCCATCTTGTTCAAGTTCATTGGCAATATCTAGCTAGTTTGAAACAATATAACTAAAACCAATGTGATCAACTATATACTAGTACTAAACAATAGAAAAGCAAGCACAGCGACTTTGAAATGCGTAAATACTAGCAAGATTGAACAGCAAAGAAGCCTTGGATGGCTTTCCATCAAACAATAAACATTCCACCTTAGGTACATTTAATCATTTTGGATCATAACTAATGTCATGAGTATAACATTCACTGGTGGTTACTTCAGTATAATCTTAACCTCCTCCGATGGCGCATCGTCCAGAACAACAGTGGAGCACATGAACATGCCTTTGCATGTCGGGGCAGCGGAAGAGGAGCATGCGTCGACCGGCTGGAAGCCCTCGGTTTTATGGAGTAGAGCACTTGGAGCACACCGCCCTGCATGTTCTTTCTGACTCTTCCGGTGGTGGTGCTGTCGAAGCCATGTCATCGCCGTCCTTGTCTGTGCCTGTCCGAGGATGATCTTGAGTCTCATGCTCGGGACATGACGATCCCATTCACTGTAACCTCCGCTTCTTCCTGGCTGGCGGCATGCATACGGCTTCCTTGTCACCGGAGGAGGAAACAGCCCTGACATCAGAGGGCGACACCGGCACGTTCTTCTGGACGTTATTGAAGGAGGACTCACCCCGCTTGGTGGCGACAGTGGAGGGATGCGCAGTTAGCTGCACTGGGGACATGGTTCTTGTTGGCTTTGTTGGGATATGGGGGTGAACACATATCACCCAAACCCTAAATCGTCAGCACGACAACCTCTTAGGGGTTGTTTGGTCGCCAAAAGTGGGGGGTGGAGTGGCTGGACTAGCAGCACTCCCTCCACTTGAAGCTGTTTGGTTAGACTATAAGTGGAGGGAGTGGGTGGACTAAAGGCCTCCACTCGGCCATTTCACTCTGGCAAAAAAAATGCCAGAGTCGACTGAGTGGAGTGGGAGGCCATTAATAACCGAGAGAGGAAAAACCACAGAGTGGAGCAGGAGGATTTTACTATATATAAGAGTGGGGTTCTTCTAAAGAAGAGGATTACAACCTCTCTCTTTAGGGTTTTCTTCTCTCTCAGAAAATCACTCATTAACCATAATCCCAGCCTTTTGTTCCCTTTTATACTCTCTTGGGAGTTACATTGAATCAAGTTAACTCATAGTACAAACCAGTTAAACAACCGGACCTTAAATCTACTCGAAACCCGTCCATCATGTTTATGTACCTTAGGATCGATCCGAACCATATTGGGATTGATCCCAAATTCCATCCCGAACTAGTATACTCACAGCATCAACTTGGGATCCATACGTACCATGTTGGGATAGATACCAAATTCCTTCCAAAGAAGTGCTTTTCGCCTTTCTGAGTGGAATCGATCCCGAGCTCATTCGGATCGGTCCCAATCCATTGTAGGCCAAAGACCCAGATTTGGGATCGATCCCAATGCTCGAGTGGGCTTGAATCCCTTAGCATGCGCGGATTCTTCGAGCGGGAATTCTTCTTTTCTTCTTCCTTGCATTAAGGGATCCTCCAAAGCTTCAAGATTAACTTCTCTCTATGCCGCATCCAGATGCTCCGATCTTCTGGATTCCGTCTGTTGAGGTCTCATGAGGAGAGAACCCCAACAAACTCCCCCTTTATAACAAACTCCCCCTTCTCAACTCAGGAGGACTCCATTCCAACCATCTTCTGCATAGCTGGAGTTTCTCCTTCGGAAGCGTCCTTGTCATCATATCTGATGGGTTGTTGTCTGTATAAATCTTCTGAATCTGTAGCTGCTTGTCCTCAAGTGCATCTCTAATCCAGTGATACATGACATCAATATGCTTGGACCTTGAGTGAAAACTTGAGTTCTTCGACAGATGGATGGCACTCTGACTATCACAATGCACTGTGTAGACCTCATGTTCCAAACCAAGTTCCATGGTGAACTTCTTCATCCATAACATCTCCTTGCAGAATTCAGTTGAAGCTATAACCTCTGTTTCAATAATTGCTGCAATTCAGTTGAAGCTATAAACTCTGTTTCAATAATTGCTGCAATTCAGTTGAAGCTATAAACTCTGTTTCAATAATTGAAAGGGCAACGCACTTCTGTAACCTTGACTGCCACGAAACTGCTCCCCCAGTGAATGTGACCAAGTAGCATGATATAGACTTTCTTGAATCCACATCCCTGACCATGTCAGCGTCTGTATACCCTTCCAACACTAGACTCCCATCTCTAAAACATAAAGCAAGTTTTGAAGTTTCTCGAAGATACCTGAGTATCCACTTAACGGCTTTCCAATGTTCACGTCCCAGATTTGAGATGAACCTACTGACGACTCCTACGGCGTGTGCAATATCTAGCCTCGTGCAGACCATCGCATACATCAAACTACCGACCGCTGATGCATAGGGAATCATAGTCATCTCCTCCATGTCCTCATCTCCTCTGGGACTTTGCTCTTTGCTCAATTTATGGTGAGCTGTGAGCGGTGATCCAACAAGCTTGCCTTCTGACATCCTAAAGTGCTTCAACACTTCCTCGATGTACTTTTCTTGTGACATCCACAGCTTTTAGTGCCTCTGTCACGGATGATCTTCGTGCCCAAGATCTGCCTCACCTCACCCAAGTCTTTCATAGCAAAAAACTTGGTCATCTCCTACTTTAACTTTTGGATCTTCTTGACATCTTTTCCAACTATTAACATATCATCAACTTAAAGCAAGATGATAAGAAAATCAGCAATACCAAACCTGTGAATGTATACACAATGATCTGATGTAGTTTTCTGGTACTTATGGTGTAGCATGAAAGCATCGAAATTTCTATACCACTGCTTCAGTGCCTGCTTGAGACCATAGAAGCTCTTCTTCAGCTTACAAACCATGTGCTCCTTGCCCTTGACTTTGAATCCCTCTAGTTGCTTCATGTATATTTCTTCCTCCATGTCGCCATGAAAAAACGCAGTTTTAACATCCAACTGTTCGACCTCCAAGTCCAAGTTGGCTGCTATCCCAAGAACCACTCTAATAGAGGTCATCATCACTACTGGAGAAAAAATTTATTCATAGTCTATACCTTATTTCTGCTGAAATCCTTTTACCATCGGCCATGCCTTATATCTTGGATGTGTTGATTTTTCCTCAATTTTCAGTTTATAGATCCACTTGTTCCTCAGCTCTTTCCTTCCTTTGGGTAGCTCTACCAAGTCATAGGTGTTGTTCTCATGCAAGGAATCCATCTCCTCCTGCATAGCCTTCCCTCACTTCCCTTTTTGATTGTTGCTAATCGCTTCTTGATAGGATTCTGGTTCCCCTGCATCCGTTAGCAACACATATTTAGAAGGAAAATACCTTGTAGATGGAACTGGTATTCTAGAAGAACATCTCAGCTATGGTATGGGTGAGTCTTGTTGGACTGAATGATCCCCGTGTGCTTCTGCACCCTCTCCAGCTTCTGTTACTTTCTCTTCATGCTCTCTTGGTGTGAACAATGGGCGAAGATAAAGAGACATGTATACTTATCTTTTTATGAGTATGAGATATATGTTCATTCTTCTTACCATTGCTATCAACATGTTGGTCTTCTTCAAAGATCACATCTCGATTCCTTATAATCTTTATGGCCTCTGGATCCCATAGTCTGTAACCGAAGTCATCCCAGATCATTGGGGCCCTTATCTACCCTCCGATCCACTGGGAACACCGTAGCAATAGGATCCATCACGAGCTTAGCGGGATCGATGCATTCTGCCATGGCGAGAGGTATATCCGTACGGAGGAGCTTGGATTCCTTCTTCTTGGAGACAATGAGGTCCCAGAAACCCTAGGCATCCATGCTGGCGCAGAAAGCTCGAATCTTGGCGAGGAGATCAGCATCGGAGGGCGGTGAGGAAGGGGAGGAGAGGAACTCGAGGGCGTTGTGACGGAGAGTCTCGACCTTTGAAATGACAACATTGATGGAAGCGTCGATGGAGAGCTCGCGGCGCTGGAGGGAGGCGAGGGTGCTCTCTGTGGAGAGCTGGAGGACATCGGGCCGGGAACGAAGGGAGTCCGAGCGGGCCTGGAGGCCCTTCTCGAGAGTGGTCGAAGAAGTGGTATGTGAGCTCACACCAAAGCACCGTGCAGCTCGTGATTAGCTCCCGCTGCCACTCGAGCTCTGCGAAGCTATCCCGCACCGCCGCCTCAGACGATGCCACCGTCGCCGCTCGAGCTCCGCGAAGCTATCCCGCACCGCCATCGACGGGGTTCGTCGGAGGTGACGGGGTTCACCGGAGCTAGTCGGATGGCTGGAGGTGACGGGGTTCGCCGGAGATGGTGGCCGCCATCTTCTCTCTCTCTAGTTCTCTCTCTCTCTTCATCACGTGTAAACACTATGTACATGAGCGGTTTTCTGTGAACGGAGACTAATGCCGTCTGGGATTTGCCCTTGTTTGAAAACCGCAGGATACTAAAGTTACATTTTCTAACTAGAGGGTACCGGATTGTAAAAGTTTGAAAATATAGGGTATCAAAGGCTAATTTCCCCTATATAATATATAGTGTATATATATATATAGGCGACTTAATTCCGCTCCAAGACTCCAACACGAACTCGGATTCCAATCGAACCCGGAGTCTCGCGTTACCGTTGGAGCTCGGACTCGGACTCAGACTCGGAGAGAGAAAGCGCGTACGATGGTATGGAAACCTAGTTTAGGAGCCATGCATGGCTCCCCTAATCTCTAACAAGAGTCAAATGTGCAACCGAGTCGGGTTCATCACGGTACGAGCCCAATCCACGGTAGAAATTAAACCGTGTTTTCCCTTCCTTTTTTTTTGTCAAGTTTGGACCTATGGTACTGTTTTGCGAAATCTGCTGCTCAGCAAAATAGTTTCAATGAATTCGGTAGAAGATAGAGTCCAACGCTGGGAATGTAAGTTAAACCGGAGAAGTATAGACTTTCTTATAAATTTGTAAATAGGGACTTTAACTTCTAAATTTATTTTTTGATGAAGTACATTCCATCTTGTTCAAGTTCACCATATGCTTAACTGTCAATCCATTGGCAATATCTAGCTGGTTTGAAACAATATAACTAAAATCAATGTGATCAATGTGATCAACTGTCAATCCACAGCAACATTGAAAAGCGTAATTACTAGCAAGATTGAACAGCAAAGAAGCCTTGGATGGCTTTCCATCAAACAATAAACATTCCACCTTAGGTACATTTTCTGTCACGTGTGAGATACAATCTAGCTGCTGATTGCTAGACACACTGATACAATTAAGACTGCCATCCAGTGGGAGGATTAAAAGAGCAAAAAGAAAGAAAAGAATCTTGCAAATGGGGTGTATGCCTTGATTGTTATCTCAAGCAGGCGCTGTCATTTTGGACCACAACTAATGTACATTACTATAACATTCACTGGTGGTTACTTGAAGTTGATGCGTCTTGACGTGCTTGAGATCTTATTCGATACACCTTTTTCACCTCCTGCTGCTGGTGTTGCTGCTGTGGGTATTGCTGCTGCTGCCGATCATAGGATCCCCTTACGGGGTTCCCCCATCTGCCATTTCCGGTAGAAGATTCAATCCAATTCATTGGAGGCAAGGGCGGTGGAGGCCCAGTATTCTGGGGGGGCTGCTGGTGATTAGGGGTAAATCCTGCATGTGACATCCTAGAGGGAGGTTGGAATCCAGATCTCTCTTCGACTGTTAAATTTGACATCCTGTTTCTGATGCTATAGGATTGATCTGGGTGGAAATAAGACCTATCTTGCTGTCTGACATACTGTCTATCGCTTTGGGTTGCTGAATGGTTCTGAAAAGGCCTGGGATTTGGAAAGCCACTGGAGTCATCGCTCGAATTTTGATAGAAGTTTGAGTCCTGAATGAAGCCCTGCTCATATCCCAAAGGTCCAGCAGGCCTTAGCTGCTTGTTAGCCATGTATGGGGTGTCCCAACACGGCATGTCAAGCAATCCAGCACTATGATTGGGTTTCATCTGTAGGTTGTTTTTGACCAAGCGATGTGCTGCTTCTCCAAGCTGAAAGCCAGAGATAGCTCCGGATACTTGTGGCCTAGAACAAAGATACAATTCATTGCATGCAATTATGAGGTTGCCATTATGCATATAAATGTTTCATGGAATTCATCATAACTTGATATTAAAGCTCGACAAAATCATGAAAGGCACAAACCTGTCTCTGGTTTGTTGACGCCGTCTACTATTATCCTCGTGCCAGAGAACAGGAGAAGGTTTGATGTCATGAGCTTTCAAAATCTGCGGAACAGGAAGAGAACATGAATATATCAGCTAGACCATAAGATGATTGAATATTGCAAGAGACATATTGGACCTCAAATTGAAGCAAAAATAGAACCCAATGCATTTCAAAAAAGAAACTGCAGGTGTTCAATCTAATTTTATTAACGCGTTGCAAACAGGCATCAAACAGAATTGTGTTTGAACAATAAGCAAATACAAAAAAATGAAAGAATGGTCAACAATCAAGAGATTAAATGACCAATATATAGTCCATGCTTGGCCTGCTGGTAAATTCAATAACTGCATACTTAGTTTAGGTTGCCTTAAGTTCAGTTATGGGCAAAAGGAGAAGCTAACCAAGCCTCATACCTACTTCAAGACAGTGATCCTTGGGCACTTAGCAAATACAATAGAACATCATCCGGGCATTCACCTCAGTTTCATCAGAATCATATACAAGAAAAATAGAAAGCACCAGGATATGAAAGCTGGACTGAGTACCAAAAACGGAAATGCCTGATCAGATTACAAAAGATAATGTCCTGTCCTGATGATAAAACAAAGCTCA
The DNA here is from genome assembly GCA_963920575.1 of Narthecium ossifragum. Lineage (NCBI taxonomy): Eukaryota > Viridiplantae > Streptophyta > Magnoliopsida > Dioscoreales > Nartheciaceae > Narthecium > Narthecium ossifragum. The sequence continues at coordinate 4,118,269 of OY986973.1, forward strand.
GCACGTTCTTATGACCGCAAGTTCCATAATTTTTCTAGATGCATAGGTCCCCTGGGTAAAGTTGAATACTCAAAGCTGCTTGTATATAGTAAAAATGGAAAAACAAGTTTTGATATATGTATGACCGCAAATGATAAGTCCAGGGTTTATAACACAATGGTTTACATACACTACAGGTCACAGAATATGATGAACAGGGTTTAAGAGCCTAACCCCTACAAGAATGCCATGCGACAAAACCTTCCCAGACACAGATTTGTCTTGTCTACATCTATTTGTATGGAGCCTAAAAGTTGTCACCATCTGTTTCTCTAAACCCACTTAGATACATCCGAATTCTCTGAATCCTCTTACATAACTCTCATCTAATTGGCATTAATCTTCCCTGTTACTAATCTCACTAGATGAAAAATCCACTTTCTGGCTTCAGCATCTGATTCCCATTGTCTACTTTCTTTAGTTTGGCAAGCCACTGGGTGTATATCTACACTTATTAATGGTTGTCTCATGTTCTTTGAATTCTATGAATTTTAAACCGTGCTATATATTTTCGCTAAATTATTGTCATATAAACCCATCCCTCGGGTCCCAAAAGTTGGATACAGTCATACACCCGAATCCTGTTTGAATAATTTTACGCAAAGCAATACAAGGTATTATCATGATGAAGGATCACCATGCCAGCTCATGCCAACGAATACATCTTGTGTTGGTAAATTACCGACACGACACGATCAGCATAGACCTATTAACATGTATGATGACGTCTGGACCTGCTCTAAGCCAGCCAGAGATCAGCAAGAGACATAAGGCATGATAATCCTTATCATGGCCAAGCACAAAATTTTAAAAGAAATACTCCAAAACATAGTTTTGCAGACCCTTAATTTTTTTTTTTCAGTCACAAAATTCAATTCAACATCACCATTTTGCAATCATAATGGTCCAGTGTCTAAAAAAAAGCAGCCTTACAGTGCATAAGTGCCAGCCAAAGACAGACGGATGATCGATTGATTGATATGTAGGCATCCTCAAGGCCCGGTGTCAATAGGCACCAACATCCCCACTTGGGCTGTCTAGAACCCCATTGGCCCCCTTAGCAGCCAGTTGTAATTAAAGAATTTGGATCTAGTTGATGTATATGGATGAGGTTTATTTAGCTCGGCTTTTCTTGATTTAACCATAGGAAGTCAGATAAGAAAGAAGATTTGAACCGTCTTAACTTTGAACCCCATCCTCTTGATCAGACATTTTAGTTCATGGCGTCCCTAATCTCCTCTCCTACTTCCAGTGACAACAGAATGCAATCAGCAGCCAAAGTGGGATTTCGTGTAAGGAAAGTTTATTTTTGTAAATGCATAATTCCTTCTCTCTTCTTTTTTTTGTGTTTGGCTTATATCGCAGGTCATTGGCAGCCACACCAGCAGCAGGCTACCGACGTGTGGCTGGCTGCTCCGAAGGCTGTAGTAGCGGTTAACTGCTCCAACCACTACTATGACTGCAAGCCTTCATCGAGACGCTTGGTGCAACTGCATTAATCAGTCACCGTGTGATGCTAGGGTGTTTCTCGTGATGTCATTGTAGCTGTAACTTAAGGCTAGTTTAGCTCACCTTAGATCCATCTCAAACTCAAGAGCCTACCTAGTGCCTAAGAACGAGGTAGTTCTTTGTCGACCCGCCTGCCACCTTTGAAAACATCACGAATATGTAGTCTGCATGCAAGACAACTACTCATATCTGAACTATTTGGATTATTCTTGAGAGTTCAAATGTTCATACTTTCTAGAATTTGTTCTCACCATTCAAATACACACCCCATCAACCCTCAAGCTCCATTCCGTTCTTGACAGACATTGCCTTCTGGTTGCAGTACGCTCAAATTTTCACTCCAACAGGTGCAACACCTAGGACAAGAATCATCTACCACTTGCAACTCTAATGATCCAACAATGCCCTTTTATATATTGTAGAAGCTCTCTACATTTTGATATTTGGTATTCGCATTTCTAGCATTGTTTATGTAACCGACTAGCCTAGTTGACCCAAACCAGACAAAATGGGGCTCTAGATTCAGTTCTGGACCTGAAGCTTTTAAAAATGAAATCTCAGACCAAATAAACGCTAGGTAGGTCTGGGCTTGAGACGTAGATGTCCTGACCCGCCTACAAGCCATTTATTCCACTCTTGCTGGGATCAAACTGTAACACCTAGAGTCCCAGGTTGGGTTGGTAGACTCTTGTCTTGCTAGGCTCACCAATTAAATACACTACCTACATGTTTAAGAATCCTAGAAAGTCTATCACATGATCCACTAATCTAAAACATGCAGCTAAAATAAAAACCCCATAGCGCCCCTTTACTTCATAATACCAAAATCATGCATAGGTTATCTACTAAATATACTACATGACTGGCCCGTGAAAGCAAACAAACAAGAAAAGAAAGCATCCTGCCAATTCATCCATGGTTCTTTAATTACATCAAAGATGCTACTACAAAATATAGAAGACCATGTAAAAGCTACAATAGAAGGTGAGCATGATTGTTCTCCGGAAGTTCTCATGGAAATCTTAGCTATACATAAATTGCAACTATACGATGGGCTTTAGCCACATATCCTCCAATGAATAGAACCTCCATTCAAGTGTATTTATTGAAATCAGCTTATAGCTAGTAAAGACGAATTTAAAGCATGATATCCTACCTAACTGGATTCAAGAGACACAATTGCAATTCCAAACGATGAAATGAAGCAAAAAATTCACAGCATATTTATCTCTTTTGATTAGAAATCCTTCTCTAGAAAAAACGCAAATTAGCACAATTTGCACATACATTTGCAGGCATGATAACGCCTTGAGGAGGTTCTGGAATATGTGGGTGGTGTTGAGGAATAAGATAAGTGGCATTCCTGCGAGCAAACTTGAAAGTTAATGAACAGAACAATTGGGGACTGGATGCATCTCCAGAGTAAACAAACTAAAACAGGTTTTCGAATGGTTACCAGACTCGATTATTCTCAACAGCTTTCAACCCTCTAACTGGACTTGGTGTCATTATGTTGTAAATGTTTCTCTCACATAAAGAAAGAAAACCATTCATTCCATCACTGCAATCAGATCACAATGGTTATTTGAAGAACCATCATAGAAAATGGATAAGCCCAAGCAGCGAAAACAAAATCGACCTAGCACTTTATTGCTTAGAGCATAACGTACTAACCTAAGATTCGTCTCAATTGGTACCAAAAATGGACCTTGGAGAGGTAGATAACAGCACATTTGATATAATGCAAAAATTTGTTTAGCCAGACCATGGGTTTGATAGACATAAAGCATATCAAACATCATTCTATTTCGAGATCTTTCTTCTTCCTGTTGAATAGGAAAAGCTTTAAGAAGCACAGCAACTTAAGGTAAATGCAGCAGGAAAAAGTGTCTAGCAATACCGTTAAGGTTTCTTCAAGCTTCTTTGTTTCAGCAAGCAAACGCCTCTCATCAATGAAAGGAAGTTTTGCAACACCCTGATTTGCAGAACAACAGTTACACTACCAGCACTAAAATCGTTCACTAGCAAACACGTCATAGATCAAAGGCACGACTAACCTGCCATGCAAAGCGTTTACCATTCATGTCTATCTTGAAATCTGTCCACATACAGAAAATATGAAGTTTTAGGTTATAATAAAGTAGGGAAAAGGATAAGAAATGAGTGAATCTAGGGAAGACTGACATTCACATAATTATACCTTCAGGATAAAAGGAACTTAAAGGTGATGTAGGTTCTGTCATTAATGCCCTATACTGTTTAGGCAATACATTTGAACTGCACAAAGTGAAAACACAAAGCAATAAATACATTCCAACATGGGCGCCCTCAAACAAAAAAATTGTAGCTTTCTACATATGGAAATATAAGATCACAGACTTCAACCAACCTGGCCGCTGGTAATGTTCCCATTAGCTGATCAAGGGGTTTAAATGGTTGCCCCAGAAAAAAAGTGATTTCTAGCTCAGCTAACCCTTTAATATCAGATGCAAATGGTGCATAGTGGTATGGGTAAAACCTGCATAAGAGGCTGGAGTGAGAACTGTGAAATCCATGTAACAATGAACACAATCTACACTACTGGCTATTGACCTATTTATAGCATCAATTATCAAGTCTTAAAAGTGAACTAACCATAGCCAAGAGCAGACACCTTGGTAATAATACCGCATGATCCAGCAGAGGCCCTCCACATATTTCTGAACCTAAAAAAATGCAACATACACATTGATAAACATACTGCAAACAAATACTTTTCTTACATATTCTTAAATATCCCATTCCTACCCCCAAAAAGGACATTTTACAAGGAGTGCCTATAAATGAATATCCGCATTGTCCTCCAAACAGATATTGCTTAACTATTCTTAACAATCCTCCGTCCTGCTCCAAAAAATGGCATTTACAAGGAATACCATCTCCTACTAAAGAAAGTTTACATAACATATCTTCATACTGCTCATTCTTATTTACCTAGCCCACCTTTGTTTACATTCACAGTTTTCAACACTTCATGTGACAAAAATATACCTCATGCACCCCTAACATCCTCAAACCCATGAGATGTCTGCATTATAATATTAAATAGGTTACTTCTTGTAAATCATCATAGAAAGAAACATGATTGAACTGTTTATACATTATTGGCTTGATGGCAGTATCAGAGCGAACAATTTTCTCATGCCGTTTTTTCGCATGCTAAATGTGCACTTTCAGAGAACTTAAATTCTATGATTTTAAGTTTCAGCCAAAATGGCTCTTTTCAGCCAGAACCATCCAAAACCATGCTTGAAATTGGGAAGGGGCATGTAGAGGCTTGATATCAACATTTTTGGGGTAGTTTCCGATTCATTTGGGTATCATTCAGAACAGATGACAAGAACACAAAATGACCCAAAACCAATTCGATCAATGTCAAGTCGAACCAAAAACCAAATTTGACCCCTTTAACTTAAAAGGTCATGTAGTCAACCTTCTCCCCGAACATGCAGGCCAGCTTAAGCTGTGAACTTTGGAATGTTGGGTTTAAGTTTGTGTCGAGGGCTAGCAATGCCATGGTTAACTTTGCTGCTCGCTGGTGTCGCTCTAATGGCACCAGCTTGGCGCGGTCCGTAGAGGAGGGGCCATTTGTTATGGTTAAGATGTAATCTATAATGATTTTTAGCCTTAGGGCTTCACTCATAAAAAAATGAAATGCAAACCAAAAGCATGGTATTGGACTCGATACATGACTGAAACATACAATTTCACCCAAAATACCCTAACATTTCACTACATGGCCTTCAAAGACCTAATCGGTTTGATACTTATCCTCTATTTCAATCCCCCGATGGCAACAACCCTCGGCCATTCTCACAGCGCCAACAACCCACGCCACCTCTCCTCTCTTCTTATGCTACCAAACGCCTCACTGTGAATTCACCACCGTCCACTGCATCATCTCCTCACAGGTATTGTCCCTTTCATCCACATCTTTTTTCTCCCTCCGTTTCCTAATTTCCTTCTTCCTCTGTCTCCCAATTTTCCCGCAAAGACCCTTTTTCCCTGATTTCAAACACCCAATCAGCAGCTCCATACCTGTCAACACAGTCAAGCATGGTGAAACTCATGCATGCCCCATGCCATGGCATGTACCGTGCCACGAGTTGTAGGCATGGCACTTACCGTGGAGCAATCCTCTAAAATGACCTAAAAACACTTGACTTTTCTAACAACTTAAGCATAAGAGGAATAAAGCAAACATCCACCAAAAGTTTAATATGTGAAGAAACTCACTGCTGCTTAGAACATATGCAGCAACAATCAGTAAAAGAACATGTTATGTGCCGGGCTTTTGATATGCCAAACAAGCAATTGTAGCAAATTTCGTCCTAAAAGAGGTCATAGCATCTGACTGACTCACCACATCTTTTCGGACATCGTGTATCGACTTTGATATCGCTTCTTCCTCAAATTTCTCAGCATAATACCTTTCCTTGTATCCAGGTTCTCCTAATTTTACCTGAAATCACATATCACAAGAATCTGCAGATAAATGGCTGCAAAAGATCTAGCTCACATTGTGCTTAAGGATACAAATAAAAACCAAAAGGCATCTACTTTAAACTATCAAAAAAAATTAGCAAGTGCAAAGATAAACAGATAATTATGCTCATCAAGATAGAAATGCTCTTTCCTCTCTCATAGAACTATCTGAAATCATTCACCAATATACTTTCTAGTAAATACACAACCCCTGTTCTGAGTTTATGCAAAGAACATCAACACAAACTTTGAAATTTCAGAGTTGGAATTATACACTGTAAGCATGACAATGATGCCCATCTCAATTTAATTTAAGAAGTCAAACATGCATGCCTGGTATATGGGGCCAAAGTCCAGAGCAAGTTTGGAAGAGAAGTCATGTAGGTGGTGTTAGGTTTCCTATGAGGATATTTCAAACATCACACCAGCATATAATATCAACCGAAATGGGTGTTTCATTGCCACTTTTGAAGCATGAGCTATAAAAGAAATTTAAATGAAACACTGCCTGGTACAACTTTCCTAGGATGAAGGCAATAGCAGGAAAGCACCATTACTAACTTGATCAAATTGAGATCTAAAAAACAATGTCACGGCAATGAGTAATAGTGATTTCATGGAATGTGTAAGGCTTTAATTAAGAAAACTCTAGCTGCCTCCCTCATCGATCAGTATTTTTTAGCTTTTGTGAAGACCAATACAAAGCTATCAAACGACTACGTCAAGGTACATTAATGATACCTATTAGTATTAGAGGCCGCATCTAATTACAGTCATGGCATCCTCAGTCCTAATCAAAAATAGCTTCATTGAGATAATGCAGTTACATTTGGCTTACACAAGTATTGTGAGACTTACAAGCAACACATACCGGATACCCTCCTTGTGAATCATCAAGCTAAAAAACAAGAGTAAGATGAGGGTCGAACCTTGTCTTGGGGAAGAGATTGAGGATCCTCAGAATTTTCCCTCTTCATTCTAAGTTTTGACTCTTCATTATTATCAATTGCCTGGAACATATTAAGGGAAGCAGACGTCGGACAATGCAAATTGAACCCTGAAAGGGAAATTCATGTAACTTGAACTATATAAGCGTGATGGTGTGTGTCCGCACGTGCAAATCCGAACAAACAGGCATTAGTGCATGAGTATAAAGTCAGTCCTTCGCCAGCCAGAACTATGAAAATTGCAAGGAAGGTCCAGGAAGGTAAATAAGCAATTTGGAGTGCAAAAATAATGCATTCACACAATGTGCTCTTGCAATTTATTCAATTCAATTTGTTTCACAAAGAGAGGGAGAGAATAACAGTGAGAGAGAATGACAGTGAGAGAGAGTGACAAAGACGGGAACTCAAAACCAAATTTCACCTTCAAGATGATGGGAGGGCACTAATATCCTACAACATGCTACAATGAGCAAAAGAATGAAAAGGGTTGATACATGAAACATATTGACACGTATCGAGACTCCTACTAACCGATGATTAGAAGATCTAGGACACTAGATATATGCATGACAAATGAAGACATACTGCTTGGAATTGTTCTTAAATGAGCAAGAACAATGTTATTCGGATATGCGAAATTCCTGACAAATGATATCCGATTATGTAGTTGGAAAGCTAATGGGAACTGCATACAAATCCATACAGTATGGTATGAAGAAACAATTAGAAACAACAAAACACCTCTCACATGCACAGACAATCCTGCACCCTATGGTTTGGGACAAACATAATCCAACCAGGCCTAATATGAATGAGAAATATAACTTTTGATTTGCATATCACTGATGCCAATGGACTCTATATCAAGGTTCGACATTCCTTGGAGAATGTCATAAGAATTATAAGATACCTGTTGTATTCGAGCTCGTTTCTGAAAAATCTGTTCTTCATAAACCGCAACTGACTGAATGAAATGCTCCACTCTCTCCAGCGAAACCTAAAATCCAGAAAGAGTATCAAATTATTTATTGCAAAGATGGTAGAAAGTAACATCTCAGATACACAGATATCAAGAAAATATTAAATGCTACGGTCTTTTTTCCAGAGATGCAGAGCCAGGGTGTTTGAATTTCCTGAGGTGGTAAGATCTAAAATAACATCTTGTCATTTGGACACTATGACAAGGTTTCGGGGGAAAGTCTTTATGACAATCCTCTGGCTAAATATTATTAGAATCAACTCTGACTGACTGAAAATCTCATTTGCTTAAGCTTGTGCCTTTTTTCGAACTGGAATAGCAAGTTTCAGCATTCACGCTTGTGAGTCTAAGACTATTTAACCAGTTAACTGGATCTTCAAATAACACCAGCTCAAAAACAACATATGCCACACCATTTCCTGAACATAGTTACCGACAGGAATCTTGGACCAATTCTTTAAGTTAATTAGGTTGAAACTTGAAAGTTTGTCAAAAGCTTGTCAATTTCCAAGAAGCCTTTTTGGCTCTGCCAAGATCAATAGTTGAAGCCATTTGTCAGGGAAGGTACTTGTATTTTAGCAGAATCACAATTAACCACTCATCACAAAAACATAAACAAGTTAGAAACATCGTCTTCAAAGCACTTGCAAGCAGCATAAATGTCTCAAAGTAAGAACACCCGCTGAACCGACTTCAAACCAAAATTAATACCATATAAAACAAGCTGTTTTTCCTTAAACTGTCTATTACTGATCCTAGGGCATCTAAGCATGGATATATGTGAAACCAGTTTAAAAAATAATGGAAAGCATCAGAAATGTAAGAAAGATATACCTCACCCGCATCTGTGAGATAACCACCCATAGCAGAGAACTCCTTCTTGTAGACATGCATGAGTAGATTTATTGCGCCCTAAAGCAACAAAAGAGCAGCATAAAAGTCAAAGAACCTATGCTGACAGCAAATATCCACTTAAAATGTATCAACCAAGATCCAAAAGGAACAGCTTGATTTCCTAAGATGGAAAATTACGACGAGAAGTTACTATCATGAATGTTCTGCATAACCTACAAAAGGTAAATCCATGATTCAACCTAGAACAAACCTCACGAATCTCCAAAGTAGGCATGTGTGGGAGAAAGTCATTTCCGACAAAGAAGCACATAAAGACAAAATCATCCACAATCCTTTCGAAATTTATTTCAAATGGAGGCTCAGATATTTCCAGCTCGTATTCCAGGTACTCTCGCAAAACCCATACGTTTAGAAACTGCTAGGAGAGAGATTGATAAAATTTCAGGAAAAAAATCCTATTGAACATGGCCACATAACCACCAAATAGGGAAAAGCATCGATCAGAAAGCAGCTTTGATATGCAAATTTTTAACCTGGTACTTCTTTTTGTGAATAGGAGTCATATCCATAGCCTTCTTGTGCAACTCAGAATCTAGTTCATTAGAACCGCCTGAGCATTCAGCCGCAAGATGCCCAATCCGGCCACAGAGAAAGCATTTCTCCTGTTGCCCTGGCATTGTGATAACCTGTACAATCAGTTGCAACATTTGCGTCAAAATGCTCATTAATGATGGCAATATATAGAAATTGCACTAACAAAAATTAGATTGTGGACATTCAACGAGGACAGGAGATGCAAATGTGCACATGTATGAACACTCTGCAAAAAGTAACAAGCTAGAGCTTCAAACCTCTCTTAAGATTGAAAAATGAACCTCATGAGTAGCCAGGGAAAGCATAATCAGATCAGCATCCTGCAAAATGAGACAGGCAAAGACTTCCATTGGTGGATCATGGGCCACAATAATCTGAGAGGCATATACAATAAACACACTTACCAATCCATAAAGACAATGGCGTGTGTTTGGATCGAAACCAGGAAGATTGCGTTGTAGCCGGATGTAGGACATGATTTTGTGTTCCCCCTCTCCAGGGACATTCGAGTCAGATAGTATAACCTTCAAATAATCACCCAATGCAGAGCTCCATGAATACAATTAGAGAGAGAAGCATCCTGAAAATCAGAATGGTTCAAGAAAATAAACCAGCAATGATTACACCGATGAGGAAACAACCAGGATCCTGATCAGATATGGTATACTTAACATAGTCCAGATTCAGACCTTAGTGGACTGCCAGCCAGGAGTCTGGTTCAATCTCAAATGGATATAGTATTGGAGTGCAACAGAAAGTGCAGCCATGAATTCAGTTCCAGGAGTAATAACATTTGAATCATATGTTTCAGGCTTCTCAGTAGACAAATACCGTCCTTCAGCCTCAAACTCCTTCATCAATTTTTCCTCTTCCGCAGCCTAAAACATACATGAGATAAATATTCAAACTTACAAAAGGCATCAAATGTTCAACAGATCTCCCATGAAGAGCAGCTATATAAAAAGTTATTACTGCCTCAGCTGCGTCTTTTGCAGCCCTAAAACGACGAGAACGCTGTTGGTTCATTTTAGCTCGGGGAGCAACACCATCTGAAGATTCATGTTTTCGTACATAATTAGTGTCCGGTCGAACAATGAATCTAAGTATAAATGACAGGACCTTAAAAGCACAGTAGCTTACCTATTGCCATATACAGTAGCTTCCTCGGCCGAACAAGCCCAAAAAGATGATCGACATAGTCAAAGATAGACTTGAAAACATCATCATAAGTAGCTGGTGGCGGCTGCATGAAAAAAAGTGTTCATGATATTGAATGACTAGTTTGTCTCATATACATTATCACAATAAAAAAGACTCCCTATGGCAACACTAACAAAAAGGAAGATTGCTGGTAACTTACAAATCATGTGATTACACTGTTTAAAGAAACCATCAGTAACCCTTACAGCTATTTGGTACAAAGTATACATTTCGGTAGAGTACTTATAGCAGCAGGGGGCGCTCTAACAGTAGAAGAAAAGGCAAAATGGCCAGGTATTAAAGACTTGCTATCATCCAATATCTCATTCTAATACAAGTTTCATAAAGTTCAAGCTTCCATTCCATTTTAAATATACGACCCAATCTTCTTCACAACATTACTTGACTCAACGTATCAAAAATGAGTAAGTGTGCAGGCAATCAAAGGCAACTTACCAAACTTGACCAGCATTTGCAGGAAATAGCAGGCACCCATCCATGGGCTGCTAAGGCACTGGATGAACCTAAAAAATATCCTCTCTAGAAGGATCTTATAATTAACTTTTTCCACATTATGCATGAGAAGTATGTTGTGGAGATAAACAAGCCAACCTAGTATACTTCTCTAACCTCAATAAGTTTGAATATTATGCATAACATACCATAAGTGTGGAAATTGGGAAGCTAAAATCGATATCAGAACCTATATCCTAATTTCTTTGAGACGCAAAGATTGATTAGAGCCTCAAAGCTTTATCTTTGTGAGATCCTTCATGACGTACCAATGTTCCGCAACCTTTGGTGCCATTGCAGGAAGTTGTTCTATTGAAATTCATCATGGTACCAACTTAAAGAGGTGAAATGTGCAAATACACAAGCCTATGGTGCCTACGCTGCAAAATTTGTCTAGCTGACCTTAGTGTGTCAATGCTCTATTAGTTATTATATTAATTTCATTTTTCTCTACATCTCAGCTTAACTAGTAAGGTATCATCTTCAAGTAGGAAAAGTCATTTCTGCATAAAGTATTTTATTGTTCTCCTCGATTAACGTTATAGCACCTAATGGAAGTATAGCTTTCTGCTCAATACTTTGAATGTGATCAGGCTAGTAACCTAAAACCTATCAGGCATCTATTTACCTTAATTTGTCACTTTCCAATGTCTAACTACTTATCCGGGATTTGCATCTCTCACCAATCCATACCTCTATCTATCACAGTAACAATTCTCCCAGTACTTGCTCTTATCCTCCCCAGCATGTCCTAAATTTAAAATCCCTGGAAATTTTCTCGAATTCACCTATTGACTAACCATTTTTTCCCCAAAGAATTCTAGCATAAATCCAGACCAAGGAAACGGGAAGAAGATGGAGATTTAGGTGCATACCCACTCCTTTCTTTTTTCAAAAGAAATCGCAAAAACAACGTGTTCTACGTATTAGATTCTCTAAACACGTCCATTTCCACATAACCATACAAGCAGAAATCAAGAGAATGCTTGAGAGAGAAAGGGACATCAAAATCCCGCATCTTTCAAACTATACAAACACGTCCACTTTTAGGTAGGAGGGGGGGGGGGGGGGTGGGGTGGGGGGTTTCATCTTACCCTGCCCTCGGGGTGGAAGCACGGATGGATGATCCCATTCATGTCAAGATACAGGTTATCGAACTCCATCCCGTTCGGATTCGGCCGCGACAAGTCCACGAACCCATCGGCCTCCTCGACCACGTCGGCGATCGTCAGAGGGTACCGATCAGCAAGCCATCGGTAGAACGCCGGCACGCCCATCCCAACTCCACCGACCTACCGATCTCCTTCCCCTGTAGAATTGGACCGATTGATCTCGATGTCGATAGATCTCGCCGTGTACGAGTCGCACACCAGGGAGTGGAGAAGTAGACGAAACGATGGAATTGACCATATTAGATGATACTGGCTATCTTTCAACGGGTTGCGGGTATGGATTGCGATCGGAGTCTAAAGATCCGATGAACCGCTCTTTTTTGTGGCTAAAACATGCATTTTGTAGCCGAAGATTCCGACATTTTTATCTAATCCGTTTACTAGGCCGTTTGGTACGGGAATAACCCTTAGCCGAGAGGAAATATTTCTGAAATTTTTCCGAATTCACTACTTATTTCACACTTTATCTCTAAACACAATTTCCTATTCCCACTCTCTACTCTACTTTTCCTTTATTTCAAATAATCATTACAAAGTTATTCTCGAAACCGGAAATAAAGTCCCTTAACCCGGAATAAAGTTATTCCCGCACCAAACTAAAGCTCGATTAGCTCTCGTTTGGTTTGGTCGAGGGGATAAGGGGATAACCCCATTTGATCCCCATATCCTTATTTTTTACCAAATATCAAATTAATGATTACGGGGTTATCATTATTCCATCTACCTCATTTCTTTCTATTTCTTCTTATCCTTATTTCTTAACCTCACTTTTTCTGACCCATCTAACACTATCCCCATAACCCCATTTTTTCTAACCCCATACCAAACAGGGGCTTGGAGTCCATATCCATGTGAACCGTGTTTGTGTGGTGGTTTCGTCCATGCACCGTCTAACGAACGACTCAGTTAAACCGGTCAAATTTGACCAATTTTAATTAATTTTGACTTTGGTCGCCTCATTTCTTCACTCTCTTATCTCTCTCGCCTCTCTCTCTTCTTTCTTGTCGAGGTACCGATAAAGGTGGCGACGAGGCCAGGTCATCACCTGTCGCGCCCCGACCCGTGAAGGCCCAACCGGGGCGGGCGACGAGAACCGAAACCTAACTAATGCAGAATAATTTTTGGTGAGGGTTTCCTCTAACCTACTGTTCTCCCTAAACAATTCATAAGCACCCTTAATAGAACATAGATTAACAACCTCAACAGAAATATAATATAATATTATTATCCTCAAAAGGGTTTACATTTGTACAAGATACTCCCGTAGGAGACTATCCAAACAAAAGCGTAGACAGATGATCACCGCTCCTCAGCACCGCCAGACACCGCCGCGCCACCAAACACATGGCCGGTAGGGGCCACTGAAGAAGAGCTGACGCATGTACCTGCAAAACGCAGCTCGGGTAGGAGTGAGCATAAAGCTCAGTAGGGTTCTACACTACGACACACAGAAAGGAGGGAACTCAACAGTGTCGCTCTCAAGCAAGGCCTGGGTGAACACAGGGGTCTCATAACCCCACCGCGTGTCCCAATGAGCAGGAAAACATCACTATTGTCTCACAGCAGGACGAAGTGAACACTGCTGATGGGAGTCCGACCCGCTACTCAAGAGACATGAGTCACCGGACACCGGCTGCACCTCAGCACCCCGCTCAAAGCCGACACAACCTCTAAATCATCGATCAACATGTATTCGAGTCATCTAGGCCTATCATCGATATCGACTGAATACTACAATCCAACCTAGACCTTGCTACCCGCCATGACCCTAGAGCTAAATCCGAGCTACCCGAAAGCCTCGGATCGGCGATCAACCCATCGCCCACACCCTATCCTTATGCATCTAATGCACAACAGAATACATGCTATGATCATACGCAGACAAGAGATAGGTATACAATAGTATGATAAAAGCAACACACAAGTCTAACTAGACCGCTGCAGCGATACTACCAATCGCTGCCAGCCAATCCGCAGCGGGTCTCGGCATTACAACGGTACCGCGACCGTCAACGGTGAACTCCTGCAATGGGAAGCAACCCCGAAAACTCATATGAACATATAATATAATATTATATGTTCAGCACATATAATATTATTAAAACCAACAAGATCCTCTAATTAGGGGATAAGTGATCTCGTCGATCCGGCATCCAAACGAAGTCGGATTTGAGATCCAACTTAGACACCCGCAGATAAACATGCTGGGATCAACATATCCAAAACTGGGAAACATTAGACGGCTAGATTACCCGGAAATCACTAATCAAAACCACTAATCTCACTAATTACCTTTAATTGCTGCAACACAGCCCATCCGTAGGAAAATCATAACAAATCATAGGAAACTCGGAAAATTATGACACCAGTTGGGTCTGAGAGTAAATTCAAATATCTACAACTCTCATGTTCATCATAAGTCCAAATAATGCACTTAAACGTCGAAAAACACGCCGTAAACTGGTTGTTCTTCAAGAACAGAGGAACCGAAAAATCCGAGTTTAAACATGTTAAAATCCTACTAAAAACTCAATAAAATCTTATGAAACTTAGATCAGTTATTACGCTAAGCAAGAGGCATCCAACAACACCAAGAGCACCTAGATCTACTGGCTGGATCTAGAGAAAACCCCCTAAATAACCCACGTAGGTAGAAACCTACCGGAAACACACTCCTCAGCTGATTCCCCGCGGTACGCCCACCAAGCCGGCTTCCAACTAAGCCAAGGATCTTCCTCTCGTTGCCACGAGTCCGACAAGCCTTCAAACACCCAAAAAGATGGCCGGAGGAGGGAGAACGGAGGGGAAGAAGAAGACGGGAAGCAAACCAGAAAAACAGGGGAAGGTCGCGGGCTACCTATAGGCTCGAGTCTGATCGATCGCTCCAGGGGCCGATCAGTCGGACTGGCCAGGTTAAGTCGGTTCGCGTCCTTATCTGAACACGTCGCCCACCGACACAGGTCCGATCGATCGCTCCCATGAGCGATTGATTGCACACGGGCCACCAGTTGCCTAAAAACAGGCTTCTGTGCGCCCGAGCTTGGATCTTTCGATCCCAAGCCCGCCTAGGGTTCTAGCAAACACATAAATCAAATATAGGAGCTGTGTGTGCACCATGCGGGTGTAAAACAAACTGACAAGAAGCAATTTACCAAATTGCCCTTGTGGTCCAATAAACAATACGATCTACCAGATCGCGCGCTCGATGCGAAACAATTAAACGAGCCACGGGTCTGACCCAACCGATCGACCCAGGAGTAGAGGGACAGGTTCTCACACCACCGCACTCCACCTACGGCAAATGTGATGGCACCCACGATCCCATCCTATGTTTCATCCTGGACCTCACCAGCTTCTCCTTCACGCAACATTGGTTTCGGAGCACCATCCTCCCTCATGCTCGGTACACCAACATCATCGCATCCTCGTCGACAACAAGGTCCTCTTCACCGCCAACAAGTCCCTCATCGCCGCACTAATCCCCGCCATGCAAAACATCCACGTCATTATCTCGCCCGCCACCCTCCACCATCGGATCAAGATCTCTACACCCGACTCTTTGAGCGTTATGTTGTCCTCTTCTCTGTCATCCACCGGTCCGGCGAGTCTAGCGTCGTGGGGGTCTGAGAAATGGTGCGTTGCTAAGGAGAACGTCAACGTCGAGTCACTGTAGCAGAATATTGACTTTGCCTGCGGACAGGGGCTCGACTGTGGTCCGATAAAACCTAGCGGCACTTGCTTCTCGTCAGACACCATGCTGGCCCATGTACTTACGCCATGAATGAGTACTACCAAGCTGCCGAGTAACCCTTCGACAACGATTTCAGACAGATCGGACTGCTCGCAACAATTGATCCAAGTAAACTTCTTTCCTTTGCTTGCACACTTTGCTGTGATACGATTGATAGACGCCATTGATGAGAGCTAAGTGATAGTTCTTTTGGTTTTTTTTTTTTAGGCTATGGAAACTGCAAATATACATGTTGAGACTACAATATATATAAAAAAGGATAAATTTGGTAGCAAAAGAATCAAAGATGGAGATTGCCATTTGTCTAATTGGAAGGATGACCAAGCTGCAAATATAACTTGTTGAGAAAGTTCTTTGCTCACACATTCTCCATCTCTCTCCTCTCTAGCTACTTATCTATTCTCTTGCCTTACTATTCGTTGCCGCTGCAGGGTCCCCTTGTCGATGATGGTGCCGCCGTCGCCGGTAGTTCGGCACCATTGACGGAGAAGACAGATGGTTTAAGAGGGAGAGAGGGGTGGTCAGAGACACAAAGGAGAGAGAGAGGAATGGGAATAGTTGGCCAACCAATATGCGTTGACTAGTCAAAATCGAGCCTCTCCGCCGACCCGTTTATAGTCGAGAAGGGTAGGGTTTGAATGTATTGGAATCAGGACCGTGGGATCGTATCCGGATTAGGATATTAATTACTTTACAGCATTTATTTGAAAGGGGATCGTCAATTTTGCTAGCGCCAGGGCCTTGCAAGGCCCTGGCCACGTGTCTCCAGGTGAGGTTGTCACGTGTCTTTAGTCAGCATACCATCTCGGCGACCAAAATTTCAATTTGACGCTCGAGATTCAAAATCACGATTTAAAGAGCTCTATCTTCTCTCTCTCTTGGCCTCTCGAAGCCCTCTCCACCCTCCTCTCTCCTGGCCTCCCGAAGCCCTCTCCACCCTCGAGCGCCGCTCACCCTCTCCACCCTCGAGCGCCGCCGACCTCTCCACCCTCGTCCATGTTTATGTGTGTTTTTAAGTCAGAGTAATATGTGAATTTGTCCTTGCTTATCTGACTGCCAGAAGCAATGTGACAAACTTTCATGGCTAACTGGACCACCCAAAAGCTTCACCACATCAAGTGAGAATATGCAATTAACGATTTAGACAGCAGGGATATGAGTCTGTGTTGCTTTGAAATTTTGCCACTGGATAATGTCAACCTAATATTGCTCGAATATTGTTGCAATCATTTCTTTCCCAGCTCCTAGCTCTGTCTCTGTTTTTCAATGGGAGGGTATCACTACGAAATGCGCTGCACAGTACTGCTTATTTTTCTTTGAGCTATTTTTGCTGGGATGAGTCTTATCTTCAATCTTGTGGGGTAAAAATTATGATCTTTAATTTCTTTCATATGATTACATTTTTAAATTTCTCAATGAACTCCTTGATTGCAGGTCCATACTGATCGGGAGCCAAATGGCAAGCTGCTGAGTGCACGGATGCAGAGCCCCACCAGCCAGCAATATCTGCAGCAGAGCTGCAGGATCAACTGGAACAGTTTATGCACATAATGCAACAAAAATTCCTGGCATGAGAAGACACCGAGCATTGGGATTACACCAAAATCGACAACGACGAGAGACTCGATGATCACTGGCTCAAGGAGGCAAACCATGATGCGGAGGAGAATTACTTCAAAGATATCGATGACTGTTAAAGGCTAAGCTTCACCTTGTTAGTTTACCGTACTTTGAAATAGTATATACATAGTTATGTTTGGTGTTAGGAGCCCCTGATAAGAAACAATAAAAGACACCAGCTTATCATTTTGAGTTGTCTAATGTTCCTTTTTTGTGTTACTGTTAAGAGAAGAATGGTTCTAGCTTTTCTACTGAAATTTGCAGAGGGACACCTCTTTTGTGGATTGGTGTAGGAGTTGGGCTATCTGCCGCATTCTCAATGGTGAGATTGCATATGCCGTTCTTCGATTTGCCTATTTTCTTGGATGAGTTCTTTTTACTGCTTCTTAACAGTGTCTAATTATCTGGGTGTTTTATCAGGTGGCAACAAAATTAAAGGTGAGAGCATCCCTTATTCCTATGTACCCTTCTCTGGATACATTACTGTTAATGCTTTGAAGAGTGTATACTCTTTAAGAGAAAAATCAGTAGAAGTACTTCAAACTTCAAATGTTGCAAATATGTTTAGATGACAGTTGCTATTCATCCCTCAATAGACATCTGGAAAGTACTCCCAGCAGATGTTCTGGCCCTAGTGAAAAGGTTGTCAATTAATATCAGCTCGTAGATTTTACAGTTGGATGTGGCCTATTATGTTTAATTTTGTTGACATGTGGACTGCAAATTGCGATATCTATTTTTGTCCATTAAAGAGATCCATTTACATGCAAATATGTTTAGATGACAGTTGCTATTCATCCCTCAATAGACATCTGGAAAGTACTCCCAGCAGATGTTCTGGCCCTAGTGAAAAGGTTGTCAATTAATATCAGCTCGTAGATTTTACAGATGGATGTGGCCTATTATGTTTAATTTTGTTGACATGTGGACTGCAAATTGCGATATCTATTTTTGCCCATTAAAGAGATCCATTTACATGCTTCCCATTCTTGTTGTGCTTGCCTCTGCAGTTTCCCTCAGGCAGCAGCCGCAGCTCAAGCTGGTGCATCTGTTGTCCAGATATTTGTTGGTCGTCTTAGGCTAAGTACCAAAATGATAGGTACTAGGTGACTTCATCTCATATTGTGGAAAATAGATATTTTTTTACAACACAGTCATGAGTGGATGTGCTACAAGACTGGGCTCGCAATCATTCTGGTGATCCTGAAATAGAAGCTGCTAAGAAAAGAGTAGAAGATCCAGGATTGGCTCTGGTCAGTCCATGCTACTCGATTCTTTGATAGATATTCAGTTATAAATGCAAAGTACCATTGATTCTTTTAGGTTACATAGAAAAGGTCAAGGGTTTTTTTTTCCTTCAGATTTACTCACTGCTTTCACATCTCTGCATTCCTATTCTTTCCTGCAGTTAAGCATTTAGAGCAGTTATGAATCAAGCAGCGACACAAGATGGCCATTCCAATAGCACTGCCTTTGATCCAGGATCATCAATTCCTCTATCCGAGGTATCGCCATCGAATCCGATTAACTCATCCGTCGCGGAACCTGATTCTTCCTAGCCATTTCCAATCACTGGTGCTGGTATTGCTGAATCTGAAACAAATGAAAAAGAAGAAGTAGCAATTCCACTCAATGCTACTGATACTGCTGGAACTGAAACAAATGAAAGCAAAGAGGTGGCATTTTCACTCAATGTTGATGATGATACTGCTAAAACTCAAACAGCTGAAGTAGCAACTGGAAATAGTTCTTCACAAAATTCAGATTAATCAGTTCAATTGCTTCTGAATCTGATTCTAAACAAACCAGTATGATATTTTTCACTTTCTTGTAATCACATGGCATATTCTTGCATGTTTGGAAGGTGGTAATGTGCCAAAATATCTTACAAATCTTGTGAAAAAACAGAACAAAAGTTTGAATCACACTCTGAGACCATGTTTAAGAAAAGGATGGATCAATGAGACAAACATTTGAGAGTTGCAGGTGGGATGTTGAGTACAATTCTATCATTTCCAGTACTGGAAGTATGTTTCATGTGCCACTTAGCTCAATTATTGACCTAAAGCATAGGACCCCCCCCCCCCCCCCCCCCCCCCCATTTAAATGATTTTATTGCCAAAGTTTAATGTAGCAAAAGTAGTTATTCATGTGATTTTTCGTGTTCATCTTGTTAATTACAGGATAAGTATAACCCTTTCCTGTAGCTAACTTTAGGATCTCGTAAAAGGATATCATCAATGGTGAAGCACCTTGAGTTCAAGTGGGGAAATTCAAAAGCAACAACAGGAGAACTCTTGTTCCCTTACAATGCTTGCCTGGAAAATATACCTGACCATAGAAAGTGGACATGTAAAGACTCCAGTACTAGGGCAGCTGATGTTTATGCTGCCATCGGCAGTCCTACTATCTTCCGATTAAGGTTTTGCTCATGTCCATGTTTGATTGTGTGCATTTTTGCTCATTCAACTAGAAGACAAGTGCCAGAATATCATGCCATAGCATTTTTGGTCCTGTCATAGCTACTCTAGATATCATCTTTAGAATATTATGCCAAGTGCCAGAATATCATCCCACAATCCTTTAGAACACAATGAGACAAGTTACAAACACAAGGAGGACACACAGGAACACAATGAAGACAGTTACTAACCTATTAATTACAAACACAAGGGGGACAGTTACAAAATCATCTTTAGAACATGACAAATACAAGGATGACACACAAGAACACAATGGCCAACCCTATCAAATTAATTTTGTTTTGCATTTTTTTCACCTTCAACAACAACAACCTAAGATTGAAAATCTTCTAAGGTCTTCATGATGTTTATCAATTTAGCTTCCAAGGCAACAACCTCCGCTTTGGCCTCCATCTGCTTCAATTTACCTTCCAAGGTTTTTATCTGCATCCTCATATTGTTGATAAGTCATTGCCCACGTTCGCAAATATCCCCATCAATCCAGAAGAAGTAATCACATCCACCATTTGCCTGCAGTAATTCAATAGTTAGACCTCAATTAATCAAAGGGAAAAAAATTTTCAACAGTTAGTCCATCTTAGTGGGGCTCAATGTCTACTGTTACCTTGCGTGAACATCTATAGAATCTTCTTTCAGGGTTGTCCTCAGTCTTAGAGATCAGCAACGTTGATCTTCGTCCACAATAACACAGCGGATACGGGATACATTGAGGAGGATGTCGAACTAGTAGAAGACATCCTAAAATGGATAAAATCATAAAAAACAATTCTTAGGATATAAATCACAGGAAAGAATTATTAGGATACAAGTCATATCTTATTGCTTTGGAAAAAACAATAAGATGAAAGAAAAGCAACAATAGCACAACAAGATGAAAGAATTCTTAGGATACAAATCAGAGTTGTCCACATATCTTATTCTTAGGATCAACTTATTGCTTTGGGAAAAACAAGCTTATGCAGCTTCAGGATGAAAGAAAAGCAACAATAGCACAAGAAGTAAATTGACATAGCATTTTAGTCATTCGATTGCTATTACCAAAGCAAAGATTTCACAATCTTGCCACTTAGCTACTACAAAAACATGAATAGCTGCTTCTTTGTCTATCAAATCCAAAAATCAAACTTCGTAAGCTTGCGGGTTAGGTCTTTCTCAAGTTGGGATGACCACCTGTTTCAGATCCGAGGGGATCTGAAACAATCTCCGCTGACGATGGGAAAGTTGTAATCTTAGTAGCCACCTAGATAGTATCACAACAGTTGCAGATATTAATGATAGCTTCTCAACAGCCATATGAACAATAACGCGCAGCTCTTCAACAGCTACAAACACGGCTTAGTATCTGATACCTTGTCGGGTTTCATCCACAGTTTCAAATCCTTTAGAGCCAAAATACATGAAGACTTGAACAATGAAATCTGCATTACAGACAATCGCGAACGTGTTAAGATTGGATTGACCAATAGAATAAAACAAGTAGAAGTTCATTTAGAAGAAACGCATCTAAGAAATTAAGGCCATCGCACTGTGTATGGTGAAGTACAATCTACAAGTATAGTATGGCTCCATCCAGAGTAGCAGACCAACTTTACTATAACTTCGAAATTTAACTATGATAAATCCTATTTTATATATAAAATTAAGGACACCCCCAAGAATGATAATTCATCGAACCGTGGACAAATTGCTAGATTTGATTGTGCATAGTTAAGTATAGAACTCAAGCAATCCACTGTTATATCAAGAAATTGAATTAGAAAAAAAAAATTTTGCAACACTAATTAAAGAAAGGTCAACATTGATCCGTAGTGACCATAAAGTCAAAGCCTTTCTGAATCAGAGCAACAGTTTCGAACTTTGCGATAAAACAGCGCAGAGATTGAGATGCGAAATAATATAGCCTCCTGAACGAAGGACTCCAGCCGAGGCTTAGAAAGATCGACATAGATCGCATCCTTGATCTCCTCCTCCTTCTCCTCCGCCATCCTCAGCATCGCCCGCAGCTGCCCAGCCATCCACTCATAACTCCTCGTCCTCCCCCCATTGAACCCCTCCCTGAGCTCTTCCACGAGCTCCGCCGCCTTCTTCCCATCGAAAGCCCCACACTTCTCCGCCGCCATTCCTCTCTCTCTCTCTCTCTCTCTCTCTCTCTCTCTCTCGTCAGCGAGAAGCAACGACAATGGTCTGGCTTTCAGTTAAAAACAGTATAATTAATGGATATTTACCTGCAGTTTGAGATGCTCCAGTTGGGCTTTAATTAATGGATATTTACCTGCAGTTTGAGATGCTCCAATTGAGCGCTCGAGGGTGGAGAGGTCGGCGGCGCTCGAGGGTGGAGAGGGCGAGCGGCGCTCGAGGGTGGAGAGGGCTTCGGGAGGCCGGGAGAGAGGAGGGTGGAGAGGGCTTCGAGAGGCCGAGAGAGAGAGAAGACAGAGCTCTTTAAATCGTGATTTTGAATCTCGAGCGTCAAATTGAAATTTTGGCCACCGAGATGGTATGCTGGCTAAAGGCACGTGGCGACCTCACCTGGAGACACGTGGTCAGGGCCTTGCAAGGGCCCTGGCGCTAGCAAAATTGGTCTTTTAGGTGGGTGGTATTGTAATTACTCCGCTGTGCAGGGGTCGTTTGCATGAACGACATTGCGCCCTGAGATATGTCTCGACCACGAGATGACGTGAGGGAAACATGTTCTCCTTACACACAACATGTTTAACATGTGAACGCCCAACCGTTATCTCGATTTAAACAATTATATATATATAATAATAATTCATAAATGACAATCAATTTAATATGAATTAAATTACTCAAAGAAAATTTGATAATTAATGACAAATCTCCAAATCCAAGTGCATAAAACTAATTAAGAATGATCCCAATAAATCCAACATCACTATAATCCTCGAATGAAATTAATAGAATATGATAAGCTGGAAAATAAGGATGAATCCTCCAATGATCTCAAGCTCGGGTGTCGTCACCTAGTGGACCTGCATAAGAAGATGGGTATGCAAACATAGCATGAGGTGAGCAAAAGCCCAATATGTGACTAACTAACGACCCACAAGAAACTACTAATTTAAATAAACAATATAATTTGACGTCTAAGTCTTAGCTCAATGGAAGTCCCAACCTAAGCCCAAACTCGCAATCGACCCATCGCTCTCCACCATAGCCCAATCAACTACCCTGCCAACCGTGGGGCCAGCTGAACCAGCGTCGACTAGCAGACATTAGACTGCCACTAAGACTTAGGTTTCATATCATCAATCATTCATCGGAACAATAATAATTTAATAATCCAGATCCATATTAAATCATATGACCATTCTCATAAAAGCCTCGACCGATCATGGGGACCCATGTTCACCCGTAACCTCAATCGCATGCACCTAAACCCGACCCCAGTTTAAACTCATCTAGATTCGAGTTACTCGAGAATCTCGAATCGGCGATTTACTCAATCGCCATAACCTATTCATGTCATGCATACAAATACAAGATTTAATATGAACATAACAAGGCATTAGTACACTTGCACAACTCAAGCAAAACAACATAGCATGTGTACCATACATAACTATATTATAACCAGCATATAACTACAATCCATAAGCATCACAAGAAATATATGTATCTGCATATTATCCATGCATCATGGGTAGTTCACCTACCTCAAAGAGAAGAACAAGAAGCAACTCCCAAACCACCAAATCCAAGCAAACTACAACCTCTCGAATTCTTCTATTACAATGAAAAAAAAGACATCATATTCAATTATATAACTAACCCATTATCTCTAGTAAGAGATCATCGTATAACTTATCAACATGAAGATTTCAAGCTCGACGACAACAAAACAAATCTACTAACTCTTGGTAATAGTTACTAATTCAACTGAAAACCAACAGTTCCAAAATCCAACCCACGAGATGTACAAACATCCAAAATAGAGCCAAATGCACTGATGTATTAAAGCTTCAATCGATTTAGCCAAGATTTAGATGGAAAGGAAAATAAGCCCACTTGGTTGTAAGGGGCTGTTTGTTTCTTGGAATGGAGGCTGGAATGCCTGGAATGGAATGGCATTCCAGTGATCATGTTGTTTGTTTCACTGAAATGGTCTCCATTCCATTCCAGTCCCATTCCAAAACCATTCCAAACCCTCCATTCCAGCCAAATGTTTCTGGTCAAATATTGGCTAGAAACATTTTCCAACCAATTTTTTTCCAGCGTTGAGTAACTTTCCAACGCTCTCTTATCCCACGCGCAGAACCAGAACCCCACCCTCTCGCTCCCGATCATGCTCGTCCTCTTCCTTGCCCGCGTCATCATCGTCGTCGTCTTCGTCGCGGGAGGGTTGGGAGGAGTGGGAGGAGCCCTATCCCGAAAGGGGGGGACGGCATCACTAAGCTCCGCAGGCGGCGGACGGCGACGGAGATCGGCGGAGCATGACACCCGGGCTATGGATCTAAGGTGAGGTTAAGAGGGTTTGAGTAGATCTGGATCGGCGAGAGAGTGAGAGCTGGGAGGAGTGGGAGGATAGATCGTCGATCTCCGACGACATGCTTGTGTACGTTTCCACCGAGGAGCCGTTGCCGTTCCCGCGGCAGAGCTGGGTCGCTGTGTACTACACCCACCTCGGTACTAGCGATACCCGCCGCCTCACCCCCTACGGCATCGCGGACATTAGCCCAGCGGTGTCTCCGTTCGGGTTGTGTACCGCCGTCGCCTCCGCGGGGTCTCGTGGGTGGTCCGGCGAGATCGAGGAGCTCCATACTGGCATCTTTTTGTTCAAAACTAAGGACGGATCATCAAGGTCTTTGGTAGTGGGGCATGGAGGATGGCCGTGTTGGGGTGACGATGGCACCTTGTACTTCCATCGCCGGAGCTCCGATGGCTGGTGGAGCGTGTATCGCGTGGTTATCCGGTTCGATGGCTCTGTGCCTGTAGCGAGTTCGGTGGAGCGCGTAACTCGTGCTGGATTCCGTGCTTTTCACTCCCACTGCATCCACCGGCGTTCCGGGCATCATCCCCGTTGCGACGAGGAGGCCTGAAGACAACTACCGGCATATAGAGATCGTCGACAGGGGTGGAAGCAATGCTTATGTGGAGGTGACGAAGCCCATCTCTCCGAATTCCCATCACTACAATCCCTTTATCTCGCAGTATTAATTAGCTTGTCACATCCGAATTGATGAGTTGCTTCTTCTACAATGTGTGGTGGATGAATTTTGTCAGAATAAAGCAAAATATTCAGATATATAGTTGATAGTTGTAAGTTGTTTTTTTTATTTCAGTTTCCTCGTATGTTCGTTAATTTATAATAGGGGTGTGCAACAGGTCCGGTCACAGGTAAATGGATGCGGGTCGGATCCGATCCGTTAATTTTGCACACCCATGTGACCCTTCCATTAACCTGCTATGTTTTAATAGGTGAACGGGTTAACAGGTAAATGGGTAAACATGTACATGTTAATCCGTTTAACCCGCTTAGAGTCATGCTGAAGCAAACAATCACTAAAAATGCTACTGATTATGAAGGAAATATGTGAAAAGGAAATGAAACATGTAGGCTTTTGGAATGTGGCTATGTGCATCCTATTGATCGCGATTGTGACAATTGCATGTGTGTTTATTTTCCCACTCTACTTGTAATTGGCATGAGATTTTTGCAAGTAATTGGCATGTAATTGAATGTTATCATCTGAATTGTTAATTTGGATTGTTCATGATGAGGTTTCAAATATTATACATGAGTTTTTTTTTTGTACAAGGGTGTTATAATTTTGATTAACAACATTTTACGTATTCAAAACTAAAATGTTTCGTCAATAAAATTAATTATCATCATCGAATGAAAAAATAGCTTGGCTAATAAATTTCCTTCTCTAACATCAAATATGATTACAAAAACAAAAAAAAACAAAGAAATTCCGAAGTGATTATATTTTCATCAACATAGATATCCAAATTTCACAATTATATCATATTATTAATGTCATAAAAAGTTTCATAAATATCAAAATCGGAATACATGGTGGTATTCTCACCACTAGCATTCAGGGGTGACCATATCCCTCATTTCATCGCGAAACAAACACAAAAACTGAAAAAGTCACTGGATTCTGTTTCCATTCCAACACCAAACAAACAACAAAAATAACATTCCATTCCATTCCACCACCACCAAACAAACAGCAAAAGTGACATTCCATTCCATTCCACTGGAATCACATTCCAAAAGCATTTCAACGAAACAAACACCCCCTAAACGACAATGGAATCTATTGCACTTAATGATACAATAGCTTTTGGTCTGGCGCCAGTTTTTTCGTGAGACGGGAGGTTTTGGGCTTGATGTATTAATAGGTTTAGCTTATGTTTGTTGGTTTGGTAATAGGTTTAGCTTTAATACACTGCTAAACCGTGCTCCTGTATAATAGTGTTTTGGGCTTACTGTATTAATAGTGTTTTGGGCTTGATGTATTGAGGCTATCCCAGGTTAAGCTTATGCATTAATAGTTTTGGGCTTGATGTATTGAGGCTAAACCTTGCCAGGTTTAGCTTATGTATTAATAGGTTTTGGGCTTGATGTATTGAGGCTAAACCTTGCCAGGTTTAGCTTATGTATTAATGTATTAATAGGTGGATTATAAACCTATTAATGCCTTTTTGCATTAATAGATTTAGCTTTGATGCATGGGTTTGATGTTGCATATTTGGACTAATAGGTAAGTGTTTTGGCTTTCATGTATGGGTTTGGTGGTGGTTTGGTGGTGTATATTTGGAATAAAAGGTTTTGGGTTTGTTACATGGGGTTGGGTTTGAGCGGGCATGAGGAGGTCTTTCAAGCTTATGTTTGTTGGATATTTGGGTTTGGGTTTGATATTCGGAATCATAAGCTTAGGGTCTAGTCAATATTTGACAAAAAACCATCTGGTCAATAATAGTGGCTTGGTTTTAGATTTGATGTTTGGGCTAAAAAGTATGGTGGTTTGGGTCGGATGTTTTGAATAATACACATTAGAGTCTAGTCAATATTTGACATAGGGTCTAGTTAATAAAAGTGGTTTTGGGTTTGAATTTGGGCTTGGATTAGATTTTTTTAATAATAGACATAAGTTAACGTTATCTCGACCCAAAAGCCCAACTTAAAAACCTCACTCATTTTATAAACAAATCTAGTTCGTCACCCCGAACCCTACCTACTTTTAAAAGCTGGATTTGGTTCGTTAGCCCGACCTAACCCGTCTAAGCCATTTATCACACGGGTCGGTTTTGGGTCAAGTTTAGCGGGTCAGGTTGATCTTATTATCGATATTCTATGTTTATAATATTGCTTAAGATTTTGAAATTAATCGGGTCGTGGGTTGCTAGTCGGGTTGGGATCGGATTTAATTTTACAATTCTACTTAAGGCTATAAATTTAAATGGCTCGTAAGTCACGGGTCGGGTCATGGCTCGCTGGTCATGGGTCATCTCATTAGGCCGGGTGGGGTTCGCGGGCTACAAACCGAATTGACACCCTATTTGGCATAGAGTCTAGTCAATATTACATAATGCTTTTATGCATGCATATAAGAGACAAAAGAGGAAAAAATTTGATGATTAAAATCAGAATTCCACATTTATAATGGTCTTAGACAAGAATGACTCAAAAGAATAAAAGAAAAAAAAAATAGCTACAAGTTCTCCTATTGATTCGGGGTTTTTGCAAATAAATCATCTATTTTCATATTTATATAATAGTCAAGCAATAAAAAAGGTTTTTTTTTTTAAAAGTCACATATGTGATTACGCAATATAAAAAGCAATATCAATCTTGTGACTAGCATCACGTGGAATTGGAATCGGCTGGTCTAATAATCCGTTTTTTTTTAACCTTTGCATAAATCAAAATGCCTATTTTCAGCCTATACCAACCTTCTGACCACTAGTATAGAATATGTGGCTATTCTCAATAGCTATATCAGTGGACGACAATCCTACACCAGTAATTCCGACCGATGGTATAGAAAATGTGGGGACTGATTTTCAATACATATTCCAGCGACAGAAAAATCACTGGTACTTATATGACAAAACCAGCGGTTAGAGAAAATCGCGAGTAAAACCAACGGTCGCTACAAAGTGCTGGTAGCTAGTCTTCGTTAGCAGGCACAATGATGGTGGGTATAAAACTTCTATACCAGTGACTTTTAATAAACACTAACGTGAAAACGCTGATTTAGGCCATTTTTGTTGTAATGAATAGAACATATCCTTTAAGTTTGCGTTTGGTTGTACGACGTAGAGGTAAAGAGAGAGGGAGTGGCAGAGGGAGAGGAATGAGATCGCCCTCGTCGGTGTTTGGTATGACCATGGGAGTGGAAGAGGGAGAGAAATTGTTTTGTATTTAGTATGTCTAAATTAAGATGGGAAAGCGCATTAATGATATCGGAGTTACTAATATACCCCTTGATACATTATCTCATTAATATGACATATTTTATGATATTGAAATTCATATATTTTACTAAAAAATATTACATTATTAACTTTTAAAAAGAATTAAAGATAAAAAATGCAACAAACTCACTTTTTTTTAAAGCTTGACTAACACAACTTAAGAGAACGATCAGATAGTTATAATCTAATTCATTCTTTTAAATCTGATGACTATAATTACATCTTCTACAAAATATGTAACTATTAAGAAGGGTGTTTTAGTAATGTGCGTTGATCAAATAAGAGGAAAAGGAAATCAGACTCCTCCAATGACGTGAGAGCTCATGAGAGGCGACTCCCTCTTCTATATTTAAATGCCAATCAAACACGACAAAAAAAGTCACGACTCTCTCAGTTATACGGTCAAACCGGCGACCCAACGCACCCTTGATATGGGTAAGCTGACATAGCCCGCGCCTGAGTTTCCGCTCCTTGTTTTCCTTTATCTTGATGAGGCCAATGAATATAAAAAGTATCGCATGCGGCTAGCACGTCACATTCTCACCTTAATTTCCTGTTTCCAATTAAAAGCGACACCTCAAAATCACATTGGACCCTGACTTAAAAATCCAAACCATAATATGAAAAACCTCCTTTCCCATCCATTTTCAACAACCTGGGCCCGGTCGTTTGAAAAAAAAAAACGGAGAAATTATTCGGTTGGAGCTACGGTAGACGTCGTAGAACACTGTTCACTTTAGACGACGCCATGGTGGGTCGATGATGTGGCGAGATGTGACAGGTGGACTGTGCAAAATGTAGACTTGCCATGGTGTGTAATTTATATTTTTTTATTTACAAGGAGCTATTACCAATTAAACATTTATAAATACTTATATACACATGGGGTTTTGTCTGTTCACTAATTATCTTATTATCCATCTTAAAGTTTGAAGTACTCTATCTATCCTTTAAAATATATTTTTTTTTATCTACATATCCTTGCGATCAAGTTTGCCCTTAGTTTTAAAATTTAGAGTTAGCTGATGGCTTCATATCACTATAAGAAATAAATATAATCCAAAATTGGTCATGAGTAATTCTAAAATTTAAAATTAATTACAATCAAAGTTGCTTATAAGAGTACCTGAATTAAAAAAAAAACATTTAAAGATATATAAATAATTGTAGCTTTCCCGTACGTAGCTGTAGGCATACTAGGTGAATAAACTATTGTTTTTTCAATGAACTATTTTTATCTTTTAATATGATAACCCCTTTGAGTTGTTGACCGTGCCAAACATTCAAAGACTATATTCTCGGTTCACAGATGACTTTTTTAAATATAATAATATATTTTTTAAGCGTTTTCCTTATTGTGTACTTTTCTTATTTTCTTATTCCGAAAGATCTGGGATATTATTCTAACATTCTATGGTAAATAATAAGGGTTTTTTACATATATATATATATATCCTCAAACAACTTTTAAATTACGGATTTATCCCTATATTCTTCATATTTTCATATGTATCCCTCAAAAGTTTAAGTGATCACATATATACCCTTCCGTCAACTCCCGTGAGGTTAAGTAACTTAACCATGGTTAAATTATATTTTAGGGGGCTTTTTGTAAATTTATGGGGATTTTCGTGTAACTATGGGTTTTTAGGGGTTTTTTTTGCAAATTCTCAGTTTTCACCGCCGACGTCATTTTGCGGCCAAAAGCCGGCCAAGTTTACTGATCTCCTTCCCCTTCTTATCCTCTTCTTCTCTCCACTATTTCCCACTATAAGCTAGTAGAATGAGGAGTTTGAGTGTTTGAGAGAGAAAGAAACGGACAAAAACATAGAAGAAAAAAAGGGGTTTTCGCCGGATTTTTTCGAGATTTGAGTGGTAATCGTTGATTTTTCTTCTTCTTCTTCTTGGTGTAGATAAGCTTTCTTATTGATTTCGAGTTTTTTCATGTATTTTTGGGCATTTTTCGTGACATTTTTCAAGGTTTTTGGATCTTCTCCGGCGAAGCGGAGATGACGCCCCCCTTTTTCCAGCGACTGTAGAGTTGGGTAATCATCGATTTTTTTCTTCTTCTTGGTGTAGATAAGCTTCCTTGTTGATTCCGAGTTTTTTCATGTATTTTTGGATATTTTTCGAGGTTTTTGGATCTTCTCCGACGAAGGTCGCCAGAGATGACGACGGGGACGATGAACAGTATCAGGGGCAAAAAGATAATTTGACACCACGCCGTTAACGGCGTTATGGAATATTCCCATTTGATTCCACGATAACTAACCCGAAGGGTATTTTTGAGATTATTTGGACTTTTCAGGGGTATATATGAAAATATGAAAAATGTAGGGGTAAATACGTAATTTGAAAGTTTTTTTGAGGATATATATATATACACGTAAAAAACCCAAATAATAAATATATTCTATGGTAAATAATAAATATATTCTATGGCAAATAATAAATTGCCACGTATTTGAGCAAAGCTTGGTTCGTCAGTAGCAGCGAGGATGTTATCCAGCCATTTTCCGAGAAAGTTCTAATCAAAATAAGCAGGTATCTTCCCCGATAAGGTACATTGTATAGAGACGCTTCCTCGTTTTCTTATTTTTCCCTCTATATATATGGTTGGGAAAACAGAGAGCATTAGCCGTCTCCAACTATCTTGTCCTACGTCCTTGGAGTTCACAAAGGTCGGTTTTTTTTTTTTTTTGTGCAAAATTTTCCATCTGGAATACCATTTGATTTCCACCTTTTTTGTGCGTTTTGATCGTACTGATTCGAAGTTCTTTGATCCTATCTTCATCGTTGAAGGTTGCCATGTTTCTTTTTTTCTTGGGAAAAGGCTCAAAGATTTCATCTTGATTGCCTTTGTTTCTGGGTGATGGGATTCGCGGGTCTTTTTTATGGGTGTTTACAACGAAGTTCCTACCTTTTTTAGTGTAGATCGGTTGTTTCGATCTTCTATGGTTATGGGTACTTTAGATTTCACGGAAAGTTTGATATGTTCGGGATTTTTGTGGTTCTCATCTCTTTTTTTTTTGGGTGTGGGAGACTGTAAGATAAAAGAGCTGCTTGTGACCTTGGTGGGTTGTGATTGCAGTTAATCTGAGAAATGGTTGTAGTTGGTCCTACTCCTACCATAGCGAAAGATGTCACTGAAGTAAGTCGACTTCTTTATAGATCCGGTCCTGTTCTTCTTTCTAGATTTTTAATTTGTTTTAGATCTATATGTCTCTCTAATGCTTTTGTGTTGACGGGATTGCATATATAGTTGATCGGCAAAACCCCTTTGGTGTATCTCAACAATGTTACGACCGGATGTGTTGCTCGTATTGCGGCGAAGTTGGAGATGATGGAGCCTTGCTCCAGCGTCAAGGACAGGTAATTAGTTATTTGGATGCCTTTCATATTCCCCACTCACTGTTATGTCTAATCTCGTTTCTTTTCGAATTATGTCTAATTCATATGTTCGTGAGTTGGCTCTGGCAGGATTGGATATAGCATGATCACTGATGCAGAGGAGAAAGGCTTTGTCACTCCTGGCAAGGTGAGCAACCTCCATGCAATTTGTTGTTTGACTATGTCAATCTAGCTGATAAAAAAGCAACATAATTACAATTGGCTGCTGTTCTCGTTGTTTTTTTTATGTTTTTTAGATGATTAGATGTCGTTTTGTATGATTAGTGTATCGAATTGCTCAAAAATGCAATCATCTTTATGATCATTCACTGAAGTAAGAGCTAACCAGTTAGGTTCTCAATTGTATATTCTCATTTCACTTGGTCTTCGGACAGAAGTCAATTATCAAAAGCACCTAGAGCATAACATTGTTTATAAGATTATTGTCAAATGAAACCTTAGGTTTTATGAAAGAGATGAAACAATGAGCATTATTCTAATTGCTATAGTTGGGTGTAATATATTCTTCAAATGCTATTCATACTCCCGTCATGGTTTAAATATTATTTAACAGCCAGCTATTTTACATCCTTTATGAATTTGACAGGCAAAGGAACACATATACAACAATTATTGTTAGTTTTTTTGGAGCATTTGCCTGATATTTGTATTCGTTTTGTGCATGGCAATTATCATCGAAGAGTGTTTTGATTGAGCCTACAAGTGGTAATACTGGCATCGGGCTGGCCTTCATGGCAGCTGCAAAGGGCTACAAACTTGTTCTTACCATGCCAGCCTCTATGAGCCTTGAGAGAAGGATTATACTAAAGGCTTTTGGCGCTGAACTGGTTCTCACTGACCCTGTTCTGGGCATGAAAGGAGCTGTACAGAAGGCAGAAGAGTTGGCGGCAAAGACACCCAACTCCTACATTCTTCAACAGTTTGAGAATCCTGCTAACCCGAAGGTACCTTTATTCGTATTTAATTTGGAAATATCCTTTTTGATAAATAATGCTTGATAGATGCCTGCTGTTTTTTAGATTCATTATGAGACCACTGGACCTGAGATCTGGAATGGAACTGGTGGCAAAATCGATGCCTTTGTTTCGGGTATTGGAACAGGTGGTACAATCTCTGGAGCAGGGAGGTACCTTAAAGAACAAAATCCTGACATTAAGGTAAATTCCTCTGCCATGAAGACCCTTAGTTAATATTTTGATTAGTCATTGATAGGGTTTCGTAGCGTATTGTCTAATACTTTTATCTTTTCATTTCAAGCTCTATGGTGTGGAACCAGTTGAAAGTGCAATTTTGTCCGGAGGAAAGCCTGGTAAGTGTTCATGTTTTTATGGCTTTGAGGCATGGGATTTCCTGCAATTATTTCTGCACATAAGTAAGGTGTGATATCCATCCACTTAAGGGTGGCATATTTAAATGATGATCTCTTGAGCTATGTTTCCAACATCTTTTTGTTTGACATGAATTTGGTTTCTCCTGGACCATTTCTAGTGTAACAATTCCCATTTAAGTTTTGAAAACTCTGCAGAAAGTGGCTTCTTAGGACCAGCCAAAACGAGTTGCCTGTCAAATTAAAATTTTTGCATATTTTCAACTTCTGTTTATCACTCTTTATGACAGTTGAAGCTACATCCTTACTTGATCTTTAAATTCCTTGGCCTCAAGAAATATACCCTACCTCTCCAGAATTGGGAAATTGTCAAATTGTTGCTGTTTTCATTCCCGTTTTTCATCATGCTTATCCTCATATTTGTCGATGGTACCTTATATAAACCCATGTTCGGCGCACTTAAATATCATCAATTTGACTATATTTCTACTTTTTAAATATCTCAGGCCCCCATAAGATCCAGGGAATTGGTGCTGGCTTCATTCCCGGTGTTTTAGATGTCAATCTTCTTGATGGAGTTATCCAAGTAAGTACTCTCTTACCTATTTCGATGATGGGATGACTGGATTGGGTTCCTTAAAAAACAAATGATAACAGTAAGCTCCAGATTTTGCATGTTGTGGGTGGCAATTAGTCGTGATGTGCACCCTTTTAAATTGCATCGCCACAGTTAAAAGCTTAATTAGATGACTCTGCCTCTGCCTTGAGCATGCAGGAGCCCTGGCCTTATAATTTCTGGTATATCTCCAGCGCAAACATGGAGGCTGCATAAACCCTTACGGATAAGATGCTAATCATAAATCTAGCTGTCTGCATGCTCATGCAATAATTTATGCATGATGCCTATATTTCATCAATGTATAATGTCTATTCTACTATTAAAGCACACCATTAATGCTCTTTCTCGTGCCACATATCTACATATTGCTGTTGATTTCTTAAGTTTTGGTGACTCTTGGATTCTGGAATTCATGGTTTCTTTCAGCTAGTTCTTAATGCAAACATCTGGTCCAGTGATGCTTTCTTCGCTGTATGGTAGGGAACATAAATACCGATTTCTTAATTTACCGATTTCGTCTTAGGTTTGCATTCTTCTTAATATACCAATTTCTTGGGCTTCCTGTCTACTAAAATGTTGTTGCTATGCATGTATTTGACTTGTAATTGAAATGCGCTGCTCATCTCTCTGACTTGGTGCCCTTGGCCCAGGTCTCAAGCGAGGAAGCCATTGAAACTGCAAAGCTTCTTGCCTTGAAAGAGGGATTGTTGGTGAGTAGCTAATAATGTTTGATCTGCAATCCATGGTGAAAATTTTCTCATATTGCAAGGAAATTCCATCTTCATGTGTCCCCAGACCTCTTATACTTGTTGACGTCTCTCTTCTAATTATTCTTTGCAGGTTGGGATATCATCTGGCGCTGCTGCAGCCGCTGCTATAAGGATTGCTCAGAGGCCAGAAAATGAGGGCAAGCTCATCGTCGTAAGTTTCGAATCACACTTTGTCTCCTATGCAAGGCAATTACCTAATATACCGCGCAGAAAGTAGATATCTATATGTGCTTTTGTGTGATTTTTCATGGACGTGTAACCAAGATGCTCAGCTGTCTGTCATATGGTTTGAAAAATGATACTTTGGTATCCTCTTTGTGGACCTGGTATTAAAGCTTTCTTTTAAGTTTTGTGCAGGTTATCTTCCCCAGCTTCGGAGAGCGTTATCTTTCCTCGGTGCTTTTCCAGTCAGCGAGGAAGGAAGCCGAGAGCATGGTTTTCGAGTGAACTTGGAGCTCGCTGTCTCAATGATAGTGAATGTGAAATATTGTGTATGTTTTTGGTGTTTGAATAAAAGTACATACCACCAGTGTGGTGGTGGCTTAGCAGTAAAGGCTTGCAATATCCTGCGTGAGGTCTTAGTCCGGGTCGAATTCTGTGGGAGAGGGATTTGTGATTGTGCATGGGTGAGCAAAACAACCGAATTTCGGTATATTCGGTGAGATTTTTTTTTTAAAAAAAGTTTGGTATTCGGTTCGGTTTTGATTTTTATTTTTAAAATTTGATAAATATCGAAATATTGAAATTTTTAAAGTTATACATTTTATTTTGGTTCGGTTTTATATTGTAAAGTAAAAACTATAAAATATTTCAGTTTTTTTTTATTCAGTTTGGTTTTTGTATAAATTCAGTTCGGTTTGATTTTTAAATCAGTCCAGGGGGAGTACTTAGAACGAAGTGCTGTTGTGGTTAATGTGTGAAGCTCCTGTGTCAGAATGAAAATAAGGTAGAATCATTAGTAGAGAGCTTGATTTGTGCCTCAGTTTGCTTCTAAGAATATATGCATTTTTATCATATGCAATTGAAATTGAGGGGGCGTGCGGCGAAAGAATCAACCGGTGCATATTGTATTGTAGCCAAAATGCCTTCATCATATATACGTGGATTCGGGTATTACAAATTAAACTGTAGGGTAATATTGTCAAATCATCTATAAAACAAACGGAAGTTGATGACAAGGTGTTTTTTACGAGTTTAATCGATGAGAGATGTAGTTTTCTACGGTAAGCGTCAAAGAGAGGTAGTTTTTGATAAAAACCTATTTTTCTTATAAGTTAAGCCCCAAACTTGGAATCCAAAATACAACAATCACAACTACATCCGGCGGTAAAGGAAGCAGCATCGCCGAGGACCTGTCTTGCAAGCCTGTCCGCCGTCATATCCAGGGGCGGACCCAGCGTCTCCGGTAAGGGGGGGCCAAGGGAGGGCAGCAGGGATTCAGGGGGGGCCAGGGGGCACTTTGGATGGGGCTGTGGGCCGCGGGGCCCACAGGGTTAAGCCAAATTAAAAAATTTCAGGGGGCCCAAGCCCCCCCTAACTTGTGAATAGGTCCGCCCCTGGTCATATCGAGAGACCTACCTAGGAACATGCGAGAACAAAGACTTTCGAAAATGAATCGTCTCCCGCCAGATGTGTTTCAAAGTAGCCTCCAACCTTGGCGGCCAAATCAGCCTCACCGTTAATATAGCCAACTGCCATCTTATCCGTTTGGTATGGGGTTAGAAAAAATGGGATTAAGGGAAATAGGGTTGGAAAAAATGGGATTAAGGAATGAGGATAGGAAAAAATAGAGTGATGATGGTAGGTGGAATGGGGATAAAGTAATAATGATTACTTTTGAGGCTTGTTTGGTTAGGGGATATGGACCTATCCCGGGTTAAGTCTATTTTATCCTTGCATTGCAACCAAACACCATCTAATCTCCATTTTTATCATCATTCATATCCCCACTTTATCCCTACTTTATTTCTACTTTATTCCTACTTTTTAACCCATCATTATTACATTTTTTTTCCTTTTTAACCAATCATGTTAATTTTATCTCTTCTTTTTCACTTTTCAACCAATCATTACTCCATTATCCCTACTTTTCAACCAATTACATCAACTTTATCCTTATATTTTCAACCAAATATTACTAATTTATCATTATTTTTTAATAAAATATCATAGATATCCCACTACTTATCTCAGCATATTAATTCATATCCTCTCTAATCCTGAAATTACTTATTTCATATTCAAACGACACCTTGGTGTTTGGGGGACCCATGCCAAACAGGGGACGGCTTTAGGTGGCCGTACAAGCTGTACTTGGCCCTGCATTTGCAGTTCAGCGGCACTTTCAGTTTTTTTTTTCATAAAAAATATGGGAATCTCTGTGACGTTCACCACCCGACCAAACATTCAAGTCCGTATTCTGTTCAGACGTGTTGGGTATCCCTCCTCATGTGCACGCAGGCGGCGTTCATGGGAACGCGCGGGCGGCGCGCATGGGAGATCGCGGGCAGGCGGCGCATGGGAATGCGCGGGCCACATGCACGCGGACGGCATGCATAGGGTCTCGCAGGCGGCGTGCATGTGGGCTACATACATAGGTGTGCATGTGGGCGGCATGCATAGGGGGAGCTGCTGGCAATTAATTTGGCATTAATTGCTTCTTGGCAGTTACTGTGGAGATTGTGCGGTGGACAGCCACGTAGATGAGCTGTTGGCGGTCAAAAAAGCGCTGTCTTTGGACCGTTTGGCTTGAAAATAAGCTATTACGGATTAAGAGATTTTAAAATTAAAAAAAAATGAGAATAAAATAATAATGATTATTTGAATAAGAAAAAATAGAATGATAATAGTATTAATTATTGGAATAAAAAAAAGTAGAGTGGAAATAAGGGAAAAGGTGTTTAGGGATAAGTATGGGGATAAGGGGGTTATCCCCCTTATTCCCACACCAAACGACCCGTGAGGGTGTTTAAGATGTTTGAAGCAGCTATTATGAGGGATGTGAGAGTAGGCAACTCTAGAGAGATCATTTTGTCTCTACTAGAGTTAGGGTTTTGTATTCTCCACTCATAGTGAAGATTTCCTCGTTCTTTCCGTGGTTTTTTCTTTCTGTTGTTGCTGGGAGGTTTTCCACGTATATCCTTATGTTTTTATTTTGTCTTGTCTCTTTTGTTCTTAGGTTCCTCTCCCGCTGCATCATCCCCATCGCTATCTTGCGCATCTTCGGCATCGCAGGCACCCTACTGATCCTAACAAGACGGACATCCCATAAGGAAAAATACACAAAAAAAATCCAATAATTAACGTGTTTATTAAAGCCTTGCTTATTGTCTGTTTTGTTTATTTTTTTCCTTATTCTTGGAAGATCTTACAGATAATGGTACGATGAGTTTATCTCCTAATATTATTTCTTAATGACAATTAAGGTCATTTTAGTCTGCTTCAGCGAGGAAGAGGATGTCATCTAAACATTTATTTATGAGGGGGGGGGGGGATTTCTAATGATAACAAGTGTTATTTTCCCCGCTTTGCCTATATAATGTTAGGAATTCGGCGGGGATGAAAACCAAGATGGGAGAGCACCAAAATAGAACTAGGGGGAGAGACACCAGAATTTAACGTGAAAAACCTTCCGGCAAATCACCGCAAAGGAAAAACCACGAGAAGAGAGAAAACTTCAATATATGAGGAGATTTACAAGACTTGATCTCTCAACTCTCACATATAAATCTCTCTCAACCCTCCCAAATACATTCACTCTAGAATGCCCTACTTTCTATCAAGCCCCCAGACCTCTCTCTCTAGGGTTTCTGATATCAAGCCACACACATTAGGGTTACACACTAACCCTATTTATATCCACTAATTAACCCACACTCGGATTAATCTGGACCCTTAAATCTTTCTCAGATTCCGCAAAGGATCGATCTTCTTGAATGAAAGGATCGATCCTTTCATTCCGTAGAAAAGACCGCCTCGAAGATGATCGATCCTTTTGAGGGTAAAGATCGATCATCAAAAACACGCTCCCTGTCACGGAAAAAATCACCTGGGAGGATCGATCCTTATAGGGCATAAGATCGATCCTTTCCAGCCCAACTCTCTGTCGTGGGAAGAGGATCGATCCTTTCCAAGCAAAGGATCGATCCTTTGTCTTCCTGCAACTTTGTTTTTCCAACATCGCGCGTCCTCGTCGCTTCTCGTCGACGTCTCTTGTCAACGTCTCTCATGGGGAAGGATTTTCCCAACATATAAGTGGTATAGCCATAGAAGAAGAGAGCTCTATTGAGTTAAGAGTTCACAAAGGTGAAGCTTGTGTGCAAAATTCTTATCTGGAATACCATTTGTTTCCCAGCTTTTCCTTTGGTCTGGTCCTGTGACTCCACCTGTCCTACAGATTCCAAGTTCTTAATTTGTTCCCTAAAAGGCTCGAAGTTTTCATCTTTTTTTTTCTCGATGTTGGGTGTTTAAGATGAAGATCATATGTTTTGATCTTCTATAGTTTGATATCTTTGGGCTTTTTTTTTCTCCAAATTTGTGTGACCTTGGTGGGTTATGTTGCAGTTAGTTAATTTGAGGAATGGGTGCAGTTGAGTTGGTTCTACTCCTACCAATATAGCCAAAGACGCCATAGCGGAAGACCTCATAGCGAAAGATGTCACCCAAGTAAGTGGCTAGAGACTTATTTATAGATCCACTCGCTGTTGTTGGTCTTTCTAGATTCAATTTGTTTTAGATCTATTTTGTCACTCTAAAGCCATGCTTTTATATATGATGCCGGGATTGCGTAGTTGATTGGCAAAACCTCCCGGATGTGTTGCTCGTATCGCCGCAAAGTTGGAGATGATGGATGGAGCCTTGCTCCAGCGTCAAGGACAGGTAACTTATGTGAATCTAGCTAGCTGATAAAAACCAAGAAAAATGGCTATTGGTTGCTCTTTCACGTTGTTTTTATTTTCGGAGAATTCGCCCGATATTTGTATTCGTTTTGTGCATGAAAATTATCATCAAAGAGTGCTTTGATTGAGCCAACAAGTGGTAACACCGGCATCGGGCCGGCCTTCGTGGCGGCTGCAAAGGGCTACAAGCTTGTTCTTAAATCTTACCATGCCAGCCGCTATATGAGCCTTGAGAGAATGACTATATTGATGGCTTTTGGCGCTGGGAGCTGTTCTGGGCATGAATGGAGCAGCCATACAGAAGGCAGAAGAGTTGGCAGCAAAGGCACAACTCCTGCATCCTACAACGGTTTGAGAACCCTGCTAACCCCAAGGTTATTAGTACCTTTATTCCTATTTACCTTGAGATTTAAATATCCTTTTTTGATTTATATATAGTGCTTGATAAATTTTTAGATTCACTATGAGACCACTGGGCCTGAGATCTGGTGGCAAAATCGATGCCTTTGTTTCGGGTATTGGAACAGGTGGTACAATTACTGGAGCAGGGAGTGAATTCCTCTGCTATGAAGCCCTTAAACTTTGATTCAGTCATTGAGAGGGGTTTCTTAGCATATTTTGTGTAATACTTTTGTCTTTTCATTTAAAGCTCTATGGTGTGGAGGCAGGGCAGCTGAAAGTCCAGTTCTTTCTGGAGGAAAGCCTGGTGAGTGTTCTTGTCTTCTTCGCAAAATGTCGATTTGTTGCTGTATGCTTATCCTCATATTTGTTGATGGTGCCCTGATATGCATGTATATCCTAACCATATTCAGAGCAATTAGAATACCATAACAATTTGGCTATGTTTCTG
Source organism: Narthecium ossifragum (assembly GCA_963920575.1). Taxonomy (NCBI): domain Eukaryota; kingdom Viridiplantae; phylum Streptophyta; class Magnoliopsida; order Dioscoreales; family Nartheciaceae; genus Narthecium; species Narthecium ossifragum. Next base: position 4,158,781 of record OY986973.1, read on the forward strand.
CTTTATAAATATGTCAGGCCCCCATAAGATCCTGGGATATCAACTGGTGCTGCTGCAGCCGCTGCTATAAGGATTGCTCAGAGGCCAGAAAATAAAGGGAAACTCATCGTCTTAAGTTTCAAATCACATAATTTGAAGAACAACATCTTAATTTGTTGACCTGTTATTAAAACAGTCTCTCTTTCAGTTTTATGCATTTTGCGAGCTGCTGATAAGTTTGAGCTAATGGTATTTTGTGCAGGTCATCTTCCCCAGCTTCGGAGAGCGCTACCTCTCATCGGTGCTTTTCCAGTCTGTGAGAAAGGAAGCCGAAAGCATGGTTTTCGAGTGACCCTCTCAATGCTACTGATTGTGGAAATGTATATTGTGTGCGTTTTGTGGTGTCCTAATAGAAAGCACCATGTCTTCTTGTACATAAGCGGTTCTGTTTCTCTCTGCTTCAGAGGAAAGTGTTGCTGCAATCATGTGTGTTGTGGTTCATAGTTATTAATGTGTGAAGTTCCTTTTTATATGAGGTAGAATTGTACTGATCCATACAGTATTGTATGAAGAAACAATTAGAAACAACAAAACAGCTCTCACATGCACAGACAATCCTGCACCCTATGGTTTGGGACAAACATAATCCGACCAGGCTTAATATGAATGAGAAATATAACTTTTGATTTGCATATCACTGATGTCAATGGACTCTATCAAGTTTCGACATATTGTTTGTGACACTAGAATTATTGTTAAATTCAAGAATTTAAGCATCATAGTAATAACAGGAAGTTACCCGCAAACAAGCAGAAACACATAGCTTCCTTGGAGAATGTCATAAGAATTATAAGATACCTGTTGTATTCGAGCTCGTTTCTGAAAAATCTGTTCTTCATAAACCGCAACTGACTGAATGAAATGCTCCACACTCTCCAGCGAAACCTATAATCCAGAAAGAGTATCAAATTATTTCTTGCAAAGATGGTAGAAAGTAACATCTCAGATACACAGATATCAAGAAAATATTAAATGCTACGGTCTTTTTTCCAGAGATGCAGAGCCAGGTTGTTTGAATTTCCTGAGGTGGTAAGATCTAAAATAACATCTTGTCATTTGGACAATATGACAAGGTTTCGGGGGAAAGTCTTTATGACAATCCTCTGGCTAAATATTATTAGAATCAACTCTGAGTCTCTGACTGACTGAAAATCTCATTTGCTTAAGCTTGTGCCCTTTTTCGAACTGGAATAGCAAGTTTCAGCATTCACGCTTGTGAGCCTAAGACTATTTAACCAGTTAACTGGATCTTCAAATAACACCAGCTCAAAAACAACATATGCCACACCATTTCCTGAGCATAGTTACCGACAGGAATCTTGGACCAATTCTTTAAGTTAATTAGGTTGAAACTTGAAAGTTTGTCAAAAGCTTGTCAATCTCCAAGAAGCCTTTTTGGCTCTGCCAAGATCAATAGTTGAAGCCATTTGTCAGGGAAGGTACTTGTATTTTAGCAGAATCACAATTAACCACTCATCACAAAAACATAAACAAGTTAGAAACATCGTCTTCAAAGCACTTGCAAGCAGCGTAAATGTCTCTAAGTAAGAACACCCGCTGAACCGACTTCAAACTAAAATTAATACCATATAAAACAAGCTGTTTTTCCTTAAACTGTCTATTACTGATCCCAGGGCATCTAAGCATGGATATATGTGAAACCAGTTTAAAAAATAATGGAAAGCATCATAAATGGAAGAAAGATATACCTCACCGGCCAAGAAGGACGATAATGCAACAATAAGAAAGCTCATCAACCAAACAGAACCTTCACCGGCCAAACCATGATATGAAGGAACGAGGAAATAGCGGAGAACGTGGGACACGCGACTTATCAAGAGTGAAAGATGGAAGATGACAGAGAACGTGCTGAGCGGAAGTTATCAAACCGCTCTAATATAAATAGTATTCTCCTTTCACTGTGTAAACTCTCTTGCAAAAAACAAAACACAGAGCCTGCGCGCATGGATTTCTTACTTTTCTTTCAGAATGCTTTATGTTCATGTAAGTTAGTTTTATTCAATAATATCATCATGTTTCTTCTACGCTTAGCTTTTCTCTTCTACATAATGTAGTTTAGATTGATGTTCTTAGATGGGTAATATAATATTAGATTTTATCATGTTTTCTTCATCGTTTTCTTTATTGTTTTCTTTACGGTTTTCTTTAGAATAACTTAATTAAAGAGTTTTCATATCTTAATCTAAATTAAGTTAAGCAATAAGTTTTGGCATACATTCTCTTTGATTTAGTAATTTAGGATGATATTTATTGCTTTCTAGATTAAATTAATAGTTTTAGAGGATTTCTTATTTACAATAGATTAAATTAAGAATAACTTAGGTTTAATCCTGATAATTAATTTTATTCGATTATTTAATTAGGTTCAATCCAGCTTTCTATTTAACTTGACATCTCTGTTCGAACATAGTTTGAAGGAGTTGGACTAAACTACAATCTCCTGATTCTTGAGTGTTAGGTAATTTTGACCTTGATCATTTGACCGGTCATGTGAGGACCTGTCCCTCTACTCCTGTGGCTCGTTGTAGACCGCAAGGGTAATTTGGTAAATTCCGCATTGTTGGAAAGATCGATCATTCTTATGTCGGTTTGTTTGTCTATAAAACGGACGTAACCTTCTTCCTTGAATCCCTTTTGCAATCCGTCGTTCTTGAGCTCAGATTCGGCTGGATTTTGAGGAGATTTGGGATGATCCAAGGCCTAGCAGCTGGGATTGAAGCAGCTATTACCTAGGTAGGGATCCTACCTTTGTTTCTTTTCCGGTTTTGTGAGTTTGAGTTTGATTGAAGCTTGTTTTGCTTAGATCTCTTTGTATATATGTTAGTTTGTAGTATTTTCACGGGTTTTGGACTCGTGGTCCTTCGTACTACCAGATCCCAAGGTTTTGTGAGATTTGGTAGAGTTTTCCGGTGGTATTTCTCGCCGGAGGTTTGCCGGAGAACCCAACAAGATCGATCTTTCTTGGTGAAAGATCGATCCTTCTTGTTGGTCATGCTTAGCCCGATGAAGGATCGATCATCTGGTTGGAGATGATCGATCATGTGCCTTGGGTAGCATGGGATCCCTCTCGTCGCGAGGAGGATCGATCTTCCTGGGAGGAAGGATCGATCTTGCTTAGCGCAGTAAGAGGGTACCCTCTGTCACGAGGATGATCGATTTTCCTGGGAGGAAGGATCGATCTCCTTTGACTCGACAGGAAGGGAATACTCTCTGTTACTTGGAAGATTGATCTTTCCTTAGGGAAAGATCGATCCTTTGACTATAGAGAGGGATTTTCTTGGTTTTGCCCGTGGGGCTTTGTATGTACAGTTTTCCTTAAATCTTTATACCTTATACATACTATTAAGTATGCTAACCCCATATTAGGGGTAGTGGTGAACCAGGAGAATGATGACTCCTGGGATGTTTAGAATAAGTGGGCGAGTGGTCCTATTGCTTTCCATAGCCTTGCATGTCGGCGTGCGCCGAGGGCTTTTACTTGCGTGGTTTGTCTCTGTTGTTTGCGGGGATGTTTCCCGATGCAGGTTGCTGGTGAACTGGCTGGCAGTTGGCGGTGTACCACTGCAGCAGTTCCAGACCTTAAATATATGTTCACCACCCCGGGCCGGCAGTGTGCCGAGCTCAGACCGTGCTATGCTATCATCACATCCTATTGCATGCTTAGTTGCTTTATATGCGCATGTTCATCGCATGCATATCTGTTGTGCATTAGTTGCATGGTTAGGGCGTGGGCAATTTGTGGGTCGCCGTCCCGAGGCTGGAAGCTCGGATTTAGCCCTAGAACCGGGGTTAGGTAGTTTGGACCCTGTTTGAATTGTGGTGTACAGTCAAATTCGATGATAGGCCTAGATGACTGGTACACTTGTTGCTTGATGTTTGTAGATGTCGTGTCGACCTCGAGTCGGATGCTGAAGTGTAGCCGGTGTCCCACTTGGTTGACTCTTGAGTAGAGGAGTTGCCTACTCAGCAGTGCCAATTCCCGCCTGCAGTGTCGTTCCTTGCTTGTGAGTCTACAGTGTTCGTTCCTGCTTACTGAGTGTGATCCATCATGTGACCAGTTCTTTTGGAAGACCATGATCGTGAGCCTTAGGGACATGCGGTGGGGTTATGAGGCCTCTGTATACACCCATGTCTTACTTGAGGGCGACACTGTTGCGTTTTCCTCTTCCTTCTGTGTGTCGTAGTATAGTTTCCTTGCTGAGCTTAGTTGCTCACTCCTATCCGGGCTGCGTTTTGCAGGTGCAGGCGCTAGCTCCTCTTTGGTGGCCCCTACCGGGCAGTTGGTCGGCGGTGCGGCGGCGCCAGGTGAAGTTTGAGAGGGAGCGATCATTTACATGCTTTAAACCTTTTGTTAGTTAGTCTCCTGCGGAAGTGTTATATGTTGTATTTGATTCTTCCCCTCTCCGAGGATATGTATATTAAACTCTTTTGGATTGTAATCTTGGGATCAATGTTTGCTTAATTAAATTATTATTTTTAATTGAGGGGTGTTTGCTGAACTGTGTAGGGAGACCAATAGATTAGAGGGAATCCTCGCAAAATTTTTTCACGTTTCGTTAGGTTCCAGTTCGCGTCGCCCGACCGGGTTGGGCTTTCGCGGGTCGAGGCGCGACAGGTCAACGGTGAATTTTCCACGCTAACATTTTTTGGCACGCCCGGTGGGACACTCTGTCAAGTCTTTATGGAAATCGGTCAAGTTGGACCAGACGGTATGGTCATCACTAGGACTGGATTAGATACTAACAACAGTGGTGGAAACGCCGATCACGGCGATAGTCAACCTATTCCGAATGTTAGTGGAAGTGAACAAGTTAACCCACCGCCCTTAGAACAACCACACATAGAATATCGTGATAGGGTGGTTTATCGCTCTGTGGAGCGAGAAAATACATCGGCCAGATATGGCCTCGATCATGAAGTTATAACTTCTAGGACTGCAAATACTATAGTCGATGAAGCTTTGCATGCTAATAATCAACAAATGGCCAACCATTTTGATACGACTTGAAAAGTGTCGTGACTTAACAAGTCTACTCAAAATTATAAATTTATAATCAAACTACTAACTAACTACTTTAGGGGTAGTGAGCAGTGAGTCCGAGTCGAATCCACAGGGAATGCGTAGGAAAGTAATTAAACTACTAAACTCAATATAAGTATTCCTACCAATAAGTTGATAAAAGATTCAAAATTTGAATTAAACTAACTTTATACTAAGGATTGATAAATACGAGAAAAAGTACCATGGAATTCTTAATCAATAACCAGGATTCTACCATGTCTTCCTAAGATCAGGGCATATTAATCACGCTGAATGGCTTTCGTACTAGTTGATAAGTGAATGGCTAGTTCTCCTTATCACTCAACAAGTTCTCGTTAGGATTCCTTATTGGCAAGAACAATTATCTAAATATCAGTGACCGAATGATTAGTTACGTTCACTGCTAATGAACCCTCTTATTAGGATGAATTCATCGCATGTAATAGTATGGATATAGATTCAAGTGTAAGATCGAGATGACTTCGCATCTCGATGGCCAAATCCACAAAGATAGGATGTATGAAGGATTAGAGATAGAACGTAGTGGGACTAGCACTATTCAATCCCTAATCACGAAGAAGATTCCATCCAAGATTTCATGGGACTAGCATGATCCTCTTATTTGGATGAATCCAAACCAAGCCCTAGCATACACAAGCTCCGAAATCAAGTGCAAACAAGAACAATCTATACATTCAACAAGAAATCAACACCAAGATATAAAGAGAATAATGATCAATCCATATAAACCAAATAATCGTGTATACAAGCCCTAGATCTAAGAAATCCCTAATAGAAACCCTAGTTACATCATAAGAATCCCTTGGCAAAAGTTTAGCTACTCATCTTTAGGAAGGAGATCCGTTGATGAAAGTTGTCGCCACGCTCCACCCATGGATCTTCCCCTAAGATCTAACCTAACTTATGTAAAACAAGAAAGAAAAAGGACCAAGAAGGCTCAACCAAAAGGCCAAGGAAGAGCCCCCAAATTCGGATTAAATAATCATATATATAGGGGAACTCCCAAAACTAGGGTTTAATTGAGTTGGACTCTAGTATAACTCGGATTTCCTGAATTGATCCTGGCATCCTATTCCGGTCGCTACTGGGCCCAATCCGTCCTGAATATGAAAATGAGTCCAACACAAAAGATGTAGATTAGTAAGTCTTCTATCAGATCCCTAAGATTTTATAATATTCGGAGTTATCTAGAATATTTGACAAATATTCTATTGAGCTTCGACGGTGCAGCTTTTCAGCTTATGTCTCTTCATGTATTCTTCAAATCTGCTATCACACCATCAGGAATCTCGCAAAGTGTTCAACAACAAAGTTGTAGATCCCTGAGTCGTTTACAATATCCTAAAGTTTCAGAATATTTGGACCTTTGTGAAATATCTGGTGAATATATTACTGACGGTCGATGAAGTAGTTTATTTAATCATTTTAGCCGAATTTCCTACATTTCTTCCCAAAGCATGATTAAACCTGAAATCAACTAACAAACTATCAAACACAAACACTCTCGGGCTAACAAAGGTAATTTAAGGGGTTTAATTGTGACTATTTAGTGACTCATCACACCCCCATGCAACACTGTCGCCAAGTGTCGCTCGTGCTCCGCCTCTGGCTGGGAGTAGATAAGGATGTCGTCGACGAATACCACCACGAACTCGTCTAGGAAAGGCCGGAAGATCCTCTGCATGAGATCCATGAACGCTGCTGGTGCATTTGTCAACCCAAACGACATCACCACAAACTAGTACAAGCCGTACCGATCCGAAAAGCCGTCTTCGGGATGTCGCAATCCTGAACCCTCAACTGGTGGTAGCCGGTGCGGAGATCGATTTTCGAGAACACTGAAGATCCTCGCATCTGGTCAAACAAGTCGTCGATCCTCGGCATCGGGTACCTGTTCTTCACCGTCACCCTGTTGAGCCGCCTGTAGTCTATGCAAAGTCGAAGGATACCATCCTTCTTCTTTGCGAACAACAATGGCGCCCCCCAGGGAGACATGCTGGAACGGATGAAACCTCTGCTGGTAAGCTCGTCTAGCTGGGTCCTCAACTCACTCTGCTCTGCTGGTGCCATCCTGAAAGCTGGGAGGGAGAGAGATCGGTGCGGTACCTAGTACTAGGGGTGTACAACGGGTTGGGTAACCTGTTTCGACCCAAAAAATTAACCCGACCCGAACCTTAACGGGCGGGTCATAAGGTAGTCGTAACAAGTCGGGTCTGACCCGACCCGTTACAATAATACCGGGTCGGGTAATGGGTGTTTAAGTTTTTGCTTAACGGGTAACCCGTTTTACCCGTTTAGAATAAAAACTATTTACAAATTACAAGTATATATATATATTATATATCTAATTAATTTCCAAGTTAATTGGAACTTGGAACTTATATTGGAAACATTATATTTCTTCATGTGGCACAACTTAGAATTACGTGTTTATGTTGTTTGAATTTTGGATTAATAGATTGTAATTTAAAACTTTATATTTATTCATGTGGTACTAGTAAAGGGTTAATGGGTTACCTGTACCTGTTTACCTGTTAACCTGTTGACCCGTTAACCTATTAACATGTTGATAAATTAACAGGTTAACGGGCGGGTCATAAGGCCCTCAAAAATTAACGGGTCAGGTCCGACCCGACCCGTTAACCTGTTGACCTGACCCGTTGTACACTCCTACCTGGTACTAGGTCAATCTCGAAATCGACCTCTTTGGGCGGTGGAAGCCCTGGCAACACCTCGGGAAACACGTCGGTGTAGTCGCACACGATCCTGGGAAAACTGCGCTGCTGCACTCCCTCAGAACCGGACAGGGACAGGCTGGCCAACAAGGCTGAGACCTCGCTGCCACGCCTCCCTACACCAGAAGCGAAGGAATCGGCGGAGAACCGATCCCCCAACAACACAAACCGTGTCCCGTCGGGTGTCCAAGCGACCACCCTCCGGCGACTACAGTCGATGACGGCCCGCTATGCTGCCAACCAGTCCATACCGAGTATCACGTGAAAGCCGGTCATGTCTATTACCTGCAGGTCTAGACAGACCCGGAGGCCTCCAACCTCCAACGAACACGATCGGCTACCCTGACTGCCCCGCCGATCGGTGAGTCTACAGACTGTGCCACCTCTAGCCGACTCGTCTCAAACCTTAGCGATACCACGCACATGCTAGCAATGTAGGAGTGAGACGCCCTTGAATCTATCAACACATCAACTAAGGAACTAGAAAGCTGAAAAATACCTCTGAGGACGGATGGCTCTGCCGTGGCCTGCTGGTACTGCTGCGGCTGTTGGTACTGCAGTGGCGGCTAATACAGCTGAACGGTGTCCTGCCGCTCGCGAACTCGGGGGGGCAAACACCTGCCCCCGCTGACTGCCTCCACCTCTGGGACGCCCCGGGCCGCGCCCACCCCTGCTCCCCTGCCAGGCACCGGACCCTCCGCCTCTACTGCCATGCGGCATAGCGCCCCGCGCTCCTCGTGAAGGACAGTCTCTACGGTAGTGCCCCGGCTGCCCGCACTGAAAGCTAGTGGGTGACGGGCCGCCAGGCTGCTGATCCTGGCCTCCCCTTGACGAAGCCTGCCCAGATGGCCCGGCCGTCAGTAGAAACGGGGCTGGTGGGCTCGGTAGTGGCTGTTGGTACTGCAGTGCACGCGGCGGCTGCTGCTGAAAGGGTCGCTGACGCCGCTGCTGCCCCCCTACTGAACTCCCCTCTGCCCTGGGGTCGCTGCTGCATGCTGGTGAAGGGTGCCGGTGGAACTGCCCGGCACCTGTCGTCCCACAACTGAGCCTCTACTGACAAGGCGCAGTTCAGGATCGCTGAGTACGACTGGAAGCAGTGTGAGCTGGTCTGCCGCCGGATCTCTGGCCGAAGTCCCCACTCGAACTGCCGCACCCTGGCTGTCAGATCTGCTGCAACTGCCCCCGCAAATCGAACAAGGTACGTGAATCAGGAGGCATACTGCTGAACGGAGCGAGTACTCTGCAAGAGGGATTGGTACTCGCGGGTCAGGGCGTCACGTGCACTCGCTGGGAAGTGCACGTCCAAGAACATCACCCTGAACTCCTCCCACAGTGGCACCTCTCCGTCACTGGTGTGCTGGGCGGTGCGCCACCAGTCACGAGCGTCTCCATCGAGCTGGAACGCTGCGAGGGTGACCCGAACCCGATCGTCCTCGACGAAGAGAGCATCCAGGACGCGCGAGACTCCGTCCAGCCAGTCGTCCGCTGCGGTCGGATCTCCAGACCTACCGCTGAACCTAGGCGGGTTCAGCCACTGGAAAGCCATCGTGATAGCCACCGAGGCCCGCCCGTCGACAGGAACATGGGCCTCCTCCTTGGCGAGGAAGACCTCTGCCTGCGCGACCGAAATCGCCGCTGGTGATGGTACAGTCCGTCTAGCCCGGACCACCCTGACAGGAGCAGTCCTGTCCGGTCGGGCGGGTCGACCAGGTTGTGCTCCACCCCGACCGACAACCGGAGGTCTGTTGGGAGCTCCCGACATCTGCACGATCATCAACAGCAAACGAGCTTTCACTCGTCAGAACGACAAGACAAACAACACAACAATAAAACGGAGGACAAACACAACCCAAGGAGAGCATGCACGGATGTTCTAGACATAGAACTATCCCAGTCCACGCTCAATCTCAACCAAAACCTGATCCTACTCCCTGGGATCTACAATCTATGCTCTGATACCAAGTTGTCGCGCCCCGATCCACGTAGGCCCAACCGGGCCGGGCGACGCGAATCGGAACCTAACCTACTACAGAAATTTGGCGAGGTTTCCCTCTAATCATAGTGGTCTCCCTAGCAATTCACAATCATCCTGTATTAACATACAATTACAAACCTCAAAGACTGAAACTGAAATATAATACAAATCCTCAAACAGGAAAATTATACATTTATTACCCCCGTAGGAGACTATCTATAACAAAAGGGTAAAACTGAGATCGGCGCTCCTCAAGCACCGCTAGACGCCGTCACGTCACCAAACACCTGCCCGGTAGGGGCGACCGAAGAAGAGCTAGCGCCAGCACCTGCAAAACGCAGCCCGGGTAGGAGTGATCACTAAGCTCAGTAGGGACACTACACTACGACACTCACAAGGGAGGGAACACAACAGTGCCGCCTCCAAGTCTACCCTTGGTGTATACAAGGGTCACATAACCCTACCGGAAATCCGTGAACGCAGGCCCAAAACACTGCAGACTCACTATGAGGACCCGTCCCTCTATCCCTGTGGCTCGTTGTTGACCATAAGGGCAATTTGGTAAATTACACCTTGTTGGTTTGTTTCACACCCGTGTGCACACACATGCCTTGTAATGGTGTGTGTTTGAATAGAATGGCTAGGTGGACCCGGGATCGGAAGATCTCAGCTCGGGCGCGCAGAAGCAGCTGGCGTCCTGTGAGCGATTGATCGGACTCATTAGTGAGTCCGCCCTGTTTTCCTCCGCGAGGACGGCATCGTAGCCGTCACTCCCTTTGTCAGTGAGGGGATGGCCTCTCCTCCTTTTCCCCGGCTTTTCCGGCCTTCCCCTACTCTTCCTTCCTCTTTTCTTCCCCTCCTTCCCTTCTCTTCTCTTCTCTCCTTCTCCTTTCCTGGTTCTTCTTCCCGCAAGCAGAGCTTGCTCTATTTTCTTCCGGCAGCCTACTCTCCTTTGTCGTTATCCCTCCTCCGGCCACCATTTTGGGAGCATGAAGGCTCGTTGGAATCGTGGCGACGTGAGGACGATCTTTGACGTGGTTTTGTAGCTTGGTTAGCAGCTGTTTAGCGGGGATCATCCAAGGAGTAGCAGTCTCGGTAGGTGTTCTACCTACATGCACTATTTAATAGGTTTCTCCAAATCAAACCGTTGGATCCGGCTGATCTTCATGTATTAGATGCATCTTGCCTAGTAGAGTTTCTGTTTTAAGTTTCATGATCTTTGGATGGGTTTTGAGTAGGATTTATGCATGCTTAATTGTGGAATTTCCGGTTTTCTGCTGTTCATGAAGAACACTCGGCTTGCGGCGGGTTTTTCGGCTTGTACGAGCATGATCTTGGGTTTTGATGAATACAAGAGTTGTAGATCTCTGAGTTAACTCTCCATTCCATCTTATTTTACATTTTTCCGATTTTCTTACGATTTGTTATGAATTGATTACTGGCGGGCTGCGTTGCAGTAATTAATTGGTAAGTTAGTTTAATTAGTGGTTTTGATTAGCGTTTTCCCGTTAATCTAACCGTTGGATGAATCTGGATTTTGGGTATGTTGATCTATGCATATAGATCTACTGGAGGTTAGCTTGGATCCCAAATCCAACGGATCAAACAGCTGCCATGTAGAGAATATTTGATGTTTGGAATATAATATTATATGCCGGAATATAATATTACTAGGGAATTTCCGTGCCCCTGACACGGTTTAATTGATTGGTCATGATTAATTCATGATTTATATATTTTAATGAAAAAATACAACATCTCTGTCTTTATGCGGATGCCGCAATCTTCTGCATACGGTGTTTATAAAAAACGTAATAACCACCCCCACAATCTCCTAGGACAAAGATAACCGTATTTTAGGAATAACTGAACTCATATGGTGGGGGTGTTTCTTGACCGCTAGATAAAACTCTTCTAGCATCTTATGGGCCATCAGATATACCAAAACCATGTCTTATAAGATTAGATATTTCTCTACTGTTCATTAGCGGTTTTTGGAGAATGATTAGTATAAATGGGCCGAAGGTGTGCCCTTGATTGTTGCCTGTTCGTATTGTTAATTATCTGTGTTGGGATCGATCGGACTGCTTAGTGGGATTGATCCATGCAAGTTGGATCGATCCGACTTCAGGTAGGATCGATCCATGGGTATGTTGGATCGATTCAGGTTGCACCAAGATGGTCTGTTCATTGAGGGTTGTCGGATCGATCCATGGGTACATTTGGATCGATCCAGGGTTTCCCAGGAACAGTATCTGAGGGCAACAGGGAATGGCATGTTAGTGATGTTGCTATAACTGATGTTTGTTATATTATTATTATTTGCTTGCTTATACTGTCTTGTTTGTTGCATGCTTTACTGTTTTATTTATCTGCTTTACTGCTTTATTATCTGTCTGTCTATATTGTTAATTATCTGCCTGTTTATTCTATTGTTTTATTGTCTTGCTTTCCTGTGCATTAGAGGCATGTTAGGCTAGGGCGTGGGTTTGGGGTTGTCCCTAGTACTCCAGTATCAATAGCTAGTGGTGGCTGTCGTTACCCCGGCATGGGTGTCCTACTGGTATCGTCATTGTCCATCATGTTTCTGGGATTATCGGAGGAAGCCCAACCCCTGAACAGTGGCCATCGGAGGGACATACTATGGACAGGAACCCTGGGGGTATCGAAGGGATTTATGATTTGGAGTTTAGGGGTTGTATTGGCTTTGTGCTTTGAGTGCTGAGAGATGGTTGTCGTAACCACGGTTGTTCCGCCAAGTGTGGAGATCCCGCTTGGAGAGGGGTGTCCTACAGGTAGCGTCATTGTCCACCCTGTGTCAGGGACTGTCGGAGGTAGTCCACCCCTGAACAGCGGCCGTCGGAGGGACGTACTTTGGACAGGTGCCCTTCGGGTTATTGACGGGATTTATGGGGTCCCTGGCAGGCCTCAACACTTGGCAAAGAGTTAGTACGGTTTGAGTCGCCCTTCCTTGTGTGTGTCGTAGAGTAGAACCCTACTGAGCCTTTGCTCATTCCTACCTGGACCGTGGTGTTTGTAGGTACAGGTACCAGCGCACCTCCTGTGGGCCCCCGGTGTTTGTCTTGCGGCAGCGCGTCGCCCGCCGACCATGTTTGAGGGCCAGGACGGCTTTGTCTGTGCTTTTGCGGAGACCCCTGAAGATGTAATCTCTTTTTGATAATTGCAAATGTTGTAAATTTGGGTAACTCTGATGTTTATAACGTTTTGTTATAGTTAATGTTAACTTTACTTCCGCTTTGTTTATTGTATTTCTGTCTCCGCTGTTGGTTGTCAGTAGATGTAGGTTTCCCCCTCATGTCCCGGTCCGGGATGGGTTTCCTGGGCCGGGGCGCGACACTCACAACATGTCACTGAACACTGTTTGGCGGGCCAGGACACCGCTGGGTAGGCACTCCTCGACCCAAGAGTCAAGAACACCGAACTCCGGCTACACCTCAGATACAACTTGGAGTCGACACGACCTCTAAACATCAAACCACATGTATTCAAGTCATCTAACCCTATCATCAAACATCGACTGAATACTACAAATCGAGTCCTGGACCAAGCTACCCGCAACGGTCCTAGAGCTAGATCCGGACTACCCGAAAGCTCCGGATCGGCGATCAACCCATCGCCAACGTCCTACACAGATGCAACTAATGCACAAGCAAAGCATGTTATGAGCACACGCAGGATTATACAGGTAAGCATGCAACAGTATGTGATTGTATATCAAATAAGGTCTGGGCACGACACCCTGCCGGCCCGGGGTGGTGAACATGTAAAAAAAGGTCTAGGAGATGCTACAGTGGTACCACCACCCACTGTCAGCAGTCCACCACAACACCTGCGCCGGGAAGCAGCCCCGCAAACAACAGCTCACAGATATCACAGGTAAAGCCCTCGGCGCACGCCGCCATGCAAGGCTAAGGAAAGCTGTAGGGCTACCCGCCCGTTTATTCTAAACATCTCGGGAGTCATCACTCCCCCGGTTCACCACTGCCCATATTATAGGGCTAGAATGCTTAAACATATGTACAAGGTATAAGGCTGTAAAGAAAACTGTACATGCAAAGCCCCGCGAGCAAAAGAAAATGAAAATCTCTCTCTGTCGTAGACGGGTCGATCCCTCTCCCCGAGGGGGATCGATCCTTCTAATGGCAGAGCACAATCTCTCCATATCGTGCCGAGTACGATCGATCCGTCCCCCCAGGGCGATCGATCCTACTCGCGATAGGGAACGTCCTCACTGTCATGCCGAGGAGGATCGATCCTTCCCTCCAAGGGAAGATCGATCCTACTCGCGACGAGGGGGATCCCATGCTACCCAAGGCACAAGGATCGATCGTCCTCCCCCAGAATGATCGATCCGGCTCGGGTTCAGCAAGACCAACAAAGAAGGATCGATCCCTCTCACAGAAGGATCGATCGCGTTGGGTTTTCCGGCAAACCTCCGACGAGAAATACCGTCGAAAAACTCCACCAAATCTCACAAAACCTTAAGATCTAGTAGTAAAAAAGATCACGAATCCAAAACCGGTGGAAATACTACAATCTAACAAGTATATATCAAGATCTAATCAAAAGATCACAGACAACTGAAAAAACCTTCAAAAACCCGGAAGAATTGTAGGTAGGATCCCTACCTAAGCAATAGCAGCTTCAATCCCAGCTGCTAGGCCTTGGATCATCGGCAACCTCTTCGAAATCCAAAGAATCTCAGCCCAAGAACTCGGATTTTCAAAGAGATTCAAGGAAGAAGGTTACGTCTGCTTTATAGACAAACGAACCGACTAAGCAGGATCGATCCGTCCAAGAAGACCGATCGATCCGTATCCTTCTCAACGATCCAACTTCCTGACATTGAACAATCGATCCTTCTAGCAAGGAAGGATCGATCCTTCTTTCGCAGGAAGCTAGACTTGGGCAAAAACATAAGCTCAAGCCCGGATCTTTCGATCCCGGGTCCCACTAACCATTATAGCCAAACATTACCACAAACATTGTCAGTGTGTGCCCGCGCGGGTGTGAAACTAACCGACAAGGCGCAATTTACCAAATTGCCCTTGCGGCCCACGACGAGCCACAGGAGTAGAGGGACGAGTCCTCACAATGAGAGTCAGAATGGAAAGGACGATAGGAAGAAAAATCAGATAGGGTATAAAAATAGTCAAAAGTTTGTTGAAAAGATTTGGGAATGAACGATGAAGAAAGATATAAATGGCCTTGAGTTCTGGTTGACGAAGAAGATGGAGGTAAGTGAAGTCCAGGAAAATAGGCTCTAAGCCATAATTGGATGATCCAGAGAAGGGCAAAACCAGTAAGGCTTCCATCATCTCTTAATTGCTCAAAAGTAAGGTAGATACCTCCATATATGGCCGAAAGAATGAAAGTAGAAAGAGACAAAACTTGCTTTTCAAAAGCAATTGATTGAGCGAGATTGATATAGCCCCTAACCGGTTTCTTAGCAGGAAGACAGAGAACGAATTTACATAGCCAATAATAGATAAAGGCTAATCGTTCTCGGGCATTTGGTGGGTCATCGGTTTCTTCAAGTTTGACGTAAGTATTAATAAAAACGCCATAGTTCCTGTCAGAATCAAAGACCGTATCCCGAGAAGGAAGCTCCATATTGGCCGATACAAGTTCGCCGATAGGAGAGAGATTGGTTAAAAGAGCGATATCTAAGAGAGTAATAGAGAGAGACACAAGGAAAAACAAAGTTGTTATACTCTGTCGACCAAAAAAGGAACGACGAGAGAAGTAAGTTAGGTTCTTGCGCAGGAACCCTAGTGCTCAAATCTAAGAAATCCAAAATACCAGCATCATGTTCGTGGATAAAACGTCGGTCTCGCGGGGACGATACCTCTATTTTATTTCCGAGCAAATCATATTTTAATTTCATTTCAAGAAATTGTAGGCACCACACCCCTGGATCTGCCGATCGCCAAGTCGGCAGATCCATCATTTACATCCCCGTAGGGAACACTTCCGATTCTAGATCCAATAAAAATAAAGTATTTTTCCATAACAAAAGAAAAATAATAATAAAAGGAAAATGAAATGACGTGAGGTCTTCGACCACCACGTTCATTGCCATGCAGGATATCTTTGTTCACGCTTCACGGCGAGTCGAGGACGACGACGGGGTCGGATCCTCTAACTGGATCAAAGGGCTGCGACGGGGCTCCTTCCTTGGGCTGGCGGCGAGCTCCTTTGGATCCTTCCGGCTGGAACAGAGGATGACGACGGCACTCTTGACTGGCTCAAGGATGACGACGAGGGGGCTCCTCTGGTTGGACGACGAGCTTCGTTGGGTTTAGCCGACTGGAAGGAAGATGACGAGTTCTTTGAGTTCCTCCGGCTGGACGACTAGCTCTTTGGACTGGGTCAGGGACGACGGCGAGCTTTCCTCTGGCTGGACGACGACGACGACCTCAGGCTGGCCCAAGGCCGGCGACGGCGATGGGTTACTCCCTCCGCGTCCAAGCCTTTGCTTCTTCTTTCTTTCTCTGCTACTTTTGTTCTTTCGCCAGCCCTTCTTCCTATCTTTGCCAGCCCGCAGCTTTCTTTTTTATTTTTTGCCAGCCGGGGTTGGAACAGAGGAAAGTAGGGGAAGCGTTGCCTTCGAAGCCGCCGGGAGAGAGAGAGCCTTGGCTCGATCTCCGTCGCTGGCGAGGAATCAAACTAGAGCAACTTTGCTGGAGGTCTAAGCCGCTGGTGACGAGCAAGAGAGTGAAGCTTGAGTCGCAGGATCGACGAGCCTCCTACAGCGTCGACCCAGAGACGCGAGCGTCTCAATGGGTTCCGGCTGTGTTGGTTGGATCTACGTCGTCCGGTGGTGCGCAACGTTGGAATCTCACCAGAACCTCTTCGTCTTCAAGCCTCTTCTTCAGTTTCTTCTTCAGCTTCTTCTTCGATTTCTTCAACCAGCTTCTTCTTCAGCCAAGCTTTAACACCTTCAGCCAAGCTTCAATGTCTTCAGCCTCTTTCACCAGCCTTCAGCCCGTTCAACCCAGCTCAGACCAGCCTTCAGGCGTTCTTCAATCCAGCTTCGACCAGCCCCTTCTTCAACCCCATACTCCTCTATTTATAGGCACGAGAGGCCTATGCCTTTGTATGGAATGAGATCATGGATCTCTTAATCAAAGGGTGCTGATTGCCCTTAAGGATGCTCATCCTTTCATACAAGGATAGCTACAACGGGATCAAAAGGATGCTGATTTTATTTTTATTTTTTTATATGGTATGAGAATGCAATCCAACCATAATTGAATATGCTGATTTATCATATGGTATGATATATATTTGATTTGATTGATTTTATATGAGTAGACATTTTGTTTTGAAATTCGAATTTGAAATTCAAATTTTCAGATTTGAATTATCTGAATATTTGTCGAATTATTCAGATATTTGAAATGTCTTATTTAAATTTAAATTTTGATATTTCATATAATACTTTAGAAAATTTACTGAAATATCCCCGGACAAGCCGGGTGTAAATTACCAAAATATCCTTTTTATCGGCCATATATTTTGGACCGAAATGTCTCCGGCGCAGATGAAATATCTATGTTCTGGATTTTTACACCCTTGAAGGCGTAAAATGACTAAAATGCCCCTTGGGATTAAATGACCAAAATACCCTTTCGTTTTGGTTATTTAAGCGCGACACATGGCGACGCGATTTCTGTGCGTGTCGTGGACACGTGCGCGCATTATGTGGTGCGCGTATATTTTGTCAGGACTTAGGCGAATTTAAAGTCGGGTATTTGTTTGCGTTTATTTGAATTTTCGGATTTTTCCCTTATTTATTCCAGGGAATTTTCTGTAATTTCCCAGGTGTAGAGGAAAGTTACCAAAACACCCCTATATTTACACAGCTTATTTAGGATGCCATCAAAGCTATGTAAGGGCTATTTTGGAGTGTCGTGGGAGTTTAAACATGCATTTTGGTTTAAATTCCCAAAATACCCTTGGATGGGTAAAATTACCAAAATACCTTTATTCCTCCGGTTTGTATAGGATGCCGTCAAAACCGGGGATATGTAGGAGATTTGGATGGACTCGACTATGTGTGAGCCAATTTGGGTTTGGTGCGTGCGGATTCAACCCGGGGACTTTTGCAACTGTAATCGACTTAGCCTTAGCTAAAATTGATGCCAACAGATGCCCCCTCGAGGCTTGCGCGTAAAATTAATGTAATTTGAACGGGCAGGGCTCGAAAATTTTTAGTGACTTGTTCACTGGTATTTGTCATAGACAGCTTGGCCATATATGCGGCCTTTGCCGTGATTTTTTTTTTTTTTTGAAATCGCAAATTTCGTGGAAACTGTGATTCTAATTTCGAGAAGAGTGCGATCATGTATATCTTGAGATCGCAAATTTTAGCAAATTACAATCATATATATATATTTTTGAGAATGCAGATTGTGATTGTGATTTTTGAGATCAAGACTTTGAATTCATGTGGGACTCTTCCAGATATTAGGAAGAATCATCGGGACTTGTCGGGGGCCTTGGAGTTCATGCACAATTCCCGCGCTCCTCCATATATATATATCACGTTGGCTTTGGCCGGTGCATCTTATCTCGGCGTGGAGGGCGAGCATCTCGGCGAGGCTGACCGCGAGAACCATCGACAACACGACATAGACGAGCATCGTCAACGAAGCACGACATGGGTGAGTACCAGCAATGAGTACCAGCGGCTGGGCGACGAGCTTTGGGTGTGGCTTGGCAGCGAGCATCGCACAGTGTAGGCGAGTTGGGAGAGGCATCTGGTCGACGAAGGCGAGGAGGAGGATCGACGACGAGCATTGGTTGTGGCTTGGTGGCGACAAGGTTCAACGCCGGTGAGAGCCGACGCTCGAGCAGCAGCAAAGGCGAGGCACGGCGCAGGTGAGCTCCGGCAATATCTCCTTCTTCCTCTCTTTTTTTGTTCTTCTACGAGGCTCTGCCGGTGAAGAAGAGAACCCGACGTCTTGGCAACAAGGTATTGGGCGGCAGCAGTGGATGTCTTGGCACCGCGTTCCTTTCTTTCTTCTTTTTTTTTCTCTGTTTTTTTTTCTTCTGCGCCTTCTCCACAAAGCTTCATCAAGGAGGTCGACATTTTGGCGACGGTGAGGAACGACAGCAATTTGGTCGATGGTGAAGAAGAGAAAGGAGACCATTGGAGGGATGCCAGTACAACAGGCGTTGGCATAGTAGAGTACCGGCGCATCGGGGCAGCTCGGCGAACAGCATCTTGATGCTTTGGAGTCGGCCTTGGCGGGGAATTCCTGAGGGCGAAATTGATGGCTGCGACATGCTTGAGCTCGACGAAGTGCAGATCAGCTCGTTGAGTGATGTTGCTCGTCAGGTTCTATCTCACCTTCGGTATGTGTTGATCGTCGCTCCCGGTTTTTAATTCGTCTTCGGCTCTCGATCTATCTGGTCCCTCTGTCAGCCTTTATCCCGGTCATGTGGCAGAGTGGGCCTTCCCTCTTGGATGCTTGAAGCATGGCGATAATGTTTTGCGACTGCAATGGTGCTGGCGAATCGCCGAGTCCAATTGTAGTAGAGCATATCAGGGGCGGTATGTAAGGGCCCTTAGGTCGCTCGCTGCCCCCTTTTTATTGTACGAGCAGTACTTGTGTATATTTCATGCTCGTGGATTGCAAGATGTCTCATTCGTGCTATCAGTTTAAGCTCGTGAAGCTTGGAGCATATGTGTTTTTTGTATGCCGTGAGTTTAGGCTTATGACGCTCGGAGCGCATATTTTTTTGCACTGTCAGTTTAGTCTCGTGAAACTTGGAGTATACATATATTTTTATGTGCTGTCAGTTTAGGCTCGTGAAGCTTGGAGCATACATATATTTTTATGTGCTGTCAGTTTAGGCTCGTGAAGCTTGGAGCATATATATTTTGTGCATGCTGTCAGTTTAGGCTCGTGAAGCTTGGAGCATAGTGTGTTAAAATTTATGTTTTGCCGACAGTTTATACTCGTATGGCCTGGAGTATTGTTGCTTACAGTTTAGGCTCATGAAGCTTGGAGCATAGTGTGTTAAAATTGATGTTTTGCCGACAGTTTATACTCATATGGCTTGGAGTATTGTTGCTTACAGTTTAGGCTCATGAAGCTTGGAGCAAAGTGTGTTAAAATTTATGTTTTGCCGACAGTTTATACTCATATGGCTTGGAGTATTGTTGCTTACAGTTTAGGCTCATGAAGCTTGGAGCATTTTAGCCATTTTTTTTGTGTTTTTGTGTTAATATGACAGCGATCATCGCTTGGGCATTCATCTGGCCTTCAGCATCTGATTTGTCTTATTGGTGTTGAGTTGATCCTCGCGCGGTTGCCATTGATGCATGATCTCTCATGTTGATGTTGTGTTGATCTTTGCATAGAGCGTGTATCTGGCCCTTAGCATTAAGTTTGTTGTGTTGATTTTGAGAAGATCGTTTCTTGGGCGGTTTTTCTTGCCTTGGATGCTCGATCTCTCAGACTGATGTTGGGTTGATCTATGCTCCTGGCTTCTATCTGAGCTGCAACAGTTGATCTCTTTTGTGATTGTCATATGAATGGTTGCCTCTGGTTTCTATTTGGCCTTCAGTGTTGGACTTTGTTGTGTTGATATTCTCTGGTGTTGCGCCTTCAGCGATTTGTGTTGCCTTCGGCATAGAGAGTGACTTTGATGTTGCTGATCTGGAACCTTTATCTGGCATTCGATTAGGATCCCTTTGTTGTTAACTTGATCATCGCCTCTAGCTCGTATATGGCTTTCAGCGCTAAATCCTTTGTTGGCGGGATCTTATCTTCTACCTTCAGCCTTCAGCCGATGTCATGCAGCCTTTGGCATCGTCATCATCCACATCTTTTCTTCATTTATCCTTAGGTCTTTGTTGCCAATGGAGATCTCTTTGGGCTTCCTCTGAGTTTGTTTTCAATGAGGAAGTTGTTGGCGCCTTCAAAAAGCTTGAGAAGATTTTGGTGTCGATATTCTTGCCAGCTCTGACTGTATCTCAAGATACCAGAGGGCTAGAGCAACGGATCAAGGATTTGGTTGCAGCACTGCCTGACCGAGGGTTTGGCTCGTCTCCTTTGAGAGGTATTCTGGAGTTGCTTCTGCTGCAGGTATCCTCATATGATGCAGAATTCAACGTCATCTTGAGCGAAAGCAGCTTCGAGAAACTGAAGTTGCTGCCCTTGAAGCCCAATTGAAAGTAAAGAAGTAGAAGTTGAAGGTCATGGTAGAGGAAGATGTTGCTTTAGGAGAAAAGATCGCCGCTTGAGTGTATATCCCGCTTTTTGTATACGATCTTCTTGTATCGGTGTCATCGTGTTGGCATCCGATCTCTTTGGTGTTGCGCCAATCATTGCTACTTGCTTTTGTCTCAGCTTCGACATCGGATCTCTTTTGTTGTTGGTATGTTGATCGTCACCTCCGGCTTTATCTCACCGTCGGGATCGGACCTATATATTTTGCTATTTTGATTGTCACTTCCAGCTTTGTCTTACCTTCAGCATCGGATTTGCTTCATTGTGGGTATGTTGATTGTGACCTCTGGCTCTATTATGCCTTCGGTATCGGATCTGTTCGGCATGGTGATTTGCCGACGCCGAAAGACAGAATGAGGGCGACGTCCAGCGCATGCTGAGAAGTCGTCATGAATAATTTATGCATGTGGCGGAGACACGGCGTTTGAACAGCATGCCCAAGGCATAGATCTTAGGAACGAGGCTGGCCGTGGCAACACTAGCAATTTGCTAATAGAGCTTCATAGTCGATGAAGCGCCACACCGGCGGTCAAGTTTCATTGAGAAAAGAGCTCGAGCCGGTGATGATCTTGTGGACTTCAGCCTTCTCTTCTTCTAGGAAGCAAAGATTTATCATAATCTCCAAAGACTTTTGTAGTTAAGTATAAGTAGTTGTCCCGAGAGACGCCACTTTGTGGCATACTTGGCTTTCTGGTTTAAAGATTTATCGAGACTTGGTGAATGAAACCTTCGATTTCTTCGCGGACCAACCTTGGAGGCCTCTTCGACCTCGGCTACCAGTTTTCAGGAAACAAAGGTCTCGAGGGAGCGTATCTAGTCGCTTTAATCCTCTGCTTGAAAGCTTGTTTCTTCCTTTGCCTTTTGCTGATATAGGGCCTCCCATAGCCCATAGCGATCATAACTAGGCTCGAAGTCGGATAGTGTATCATCATCATCCAAGCTGGAATAATACATCTCCTCCAAGGTGGGCCATGGACATCCCTCGACAGGTGTCAGAATGGGAGTCATATGATCCTCGCCTTGCTCATATGGAGAGATAGATGTGCATCTGTTCTCAATGGGCATGCAGGGAGGTGCCTGGGGGACATACCCCATTTCTTCATAGGGAGGTGTTGAGGGGGTGTACTCCTCGTATGGGGGCTCGGGGTGTGCTTCGGTAGTAATCATATGTGTTGATTCTACCTTTTTGCCCTTTTGGAGCTTCTTCAGCAGCCCAGCATCCGTGACTCCGTGGTCAATTAATTTTTGGATTTGATCCTTGGGGACGAAGCAGTCTTCGAGTGCGTGCCCAGGTTTTCGATGGTAATGGTGATACTTTGACTCGTCTACTTTGTTTGCTTCGTGAGGGCGCCGGGACTTCGGGAGCTCTATGATTCCAAGATCCAACAAACCTTTGAAGATGTCAGGGACCTCCTCTCGGGGGAAGGAATACTCATTTTCAATCCTCTCCTTCAGAGTCTTCACTCGCTGTCGCGTGGGATCGGACGAGAGGTCTCTAGACCGAGGCAGCGTAAGTCTCCTTGGTATTTGCGTTGCCGAAGTTTGGAGTACAACTTTTCCCCTGGGGAAGCCTTATTCTTCCTTGTGCGCTCGGAAGCCTTGTCAATGGTTTGATTTCTGCGAGCCATTCTGGATACTGGATCTCTTGAATAAAGCCCACCTTCATGAGCTTGTCGACCTCGGCGATAATTTTTTGGAATTAACTCGGGTCGAAAGCGTCTTTGAGATTGCTTGATAGGACGGACATCTTCTGCTATGGATAGATGGTGGACAGCCATATCGACATCCAAGCTTGATATTTCTTTATAGCTTCAAGCAAACACATCCCGGTTCTCATGAAGGAAAAGAACAAACTAATTCTTCTCGTCCAAGGATCGTCCTCTGCCCCCTAAATTAATTTCTTCTAGTTTGTCAATGGTTGCTTGACCACCGCCTTTAAGTTGTGACGATGCTTTAGACGTGTTGTGTCTTTGGTGTTGGGTAGATAGCCTTCAGTGTCTGGCACTACATATGTGTTGTTTTGATGTTGTATGATTGATCTTCAGCCTTCAATGTCCAGCATCAGATATGTGTTGGTTTGGTGTTGAGTAGATCGCCGCCTAAGCGTATGTCCCGCCTTCCGCATACAATCTTCTTATATTGGTGTTATTGTGTTGGCAATTGATCCCTTTGGTGTTGCACCAATCGTCGCTACCGACTTTTGTTTCGCCTTTGACATCGGATCTACCTTGTTGTTTATATGTTGATCGTCACTTCGGCCTCTATGCCGCTCTTAGCATCGGATCTGTCTGGCGTGGTAGTTTGCTAACGCCGGGAAAGGCAAAATGAGGGCAGCGTCCAGCGCATGCTGAGGAGTCATCAGCAATAGTTTGTGCATGTAGCGGAGACGCGACGCTTGATCAACGTTTGGAGTAGAGGCATCGGTGAACAGTGTGCCCGAGGCACGATGGTGAGCTCGAAGCCTAACATATATCTTGGCGACGAGGCTGGGCATGGAAACAACGGTAGCTTGTTAATAGAGCTTCACAGTCGATGACGCGCCACGTCCGTGGCCAAGTTTCGTTGAGGAAGGAGCTCGAGGGGAGGAACTCCATGCCTGAACAATGGCGATGCATAAATGCCACCAGCAAAATAATATTTGGAAAGGAACCCTCGACT
This sequence comes from Narthecium ossifragum, assembly GCA_963920575.1. Classification (NCBI taxonomy): domain Eukaryota; kingdom Viridiplantae; phylum Streptophyta; class Magnoliopsida; order Dioscoreales; family Nartheciaceae; genus Narthecium; species Narthecium ossifragum. The sequence goes on from OY986973.1 coordinate 4,182,538, forward strand.
GGAAAATTTTAGTCTGTTTTGTCCATGGTTGATGGCGGCCAAGTCCAGCGACATCACAACGGGGCGACGACAGCAGCACAGGTCCAAGCAACCAGCAATAGCCTTGACCGGGTTCTTCAGCAACGATCTCGAGTCTCGATGGCGAACTCATGGACGTTGGAAGAGAAGCGGCTGGCTGTGTCATGATGGAGGACATGATCAGAGGTGAGTTGGGACAACATTCTCCTCCTTCTTCGAGCTTGTGTTTGAAGACGACGGCAATAGCGACTTATTCTTGCTGGAAGAGGCACCGGCACGATCTTGATCGGAGGTGAGTTTGATTGAAATTGGAGAAGCATTCTCCTCCTCCTCCGAGCTTGTATTTTGGAGACGGAGATCGACGATGATGATGTCGGCAGTTTTCTTCTTCTGTCTGTTTGCTGGGACATTTGAGGAAGTGGACGTCTCATTGTCTTGGACCCCTACGGGCATTGTCGTGACGATGTTGAAATCGTTCTCTTGCAGGATCCTTTCTGTACTTTGGTTTCTTGGTGATGAAGTCTCGAATTGGTCGGCTTTAGCTAACAATCCGTAGCAGGGGCGACTGGAACCGCTGGCATGGATAGGAGGACGGTGCATGACAACTTTTGTCTTCTTTTCCTTCTCAGCAGGCTTCTTCGTCTTGATGAGGGAATGGTCTGATTGTGAAATGTTACAGTTTCCCTCAAGCTGGAGAGTGTTGTCGCCAGTGTGACTGTTGGCGTCGTTTATGTCTGAGGCTGCTTCGATGTGAAGATTTTGCAACTCCTGAGCAATGTAGTATGCATAGGTTGCTCGCACGTTGGCGAGGTAAGTTTGATGATTCCATTTTCTGGTACCGTTGGAAAGATAATTTGAAAATCTACAACTTTTTGCGACCATCTTGCTCCTGGGTAAACACGAGATCCATTTGCGACCATCTTGCTTTTGCCAGATCCAACTGAGGGAGCTTCATCATTATGCTTCCTTTGATGAGCCCGAAACCCGTCTTGGTGAGTCACCATCTTCTCATGAGGTCCTACGATAGTCTTCACTTGTGCATCAGAGGTAGCAGCTCCTGAAGTGGTGAAGGAAACTTTTGATGGCGTTGTCGACATCAGAAGGCCGTCGCATCCAATTGGGATGTCAAACGAGAAGTCGCCGAAGCGAATAGTGACGAACGCTTCCAAAGTCGCCTTTCAGACCTTCGGCACATGGTGCAGAGATCGCCTGGATTGTAGAAGCTTCCTTGGCCACTATGGGTCTTCTCTTGGAAGTAACGAGGGTAAAGCCGTCGTCATCGGTCAAAACGGGTTAGACCCGAATGACTGCCCCCGGCTGCCTTTGCGGAACAAATGCCTTTGATTGTATGGCTGCCACTGTGAGCGGCTTGCTAGTTGGAACTTTGGCATTCTCGGCTTGATGGGTGCGAGATCCGGCTGAGGAGCCCCCGACACCTGGGTGATTTTGGGGAGTCTTCATCTTCATTTGGTGGCTCGAACCCTTTGACGGCGCCGATATCTTTGGCTTGACATCTTCAGTTGCTCCTGGGTTAACACGAGATCCATTTGCGACCATCTTGCTTTCGCCAGGTCCAACTGAGGGAGCTTCTTCATTATGCTTCCTTTGATGAGCACAGAACCCGTCTTGGCGAGTCACCATCTTCTCATGAGGTCCCACGATAGTCTTCGCTTGTGCATCGGAGGTAGCTGCTCCTGGAGTGGTGAAGGAAACTTTTGATGGCGTAGTCGGCATTGGAAGGTCGTCGCTTCCAATCGGGATGTCAAACGAGAGGTCGCCAAAGCGAATCGTGACAAATGCTTCCAAAGTCGCCTGCGCCATATCCTTCTTTTAAGAAGTTAGATTTGTCAAGATGTAAGAGTATATATGTATTTTTATTTTGATTTTGATGATTTTTTTTTTCATCATCATTTTCTTTTCTTTTTCCTTTTTTTTTGGATCTAGAGATGGGAGGTAAGGTGTGGTCCCACTGGGCGTGCCAGATTTTGTTCGTGGATAAAACGTCGATCTCGCGGGGACGAGACCTCTATTTTATTTCCGAGCAAATCATATTTTAATTTCATTTCAAGAAATTATAGGCACCACACCCCTGGATCTACCGATCGCCAAGTCGGCATATCCATCATTTACATCCCCGTAGGGAACACCTCCGATTCTAGATCCAATAAAAATAAAGTATTTTTCCATAACAAAAGAAAAATAATAATAAAAGGAAAATGAAATGACGTGAGGTCTTGGACCACCACGTTCATCGCCATGCAGGATATCTTTGTCGCCGGGGCTTCAAATCCGTCGGAGTTTGGGAAGAGCCGTCCAATGTCCCATTGTTGTCGTGAAGATGTACCAGCTGGAACAGGGAAAACGTCGTCCGAGCGTCGAAGTTGATGTTATACGCGTGTCGGAGCTGGTGACGTCGAAGCTTTGTGCTGCCCGAGCGTCGAAGTTGGTTCGTCGAAGCTTGCTCACGCGTCGAGCAAAGGGGATGGAGCTCCGCCGTTCACCAAGTTTGATCGTGCTGGTTGCTGGAAACAGGGGAATAGCTCATTGGGTGTAGGCGTGACGCCCTGCACTTGAGGCTGCGGACGGCCGTCGAGTTGAGGAGGCGTCCAAGCTTTGACGATGGACGGCAACAGGAGAGACCACGGCGTGGACCTTGCTGGAGGTGTGCTTCACGCTTCACGGCGAGTCGAGGACGGCGACGGGGTCGGATCCTCTAACTGGATCAAAGGGATGCGATGGGGCTCCTTCCTTGGGCTGGCGGCGAGCTCCTTTGGATCCTTCTGGCTGGAACAGAGGATGACGACGACACTCTTGACTGGCTCAAGGATGACGACGAGGGGGCTCCTCTGGTTGGACGACGAGCTTCGTTGGGTTCAGCCGACTGGAAGGAAGATGACGAGTTCTTTGAGTTCCTCCGGCTGGACGACTAGCTCTTTGGACTGGGTCAGGGACGACGGCGAGCTTTCCTCTGGCTGGACGACGACGACGACCTCAGGCTGGCCCAAGGCCGGCGACGGCGATGGGTTACTCCCTCCGCGTCCAAGCCTTTGCTTCTTCTTTCTTTCTCTGCTACTTTTGTTCTTTCGCTAGCCCTTCTTCCTATTTTTGCCAGCCCGCAGCTTTCTTTTTTATTTTTTGCCAGCCGGGGTTGGAACAGAGGAAAGCAGGGGAAGCGTTGCCTTCGAAGCCGCCGGGAGAGAGAGAGCCTTGGCTCGATCTCCGTCGCTGGCGAGGAATCAAACTAGAGCAACTTTGCTGGAGGTCTAAGCCGCTGGTGACGAGCAAGAGAGTGAAGCTTGAGTCGCAGGATCGACGAGCCTCCTACAGCGTCGACCCAGAGACGCGAGCGTCTCAATGGGTTCCGGCTGTGTTGGTTGGATCTACGTCGTCCGGTGGTGCGCAACGTTGGAATCTCACCAGAACCTCTTCGTCTTCAAGCCTCTTCTTCAGTTTCTTCTTCAGCTTCTTCTTCGATTTCTTCAACCAGCTTCTTCTTCAGCCAAGCTTTAACACCTTCAGCCAAGCTTCAATGTCTTCAGCCTCTTTCACCAGCCTTCAGCCCGTTCAACCCAGCTCAGACCAGCCTTCAGGCGTTCTTCAATCCAGCTTCGACCAGCCCCTTCTTCAACCCCATACTCCTCTATTTATAGGCACGAGAGGCCTATGCCTTTGTATGGAATGAGATCATGGATCTCTTAATCAAAGGGTGCTGATTGCCCTTAAGGATGCTCATCCTTTCATACAAGGATAGCTACAACGGGATCAAAAGGATGCTGATTTTATTTTTATTTTTTTATATGGTATGAGAATGCAATCCAACCATAATTGAATATGCTGATTTATCATATGGTATGATATATATTTGATTTGATTGATTTTATATGAGTAGACATTTTGTTTTGAAATTCGAATTTGAAATTCAAATGTTCAGATTTGAATTATCTGAATATTTGTCGAATTATTCAGATATTTGAAATGTCTTATTTAAATTTAAATTTTGATATTTCATATAATACTTTAGAAAATTTACTGAAATATCCCCGGACAAGCCGGGTGTAAATTACCAAAATATCCTTTTTATCGGCCATATATTTTGGACCGAAATGTCTCCGGCGCAGATGAAATATCTATGTTCTGGATTTTTACACCCTTGAAGGCGTAAAATGACTAAAATGCCCCTTGGGATTAAATGACCAAAATACCCTTTCGTTTTGGTTATTTAAGCGCGACACATGGCGACGCGATTTCTGTGCGTGTCGTGGACACGTGCGCGCATTATGTGGTGCGCGTATATTTTGTCAGGACTTAGGCGAATTTAAAGTCGGGTATTTGTTTGCGTTTATTTGAATTTTCGGATTTTTCCCTTATTTATTCCAGGGAATTTTCTGTAATTTCCCAGGTGTAGAGGAAAGTTACCAAAACACCCCTATATTTACACAGCTTATTTAGGATGCCATCAAAGCTATGCAAGGGCTATTTTGGAGTGTCGTGGGAGTTTAAACATGCATTTTGGTTTAAATTCCCAAAATACCCTTGGATGGGTAAAATTACCAAAATACCTTTATTCCTCCGGCTTGTATAGGATGCCGTCAAAACCAGGGATATGTATGAGATTTGGATGGACTCGACTGCGTGTGAGCCAATTTGGGTTTGGTGCGTGCGGATTCAACCCGGGGACTTTTGCAACTGTAATCGACTTAGCCTTAGCTAAAATCGATGCCAACACATCAGAAAATAATTTCTGAGTCAGGATGGTTAATCATCCTTCTATGCCACTCGATGAATTTATCATTGGTCAAGGGCCATGGTGTAATGGGATTTCTAGAAGAAAGAGTTGATAAGTTAAGCTCTTGAGATAAAGGTAGCTCCCCATAAAGTGGAAAAGAATTCACAACAGTTTTAAGATCAGAGGAAAGAGAAGGCAGAAGATCAAAAACAAAACAAGGACCCGAGAGAAAAACCTGGAAGAAGAATCACCGGTCCTGACCAGATATGTCCCTCTTGCCTCATCTGATCTGAGAAACTCGTTGAATTCTGCATAGGTCTTGCTGACTTCCTTATGCATGACCTCATTAGCTTTGATTTCACGAACCATGGTGGAAAACGGATCGCTTGACGGTGAAGAAGAAGAAGAAGTCTCTCTAACGTCTCAGAGATCACAAGAGAAAGAAAGAAAGCAACTCAAGCGCCACAATGATAAGAGAAGAAGAAGAGAAAAAACCCTAAGTAAAAGAAGGAAGAACCAATAGAGTTCCTTCACGCCAAAGAAATATGGCTAAAAGGGTATAGATGTCAGATAAGTACGGCGCATTGAATGCATAATTTTAAGGGATATGGAGAGAGAATAAAAACGAGACGGCGATTCGATTTCCTAGAGAACGATCATGATTAACCTTAATGGTTAACACGGAAGCTGTCAAATCACACCAAATACGGTCATCTCATCATAAATTCAAATTCCTCGATAACTGCATGGGGGGTAAAATGTTAGCCAAAATAATGGCTAACCAATCAATGATTGACATGTCAGTGTAATAAATATGATCGATAATCTTTCTAAGGCAATTGGACGATGATGTTCTAAGATAAACAAAAGATCATCGACCAAAAGAAGAAAATTATCATCTAAAGACGATGATCGTCTTCACAGAAAGAAGTCATCGGTCATGAACGATGATGATTTAAAGAAAAGAAAGATATCAACTAAGGACGATGAAGATAGATGCAGGAAGAAAATATCGACCAAGAAGGACGATGAAGATAGATGCCGGAAGAAAATATCTAGAGATCCGAGTTACTCGAGAACCTCGAATCAGCGATTTACTCAATCGCCATAACCTATTCATGTCATGCATACAAATACAAGATTTAATATGAACATAACAAGGAATTAGTACACTTGCACAACTCAAGCAAAATAACATAGCATGTGTACCATACATAACCATATTATAACCAGCATATAACTACAATCCATAAGCATCACAAGAAATATATGTATATGCATATTATCCATGCATCATGGGTAGTTCACCTACCTCAGAGAGAAGAACAAGAAGCAACTCCCAAACCACCAAATCCAAGTAAACTATAACCTCTCAACTTCTTCCGTTACCATGAAAAAAAAGACATCATATTCAATTATATAACTAAACCATTATCTCTAGTAAGAGATCATCGTATAACTTATCAACATGAAGATTTCAAGCTCGGCAACAACAAAACAAATCCACTAACTCTTGGTAGTAGTTACTAACCCAATTCAAAACTAACAGTTCCAAAATCCAACCCATGAGATGTACAAACATCCAAAATAGAGCCAAATGCACTGATGTATTAAAGCTTCAATCGATTTAGCCAAGATTCATATGGAAAGGAAAATAAGCCCACTTGGTTGTAAACCACAATCGAATCTATTGCACTTAAAGATACTATAGCTTTTGGTCTGGCGCCAATTTTTTCGTCAGACGGGAGGTTTCGGGCTTGATGTATTAATAGGTTTAGCTTATGTTTGGTGGTTTACCTTATGCATTAGCAGGTGCAATGACTGCGGGTATAAAACTTCTATACCAGTGACTTTTAATAAACACTGGCGTGAAAATGCTGATTTAGGCCATTTTTGTTGTAATGAATAGAACATATCCTTAAGTTTGCGTTTGGTTGTACGGCGGGAGAGGTAAAGAGAGAGGGAGTGGCGGAGGGAGAGGAATGGGATTGTCCTCGTTAGTGTTTGGTATGACCATGGGAGAGGGAGAGGGAGAGACATTGCTTGTGTTTAGTATGTCTAAATTATAATGAGAAAGCGCAGTAATGATATCGAAATTACTAATATACCCCTTGATACATTATCTCATTAATATGACATATTTTGTGATATTGAAATTCATATTTTTACTAAAAAAAAATTACATTATTATCTTTTATAAAGAATTAAAGAGAAAAAATGCAGCAAACTCACACTTTTTTTTTAAAACTTGACCAACACAACTTAAGATAACGATCGGACGGTTATAATCTAATTCATCCTTTTAAATCTGATGACTATAATTACATCTTCTACAAAATATGTAACTATTAAGAAGGGTGTTTTAATAATCTTAGTGTGCGTTGACCAAATAGGAGTGAAAGGAAACCAGACTCCTCCCAACTTCAAGAGGAGTTCGGTATCCTTCCATGATGTGAGAGCTCTGGAGAGGTGACTCCCTCTTCCATGCTTAAATTAAAAGCCAACCAAACATGATGGAGAAAATCGTGACTCACTCTTCCACGATCAAACTGGTAACCAAACACACCTTAATACGGGTAAGCCGGCATAACCCACGCCCGAGTTTCTGCTCCTCTTTTCCTTTATCTCGATGAGGTCGATGAATATAAAAAGTATCGCATGCGGCTGCAATAATACATTGAAAGATAGCACGTCACATTCTCACCTTAATTTCCTGTTTCCAATTAAAAGCGACACCTCAAAATCACATTGGACCCTGACTTAAAAATCCAAACCATAATAGGAAAAACCTCCTTTCCCATCCATTTTCAACTAAACCTGGACCGGTCGATCGAAAAAAAAACGGAGAAATTACTCAGCAGGAGCTATGGTAGAACACTCTTCACTTTAGACGACGCCATGGTGGGTCTATGATGTGGCGAGATGTGACAGGTGGAGTGTGCAAAATGTAGACTTGCCATGGCCGATGGTGTCTAATTTATAAGGGTTGGGATCGGATTTAATTTTACAACTCTACTTAAGGTTATAAATTTAAATGGCTCGTAAGTCACGGGTCGAGTCATGGCTCGCTGGTCATGGGTCATCTCATTAGGGCGGGTGGGGTTTGCGGGCTACAAATCGAATTGCTATCCTATTTGGCGTAGAGTCTATTCAATATTACATGATGCTTTTATGCATGTATATAAAAGACAAAAGAGGAAAAAATTCAATGATTAAAATCAGAATTCCAAATTTATAATAGTCTTAGACAAGAATGACTCAAAAGAATAAAAGAAAAAAAAAACTAGCTAAAAGTTCTCCTATTGATTCATGGTTTTTGCAAATAAATCATCTATTTTCATATTTATATAATAGTCTAACAACAAAAAAGGTTTTTTCCTTTAAAGTCACATATGTGATTCACCAATAGAAAAGGCAATATCAATCTTGTGATGAACACCACGTGGAATTGGAATCCTGGTTGGTCTAATAATCCATTTTTTTTAACCTTGCACCAATCAAAATGCCTATTTTCAGCCTATACCACTCTTCTCCCTCCACTAGTATAGAATATGTGGTTATTATTAATAGCTATATCAGTGGCAAGCAATCCTACACTAATAATTGTAGCTGATACTCAATACATATTCCAGCGGCGGAAAAATCGCTGGTATTTATATGACAAAATGTTGGGACTGATACTCAATACATATTCCAGCTGCGGAAAAATCGCTGGTATTTATATGACAAAAGCAGCGGTCGGAGAAAACCGCGGGCAGTACAAAGATATATAAATAATTGTAGCTGGCCGTAGCTGTAGGCATACTAGGTGAATAAACTATTTTTTAGCGTTTTCCTTATTGTGTACTTTTCTTATTTTCTTATTCCGAAAGATCTGGGATATTATCCTAACATTCTATGGCAAATAATAAATATATTCTATGACAAATAATAAATTACCACGTATTTGAGCAAAGCTTGGTTCGTCAGCTCATTCGTCAGCTCCAGCGAGGATGTTATCCAAGCATTTTATAGAGACGCTTCCTCGTATTCTTATTTTTCCCTTTTCCCCTCTATATATATGGTTGGAAAAAAGGAGAGAGCATTAGCCGTCACGAACTATCTTGTCCTAAAAGAGGTGGTTGTGACCTTGGTGGGTTGTGATTGCAGTTAATCTGAGAAATGGTTGCAGTTGGTCCTACTCCTACCATAGCGAAAGATGTCTCTGAAGTAAGTCGACTTCTTTATAGATCCGGTCCTGTTCTTCTTTCTAGATTTTTAATTTGTTTTAAATCTATATGTCTCTCTAATGCTTTTATGTTGACGGGATTGCATATATAGTTGATCGGCAAAACCCCTTTGGTGTATCTCAACAAAGTTACGACCGGATGTGTTGCTCGTATTGCGGCGAAGTTGGAGATGATGGAGCCTTGCTCCAGCGTCAAGGACAGGTAATTAGTTATTTGGATGCCTTTCATATTCCCCACTCATTGGTATGTCTAATCTCGTTTATTTTCGAATTATGTCTAATTCATATGTTGGTGAGTTGGCTCTGGCAGGATTGCATATAGCATGATCACTGATGCAGAGGAGAAAGGCTTTGTCACTCCTGGCAAGGTGAGCAACCTCCATGCAATTTGTTGTTTGACTATGTCAATCTAGCTGATAAAAAAGCAACATAATTACAATTGGCTGCTGTTCTCGTTGTTTTTTTTTTATGTTTTTTAGATGATTAGATGTCGTTTTGTATGATGAGTGTATCGAATTGCTCAAAATCCAGTCATCTTTATGATCCTTCATTGAAGTAAGAGCTAACCATATAGGTTCTCAATTGTATATTCTGATTTCACTTGGGCCACGTTTGGTTGTCATGAGATTTGAAATGGGAATAGGAATGGGAACGGGATTGGGAATGGAAACGAGAACTGAAAAGGAATTGTGGTTGTTTGGTACGTCAAGGAACTGGAATGGGAATGGAACTTACAAGTGTTTGATATACATAATAGGGTCCTGTTTAGGTCATACCATAGTCTCCATACTACCATCATATCAACGGATGAGATCTGTTTAGATCTCATCCAATGGTCAAGGTCTTTAATAAAATGCTGACTTGGATTCAGTTAATAATGATATCAACCATTGGATGAGATCTAAACAGATTTCATCCGTTAGTATGATGGTAGTGTGAAGGCAATGGTATGACCCAAACATTAAAGACCAAAATACCCCTGACTCTAATAGCATAGATTTACGAATATATTTCTGTATGTATATGTATTTGCATTACCTTGGCTTATTTGGATGAAACACTATTAATAATGAGAGAAAAAAATAGGATTATTATTTAAAATATTATTAATAAATAAGAGAAAGAAATAATATTATTAACGTGAGAGTTCCTAATATTATTAATAAATAAGAGAAAGAAATAATATTATTAATATTATCTAAAATATTATTAAAAAATAAGAGAAAGAAATAAGATTATTAATGTGAGATTATTATTAAGATAGAAATAAGATTATTAATATTATTTAAAATATTATTAATAAATAAGATAAAGAAATAATATTATTAATATTATTTGAAATATTATTAATAAATTCATAAAGAAATAATATTATTTCAAATGCTATTCAGACTCCCGTCATGGTTTAAATATTATTTAACAGCCAGCTATTTTAGATCCTTTATGAATTTGACAGGCAAAGGAACACATATACAACAATTATTGTTAGTTTTTTTTGGAGCATTTGCCTGATATTTGTATTCGTTTTGTGCATGGCAATTATCATCGAAGAGTGTTTTGATTGAGCCTACAAGTGGTAATACTGGCATCGGGCTGGCCTTCATGGCAGCTGCAAAGGACTACAAGCTTGTTCTTACCATGCCAGCCTCTATGAGCCTTGAGAGAAGGATTATACTAAAGGCTTTTGGCGCTGAACTGGTTCTCACTGACCCTGTTCTGGGCATGAAAGGAGCTGTACAGAAGGCAGAAGAGTTGGCGGCAAAGACACCCAACTCCTACATTCTTCAACAGTTTGAGAATCCTGCTAACCCAAAGGTACCTTTATTCGTATTTAATTTGGAAATATCCTTTTTGATAAATAATGCTTGATTGATGCCTGGTGTTTTTTAGATTCATTATGAGACCACTGGACCTGAGATCTGGAATGGAACTGGTGGCAAAATCGATGCCTTTGTTTCGGGTATTGGAACAGGTGGTACAATCTCTGGAGCAGGGAGGTACCTTAAAGAACAAAATCCTGACATTAAGGTAAATTCCTCTGCCATGAAGACCCTTAGTTAATATTTTGATTAGTCATTGATAGGGTTTCGTAGCGTATTGTCTAATACTTTTATCTTTTCATTCCAAGCTCTGTGGTGTGGAACCAGCTGAAAGTGCATTTTTGTCTACAGGAACGTCTGGTACGTGTTCTTGTTTTTATGGCTTTGAGGCATGGGATTTCCTGCGATTATTTCTGCACATAAGTAAGGTGCGATATCCATCCACTTAAGGGTGGCATATTTAAATGATGATCTCTTGAGCTATGTTTCCAACATCTTTTTGTTTGACATGAATTTGGTTTCTCCTGGACCATTTCTAGTGTAACAATTCCCTTTTAAGTTTTGAAAACTCTGCAGAAAGTGGCTTCTTAGGACCAGCCGAAACGAGTTGCCTGCAAAATTAAAAAATTTGCATATTTTCAACTTCTGTCTATCACTCTTGATGACACTAGAAGCTACATCCTTAGTTGATCTTTAAATTCCTTGGCCTCAAGAAATATACCCTACCTCTCCAGAATTAGGAAATTGTCAAATTGTTGCTGTTCTCATCCCCGTTTTTTATCATGCTTATCCTCATATTTGTCGATGGTACCTTATATAAACCCATGTTCAGCGCACTTAAATATCATCAATTTGACTATATTTCTGCTTCTTAAATATCTCAGGCCCCCATAAGATCCAGGGAATTGGTGCTGGCTTCATTCCTGGTGTTTTAGATGTCAGTCTTCTTGATGAAGTTATCCAAGTAAGTACTCTCTTACCTATTTCGATGTTGGGATGACTGGGTTGGGTTCCTTAAAAGACAAATGATAACAGTAAGATCCAAATTTCGCATGTTGTGGGTGGCAATTAGTCGTGACGTGCACCCTTTTAAATTGCATCGCCACAGTTAAAAGCTTAATTAGATGACTCTGCCTCTGCCTTTTAAGCATGCAGGAGCCCTGGCCTTATGATTTCTGGTATATCACCAGCGCAAACACGGAGGCTGCATAAAGCCTTACGGATAAGATGCTAATCATAAATCTAGCTGTCTGCATGCTCATGCAAGAATTTATGCATGATGCGTATATTTCATCAATGTATAATGTCTATTCTACTAGCAAAGCACACCATTAATGCTCTTTCTCGTGCCACATATGTACATATTGCTGTTGATTTCTTAAGTTTTGGTGACTCTTGGATTCTGGAATTCATGGTTTCTTTCAGCTAGTTCTTAATGCAAACATCTGGTCCAGTGATGCTTTCTTCGCTGTTTGGTAGGGAACATAAATACTGATTTCTTAATATACCAATTTCGTCTTAGGTTTGCATTCTTCTTAATATACCGATTTCTTGGGCTTCCTGTCTACTAAAATGTTGTTGCCATGCATGTATTTGACTTGTCATTGAAATGCGCTGCTCATCTTTCTGACTTGGTGCCCTTGGCCCAGGTCTCAAGCGAGGAAGCCATTGAAACTGCAAAGCTTCTTGCCTTGAAAGAGGGATTGTTGGTGAGTAGTAGCTAATAATGTTTGATCTGCCATCCATGGTGAAAAATTTCTCATATTGCAAGGAAATTCCATCTTAATGTGTCCCCAAACCTCTTATACTTGTTGACGTCTCTCTTCTAATTATTCTTTGCAGGTTGGGATATCATCTGGCGCTGCTGCAGCCGCCGCTATAAGGATTGCTCAGAGGCCAGAAAATGAGGGCAAGCTCATCGTCGTAAGTTTCGAATCACACTTTGTCTCCTATGCAAGGCAATTACCTAATATACGGCGCAGAAAGTAGATATCTATATGTGCTTTTGTGCGATTTTTCATGGACGTGTAACCATGATGCTCAGCTGTCTGTCATATGGTTTGAAAAATGATACTTTTGGTATCCTCTTTGTGGACCTGGTATTAAAGCTTTCTTTAAAGTTTATGAATTTGCGAGTTGCTGATAAGTTTGAGTTAATGGTATTTTGTGCAGGTTATCTTCCCCAGCTTCGGAGAGCGTTACCTTTCCTCGTTGCTTTTCCAGTCAGCGAGGAAGGAAGCCGAGAGCATGGTTTTCGAGTGAACTTGGAGCTCGCCGTCTCAATGATAGTGAATGTGAAATATTGTGTATGTGTTTTGGTGTTTGAATAAAAAGTACATACCACCAGTGTGGTGGTTTAGCAGTAATTAGGCTTGCAATATCCTGCGTGAGGTCTTGGTCCTGGGGTCGAAGTCTGTGTGAGGGATTTGTGATTGTGCCCAAGAAAACAGTCTCGATTTAGTAGGGGAAAGAAAGAAGTTGGGGTTCTGTTTCTTCAGTACTTTTAGAATGAAGTTCTACAATTATGTTGTGGTTAATGTGTGAAGCTCCTATGTCTGTCAGAATGAAAATAAGGTGGTAGAATCATGAGTAGAGAGAGCTTGATTTGTACCTCAGTTTTTTTTTTGTTTTTTTTTTATGAGTTGAGCCCATAGGTTAGAATTACAAAAATTTATTCAGCGTCGATTGGCTGTCCTCTGGTTCATTCATCATAACACGATTGAGGTACAAATCCAAGGGGCGGAGGACATGATACGAGTCAGTCATCGGTTTATGATACCGCTCCTTTGTTGGGTTCTTTAATATTAGTACCGTGCGATACCATTCAAGACAGGCAAGACAGCACGTCACACATTCTCTCCTTGTTTCCTATTTTACTATGGACCCGTGCCACATGGCATATTTTAATTAGCCTCTTATATATTTTTCATATATGTCCAAGTTTTTTTATTTCTCCCCACGTTGGATGATGTTTGTATCTAAACAACCTCCACCACGAAGTAGACCTACCTTTGTTATCTCTCCTCCGCCGTGCTCCTTTATAAAAGGTTGATTTCCAATTAGAATCGACACCTCAAATCACATTCGACTTTGACCTGATTCCGAAAGCATTGGCAGCTGTCATAAAGAGTTACGACGACAGAATGCACACTCGGTACGTAGATTTGGGTTATGGGGTTTTTCTTATACGTCATCACCTATATTTTAATAATATTATAAAAAAGTACCTTCTTATCATTTATTTATTGTAAAAACTTACCTCTCTTATCGATTATGGTGTTTTTATGCGTACTTTTTATTGTTTTTATGCGTTATTAAGGTGTTGATCCAGACCTGGCGAGTGTGAGAGCCACTGATGAAAGGGTGTGTGAGCCTGGTGTTGATCCAGACCTGGCGGAGGCGCTTCCTAGCGACGCCTGGGGTGCCAATCTGGGGGAGAGACAAGCGGTCACAGTCGGACGCACATGGGCGGAGGTGGTGACCTCTCCTCTTCTCCGGGAGGAAGAGACTCTAAACCCGACCTCCAGACCCTTGGGCTGCACTTCAACGACACTCTGCTACTGTCACACCCCGACCCAGAAAACCCATCCGAGCCGAGGCGTGAGGGGAAAACTGCAATATTCATCTCCAGCTGGCGCGATACAAAGCGGAATTATAGAAAAACTTAAACAATTTACAATCCAGAGGTAAACAGAGATTCAAATTACATAATATCAGTTGTACTAATCAACAATAATACAAATCTTCCAATCAAGAATATTATACATTAATCTCAATTGTCCTCGAAATGTACATGATTTACAAATATCCATCAAGTGTATAATTGATCAATCCTCCAGCAACCTCAAGCGCCTCTGGATGTACTCGCGCCGCCAAAGCCAATCCGCCTGCTCTACTGAAGAAGAACTGGCGCCTGCACCTGCAAACGCAGCCCGGGTAGGAGTGAGCGATAAGCTCAGTAGGGTTCTACTCTACGGCACACTGAAGGGAGGAAAACAACAACAGTGTTGTCTCCCCGCACAAGTCTAAGGAATGCCACGGGGTTCCACAACCCCTGCCGACTACCCCAAGGATCCTACTCTTCTCAACCGACCACGCTGGGACACATTCTCCAAACACGCTGGGAGGAAACAGAGAACCAGAACCAGTAGGATCACCCTTACCCAGCAGGAAGCCACTGCCTGGGGACCATGTCAGGGGCACCGGCAACCATCCTTAGCACTTGGCCTTGGGAGACCAACACAACCTCTAAACCTCAAACATTAATCAGAGTCCACTAGCGTCAATCCTCAATACATGAGATCTGATTACACAATCACCCTAATCCTAACTACCCAGCCGCGGTCCTAATGGCTAGATCCGAGCTACCCGAGAGCCTCGGATCGGCGATCAACCCATCGCCCGCCTAACCTCAGATGCCTCTAATGCAATCAAGATGCATGCAATGCTCAAGCACAGATAACAAGATATAAGCATGCAACAAGATGTCATCAACCATACAGGGCCGGGCATAGCTTACAGCTAGCCAGAGGGGTAAGCATAGCAAAGGCCTCAAATACAGATAATCTACGCTAACCAACCAAACATCTGAGCAAAGCATGAATACAGCTATACAGCAGTCTTCAGTGCCCTCTTGCACCTGACAGACTAAGGTTCCACAGTTACCCCGCAGGTAACTGGCCACATTTATACAATAGCCCTCGACACACGCCGGCAACAGGCTAAGGTTCCACAATTCCTCATTAACTAGCACTCATAGCTAGCCAATGGTTAGACAAACAAAGAAGTATTTAACTACTATCAAACATGTATTAAATGCAATCAAAACCATAGATTCGTCCAAAAAGGAGAATACTCGAATCGATCCTCAAACTCGATAGAAATCCCTTGAAAACACTACAAGATCCATTTAAAAACTTCCCAACATGTTTAAATACTAATCCCAATTGAAAGCCCCTCAAGAAAAGCCAGAAAACCATGTTTAAGGGGTCACGGACGATGTCACGGTCGATCCGGGGATCGACCGTGAGATCACGGACGATGTCACGGTCGATCCACCGATCGACTGTGAGGCCAAAACGAGGAAAACTTCATGGGCGACGGTCGATCGGCCCATCGACCGTCGAGAGCCCAAAACGGGACAGAGCCTCACGGACGATGCGACGGTCGATCCGACGGTCGACCGTGAGGCGGGATGAAGAAGAGAGAAAACCCACGGTCGATCGACCCATCGACCGTGGGAGGCTAAAATCCCGACAGAGCCTGACGGTCGATGCGACGGTCGATCCGACGGTCGACCGCCAGGCCCAGAAAGTGTAAAACAACACTTGACGGTCGATCGACCGTCGAGCCTTAGGCACAGTTCATTAGAACAGTGCCGAAAATCCATTTCTTTGGATTTCAAGGATCAAATCAAGTTGGAATTCGATGAAACTTTGCAAGCATGCATAAAAGATGATGGGGAATCCAATGATACAAAGAAATCATATTTTTGACGGTTAAATCATCAATTTAGGTTAAAATGGCCGAAAACCGATAAACGGCGATAATACGAGATTCAACCGATAAAATACGGAAATCGCGAGGTAGGAATACTTGAAATCATCCACAGCATATATGCTACAAGTTACACATCATTCTAATAAGTATTCCTACAGCGAAAAAGCATTAAACCTATCCTAGGAGAACCCGATCCAAAGATCGAGGTAGAAACACCTACTTGGAGATATAGGGCAGCTCCTCCACGCATCCGTCAACTCCGATCGCCGGAATCCGCTCCTCGAAGCCACGCCTCCGAATGCCCTAGCTCAGCCGAAGGAGAGAGAGAGAAGAGAGAAAGAAAGGCCGGAGGAGAAGAAAAGGAAAGGAGAGAGAAAGGAAAGGGTTTAAATAGAAAGCTGGAATCCATCACAGCCGTCCGATTCGATCTCTCCCGATCGAGCTCCGATCTTCCGATCGGACGCACCCTAGAGGTTCTAATCAAACGCATACATCAATCAAAGGCAGTGTGTGGAACGTGGGTGTGAAACTGACCACCAGGGGGCATATTTACCAAAATGCCACTGGGGTCAAAAACAGCGATGCGATCAACCGATCGCATCCCAAGGCCAACCGGGCCAAACCACAAACCCAGACCCTCGACCTAACGCGGTCGGACCAGGTTGGAGGTACAGGTCCTCACAGCTACTCCTCATCCCATTCTCCTCACTTGCCTACGGCCTCTCCGAGGGCTGCGAAGACTTTGCCTTCTCCGCTGCCATGGACCCGTCCGGCCTTCAGAAGTTATACGAAGGTATCTCGTCGGTGTTGGCTTGAGGAGATAGGGAGAAAAAGGAGATAGGGAGGAAGAGATGGTGGAGGAAAAAACCCATGCGATGGGTGATTATGGCGAGAGAGCAGTTCATTGGCGGAAGAATGGCAGGAGAAAGAACTCAGGCGAGCACCGTCGACACTGATACCGTAGAATGTAAATGCGCATAGAAACTCATATAACCACGCATAGAAATAACTCGTATGGTGACATGTATTATGCCATGGGAAAAGTGGGCGACATTCAAGTCTTTTCATTGGTTGAGGGGTATCAGGCTGCAAAAAAACAACGAAGGGGTATTGAAACACCAAAAGCTATCTTCAGGGTATTAGTGGGCCAAAAACTCCCTACAAGCTGTACTTGAATGTTGGGTGTTTAAGATGAAGATCATATGCTTTGATCTTGTAGCCCATGTTTGGTATGGGGATATGTTTTGATCTTGTAGCCCATGTTTGTTATGGGGATAGGTTTTGATCTTGTACGCCCCTGTTTGGTACAGGGTTAAGGGAGATAGCCCCTCTTATCCCTATTCCTATCCAAACATAAAAAATAATCATTATTACTTTATTCTCATTCCACCTATCACTATCACTTTATTTTTTTTTATTCTCATTCCTTAACCTCATTTTTTCTAATCCTATTCCCACTTAACCTCACTTTTTCTAACCCCATATCAAACAGGTAGTTTGATATCTTTGGGCTTTTTTTGTCCATTCAACTTTGTGTGACCTTGGTGGCTTATGTTGCAGTTAGTTAATTAGGAATGGGTGCAGTTGAGTTGGTTCTACTCCTACCAATATAGCCAAAGACGCCATAGCGGAAGACCTCATAGCGAAAGACGTCACCCAAGTAAGTGGCTAGAGACTTATTTATAGATCCACTCGCTGTTGTTGGTCTTTCTAGATTCAATTTGTTTTAGATCTATTTTGTCACTCTAAAGCCATGCTTTTATATATGATGCCGGGATTGCGTAGTTGATTGGCAAAACCACCCGGATGTGTTACTCGTATCGCCGCAAAGTTGGAGATGATGGAGCCTTGCTCCAGCGTCCTCAATGACAGGTAACTAGTTATTTGAATGCCTTGTCTTGTTCTCTCAGCTTCTTCTTAATTATATACGTCTAATTGATATGATATGTATGTAAGTTGGTCATGACTTGGGTCTGGCAGGATTGGATATAGCATGATCACTGATGCAGAGGAGAAAAGCCTTATATTGCGCCTGGCAAGGTCAGCACATCAACCTCCATTTTCTCAACTTATGTGAATCTAGCTAGCAGTATCTGACAAAAAAAAACCAAGAAAAATGGCTGCTATTGATTGCTGCTCTTCACGTTGTTTTTTATTTTGGGAGAATTCGCACGATATTTGTATTCGTTTTGTGCATGACAATTATCATCAAAGAGTGCTTTGATTGAGCTGCGGCTGCAAAGGGCTACAAGCTTGTTCTTTACCATGCCAGCCGCTATATGAGCCTTGAGAGAAGGACTATACTATATTAATGGCTTTTGGCGCTCATGGGCGCTGTTCTGGGCATGAATGGAGCCATACACAAGGCAGAGGAGTTGGCAGCAAAGACACACAACTCATGCATCCTTCAACGGTTTGAGAACCATGCTAACCCCAAGGTTAATTATTAGTACCTTTATTCCTATTTACCTTGAGATTTAAATATCCTTTTTTTTATTTATATATAGTGCTTGATAAATTTTTAGATTCACTATGAGACCACTGGGCCTGAGATCTGGAATGGCAAAATCGATGCCTTTGTTTCGGGTATTGGAACAGGTGGTACAATTACTGGAGTAGGGAGTGAATTCCTCTGCTATGAAGCCCTTAAACTTTGATTCAGTCATTGAGAGGGTTCCTTAGCATATTTTGTGTAATACTCTTGTCTTTTTCATTTAAAGCTCTATGGTGAGTGTTCTTGTCTTTAGCAAAATGTCGATTTGTTGTTGTAATTGTACTCATTGCCATATTTCATCATGCTTACTCCTCATATGCATGTTTATCCTACCCATATTCAGAGCAATTAGAATACCACAACAATTTGGCTATGTTTCTGCTTTTAAAATATATCAGGACCCCATAAGATCCAGGGATATCAACTGGTGTTGCTGCAGCCGCTGCTATAAGGATTGCTCAGAGGCCAGGCCAGAAAATAAAGGGAAACTCATTGTCTTAAGAAGTTTCAAATCACATAATTTGAAGAACAACATCTTAATTTGTTGACCTGTTATTAAAGCTTTCCCTTTCAGTTTTATGCTGATAAGTTTGAGCTAATGGTATTTTGTGTGCAGGTCATCTTCCCCTCCCAGCTTCGGAGAGCGTTACCTCTCGTCGGTGCTTTTCCAGTCTGTGAGAAAGGAAGCCGAAAGCATGGTTTTCGAGTGACCATCTCAATGCTACTGATTGTGGAAATGTATATTGTGTGGCTGCAATCATGTATGTTGTGGTTCATCAGTTATTACTGTGTGAAGTTCCTTTTTATATGAGGTAGAATTGTGAGTAGACAGCTTAATTTGTACCTCAGTTTGCTTTCAAGAATATCTGCATTTTATGTTTTCATTATGCAGTTGAATACCATGTCATAAATTTCAACTCAAATTTATTTTTGAAATTTATGACATGGTATCCAACTGCATAATGAAAACATAAAATGCAGATATTCTCTCTACCTCCATTAGCCTATCCATCAAGGCCACCTTTGTTGCGAGGAATGGAATGAGACTGGGAATGGAATAGACTGAGGAATGGTGTGATGATGATTGTGTTTAGTTGAATAAGAATGATGGTTTCATATGTTTGGTATGCACTAATGAGCATGGAAAGGGAATGGGAATAATGTGTAAATGATCATACTATCCTTGATATATACAACACTTAATATATGCATATTTAGTCATATATATCTACTAGTGGGCCCCCCATGCCACACTTTATATTTATATACAAGTAAAATATTTACAAATAGTATATGTAAATATATATGTGTGTATATAAAAATACTAGTAAATCCCCCTACCACCTGGTAGGGTAACTACCCTCTCTCCCCATCTCCCCTACTAACTCCCCACTAACCCTCGCTAACTCCCCTCACTAACTTCTCACCTCTCTCGCTAACTCCCCTCACTAACTTTCCACCTCTTCCACTAACTCCCCTCCACCTAGGCTCCACCTAAGGTAATCCCTGCCATATAGGACGCCAGCTAGGACAAATCAAAGATTAACTTCTTAACCATCCTGCTATATAAGGATGATGTGTGCATTGAATCTTCTATTTGTATAGTTTGGTATTTCTCCACCATTGATGGATCCAACGATGGAAAAATCAATTGTATTAATTGATAAATGATCATATAGATTATTAATTTGACTGTAATCAAATGGTGATGATTTAATTCATCCAACGATGAAGGTGATTAATTCAATGATTCAGATTGACTACATAAGGATAAATATGCCATTAGACATCCCATTTCTCATTTAAGCCTGAATGGAATGGGTCAATCCAAGGGATGGGAGGAATAAACCATTCCTTCTCGAGAATGAATGAGGCACTCCATTCCGACCAAAATAAACGAACCAAACGACAGAATGCTTTCTCGGAATGGAAAAAAGCATTCCTCCAGGATGGACAAACCAAACTACCGTAGAGTTGTCCCCACAGATCACATTCTTCAACTATAAATACGGAATGCCTCCACCACCTCACCTCTTTGAACTCAGTTGATAGGATTTGGATACTATTCTTTCCACATTACTATAAAATAACACTTCTTGGATCTCGTATAATTCACAATAATCATCAACTCCAGAAGAATTCATACCCGCAAAGTATAATCAAAAAGAAATTTCAAAATCCTTTTCTTTACGAAACCAAAAAAGGATTTGGAGAGATTATCCAACTGATTGAAGAATGAAGACCACGAACCTTTCTTTTTTGATGGAAGGAAACCAAAGACAGCCACGGCCATAAAATAAACTCAAACAAGCTCCAAAAACAACGTTACATAAGTCTGAAATCAAAGTTATTCAAAATTTCTAATCAAGATTTAAGACGGACGGCATTAACTAATGCTTGAAGGTCATGCAAAGACGACCTAAACATTGCTTAGGATAACATATCCAGATAGAACACAAGACTGTGAAGCTCATCGCTTCTTTGAGACACCAACAGTCTTTCCTCTCCTGCCTGTGGTCTTGGTATGCTGGCCACGAACTCGAAGTCCCCAATAGTGACGCAGACCACGGTGATTCCTGAAGCAGAACAAGGAAACAAAAAAGAATCAGATTCAAGCTTGAGCAAGGTTGGGCAAAAGGCCCCATAATATCTATCCTTGCTGAAAAAGGTAATGCATTTCCATTTCCTGAGATGCATCACAAACACAAAATATTCAGTTCTGCAATTATTCTAGTTCACAAGCTTATGCCAAACTTCAAATCCTATTTAAGATTTAAGTAAATACTCAAGTATTAATGCATACAACATAGACAACTCACAGAAACAGCCCTTGAGTAGCTCTAAGTGGTTAGCAGCCGGTGGCGGTAATGGGTTGGTCCAGACGTGACATGCCATATTAAAAACACTTATGCACATCTTCTATTAATTTGGATTTTAAGACAATTAGTGACTTAATATGCTATCAGAGTTGAACATGACTGCAAGTCCACAATTGTCATTAAAAATTTGATCCAAGCTTTTGGGTCAATTGGTGATTCAATGATTTGACCCAATGTTGTTCTTTCTAGCGATATTGATATTTTAGGTTGGTTTATCGATAATCACTACAGAAATTACCAAGTAGTAATATGTTTGTAGTTGTAGAATTGTAACATTTCGCAGCTGATTTGACCCCCGGTTCATCAGGTGTTCTTGGAGGTCAATCTTGGCGAGATGTGATGTATTAAACATGGGGGCACACATGCAAAGTATCACTATTTTCGTATATATACAGCGGTCTGTTTTCTAATATATTTTAGTATATATCCAATGGAGACTAAGAAAGCAATATATAAAACCAAAACAGCATATGAAACCACAATGGTGTTATGACATGCCGAATGTGAGTGATGATAAATAAGCTCAAATTGGCAGTAGAAACCCTTAAAATCATCTAGATCTGATAAAGAAAGAAGCAGTATAAAGTTCAACAGGTAAACTGACCTGATCTTCTTGAGTCGCTCAAGATCATCCCTCAGCTTCATGTCAAGAGCATTGGAAACAACCTGTGAGAACCTACCATCCTTGTAATCCTTCTTTCTGTTCAGAAACCAATCTGGTATCTTGAATTGGCGAGGGTTCGCCACAATTGTCATGAGGTTCTCAAGCTCTGCAGTAGACAGCTCCCCAGCTCTGTCAACATCCAACAAAATAAGCAAATATGTTATTAAAAAAAACCTTTTAAGTATAGAAAATGGGGTAAAGTAAAAGTTATGCAAGCATCAAAGACAGTTACGTAAGATTGTCGATAAAGTGTTTGGAGGCATAAATGAGGTTTATGCATACTTATCATCAATCCAAACATGCCCTTAGACTTTGGGGATCAAACCGCCATTCCTATACTTGCAGCAGCAGAAAACATGAAAAACCCAAGGGTCTGTTTGGATTGAGGATAAGCATACCATAAACCCCATTTATGCGTCCAAACACTTTATCCATAATCTTACATAACTACCTTTAATACTTGCATGACTTTTACTTTATCCGCTATGCAAACTTATCCTATTCTCAATCCAAACAGCCCCCAAGTTTTCCAGTCAGAAACACAGAAACTAGACGGACATCAAGGACCAACATACTACTTCCACAAACCAAACTTTACAGGCATTACTCCGACCTAAGCAGTCATTCAAAACTGCAACAGAATCAAAATATCACTCCATCTCACGTTAACCATTCAACTCCCAAAAGCTCGACACCTAAATTTCCTTATATCATCAAAGGTAGTTATGTAGGATTTAGAGAAAAGTGTTTGGATGCATAAGCGGGGTTTATGCATACTTATCCTCGATCCAAACGAGCCCAAACTACCCTAAGAATAGAAGTGAGGTACCTCTTGTTCATGTCGACGTCGGCCTTCTTGCACACAATGTTTGCGAAGCGTCGGCCAATGCCCTTTATCGACGTCAACGCAAACATAATCTTCTGCTTCCCATCGACGTTCGTGTTCAGAACACGAAGAATGTGTTGGAAATCCTCGTTCGCGATCAAAGCCTGTGATCCAGTAGAGGATACACATAACAAACGAAAGAGGAAATCAGAAAAAATCGAGGAAATCCCAAGAAACAAATGCAAAACAAATCCACGCATAGATATCCATCGAGATTCTTAATGGAGATTAAAAAAGGAAACATAGATGGCGGTTGAGAGAAAGAGATCGACCATGGCGGCAAGCTGGGCTCTCGTCGTCGTCCTCGGCGGCGTCTCTCTCTCTCAGAGGCGAGTGTAAACCCTAGCGGGTGACCTTTAAGTACGATGAGCCATCCGAATCCGCTTTAGGTCCGTCAAACTAACGGGTCCGGATGGCAAATGTAACCCTTAGATTAGAATCCAACGGTTAGAAAGTTGCGCACATCATGTCTAACCCGACCGTTATGATCTACAACTCAACCGGCTTAAATCGACCCATTTGGCCTAACCCGAAAGTGGAGATCATGCTAGACTTCGGAGATTGTTTTGGTTCTTGAAGGTGAGTAATAAACCAATAATGGTACCCATTTCGATTTTGGTTTTTAATAGGATATCAGTTTATGATTCTTGTGGAGTGTGATCAATTGTATGCTTCTAGTGTGTTGGAAAAATGGTTTTTTTTTTTTTTGGTGTTGTGATGTTTGATGGGAAGGGTTGTAGGTTCTTAGAACGGTATATGTTTGTATGAATGCCGATCAGAACCCATGGAATAGGAAGCATGTTGCTGGATATTGAATTGGTTGGTCCTTAGAGCTATTAGTGATTTGATATGCTGAAGCATGGATTCCGTGGACAACTTATTATATTATAACTCGTTCTGGACATAACTATTCTCTTGCTATGAGTAGAGTTACAAAAATATAGTTATGGAACCAGAGTTTTATGGGTCACTTGGTTGTGGTCTAGTGCAGCTCCTTTCATGTATTTGGAATTGTTTTTTATTAGTTTCGACCATTTTTTGTGCTTGGAACTTATGTTTCTGGCTTGGCACTACAAAATACAGAGATTCTTAAGAACATCGACTCTTTTATCTGAAGCAGTGGAGCAGCTAACTATGGTGAAAAATCTTATTTCGACCACTCAATTTGATCAAAGTGATCCACAAGGTATAAATCTGTGACGCGCCGGTATATATGTGCTTCCAATCATATGAGACTTTGTCAAGAGTCAAGAATGTAAAAGTTTTAACCGATTAGTTGCTTCATTCTTTCTAAGCTGAGGCTTCTCGTTTTCACCTCTCTCCCTGTTTAGTTTGGCTCGCAGTTCTGAAGCTTCACTAGTAAAGCATTTGGACACAGATCTTATACTGTATTTCATCTAGTTATCTTGTAGCATTGCTGGTATTGGTAGATTATTGTAGCTAGCAATCTTCAAGTATTTTGACCTTCCACTCTTGTTGCGCATCTATGGCTCTAAATAATCTAAACCTCTGATGGATGTTTCTCACTATCATCCAAACTTAGCTGGATAATATGATCAGTTAGTTACGAATGCATTTTAAGAATTTTTCAACGGATAATTTAGCTTCAATGAATGTGAGAAGTCCGGTCACGTAGTGATAAAGTTCATCGTACAATTGAGAACGTAATGAACAGTAATGAAATGTGAATTGGGTAAAAAAATCTGATTTTTCAGGTGCAAATGATGTTTTTAATAACCTGTGGTGCGAGGATGGAAATGAAGATTCAAATGATAGCTTGGACCATGCATCTATACTAAACAAAGAATGGAAGTTGAGGCAGGAGCAATTTTATACAGTATCCTTTAATGCTGGCTTTATACAGTATCCTTTGTAGTTTCAAGAGATAGTGTGCTACTCTTTCACCGATACATTAGCTTCACGGCAACTGTCTTTATATGGATTTCAAGCTAGAAATACTGTGATTTCTTGACAGATTTCTAGATAGGTTATCGAGATGGCATTACAGCGGGTAAAGAAGCTTCTGCTCAAGAAGGCTTCAATGCTGGCTTTGAGCAATCTGTTCAAGCTGGATGTAATTGGGGCCTTGTCAAAGGCATCACAAGGTAGAGTGACTTACGTTATGCTTTCTTCTTCAGATAATCAACAGTTTTAAAATCCACTAAGCGAGTTGAATGTGCCTTTGGTCCTTGTCTGTTTATGACGTTGTTATTAATTTCTTAACAGAGTTTTAACGAGTATTCCAGAAGACTTAAAAGAAAAGTTGGTGGGGTCATCAGAAAACAGAGACAAGGTTCAGAAATTTTATGAATCTGTTCAAGCAATCTCACCAAAAGAGGCACTCAAAATGTGTCATGGTAGTGCCATGCTGTGCGGATCCATGGAGTCGCCAGATCACTCAAATGGAGCTTTCAGTGATACGGCACCAAGTAGTTTAAATGCAACTTGTAATATGCTTGAACATCACTATAAGGAGTTATTGTCCCTTCTACATGAATTGCCAGAAATCGGAAGGAATGTGAACATGCCAGGAATTCATTAGATAAACATTCTTGTTTATGACAGCATCCCTGTTGTTCTAAGAAATTTCCATGACTCCTACTTGACGTGATCTGCAAATGTACACCAACTCCTGTTCATCTTGTGCTTCTTCCATTGCCATGATCTGGTATAAATGAGTTGTTTTTAGCTTTTGCTCGACATATTTATCTGATTGTGGGTAGATTTATTTGGAATTGTTTTGATTGATCTGTGTAGATATGCAGTGATAGAAGTGTTTATTTTGCATTTCATTCCTAATTTTCATATCAGTCCTTTTGCCACAAAAATCTAAGAACTCGAATCTGAGACTGAGTTTAAGATTATCATGGTAATGTACAGCATGGAATTGGTGATATCTTATTTGATCACACACCAAAGTAGGATCAAGTCAAGCAGTCTTTTTTTTTTTTTTTTTTTTTTGATTAGATGTAAGCCAAGTAGTCATTGAAAGCATGATATTTAAGAAGATTTGGTTTTAGAAAAGAGAAAGTCACTAAGATGACGTTGCCAACAAAGATTTCCTTTGTGTTAATGGAGGTCTTTGTAAGCCACTAAGATGATACAAATGAAGGATTCTATCCATGTGACGTATGTATTGATTTATAGATGATGTCAAAGGCTCCTTATTGATCTTAATGCAATGGTGATGCTTCTTCCATGATGAGAAAAATAAAAGAGAGGAGGTCACATTGGGACCATAAAAAAGAGGAGCAACAAGAGCTGATGGGGGTGGAATCCTACTACTACCTGTTGCTGCTCATGGTGGCAAAAAAGAATGATGCAAATGCTTGCCAACATCTCTTCCCAAGCACTTGGAGGCAAGAATACAATTCTAGCACCCTCCACTTGCTGAGCAAAAATTAAAGTTTGGCTATCACTTCTTCATGTGCTTGAAGACATTTTAGTCAATTCATAATGTATTATATTATACATGATTCATTCTTATTTATTGTTGACTAAGAATTGTGTAGTATAGTTCTCGTCTTATACGAACTTATCTCATGTTGTATCAAACATTGCAGTATAGTATTAAAGGATATTCTTAAATTATCTATTGTATAGCTTATACAAAGTAAAATTTTTACATCCCTATCCTATTTAATGAACCAAAACAACCATCAAACAAAATAATATCCAAAACACATCAAAGCATATACATGACCTTAGCCCCTGTTTGGTATGGGGTTATGGTTCGTTTGGTACGGGGATAAAAGTTATTCTGAGTTAAGTAGT
Organism: Narthecium ossifragum; assembly: GCA_963920575.1. Taxonomy (NCBI): domain Eukaryota; kingdom Viridiplantae; phylum Streptophyta; class Magnoliopsida; order Dioscoreales; family Nartheciaceae; genus Narthecium; species Narthecium ossifragum. Next base: position 4,209,526 of record OY986973.1, read on the forward strand.
AGTGATTACTTGGGATAAGGAAAAAATAGAGAGGAGTAGTAGGTAGGTTAACTATCCCCGTACCAAACGGGCCCAAAAGTAATCATTACTACTTTATCCTCATTCCATCTACCACCATCACTCTACTTTTACCTATCCCTATTCCTTAACCCCACTTTTTTTAACCCCACACCAAACGCCCTATCTATGTATATGAAGTTATGAATAACCTAAATTGTACCAAATTGTGCGAAGAACACGCTACAACAATCTCTCATAAGATGGATATCCCAACTCTTCGGACTAAATTCCCGGCTATGAAATTGACTGAGCATTTGGAATTTGGTTCCACATTGATGCCATTTTTGCGGTCTTTAATCCTTAACACTCTAACATCAATCTCTAGATTCTCAAAGAGCAACTACTTATTATGGCATCGGATCCCAAATGGGACGATGGATGGTCTTGCGAGACACGCTCGCAGACGATCCCGGGCCCGGCAAGGACTTCATTTTGCCCTCCCCTCTTACTTATGGTTTAGATCATTGTTAGTGCCATATAAAAGGCCCAGATTTTTTGAATCTCAATCAAAGATTTTATTGATTATTATACTTGTAAATCGGAGTTTCAGATGAATTAAAAACGAAGCTGTTGATATGATGATATGAGGTAAAATAAACTCTCAAAAAAAACATGGAGTAATAGTTTTTGCTTTTGCGGTTTTCACGTTTAAGTAATCGAAAAAGAAACAATAACAATATTTATCGAAATAAGTTAAGATGGTTATCTTTTTCCCCATTAGCCTATCTAAATTCAATAACTTATTAATAGGTCTACTGCTGCATTGTAACACGTCATTACGTGACTTATAAAATACTTAGACTCTTTTTGCTGCGTCTATCTATAGTCAAACGACCACTCGGCCCGCATAACTTCAAAACCTATTGTAATAGAAAAATTAGTACACGCCTGAAATAAACAATCTCAACCATCCAATTTTAAATCGACGATTAACATCAACTATGTTTTTTCTTTTTCTTTTTTCTCTTTCACCAAGTTTTGTGTCTTTGTGCGTGGACATGATCTATAAATACAAAAATTTCGAACGATATATCCGTAAATAACCCTAAAATCCATGATAATAGGAATCTTAGTAGACACTCAATCATCTAATTTTAAATCCAAGATTAACATCAACTTTTTTTTCTTTTTCTTTTTTTTTTTTCTTTTTCACCAAGTTGTGTGTGTATATATATATAAGACAGGGTTTTTTTTATATCAGACGGTCTATATTGGCTCTCTGGATTTTTATCTAACGGTCCACAAAAGCTAGGCTTTAATCTTACATGGAGAGGTTGTTACATAGGAGATCGTGCTTGATGATAACGTACGGGTGCATCAGACAGTGGATATGAAAAGATATAAATTGACTGCAGCCGTTGGATTAAACTGTGCCAGGGGCACGGGAATCGGCTAGTATATATATATCATCATTATATGACATGATGGTTATAATTTAACAGTTATAACTTAACCATCATGTTGTCCTACGTGGAGCCTATGTGGAGAGGGTTATCCTACATGGAGCCTACGTGGAGGGGGTAGTAGGGGAGGGAAGGAAAATTAGTAAGGGGTTAGTGAAGAATTCCTAGGGGAGTTGGGAAGAGAGAGGGTGGTTACCCTGCCAAGAGGCAGGGGGACTTACTGATAGCGTATACACAGGAGAATAGAGCAGCGGAAGATTTCAAAAATTTTATTTTTCTGATATAGAAAAATAATAGAAAAATATTCTCCAATGTCATACACGGTGGATCGGTACGCATGCATATAACATATATGATTTAATAATCAACAAGATGAAATTTTAATACAAAGACTCACCTCAAGAGTCCGCTGTCGTAACCCGTCGAAAGCAATCCGCACAACCCGATCTGATCGAGGCACGGTCTCCAACTCACACTACGTCGGCAGGAATCGTCGGACGAGCACAATCTACGTACTAATAACTTTGCAGGCTAAAATCAGTGGGGTTGGATCTTGGAGAGTATATGAAAAAATCTCATATTTTCATATATTAGATGCTTATCTTTTGGCTCAAAAAACCGTACCACTCTCTAACCCTCTTTCTATATATATATATATCCATCTAATGGATAAATATGAAAGTGGTTTTGATCATCCCCAAAAGAGATCTTGGCTGGATATCAAAGATTTGTCCCAATCTAACCCTCTATCTCTACATATATATCCATCTAATGGATATATATTCAAGTGGTTTTAGAGAGCAACCAAATCTAATATTTGGCTGGATATCTCAACTGAATCACTTCTCAAAATCTCAAGCAAATCAAATCTCTCCTCAAAATCATGGTTAAGATTAACCCCACTAATATTACATAGATCCAATCTTAGGTATATGATTGTCCCATCCAATCATGTCCCTACAAATAGTGCTCTCTTGATCCGACGGTTCACAATGCCTCAGTAGATTGATGTTGGGATTCTTGATCCTCATTAAATTAATCACTATTAAAATAATAGGAGGAACAAAATTTCAAATTAAATAATTATGGGAAATTATTTAATAAATTAAGTTCTTAATCAAGATATATATAATTAAGTTCCCAATGCACGAAATAAAAGACACGAATTTATCCCCCACTTGATCATCGGATTCTGACTTAATCGGGATGCAATAAATCAACACCGCTCAACCCATCGTCGAAACTACTCCTTGAGTGTTGAATCTAATCAAACCATGGGAAACATTTTCCTTGAAAATATTTTTGATCAAATCAAAAACATTTACTAAAATTGCCGGGCCCGGGCTAAATTCAATTGGCTTGATCAATTATTCTACTCAACAAGATGCTAACCCAAAAAGGGTAGTGGATTCCAGTATTGAGCATCTGACTTATTCTCAGAAGTAATCACGACCATTCAATAAACCTCCTTTGAAGATCCTAAGATCAGGCAGGTCATCAAAATGATCGATCCTCCAACTAGAGCAAACAGATCTCTCAGGTCAAGGGACTAATTCGGTTACGTGCAAGAGAACCAGATCTTAATAGCGGTGAATGTTTCTAAGTCTGGGTTCTCAATTCAACTTTCAATGTGCTAACATGCACACCCACTTGCTAGTGTAGAGTCTCTACTCCAATAGTTGAGAATAACCATTACTATATTATAGTCACTACTCAAAGTGGCAACCTTCTAAGTAAAATGTCCAGTTTCACTCATAGTTGTGAAATTACAGGAACAACAACTTGATAAGCCAGTTCTCATCGTGATAGCTGAAGCTCATCACCTGACTATCCTTTAATGGTCCTGTGGACTAAACTTAGTATAATATACCTTCTAACATCACATGTAGAAAAAGAAGCCATAAAAAATGCAATAATTATTTAATTAATGTTTAAAAATAGACTTTTAAGGGCACCAACACTAACACTTACTAGTATATATATTTATATATGCATGTATGTATGTATCCCATTCCCTTGACACGGTTTAATCGGATGGTCACTATCAATCTACGAATGTGTTTCTAAATCAACCGTCTCATGCGCCCCTATTTGTTATATCATGCTCATTATTTAGATAAATTCGAATACTATTCAAATAGGGATAGAACCTTTTGAGTTTTCAAAAAATATCCGGACTTTAAACCGTCGAGTCCAAAAAATATCAAAGAATTTATTTAGATAAATTCGAATACTATTCAAAAAATGAAGAGATTGCCGAATACTATTGAAATAGGCATCCGGCATCCATGTGCCTTACAAACCATCGAGTCCATCATCTCTCTCTCTCGCTCTCGCATTCTCTCACGCGAAAGAAACTCCACATAGGATATGGTGTTGACAAAGGGACAACATACCATCTATTATATAAGGTCATGTGCATTCTATCATGTGATTGAAGATATCCGATATAAGTTACTAGGTGGTGGGCCCGGCTAACTACTCACCCCCCACTATCTCTTTCTATCATCTCTCCAATAACTTACGCCACGTCAGCCTACTATCCTCTCTTTTTTTTTTATTTAGTTACAATATTATACCACATGTGCATGACTCACCCCCCACTATCTCTTTCTCTCCTCTCTCCAATAACTTACGCCACGTCAACCCACTTTCAGCCCACTGTCCTCTTTTTTTCTTTATTTAGTTGCAATCTTATGCCACGTGTGTATAATTTTATGACTCAGATGATGAGTCATAAAAGTAACTGTATCTTATAAGGTAGATGTCTTGATATATCAAGCGGTCGAGATGAAGCCAAAGTTATGTCTTGATATATCAGACGGTCGAGATGAAGTCATGTAGAAGGAAATAGTGGATAGTGGTAGTTAGAGGGCGGTTAGGAGAGAGATAAGAGTATATGGGGTGGTGATTATCCGTGGCAGGTGGCACGGGGGCTCATCTAGTCCCTTATAAGATATTAGGTGGGCTTCCCGTGCCACATGACATGGGTAACCATCACCCCCACCACTTCGCTCTCTCTCCTAAGCACTCGATAACCACATGATAATCAATTAAATAATGAGTAAGCATATGTTACGTAGTACGTCACTTATGTATATGTGACCGAGTAATAATTTGTCACGTGTACGTAGATCACATTGAGAGAGAGAAGGAAGATAGAAGAGAACAATTACTTAAGTATTGTGAAAGTACAGAGATTAGAGTGGATGTTTTTTAAACAAAAGATCCAGAGTTTTAGCACTTTACCATAGAATCTCAAAGTTCTAAAATTGTTATCCGAACACTTCTTTGGATTTTTTTCCCGGTGGATTCCGATTTTTTCCCATGCATTCCAAAATAACTCAGTGTGCTCATAATACTACAGTATCTTTGATTATCCGAACAGCGCCTTAATCCAAGGGTGGAGAACACCCCGTCAAAAAAATGGATTTAAAACTATGCGTAATGGAATTTAAGGATGGAGTGCCCCTAGCGAGTGAGTAGTTGTGCCATGTGGCACCGACCGCACTAGTGTGTATATATATATACACTAATTCTCTCCCGTTTTTAGAAAGAGGGAGAGATAACGGAGCGAAATAAGAGAGCTAGAGATCTATAATTATGCATTAACTAGGTGATTGTTCTCCACCCTTGGATCGAATCCAAAAAAAATTCCACCATCGGATTGGGACTTTATCCTCTCACTGGTGTGATCTATAAGGAGGGAGAAGTGATTGGGGTATATGTCACGTAGCATGTGCATCGTACATGGTCACTTTCAACGGTCCAGATTCACTCACATTCATTGGTCTCCATCACGTAAGCCAATGATACATGGCCACCTAAGCCATGTGCAATGTACATGGCTTTTTAGTCATGTACACAAATCTTTTTTCATAAGGAGGACTAGATGGGCCCATGTGCTATATGGCACGGGTAACCATCCATCTTCCACTATTCTCTCTCTTCGATTACTCTTATTGACATTGATCAATTTATGCCGTGTATACGATCAAGATATATGACTCAGATGATGACTCATATGTCACATCATAAACATTACTTATATATATTATATAAGATTATGTGCATTCTATTATACGACTGAGAATGCTCGATTTAAGTTATGTTCGAATATATTATGCGATCGAGATGAAAGTCACGTGAAAGGAAATAATGGAGGTGGTGGTTACCGGGTGTTAGAAGGGAGAGAGAGAGAGGAGTGAAGCGAAGTGATTACTCGTGTCCGGTGACTAGATCCCACTAAACCTAGTGTATATATAATTTTAATCTCAATGGCATAGCTTTCCCGCCGGCGCGGCGTCCCCAAAATAAAGCTGAAGACCGCAGGCACAACCCAATAGGGATCCGAGCTCTCGAGAGGTCCTCATATGGTGGACATGGGATATAAATCAAGCGAATGGGATCATAGCCGCGTAGTTGAAGCGTTGGAATCCACAGATTCGTAGGTGCAGCAGCATCGTCATCCCCTCTCCCTCCCTCCCCTCCTCCTCCTCCTCCACTATCCAACGTGTAATTGTTCCCCCCTTCTCTCTCTCTCTCTATATATATCCTCTCTAGGGATTTCGATTCTCTTCTCCAATTGGGGGCTGACTATATTCCCCCCAAACCGTAGGCCCCAATGGACGCGCCAAGCATATGTTCTCTCTTCTCCAGTTTATAAAGAAAGCTCTCTCCTCTTGTTCTTCGAATTCTGTTCCATTTGATCTCGAACCGAGCTTCTTCTGGTCCGAGACATCTCTCTAGCTAGCAAATAGCAATTTATTCTTTCACTATGAATCTAAAATTCGCCCATCTTACATAAAGTTTGGATTTTTATTTTCTTCTTCTAGGGTTTGGTTTGGGGATCTGGAGATCGACCCGGTTGTCGTTGAATAAAGGTATGAATATGATCCGAGATCTCTTGATTTTTTCTTCTTCTTCTTTTTTCTCCCTTTCTTGTGTTGATGAGTAGTTAATTTGTGAGTGGACATCGGCAAAGGGTATGATGCCACACGTCATTCTGATGATGACGTGTTAAGTGATACGCTGAGCTGGATGATCCCCACCGTGTAAAATATTTCTCTCTCACTCTTTTTGATTGCTTTGATTATTATATTTGGAAGGCAACAAGTTAAGAGCTAAGCTAAAGCATGCTGTCCGATGAGTTCAATTTGCCTCGTAGCAAGGCTTCCTCGTAAATATGTGCTCCTCAAATATTTTTCCTATCAATCAGCTATGAAAATGACCGAATCGATCGGTCCATGGAGCAAAGTTTAGCAATTTGTTGATAAAACTCTAATCAAAATCACTTGTCGGTTTCACCATTCCACTGTTCCTACTGGAACAAGGAACATGACCGTGTTGATGCGTGGAGCATAGCATATGTTCGGCACCAAGATGCACAGCATATCGGATGTCTTCATATTTTTCTTTTTTTAATCTTCTGATATTTCATAACCATGGAACTTTGGCGTACAATATCAACATCAAACAAATACTTATAGAATTTTTCTATTGCGCTTCAACAAAGGTTTGGTTTTTTCCTTTCTTTTTTCAATTCTCGTGAAAAGAAATAGCTGCATTCGGGTGAGAGGGGGGACCCAAAGTTTGCATGGGCTAATGATATAGTGAATTTTTTTTTCAGCTATACACTAATAACTTGTCATTGAAAAAAATTATTTGCTAAACTTAAGTCATTAATGATAAACCCTATCAAAGTATTAAGATATTATAAATCTATATGATATTCTTATATCGGCTCAATCTAGCTCGAAAACTATTATTAGAATATAACATATGTATTTTTTGCTATTTATATATATTTTAATAGATTTTTTTATTGAATTTAAGGATATATTATGTTAAAATAATCTCAGCCATTGTTTTAAAAAATTAATGGATAACTCTCTTTATATTTCTCTTTTGTGAAATGTAAAAAATCATTATTGGCCCTCCTCTTTATCAAAATTCAAAAGTAAAGATTAGTCCCACGTCTGTTGTGGTAAGGAAATAACTAATGTATAAAGTAAGAAGCGTGGCCACCTCCCACATCAAATTCAAAGCCAAACTAGGATTAGTCAGCTGATTTAGGGGCTGTTTGGATACCGCGAATCCGTGCGCGGATACCGTCCGCGGCGTCCGCTCGATTCGAGCGGACGCCGAAATTGGAATCCGCCCTTGGGCGGATTCCAATTTCGGGGATCCGTGCGGATCCCAAACGCCGGATCCCGCGGTCACCGGATCCACGGGATCCCGGCGAATCCCGTGGATCCAAACACGCCCTTAGTGAATCCATCGGGATTTAATAAGAGCCGATTGGACTTTTTGGACAAGCCCATATCTATTGAGCTAAAAAGTTGATTTTAATAAGAGACGGACTTTCCCCCTATCTTGCTAATAGATAGAAGGTGGAGGGTGGAGTTGCACATGAGGTTGCTTAATTGGGCTAGCCCACTTGTCAAACCTGGCATCTTAAGAAATCCTCTTTTCGGCTACCGGGCAGTCTAGCCCAAAAGACATGTGTTTTGGGCTTACGAGAAAAATACAGGTGTTTGCCACTTGCACGGTTGCACCGTTGCACACCTAATGGTGTTCAAATGACATGCCTCACGCCTCTTGTGAGTTCTGAGCTGCATGCGGAACGTGTAATATAGACCACACGACTCCCAACTAGCTAGTTTATGAACACCAGGTCATTGCCACGTCAATGAGTTGACTTACACAACTCTCTTCGTAAACTTACCTCCCTCCTCTCCAACGCTCTCTTGTGATATATATGACACTGCGCCGGCTCAACGTGTCACCAGTCATCGAGTACGGTTTGGATACTACCGTCTCTACCATAATACCAACGAATGAGGTTTAACATGAGAGATCTAAGGATTCACATCATTAATAAAATGCCCCAGTCGTCACCTTCCCCTAATGCTCAATGCCTTTTCTCAACAGCAGTTACTCTCACCGGAAGAAACCTGAAGAGTTGGGTCCCCTTGCCCTTTAGTTAGTTTGTCCTTATCTCCAGTTATATATGCTTTTTGAGGAACTCGTATCCCTCATTAGCCATAAATCTTCACAGTAATAAGCCCATTTTAGTCTCTCTCTTTCTCTCTCTTGTTCTTCTCAGCCACCGGAATTGATCAGTTGAACTAAGGAGGGGCAGAAGAGAGGTAGTAAGAGTTGCTAGTAAGGGGCTTATTTACCATAGCCATTTAGTTCTGTCTTTTTCTTGAATGCTCTGTTTGTGTGCAGGGAAAACATGAATGCATTGGCTGCAACAAGTCGGAACTTCAAGCAGGCGGCTAAGCTGCTGGGCCTGGACCCTAAGCTGGAGAAGAGCTTGCTCATCCCTTTCAGAGAAATCAAGGTATCAGGGGTCAATGAAACAGTGTCTTGTGGTCAATTTCTTAGAATGTCCATTTGTTCTTTATGAACTTGAAATTGCCAATTTTGGGCAGAATTTAACAACAACTTATGCTGTATACATTAGACCAGCTGATTTGGTTCTGAAATGCGAGATTTTAATGCTTTAAATTGGATCTTACGCATATTGTGAGCTCAAATGATCTTCCCTATACTCTCGCATTCAGAATTTTGCACCTCTGGATACTTGAAATCACATTCCTAGGTTGGTTTGTTAAGGGCTTTGTTTTAACGTAGCAGAGGTCATTCTTCCGCATTTAGTACCTAAGAGTAGACAGTTGTTATCTGATCATGAGGATTTTTAATTACTGGATCTTGTGACTGACTTGTTGGAGCAGTTGCTTGGCAATCAAGGGGGTCCCCCTGCGATTAGTTGACTCCATGAATTTTTTTGAATGTATTGAACGTTGTAAGTATGCTTCTTCCTAATACGGTCGCGGATTGACTGCAGGTTGAATGCACCATTCCCAAAGATGATGGCACTCTGGCAACTTTTGTCGGATTCAGGGTGCAGCATGACAATGCTAGAGGCCCTATGAAGGGAGGAATCAGATACCACCATGAGGTGGGGATTTGATTCGTTTTCTGACTTCCCATTTTGTATTCTTCTGTTTAAATTTTGTCGATAATGATGTGTTGTCCACTCTCGTGTTTAACTTACCGTCGTTAAATTGTCGTCTACGTGTTCCCTGGGTGCTTCAGTGTTACTTTTTGGTACCATCCTTTTGCGTGATCATTTGCAGTATTGAGATCTGTGTTCAATGCAGGTTGACCCAGATGAGGTGAATGCCTTGGCACAGCTGATGACTTGGAAGACAGCTGTTGCAAACATTCCTTATGGAGGAGCAAAAGGTGGAATAGGATGTAGTCCTGGAGAATTGAGCATCTCTGAGCTTGAGCGACTTACCCGAGTTTTTACTCAGAAAATACATGATCTTATTGGCATTCACATGGATGTACCAGCACCTGATATGGGAACAAATTCTCAGGTTGTTATGCAAACCGACTATTCCCTTTCCAGCATCTAACTTAGTAACTAGATCCTTACTTTAAATAACTGATCTTATTGTTCTTTCTTCTTTAAAATAGACAATGGCCTGGATATTGGACGAGTACTCAAAGTTTCATGGCTACTCACCCGCAGTTGTAACTGGAAAACCTGTTGTAAGTATAACACAGATTGATGACAGCTGCATTATGCAATTTCATTTCTGTCAAGCATGTAAGTTGTACTTCTGTTAATCACTTGTGAATCACTTGTGATTGGAACCTTCTTGAATGTGTTCATATAGATTGTATTATCCATGGCTTTGACTCTTATTGTGGTCCATCACATATCTTTCTGGTCAATGATTTAGGCTTGTATGTAAAGTCTTAAGGTCACAAGGCAAAGCAGAGGACCATTATTTAGTGTCCCCTGATAGGCGTGTAAAATTGCACGTATAGATTCTGATGCCAATATGGTTCAGTGTTCCATGTGCAGGGCTAGAAAGAATTTCATTCTGGAATTTATCATTATTCTCTCAATATAGAAACTTTACTTACAGCACATAGGTTCAGGTTGCCTTACTCGAATCAAGCTAAAAGATATTCCATGAGAAACAATATATGAAAATTGTAGGAAGCAAGCGGAATACAGAGAAAGAAAATTTACATGCCAGGACCTATTACGTTTCTATTTAACCCTGGCATATTATTATGTTAGACACATTCATATGCTCATTGAGAAACAAATAGTATCCAATCCTCATGCCAATCAAATCAAGGTTTGGGATAAATAAGCCATTGACTCGAAGATAAAAACTTGAAGCTTATAACATGGTGTATTTGCCAGTATGCTTTCATCATTCAAATACGATCATTGAAGTCTAGGCCAATCAAAGACCTGATTTCCAAATTCTTCAGTTGTGGTTCGACTTAACATGATCCTTGAGGGTTATCTAACTGCTGGAGTAAATGCTCTTTTTGGAAAACCATGCTGAACTAACTCTTATTTTTTCTCCATTAAAGGATCTTGGTGGGTCTTTAGGCCGAGATGCAGCTACTGGAAGGGGGGTTCTCTTTGCTACAGAAGCACTGCTTGCTGAGTATGGGAAGAGTATTTCGGACCAACGATTTGTTATACAGGTGAGTAAAACTCGTAGTTACCAGGGTGGTACTCGTTCTCGTAATTCTTAAGGAACTCAATTTCTAGTCAAACACGGAAGCACACAAGTAATTCATATGAAGCTGCAAAGGGAATTGGTATTGAGGGATTGTGCAGTTATTCGAAAAGCAATTATAGATGTTTTCATACACCAAAAGAGGAAAGTCGGTTTATTCTCATGAGGAGCAATGATGCCATTTGTTTCTAAGAGTGTTACAAATTCATTACTTAACCATTTGGAGAAAAGCAGTGGAGTTAATTGAAGAGTAATGTGATAATGTAACACGAGGACTTGAACAAGAATATAAAAGTATACCTGATATTTCCTTGTCCTTTCTCGAACTCTCTCTCATTTTTTTAAAATCAGAGTGGACGAGACTTATGGCGCATATATTGCCATCTTGTTTATCTTTGAATTTCAGGGTTTTGGAAATGTGGGTTCTTGGGCAGCAAACCTCATCAGTGAAGCTGGAGGAAAGGTTGTTGCTGTAAGTGATGTCACAGGAGCAATCAAGAATAGCAAAGGTCTGGACATAGAAAAGTTACTTAAACACACAGTGGTGAATCGTGGAGTTAAAGGTTTTGATGGAGGAGATGCAATTGATCCAAAATCCGTGCTGACAGAAGATTGTGACGTCCTCATTCCTGCTGCTCTTGGGGGTGTAATCAACAGGTACCTTGTCCTTATGACTTGGTTTTCATACTAAGTACACCAATCTGAATGGAACTTAATCACTGCAAGAGACATAGGCCATTAGAACATTTTAGGACTTGCTTTTTTGCTATCTATGTTTTAACCTTTGATTTTGTAGGTATTATTAACTCTGTATTACTAATGCATCTAGCCCGAAAGACTTGCTTGGCTGACACAAATACTCTGCTTCTGTCAAGGGAAAACGCAAATGATGTCAAGGCCAAGTTCATTATTGAAGCAGCAAATCATCCGACAGATCCAGAGGCTGATGAAGTGAGTTACTCAAATTCAATAAACTTAAGATGAGAATCATCAATCCATGAGATCAGATATGTATATATTAAGTCTAACTCTGCTTTCTCGTTTTCAGATACTAGCAAAGAAAGGTGTTCTTATTCTGCCAGACATACTTGCAAATTCAGGTGGAGTTACAGTTAGTTACTTTGAGTGGGTTCAGGTAAATCTCCAATTCTCCTGCTCGGACAAAATTCTGTCTGCATATTCGAGTAGAGAGTATTTGGTTGGGACATTGCGCTGTTTAGGATGTTAACCTCGCAATGTTTTTATATAACCTTAGATGACATACTCAACAAACCAGAAGGATGAACAGAGAGCATTAGGTGTAAGCTAGGAGTCATAAATTTGAGAATGTCTCAGCTGGCCTTGCATTTATCACAACCGAGGGCCTACATTAATCATGTTCTACTATTGATTGATTATGTTTCTCTTTTTACTGCCTTTTATTCCTTCACAAAATACATTAGTATGGCATGTATTTGGCTCCCTTTCTCGGTCTGGAGGTCATATCAAGGCAAACCTTTTCCCAAACCTTAAATATTGTGACACAGAAGTAAACATTGTCTGAAGTCCTAACTAGCTTACAACCAAGGGTACTTGAAGTAGCTTCCAATTCATGCTCTGTCATTCATGTAATACGCATTAAATACGATTATCCTCACAAATGACCCACATTCCCAGTAGCCTGCTGAATGATTTAGTATAGTCCAGCAGCACACAATAGGCCAGAAAGGCAGCAGCTGAGCTGATGGATCAATTGAAAGCAATGCAAACAATGCTACCTTTTCCATCATGAGAATGATAGGATGAGACAAATGTGTGTTTATCCCATCACATCTTAGAAAAGCGTCTAGTATCCCCATCCACCAGTTTGTATCTGAAAATATCATTGGCTAGTTTGAAACATTACATGGCCAAATTGCACTTTAGTACCCTGTAGTTTTAAGTTTTATCAATCTAGTACCTTTAACTTTAAAAATTGCAAAAAAGTTCCTCGAAGTGTTACATACTTATGCACTTTAGCCCTGCCATCCTGACGCCATTACTCTAATTTGATGGCCAACCGGTCACCGTTCTCGATTCCACTGGTTTTCATCAATTTTGACTGGTTTTCGTCTATTTTGACTAGTTTGCTTACATGGTTTGTTGAGAGAGAGGAAGAGAGAGCAAGAGACCGGTAGGAGAGAGAGTACGGAAGAGAGGAGAGGAGAGGTACCTCTGGCGCCACTTTGAGACGGCTCCTTCTCCCCCTCCTTGGCCTGGTCCCGAGTGTGCAGCTTCATCGCTATGACACGCATTTCGTCCACGAACCCCTTCGCCTCTCCGGCGCGTTTGTTCTTGGGCAACTCCGTCATTATGGCCGAGACGACGGCGGTGGCGGTCCTTGGAAACGACTTAACCCTCATCTTCCGGTGGCCGGCAAATAGAGCAGAGCGACTGCGGAAGGAGATGGAAACAAAGGGGGCTCACAGAGATGTTTGTGGGGAAGATTTGGGGAAGGAGTTGGTGGAGAAGGCGTGGGATTGGGCGATGGATTGTATGGCGGAAGCCATCTTCTTTCTTATAAGGATGAGAGGGGAAAGCTTGAAGAGGGTTGGATTGGCGGGGGTGATGAGTTATAGGGCTTTCGTTGGGTTTGGGTGGTGTGGGAGTCGGAGTGGGACAAAAGAAGGGAGGATCGGGATCAGGAGAATGGAGAAAAGAAACCAAGTAAAATTCGGTTGGTGTTCCTCGATCGCTTCCCTCTTAGCTTTTAGATATGGTCTTCGCCGAACGTGATGTTGAGCGTCATAGGCGAGTACATCCACCTTAACATCTGCGCTGCTAAGAATCCGAGACTCCTCTCCACCATTGGCTATGTGCTAGATAAGCATAAGCTGGAGGTGGTGTCTGCCCACGACCTCTTCCCGACGATTTTCGGTGACACCAACTTCTTTATGGCCACGGATCTCCTTCCTTCAAAGTCCACCGCCGCCACCACCTTGGATTCGCCGCTTCCGGCGTTGGGACCGTTGATCAGACCCCAGGGATCGAGTCCCTAGGTCCTCATGTCCCCTCCTGTGCCAATCTTGACTTCCGACGACTCCGTTTTGTCGTTGATTCGGCTCTGATACTTCTCAACCATCTGATGTACCATCATATAATGTGACGGCGTCTAGAGGTCGGGACTAAAATGAATGCTTTTGAAACTTCAAGGAACTTTTTTGCAATTTTTAAAGTTAAGGGTACTAGAGTGATAAAATTTGAAACTACATGGTACTAAAGTGTAATTTGGGCTTTTATACATTAGTGAATAGTGACAGGACTCAACTGAATATGGTTCCATATCAAATCTTCTGGCAAGTTTAGTATGTTTATGCTTTCGGATATGCTTGCCATACTTCATTATCACCTCTGAAATATACAAGCAATTAGACCTAGTTACAAGCAAGAGAATTTTGGTAAAGAAAATCAAGGGACAATGCAAGATCGGTTTTCCTGTCTTATGTACTTTCATTTTCATTTGGTTCATCGATTCTACTTAGAGAACATGAATTTTTTGGCAGAACATTCAAGGCTTCATGTGGGATGAAGAGAAGGTGAATTCTGAGCTCAAAACCTACATGACCAGAGGATTCAAAAATGTCAAGGAGATGTGCAAGACCCATAACTGTGATCTTCGCATGGGCGCCTTCACTCTTGGTGTCAATCGGGTCGCTCGGGCAACTGTGCTCAGAGGTTGGGAAGCATGAGAATTTTTTTCTTGGTCCTCATTGCGGCTAATAATAGGTGAAAGTACCTGGTATGTATCCTGGGAAATTACTTGAGCCTTGTCATTTATATACATTGCTTCTTGTATAATCAGGTGCTTAAATATTCTCCAGTAAGAAAGTGATTCATAAAAGTTAGAACAACTTTTTCTTGAGCTATAGCATTGGATTGTTTTGAATTATTGTACAATATGCTTTAAGACCTTCTCAGCTCAGATTCATCAACCATGGCTCTCTCGTTTGGCAGTACACATTTTTAGTTAGAAGTCTGCATGGCTAATCTGGCCATGGCTCTTGGATCAAGGCTTGTTACTGACAAACTATGGGTCACAGGATGTAGCCAACTTATATAGGAGAGAGCTTATTTTTCCTGCAAGTACTTATAACCGGCAAGTTGTACAATAGCTCACTATCCAGATTCAATTGGACGAACTTGGACCCCTCACCTGCAGAGGGGGAGATGACACTTTAATTCCCAGCACTAACATTAATCCAGTGACAGTAGCACTTAGTCATACATTGACACCAATTTGGCAAGGAATACATAACTAGTAGCTATTTGACCTTAGTAAACAAAGTCCATGCTCACACCAAAATTCCAGTAACTCAAAAGAAATTTAACAATGTCTTCAAAAGTAGACACCTGAGCTCATGTGCCGATACGAAGCCAACTTTCACCTGTAGCAAGGAGTAAAATAAAAAGGTCACAGAACTTTCTTGGCGCCTTACGATCTTCCTCGACCCCTGAATCCACCACCGCGGCCTCCACCTCTTGGAAACCCCCCTCCTCTTCCACCCCTCGGGCCACCTCTGCCACGGAAACCTCCACCACGACCACCGCCCCGCCCTCCACCACGGAAACCTCCGCCACGGCCTCCACCCCGGCCACCAGCTTGTGCTTGTCCTCTGGAAACAAATGCCAAGTTTTCCATTATAAAGTATACTTATTGGCGAACTTTACAATTTACTATGATTTCAAAGATGGACGAAATAAATTAAGGCAGTTATTAAAGAAAACTTCACAAATAAGTGCAATAGAGATGTCTGTCATGCCTTCCGGAAACCTCCTAAGAGATATGCGCGTAAGTTGACGGAGAACCACATCAAATGCAGATACTCCCACGAGGTAGAAACCCTTGTTCAACCAATCCACTTACATAAAACAAAATGCAAACGCCGGAGAATTTAGAAGGAAAGGTGAGGCACAATTTTCGCATGCTACACATTTCAGACTATTTAGCTCGAATACAAGACAAGCTGAGTTTGAGAAGACACTAGCTCAATCAAGCTTGAATATTTTCTAACCCTTAGAGCTGACAAGAATGAAGGTAATGGGGCAAAAAGAAGGTCAAAGAGAAGGTAGACTGTACAAAAAAAGAAGGGTGCAAGGGAGAGTGTTGGCTTCAGATGGTGTATACAAGGGTTGTAGAGATTATAGGGAGGAAGGCGAGGAAGAATAATTGATGATAAAATTAAAGATATCATGCGTGCAAGTTGTGGATGTATTTAAAGAAAGAAAAAAAATCCAGGGTAGTAGTGAAGAATAGAAGGATGTAGGTAGAGAAACAAAAAGCCGATTATGAATCAGATGTCGATCAATAGAAACAGTTGAAAGAAGGTGAGGAAAAATGACATGCCAAAAAATTAATCCTTTCTTCTTCAAATTATTAATCTTACTGAACAGCACTATGGAAAACAATATCCACCTTACATATGCAACTTGTTTAAGTTCTATCAAACCACATTACCATACTAAAATCTAAACCATAAAATGTTTAATAACTGGAAAGCTTGTTTTGACTCTAGAAAAGTTTTAAAGAATATAACTTGATGTCTCTGATTACCAATGTAGCTTACGAGGGTGCTGATATTACATTCAACATGATATGAGTAAGCCAAAATACTCCTTTAGTTGCACTGCTCCTTTTGATCACCAGTATATACCTGCAAATAACTAATGCAACTGCACCTTGCTGAACAAAAATCATCGCCCTATCATATTAGGTGGTTACGCGTTTTCAGACTAGTCTTCGTCGATTCATTCCTTTGTTCAAGATGCATAATTAACATCTTCACAAGAAAACTAGGCATGTTTTTCCCCTGCCTAACTAATCACCTATAGAAGAAAAGAAGACATGGTACTGAAGATGATGATAATATGCCACTTTAGGCAAGATAATTTTTGGCATGTATTTTTCACAACATAAACAAAGCAATAGAGGACTTATCAGCAAAGATTCAAAATAACAAGATGGACATATCCTTACTTCGGTTGTGGCAGAAATCGAGCGAGTGGTAACAGCTTCGCAGGGTCAATGTAGAACCTATCCCCCATTGTATATGAGGTCGCTATGATGCCCTCCATCATCTTAACTGAGAAGTACTGCAAGAAAACAGACAAGCACCCACCAAACAAAATGAAGTCCTGAATCAAACCCTATACAAATCTTCTACAACTAAGCTTCCGTAAGATGTAAACTTTATAAAGAAAAGAATCCAGTAAGACTCACAGATTCATTAATGGGTCCAAAGATCTCATCAACCTTTCCTATCTGAGTCTTATTTTGCAGGTAGATCGGCGCGTTAAAGTACGGAATCTTCTCATTGGTGAGCTTCGTCACCATATCCCCCTCGCACGCATGAAGAAATGAAGAAACCTCTAAACAAAAACAACCAAAGGCGCACAAAACCCTAATCAAATCGCAAAAAGCCCTCCTATTTATCAACAGACAAACCAAATAATTTCTACCAAACAACTTCACAAGGGTTTCCGGAGTCACAAGAAAGAGAGAACATAGACGCGTACCTACGACCTCGGCCGGGGGACCTTCATCGCGATATCCACCCCGTCCGCCACCGCCCCGGCCGCCAAACCGTCCTCCCCCGCCTCTCCCCCCACCAAACCCTCCGCCCCTTCCGCCACCAAACCCTCCCCCCCTACCGCCGGCGCCCCTGGGAGGCCGCATCTAGAAGTCTGCCAGGGTTAGAGTGCCGCCCACAAACCCTGAGATTCGATCCGAAAGGGGTTTTAGGGTTTAAGGGTTTAACGGGTACCTGCGCGAAAGATATAAAATTCCCAAAATAACCTCCACCAATCTCCGTTTTATAGCAAAGATCTGAGGGGTATTTTAGTCATAAAAAAGAAGCAACGGTTCGGCTTCATACGCTACTTAAACACGGGTTTTTTCTTCGAGTCGCCAGAGCCCTCACATTGGTCATGCTCTTGGGTAACCGAAACCCAAATCTCTCCGATTTGCTCTGACACTCCGGAGAGAGGGCTTCTCCTCGTGTCTGCATGCACTCAACTCTGCGTTACTCCTTGTCCTCGTTCTCCACACTCCGGAGAGAGGGCTTCTCCTCGTGCCTGCATGCACTCAACTCTGCGTTACTCCTTGTCCTCATTCTCCACACTCCATAATACCACCATGAATCCAGAGGTTTCACTTGCTGCTTTGAGCCACTTTCTGGACGGCCACTTGCCAACAATACCTCGGAATGCCTTTAATTCGTGCATATCCGAGGAGCTTTCCGTCCAGAGGGCGGTGATCTTAACTCTGGGTATCCTATTCTTAAGGTGCAAGGGAGGAAAGGCGAGAGCTTTGCAAGCCCAGTTGGAGGAAGATGGCCGACGGCGACAGGGTTGAGGAGTTCGCCAGAAGCGCTTTCGATGCCCTGCGAAGCGCGGCTAATTCACTGAGCGAACTCTATGCTGCTGGGAATGAACGGCAGCGAAGGGCGTTCCACGCTGGGGGATTTTCCGAGCTGGTAAGATATATGACCAGTTTGGTTGACTAAAAGGGAATATTGGTATGTAGATGGTTTTGCCTGTTTAGTTATTTGATACAATAAAGTTGTCGTCTTTGTGGAGATAGGAGTGTGGTTTTACTGTGATCTTTGTTTCAGAGATGTGTTGATATTATGATCTGTATTGAATTTGATGAGGTGCTTTGAGCAAGATCTAATACAGGAATGGGAATAATGGATTGCTTGTTGTTTGCTTTCTCTTAGCACTGTAACATAGTTTGATGATTACCATGTTTTTGCCTATGCTGCGGATGCCAGTTTGATTGCCTTGGTTTTATTGAAATTTGTTCATCTCAGGGTTGAGTGATTGGGTAGCAGATCATTTTGTTGAAGCTTAATCATTGAGTTCTTACCATTTCTCTGTAGATTTTTCTGTTCAAGTCTTGCTTTGTAGAGCACAACCAATCTGCAAACAGATGTATCCGACACCAATAGAGTTGTCATAGTTAGCCTATGAGTTGTGCATAATCTTGGATCCTGACCGGAATATATGATAGTCCATAGGGGTGTAAACGAGTCGAGTCGAGCGGAGCTCTAGCCTGTTCGGACTTGTTCGTTAAGCTTTTTATCAAGCTCGAGCCGAGGTCGAGTTTTGCATGAGCTTCCAAAATTCTGTTTGAGCTTGGTTCGTTAGTTAATTGGCGAGTTTGAGCCGACCTCAAGCTTTTTTGCGAGCTTGTTCTCGAGCAGTCGATTGAGCTTGTTCTCGAGCAGTCAATCGAGCTTGTTCATGAGCAGTTAATCCAGCTTGTTCTCGAGCAATTAATCAGTCTTGTTCGCGGGCAGTTAACCGAGCCTGCTCGTGAACGCAAGATGAACACACAAGCATTGAAATGAACAGTAAACAAGCAGCAATATGAACAAACAATAGGCATATATAAAACTATCTCAATAAACACTTAACACATATTCATGAACGAGTAATCGAGCCTATTCACGAACGCATTAATCAAGCCTATTTTCGAACAAGTAATCGAGCTTGTTTCACAAAAGAGTTAATCGAGCTTGTTTCACAAAAGAGTTAATCGAGCCTGTTCACAAATGGTTGATCAAGCTTGTTCACGAACGGGTAATTGAGCATGTTCGCGAACGGGTAATCAAGTTTCTTTATGAATGGATAATCAACCTTATAAGAGGCCTGGGTTACGTCGGACGGTGGAGAAGAGCCCCTTTAGGCTTATATCTGATGGTCCTAGGTAAAAGACCATGCTAACCGTATTACGTGGGTGGTTTCCGAATAATCCCATTGCACGGTCCCAAGTAAAAACGAGAAATCGCTCTAGTCGAATATATTCATGAACACCAAACGATATCTGATTCTTCCCATTTTCAGCCTGTATATGGTTTTTGACATTGTAAAGAAGGCGATATCTGGTGTCCATAATGAGGTAAATCTCTTTTTAAGGAGGAAAGAGGAGATCTAATCTATATGCAAAAAAGGATTCACTATCTGAAATATTTCTACTTTTCAATAGCGCTCATATTAGGAATCTCTTTCATTGCATGCACTGTTATTATACTTCTATTAATCATATAAGATATCACCTTTTTATTGTAGAACAATGCTTTGGCATTGAAGTTTAGTACTTTGCTCTCTAGTTCGGTTCAGATCCTATGGCTTTGCCCTTGAGTTTGTTATTTTGAAACCTAGTGTACATTGTCTCAGTTACAAGCAAGGATTGTTGTGCTGGTGGCTAGTGTCACACTGGTAAGATACGTGCCAGTGCCACGACCGGTGCTGATACTCGGCAAAGACCTCGTGCCAGGAGCACAAAGCTCTTTTGAGCTAATACTTATATACTGGCACAGGATCTGTGCTGATACATGTATTGTGCTGGTAGGCACGTATCATTTCAGTCCATGCCAGATGTTCCAATCGGCATGATAATTATTGTTTGCAACCTATTGTAGCCATTGGTGTAGCTTTGCTAAAAAAAAGAGAGTGAGTGAAATATAAGTTCCCTTTTGAGGGAAAGAAAGTTGATGCGGAAAGTAATGATAGCCTTCATCGAAAAAGAATGCTAGAATTGAGATTAGTCGTCTAAATACTTTGCACAGGTTTTATGATATTGATTAACTTATTGGTTACAACAGAAAATAATGAGGACAAGATCGCTCAAGCTCACTTTATAGGGTCTATACGTGTAGGCTAGTAAGTGTCAATAGAGAATGCTAGCAACATAGGGATTACTTTCTTGGAATCTATATATAACCCATCAAGGATTGCCGAGCTGGTGGTACACATTGTGCTGACAAAGTGCTGTCATGGAAGGTACCGCCGGTATGCCTCGTGCCAGACCAGTACGGGGTCGTGCCGGTTGCAAAGGCCTTTATGCATTTCTCCACAAAATGTGGTCTTCTTCTTTTATTATTCTATTATTATTACTGGTATGTACCGGTCAATGGTATGTACTGGGTGTACCACGACAGTTTTGACCGGCACACCCCCGGTTCACCCTCAAACCGGTGTCGGGGGGACTCATCAACGCGGTTTCTTACTGGGACGGTAAATACCAGCTGATACAACAATCCATGGAACTCATCAATCCCATAATTGTAAGAATAGGTCCACCTTTGCACATATGGATCGTCGTATTTGTGAAGGTCCTATTTCAGAAATATTGGATAAACCATGGAGTACAAAGTTCTAATCAAGAACGTTCCACACATTAAAAAACTTGCCAAATATCTCCATGAGATCAGCCCTAGCCAAATATCTCCATGAGATCAGCCCTAGAACTTTAATTGTAGCAAAGTTGAACATTAACAGATTTTCCATAGATGATGCGGTGCAATTGAATGAAAATTGCCATAAAATGTAGAAGGCAATTTTGCATATGAAGGTTATCCAATATGGTACAATTTTTTAGACTTCCTTATTGTACCTAGTAGCAAAGTTGATTCTGTTCATTGTGGTGGAAATAGTTTTGACAATTGCTTGTTCAAACTTGTTTTCATATTGATTGTCACATTTTTCTAATAAGGTAAACCATGATAAAATTCCATTATCCATGCTAACTTGCCATATACGTGCATACATTGAATGCATAATAGTATCTTTAGGAACCATCTCATTTCAATAGCTGTTATATTGATAACCTATTTCTATGTGATTCTTTCCTGTTTTTTCTGAGGCGTTCTTCGAGTTTTGTAACTTTATTACATTATTTGGAACATTCTCAAATATTGACTGAATTGCGAATCTCTGCATTTTGAAAAAATGCTCACATTATTAGTCTTTGTTGCTGGACATTATCAATGGAATATATAAGTTCAAGAAACTTCAGTTTGCCATGGTTCTCTTATAGCCTCTGATTGGTTGCTCTATAGGCATTCCCACAAGCAATAATCTATTCTCTTTGCATTGAAAGCAAGGATTTCTATACCGCTGCCATGCGTGTCATTAGGGGTGAGCAAAGCCGAACCGGAACCGAAAAACCGAAACGAACCAAACAACTTCGGTCCATTCGGTTCGGTTCTTCAGTTCATTCGGTTTGGTTCAGTTTTCTAACTTTAAAATCTTCGGTTCTTCGGTTCGGTTTGGGTCTTCATTGTAAATTTCGGCTAGAACCGAAAAACCAAACTTTTTAGTAAAAGAATCATTTTTTATTTTATAGATTACATAAGTACACATATTCGGTTCGGTTCTATTCAGTTTTCAAAATTTTGGACCGAATTAGTTCGGTTCGGTTCGGTTTGGCTCTTAAAATTCTGGACTGAAAAAAGGACCGAAGACCAAACCGAAAATCGAATGCTCACCCCTACGTGTCATGGCGGCATTTGTTTGGTAGTTACTCATCGTTCAAATGCTTTCTGTGCTCGAGGCATGGGATTTCTTACCCCTTAAGTGTTAGGGCTTGCTCACTGTATTGTCTGTCTGCTCCTCAGACCAAACCAACTAGTACCTTGTGTTCTACCTTAACTGCTAAGAAAATTCTTGTTGCTTGTTCTCATCTCTATTACTATTTTTAGATAGTCAGTCCTTCTAACACAGTCCTGCGTATGCTATTGCTATGTTTTGTGGAAATCATATAACAGTTGATAGATTTGCATCTAACTTCCAAGAATACTGCTTGCCTTTTAAAAAAATGTGTTTTTGAATTACTTCAAAGATAACAGTTCTCATTTGCCCATATATTATGAGAATTGATGTACTGTGATGATGTCTTTCTTCAGGACAAACTTCATGAATGGATATGGGAACGGAGGGAACAGGTGACTGTTGGGGACATTATTGCATATATTCAGGTAGTGATCAAATCAATTTGTCCTCTGTGAGAACATGTCACTTAAGATGCTTCCCATCTACTGTTTCTGTCATTCATTCATTGCTTTTTGATCATACCATTGTCTCGGTAAGAGATTAGCCTTTGTTGCATCAGATCAAGTAGTTCCCTGCCTACATGTTTTGCCATGATCCGCTTCGATGCGCACACTACCTCTTTTATATATTTTCCCCTGAAACTAGCATAGATGTTCGATATATCTTTTCTTGCATGTTGGTCTCAAGCTTTTTGTTAGATGCTCTGTCAATCATATCAGTAGCATCTCAGATGTATGTCAACATATACTCATTTTCTCTACAAGCAAATTGGCAATTCACCATGCTTATATGTACCTTTATTATTTGCGAACAGTCTTTTACAGGTTAGCCAAATTATAGCTCATCATTGTTTCTAACTAATTGCTCTCTTATATCAGCCATTGCACAGTCATCACACATAATATTCTATTAGTTAGATGACCCTCAACATTCTTCTTCTGTCCAATTCGTACTTCAATTTTACTAACTGGAAAATTTCAGCCGCCCAGAACCAATTGAGAATAATTAGGCGGACTAAATATAGAAGTTAATATGGTGGAACATGTCGAAAAAGTCCAATTGTGGTTGGGAATATCTGGGTCTTATCTTCTCAGCTAATATAAACTCTTCATCCTCCCATGATAAGTGCTCTAATCCTTCACCTGTCCTGAAGGAGCCATATTCTGTATGATTTCAGTGAATTGGCAATAAATGTTCTACAATAGGTATCTTCTTGCTGTTTCATATTCAGTAATTCTGGTTGCAGTTACACTTGAAGGCAAAGCGCGTCTAGAATTGCTACATCATGAGCTTGAATTTGTTCATATTTACTGCCTGCAGTAATCCTCTTTAAGATGTTTATATGCTTGTTTCCTTTGTTCATTCACAATCAACAAATTTAAATTAGGTTTACCCTACTCTCTCTCAAACCTTTTGTGGTGTGACAATCTATCCCTTTTGGTTGGTGATAGCTTAGTAATTGATGATACCTGGCACCTTATAATGAAACAAAAATTGAAAAATGCAAGTACATATGCTGAGAGTGTCTGAAATGTAATGTATCTGTGTCAATCAATGAACTATCTGCCTTTCCTGTTTGAAGCATTGTTTCTGTTTATTTTTCACCCAGAATGCAATGAACAACTACTACACTCCCAATGCACCCATGGACATGGACATCAGATCCTCTTACCAGCAGAACCCGGCAAATGCTCAGATGCCAAATGTCGACTCTCCATATGTTCCTAGGGACTTTGGAGACCTGAGATATGAAGAAGCTCAACAACCTTCAAGCGTACCATCCGCCAATTATTTTGGGGCTAGCTGTTCTCAAGTTCCTCGTCTCGGCACAGATGTTGGAGTTTATGTCCCTGAATACAGTAGTTCTCAGGTTTCTCATCTCAGAGCCAATGTTGAACCTTATACGCCTGACAATCCCATTTCTCACCCACAGACTGTTGAACCTTATACACCTGACGATCCCATTTCTCACCAACAGACTGTTGAACCTTATACAC
This sequence comes from Narthecium ossifragum, assembly GCA_963920575.1. Classification (NCBI taxonomy): domain Eukaryota; kingdom Viridiplantae; phylum Streptophyta; class Magnoliopsida; order Dioscoreales; family Nartheciaceae; genus Narthecium; species Narthecium ossifragum. The sequence goes on from OY986973.1 coordinate 4,233,904, forward strand.
CTGAGGATCCCACTTCCCACCCACAGACTGATGACGATGAGTCTCGACAGCAGTTTTATCAATGAGTCTTACCATCTAGAAACTTTGGTATAGTTGTGGTTTAAAATGCCTACATTTGATTCAAATCTTTTTGGTTTTTTGTAAAGATTGTTTTCAATCTTCATGGGGACTTTGTTTTTGGATGCATAAATTATTTCTTTTTTCGTTTCTTATAAAGATCATATGTATTTGGCTTTGTTTTTGCCCTTCACTTTTCTTATAGTATATAACTCTCTTTCATTGCTAAGCTTGTGCTTTCTCAGGAAACTTTCTGCATAAGTAAATGAACATGTAGAACTGTTATCCTGTTAACATCGTCAGAATTCCGGTTGGATCTGAGTTTTAGAATCTCTAAAACATTCTTGCCTTTCGAGTTAAAAAGATCTATGCCATTCCTACTTCCAAACTTCCGGTAGCTATCATTCATCGTCTAGAACGAATTTGTCGGATGTTTGTAAGCCTAAGGAGGTTGGTGAGCTAGGGTTGAAGGACTTCGGCCTATGGCAAAGGGCACTAAAGTTGAAGAGGGCGGGGACATTGCTAAAACCAGAGCCGTCAGTTTGGAACAACCTTGTCAAAGTCAAATATAAGTGCATAGGTGTGTTGCCGACAGCTAGAGGCTTGGAGGACGACTTGAACCATTGGAAAACAGTTTGTGAGGCTGCTGATGACCTTTGGCTGGGAATCAAGTGGCGTCCGGTGGATTGAAGTAAAGTGCATGTTTTGGATGACTGCTGGGTTATGGATGAATCTCTTCGCAGTTCCTTGGCGTTGTTTGGGTCAGAATTCCATGACAACATGTTTGTTGGAGATCTCAGGGCCGGAGGGGATTGGAATAGAATGAAACTTGTTGCTATGTTTCACCAAGACCTCGTCGTAGCCATTGAAAACCTACCTCCCATTGTCACCGGTTCCAAGGATAGCTGGAGATGGGAATTTCATAAAGCAGAAATGGTTACTTCCGCCTCAGCCTATCAGATGCTCCTACAATGATTTCGACTGGGACGTTTCGATGTTCAGGATGCGTGTTGGGCGAATATTTGGTGACTTCCAGTCAGCCCTCGAGTCAAGATGTTCATATGGAAGGCTTTATGTGGAAAACTAGCAGTCCGCGACAAGCTTTGGAGGGTAGGTATCTCATTGGACCGCGATTGCTCACATTGTGGGGCGGCTTGGGAGACTGCCTCTCATGTCCTTTTCGAGTGCCCGTCTATGCGATTTGTTCTCGATGACCTTATGGTGCATGTAGGGGTCGGCAATTGTGATTGGGATGTTGAGATTCTAGTAAGTGGCATGCTCCGCTCCTCTTGCAATTCGGACATTCGACGTCTTAAGACTGTGCTTAGTGCGGTCATAGAATATGATGCCAAAGATGTCATTGAGATAGTCAACGATGAGAGAACGTGGCCTGAAGGTTGTAATGTTTAGTGCAGTCGATTTGACGGCTTATGTGTTGTTTTGAATCTATAATGATTTTATATATACCGAGATCCCTAAATGTTAACACGGACAAGGTAGCGAGATGGTGGAGGGTTGCGGGCACCAATTTTGGGTGGCAACTCAAGGAAGGGCAGGATTCCTTGCTCGTGTGCTATAAATAAAATCTAGCCCATCGGACTCAATTCATCGGAAAAAAAACATGGGCATTCATGGTAGTTGGCATGTAAACTTCAAATCATTCGAAGCTTCCTAACTTTCTTTTATGAAGAAATGCCATGGAAAAGTTATTATGTTCTTTAAACTCAGCAGGCTTACATATTGACATGAACTCGTCATTAGCTCATGTGGGCTTTATAAATGGTAGGGTTTAGATTTGAGTTAGACCCAACTTATTCTTATTAAGCCATTTGTTCCATTTGCAACGCACTTGTTCTACCCTAAGGTTTGCCCATTCCATATGCCAAGCCAATGACGAATGTAGTAGTTCGACGATTAAAAAAAAAGCAAAAAGAGAAAATTCAACATATTTTATTTGTTTATGAATGATGATTATTTATTTATTTATGAGTGGGGCCCAGCAGCAAATGGTCTATTTATAATGAAAATACAAATACATCCTAAAATGTCAAAAAAACAATTAAATAGATTTATTATGCATTTTTCTATTTTATTCTGTCAAAAAAACTTTAAATCAACGCATGTTTCAAGGCTCAATTCATAAAAAAAAAAGACTATTAAACTCTCGATGAGACCTATCTCGGAGATCTAAGATCCTAAAACACAGACTTTTCATTTCTCAGTAGATAGATAAATCTCAAACTCTATTTAGCTATTCATGAAAGTATTTCATAACAAAAAAGATAAAGCGTTGATTTGTGTACATGTTGACGTTGCATGTGCATTACACATGTTCGAATCGATAGTGGACTACGGATTCTTTCATGTGATCCATCGATAGTGGTCTATCGATGGACTAGATCAATGAATAGGTATCTCACTACCGATTGAATTATTCATCTATTCTATCAGTAGTGAGATACCGATGGACTTTATCAAGTGAGATACCGATGAACTTTATGAACCAATCGGTACCTCACTACCGGTACAATTCAATCGGTAGTGAGCTGCCGATTCATTGATCTAATCTATCGGTAAACAACTACCGATGGACTAGATGAAAGAATCGGTAGTGGACTACCGATTCGATGGCCACCTGTCCATGTACACAAAACTTTATTCAAAAAGATTTATGTACATGGCCACGTGCCATGTGCATTTGATGTGTATTACACATGCCACGAATCAGTAGTGAGATGCCGAATCTTTATTCTAATCCATCGGTAGACCGCTACCGATGGGCTAGATAAATGGATCGATATCTCACTATCGATACCCACCGATTCTATCGTTGGTACATCCCAATAATTCCATTATAGTGAGATACCGATCCATTGATCTAATCCATCGATAGTGGTCTAGGTGATGGTCTACTGATGGATTAGAATAAATATTAAGTATCTCACTACCGATTCGTAACGTGTATAATGCACATGTTACGTGGTCATGTACATAAATCACGTTTCAGAAAACCTCTCAAATGAGTTCTCGTGTGATGTCATGCAATGGATCACAAAAAGAAAAGAAAACAATCATTTATTCTCATGATGCTATAATTCCCATTTTACCCCTCGTTTGGTCGACGAATAAGGGTGGAGATAACCCCATTTTATCCCCACTTATCTTCACTTTTTATCCGAACATTAAAATAAGGATAAGGGATTATCACTATTTCACGTATCCCATAACTCTGTCCTTTTTCTTACCCCTGACCCTTTTATTTTTATTCACCTTAAACTCGAACCAAACGGTGGAATCTCTCACCCACCTAAGCTCCTTTTCGAGAATCATGACAAGTTGGGCCACTCTAAAACGCTATCAGACAGGAAGAATAATAAGAAAAGAGCCGTGCTGGTCCACATTGTCTCCTTTCAAATCATATAATTTCACTACTTATCATGAAGCTTAATGCCTACTTTACCACCAAAAAACAAAAGAAAAAAAGAGATTTTTATCTACTTCCTCGTGTCTTCCATTTCATGAGGACTATGATGTTAGCACTCCAAGCCACAAAAAAAAAAAAAATCAATAATTATCCAAAGCCACCAATGTTGAAAATGGCAGATGCCGATTGTGATTTTGCCTTCAGTTGATCATTCCAGTCTTGTAATGCAATCGAACATTGACTATAGTTGATGTCATAATCAAAAGATTAGCAAGAGGCTAAAACAACACCTTCCAAAAGATAGGTTGTGAAAAAGATTGAATAGTAGATGCATACAAAAGAAGGAAGTCTGTGAAATATATATAAAAAAATTAAAGCATCAGATGGTGAAAAGTGAAAACAAAGGCCAGTATTGATGACAATGTCCTTTTGGCAGCACACTCTATCTCTCTCTCTCTCTCTCTCTCGATTATATTAAGGGGAAAAAAATGATTGCTTGGTAGCTGATCTCAAATATCAGAGATCGGGTACTCTAGGTGGGCTTGGTGGCACGGCAAGTAATAAAGTCCTTTTCTTTATCGCTGGATTCCAACTCTTGGATACATCTTTACCCTTTTGCTAAAGAATTCCTCTCTGGGTAGCGTTTGATTGATTTCGACGAGACCAAAGTCCTCCCTTTCTTCAAATTCGCAGCTCTTGGTTACTGTTTATCTAGCGCGTACGAATTGGGTATTGTTTTTGGGCTGTTTGGGTGGTTTTCTTGATAAATTTAAGGTGGGTTTCTTCGATTCCTTTCTTGGGTTGCTTCTGATTTCATCCGCTTAGACAAATATCTTTCTTTTATCCCAATTTGAAGCTCTGGGTTTTGTGTTTCTAATGCGCATGAATTGGTTACCTGGTGTTGCTAGATGATATTTCCTATTTTTGGGCTGGTTGGTGTGTTTCCTTGATGAATCTTTTCTTGGTTTGCTTCAGATTTATCACCAACGTTAACATCTTTGCTTTGTGAGAGTCTGGAATTCCGGGTTTCAATTTCTATCCAGGCATTGGGTATCAGTTGTCTCTAGATAAGGTTTTCCTATTTTTAGGTTCTCTAGAGGTGTTTTGTTCATGAATGTGTTCTTCATAACTGGAAAGGAGTAAGCTTGGGATTTGGGTACTCTATTTTGGGCCATGACATGGGGGTTGAGTGATTCTAATCTGTTTCTCTTCACGAAATTTCATGAGGGTTTCCTCTTGGAAGTTCCACTGCCCTGCCATCTGCTCATCTAAATCATCGCTTCAGCATTACACTCCTCACCGGATTGAATTAGAATGTACCCAGAATGTCTCTTCAACTGTATCCACAGTTCCTGCTATTGTGGAGGAGAAGCCATGTGGTGAGAAGATCGAGGTCGAGAAGCTCGAACTGGATGATGAGAAAGTTGAGATAGTTCTGAAGAGCAGTCTCAAGAATCCAATCTGCTCAGGATCAAATGAAAATGGCAAAGGGGGTGTGAAGTGGATGGATATGTTGGGGAAAGAACTCGTTGAGATCAGGGAATTCGAGCCCATGTATGTTTCTTCACCATTTCTTGTTCCATTTCAATGTTTGATATGTTGCTGAAATTTGTAGTTTAAGGAATTATTGCGGCTCTGTTTTTTTACTTGTTCATTTGCATTATCGTTGGATGGTACATGCTTTCAGTAAGTTTGTATAGTTGGTGGCCTCGGAGTGAAATTGGAATCTTGGACAAAGTCTTAAAAGCAAAATAGTGAAGTTTCTTTGTTCATGTTTCCGTCATCAAACACTAAAGATAAAGGTGCATACCAAGCTTTATATGCACCGAAAATAAGATCCTGTCCACTTTCTGAAGGATCGGATAAGGAATGACTTTATCATGTGCTACCTTGATTTATTTGGCGATTTGCAGTTTTTGATGCACAAGTGCATGACAATTGGGCATAAATTGATGGTGGTGGCGCAACTCCTAGATATGAGTTTCTGGAATTGTATAAGATTCAGGCTTTGTATACCTTCAAATATACGATTGGCTGTCTTACCCTCTCGGTAGAGCTTTTTATTCAAGATAAGCTATGAAAATATCCAAGGACATGTGATGATTCAAAAGATGGATTTTTCAGATACTGCATCTTACAAAGCTAATATCTGAAAAATTCCATGATAGGAATGTCGTTCCTACTTAAATATCTTTAAAAATGGGTTTGGAACGTGACATATAACATAATGAAGGTCATCTCATATTCTGTCTTCTTATTGTTCATAACTAGTACAGGGCAGATGTGGGGAAGAATCTATCTGCCTTGATTGACATACCCAATGGGCATAGTAAAACAAATAAAAGAAAAATATGTATGGGGTTTGTTATATGCAAAAGGTTTTTGTCATACATATTTCGATACCTATGCTATATATCATTTTCACATAGGTCCCGGTAAATGTGAAGCCATATGTTGTTTGGAGAATGGATGAAGATTTTTAGTATCTTATATCTCCATCATATTTGTATTAAAGTCAGACCATAAGGATTCCAGGAAATGATGGATTTTTTTCCTTTATGGACCTAAACTAGAATATTGCAATAACTGGACACTTGTATGTTGAGATACCACATTTTGTTGCTTCTGGAATAGAATCTCATGTCTAAGCATCTTTTTAGTGGCCTGGATCCAAAGTGACAAGCCATGCATCATTAGCTTTGTATCAATGTTTAAAATTTGACAGAGTTTCTGCTTGAATCATGCATAAGAAACCGAGTCAATGCAGAAGAGGAATGATGATCTCCTCTAGGTAACTCCTTATACCAATTAATAAAGGCTTGCGCAATACTGGATATTGCTGACCAAGATTAAAATGCCTTTATAAGATGGAATTTTCAGTTGCTTGTCAAGGAGCAGTCTTATGTCATGAAAAGCATACTGATTGGATGATGGAATCTTTGTGTCACCAGTTGGATAACATGGGAACATAGTTAGCAGGAAAAAAATGCCTGCCGAAGCTTAGACCTCTGTTAGATTGCCGCCTCTTCACTGCTAAATAGAACTTTGCAAGTTAAAAGCAGGCTGGATTATTGAGGTCTATTGATTTGTGCTTACAAATGGATTCTGATTTGGCCCGTCTTATAGCTTCGCAGTTCTCACCTGTAGAAATATGCACTTCTAAAAGGATACCGGACTATGTATTCCTGTCGCCTTAAGTGCATATGTACTCTAACTTCACAATTAGTTCCAGTTTTTTGCATGACTAGAGGTCGATAAACTTTAGTGCAGCACCTCACTTCAAATTGTTGCTGGTTAGTGTAGGTAAATAAAGTTCTTCATTGGCAGATGATATGGTAACATAACAATGATACACCCCTCTGGCATATAAACTAGTCTCTGTTTCTTGCAGTTCTTGTAGCAAGGGCTTCTATTCACCAGAAGAAGTGATGATTTCACTTGAATTGGGGAATTGTATCTTGCCTTTTAGGTCTATTGAGGTACTTTAGAAGCAGTTTGCCGGTCATAGATAAAGTTGTAATTTCATGATTCAATGTTCCAGATACTTTAGAGAATTTAAGCTAAAAGCTTTGCATCATGTGTATTTTCTCGTTGGCCCTCTTATTGAGCTAATCCACTGTGAGATGCCTCTTCCATTGGGACCGGTATAAGGTAATCTTCAGGTGATTATGATCATTGAAATATGTCAGTGAGCACTAGTGTCTTCACACAGATATAAATCTAAGCTAAAGTTATATTAAGTACATTTCAGATACTAACAAGTGTTGTCGGTGATGCAGTGAATCAGGGGACTTCGACGACTATGGTGATGGTGAGCATGCATGTATATGTGTTATCCAATGACTGAATGCGTGTAAATTCTTCCTGGAAGAGAGAATGCAGACCTTACAGCCACCCATCAGAGGGCTCGGATGGTCGAACATATTACCTCTGCATGCAATTTTCTTTCGAAAATAGTTCCGTTGTCGATCGATCGTCTTGTACTTTATTTGAACTGCTTTGTCTTCCCCACGCTGTTAGGTCATCCCTGCAAATATTTAGTTCGGGTGTTGTACAATTACGATGTCAATTATTGAGATCATTTCTTCAAATACAGATATTTCTGCCTTATTTTGAAATTGTAGGTGGTTTCAGGCGCGGGGGGGGGGTGTTTATTAGACGAGTCAAAAAGATTAGGAACTATATGCTATCGAATACCCATCAACACATGACCAAACAAAACTTGTTTGGAGCCTTCGAGGCTAGTGAGCAATGCTATTCGTTATATAATTGCTAAGCCGGGAATATGTAAAATCATGCATTTTGTTGATATCATATCAACCTTATAAGGAGCAGTTTTGGTTAATCTGTATTAATTCATATCCCATAAGTTTTTTTATATATATTTCCTAAGTTTGTTTTATATAAATCTGCATTAATTCAAATCAACCTAAGTTCTATTAATATCATCTTATATGCTAAGACTTATATATTATTTTAATATACCCTAAGTTAGACTTATAATATTTTTATATTTTATTAGCTATGTTTTATGGTGGCAGTGAACAAAAAACTACGACCAACCTTCGAACCCTGGACCACCTACGAGTCAACACAGCCGTCTAACCAGACAAACTACAAGGAGTTTGTTAAAATTTTATATTAGTAGTAACTAAAAACTGTGCCAGGGGCACAGGTGAGTACTAGTGCATATATATGAAACAGATAAAACATCCAAGCGTTGTTCTATCAGGAAAACATTTATAAGCTGAAGAATCTCCTCTTTTGTGAGATGGCTGATTTGTTTGGATGTAAATGATCTTCTCCTTACAATCATGTCCAAAAAAAATTGTGGAATATAAATCCTCAATGACATAAAATCAGGTGATTTTCACTCTAAAATTAATTTTCTGAAAACCTGACATTTACAAAAGTTTGATAGATAAATCCAGATTATATTAAGGGGAAAAAAATAAAATAAAAATACACCTAAAGGTTACTAATTGGACTCGTATTAGATGTGGTTAAGGCCCAATAGCTCATCCAAACCAACCCAACCCATGTCCTCATCAACCCATCAACGATTTCAAAAGGTAGTTACTTATTTTACCGTTATCCCCTTCCCTCCTTAGCCCTTCCCTCCATTCCATTCCCCTTACCTCACTCACCTTAAAGCTCCAAATGCATCAATGGCCACCATAACTCCCACCATCTCCAACCCCTTCTCCTCTCTCTCACCCTTCATACCCCTTAAACCCCTCATTCCTCTCTCTCTCCACCCCTTCCCCCCTAAACCCAAACCCATATCCCTCTCCTCTTCCCCTCCTCCTCCTCTTCTTCTCTCCCCACCTCTCCAATCCCACTCTCCCATCCCCTTATCCCAACAAGAACACCAACTCCACCAATCCCATGGCCAATCCCCACCTACTCAACTCCATCTCCACCGATATCTCCGCCTTGCCATCCTCCACCATGACCTCTCCCTTGGCAAATCCATCCACGCACTTGTTACCAAAAACCAAGATGGAGATAGTGGTTATGAAGATACTCGCCTCCACAACTCCCTCGTGCACATGTACGTCAAGCTCGGTCGCCTCATTGACGCCCGCAAGACGCTCGACGCAATGCTGTATCCGGATGTTGTGTCCTACTCTTGTTTGATATCGGCTTACGGTAAGTGTGGATCCGAGGAGGAGGCATTGGGCCTCTTTCGTGAGATGCGGGAGTCTGGCATCTACCCGAATGAGTTCAGCTTGGTTGCAGTGCTTACGAATTGCTTGCGACAATCGAATCTTGAGCTGGGGCACCAATTGCATGCTCTGGTGATCAAGATGTCTCAAATGGAATGTACCCATGTCGGCAATGCTCTCATGGGGGTGTATGTCAGGTGTAGTTATGTGGATGATGCTGTTCGAGTGTTTGACGGAATGCCCTCTAGAGATGTCTCGTCATGGAATGCGGTTTTTTTGGGTATGGTTAAGGATGAGAGGTATGATCAAGCTTTTGAGCTCTTCCACGGCATGCAGATGGGTGGGACTTATGGGGATAGGTTCTCTCTATCGACCCTTTTGACGGCGGCCTCGGAGTGCCTTGATCAAATGCAGGGTGAGGCCATTCATGGTTATGCGCTTAAGATTGGATTGGAGTTGGATTTGAGTGTGGGTAATGCGCTCATAGGGTACTATACGAAATGTGGGTTGATAGAGGATGTGGTCAGTGTGTTTCAGGGAATGCCTACAAAAGATGTGTTCACTTGGACCGAAATGCTCATTGGGTACATGGAGTTCGGTATGGTAGAATCGGGCATGGAAGTCTTCAATGAGATGCCTGAGAGGAATCATATCTCGTATGATGCTCTTCTAGCTGGATTTTGCCAGAATGGCGAAGGTTTTCGAGGTCTTAAGTTGTTTCAGGAGATCATGGAGGATGGTATCGAGATCTCTGATTTCACGATAATAGGCATTATGCATGCATGTGCAATAGTTTGCGACAGAAGAACAAGTGAGCAGATTCATGCAGTTGTTGTCAAGATTGGGTGTGTATCAAATGCTTGGATTCGAGCTACTTTGCTTGATATGTGCGCGAAATGTGACAGAATGGAAGACGCAAAGAAGATGTTTGAACAGTGGACCCACGCCAAAAGCTTTTCGATAGCATGGACTTCTCTCGTCTGTGCCCATGCTAGGAATGAGCAGCCTGATGAGGCTATGAATCTCTTCACAACCATACTAAAAAGAGAAGATATGGTGATGATGGATGAAATCACATTAGCTACGATAATTGGGGTCTGTGGAGCTTTGGGGTGCCATGACATGGGAAAACAAATGCAGGCTTTTGCTATTAGATCTGGGTGTTTGTCTGATTTAGGAGTTGGCAATGCAATCGTCAGCATGTATGCGAAATGTGGGAACATGGAGGATGCGATTAGGTTCTTCAATTCGATGACAGTACGTAATACAGTGTCTTGGAATGCATTGATCTCTGCTCATCTTCTTCATCGACAGGGGAGTGAGGCATTGGCTGTTTGGGGTGATATGGAGAGATTGTCTGTGAAGCCGGACTCTATCACCTTCCTTTTGATCCTCTCAGCTTGCAGATATACGGACTCAAACTCAGTTGATACCTGTCAGCGAGTCTTCCTCAAGATGACAAGCTTCTATGGCATAAAGCCGGTAACAGAGCACTATGCTGCCATGGTTAACGTCTTCGGTTACTGGAGTTGCTTTGACGAAGCTGAAGAATTGATCAAGAGCATGCCTTTCAAGCCGGACGCGTCTATCTGGAGAACCTTGCTCAACAGCTGCAAGCTCAGATCGAATGTCAGTCTAGAGAGACAGACAGTACAAAGACTTCTCGAATTGGAACCAGAAGACCCGTCTACGTATATCCTTGTATCTAATCTGTACTCGGCTTCAGGAAGATGGCATTGCTCAGAGAAGATCAGGGAGCAGATGCAGAAGAGAGGCTTCAAGAAACATCCAGCGCGAAGCTGGATGATTCATCAAAGCACATTTCATTCTTTCCACGCAAGAGATAGCTCGCACCCGCAGTCGAAAGACATCCGTAGTGCATTGGAGATACTGATTCTCGAGTGTACAAAGGCCGGGTACGAGCTCGATACGAGCTTCGTTCTGCATGAGGTGGAGGAATACCAGAAGAAAGACTTCTTGTTCTATCACAGTGCGAAGCTGGCGGTGGTCTACGGGCTTCTGGTGACCGGCTTAGAGCAACCAGTGCGAGTTGTGAAGAACATTCGTCTTTGCGGAGACTGCCACACATTTTTTAAGTTTGTTTCCTCCTCTACAGGCCGGGAGATCTTGTTGAGAGACGCCACCGGCTTTCATCACTTCAAGCAGGGACGCTGCTCCTGTGCGGATTACTGGTGAATCTGGTGGATACTAGAAATTTAATTTAGTTTCCATTGCTGTGAAGGGCCATTCAGACAATTTTATCAAAATGTCACAAATACAAGTGCATATAGTTTCAGATATTTAAAGGTTTGGGAAATATTATTCTTAATTACAGTCCATTAATAATAATTGCTTGCTCTTTTTCAATGCACATGAACACACTTACAAGTTACAACACCACCAAGAAGTCTAAAATATAAAGCTTCATGGTGTACGTGAGCATAGTCGGCAACATATAAATAATACCTCATTATATAGTATAGGATATAAGCAGGAAGCTTGAATTAGCTTCTGCTATAAATTAGATTTTGAAACGTTTAGCACTTGGACAACCAAAATTGTTGCATATTTATTTGTCACTCATACTGATATCTGCAAATAAGCAAAGTTTGAATAGGCCAGCTCTTTTTGCGCCAAAAAAAAAAAAGGGACAAAAACAAGCACATATGTATTTGTGGATCTTCTGATTGAAGAATCTCACTTTGCGCTAAATTCGTTCTGCACAATCTCACCAAATACTTTTACAGGGATAAGAAGTATAGGAGAGGCTGCGACTTTGCTTTTCCTTCTTTCCTTCTTTTCTCTTCTGGCTTTTCATATAGGAAGATACATGTGAACCAAATGCTACCAGAACTTACAAATTGCAAAGGATGTTTTCGAAAAGGCCCTCATCTCTCAAAATTGAATTCTTCCTATAACTTCTCATTTTGCCAACAACGCAGACAGCAAAGCGTCAGCAGACAGTCCGACCGTAGCATATCGAAGCAATATAAAGATTCTTCGCCCACTTTTCCTGCATTATATGTGGGGAAAGATCAATAAATGTACAAACTCCACTACCTAATCTCCATGGTATTAGCAAAGTGATAGTAAATTCTTACATGAAATCACAGTATAGTTCCAATGTGGACTAATAATATGAAGCGGGTAACCTACATATTTGTGCTAGATAATTTTCAGATTTGAATCACATCAGATTCCTCTCATCAACAATGTCACCTTGACTCAAGCTCCCTGAACACCAAGTCTAGGTTGATCAAGTAAGGAGCACAGAAGGATGATTGTCATCTAGCGTCCAACTTTCAGGGTTTTAGAGGTCCTTTTGAAGTACTTCTGTCTAGGAATCAACTACACTATGCAGTTTTGCCTAACAAACCATAACCAATTCAGAATGATAAGTCCCATAACGATCATTGAAGCGTCAAGGGAAGACATTATTGAAATATTAGATGGAAGATACCATGACTGAAACTATGAGTGTTATCACATGTATTCCATGTGAAAATAATCGCAAAGATTAGAAGTGTGCAATTGTGAGTCAAAATCGTCCGCAAGGAAGCCCATTGATTGCGACACATTTGGGCCTTCTGCTGTCAACACATGTATGCATTTTCTGATTCGTGATTAATAAACGCACATCAGATAAGTTCAGTAAATAACATGCTTTCTCCAGATTGTGAACTAAGAGAATGATTCAAAATAGTATATAGAACCTAGGAGTCTCGTCTAAGTAGACAAGTATATGAATACCTTGACATGGTTGCTGGGGAAGGCAGAGGTTCGCAGAGTTTCCTGTGTCTCATCCATGATTTTGCGTTTTGGTATGCTCAATATAAAGGCAGCTTGATCAGAGGTGGCTGCAGTAGAAGTTATGCGGTATCCACTCTCCCATCGCCGATGGATTCCTTCACTTGGGTAAAGAAAATCCAGCTCAACAACCTGCATTAGAAGTAATGCACGAGTCGCATAAGCAGTCACAGAACTAGATTTAAGTCCATAAGCATTAATATAATGTTCAATCACCATGTAAAATCATCTTCAGTGACTGGAAAAGTTGCAACTCTCACATAGCAAATGAAAATCATTCAACTGTAGGACTGAACTGGTTAGTTCAACAAAAGTTTCACATAATCACGTATGAAAACCCTCAAAACCGCTGTCAGTTCTTGTCATACCAGAGTACTGTTTCAAACAATAGATAAGGTTGTCTACTAAAAATGAAATTCTCTTATAAACATGCATCTGTATGGCCCTGACTTCAAGATCAAAATGGGAACTCTATTTTGTGACAGAAACATTGCAGGTCAAGCGCTTGGCAGTTGGTGGCATTTCACTAATGGTAGAATGTTAAATGACGACGCAATTCAAGAGAGCAATACCTACATCCTTCCAGAACTATTATCTGGTGGAGTGAAGTTTGATGCTTTAACCTCAGCTGCTTTTATTTGCCTGGGCACAAATGCTTTCTTTCTAAATATGACATTTAGTAGAATTCAGTGCAGCACCTTGGGACATTTTCAATTATGTTACTCGTCATATGTTGCACGGCACAAGATTAAGAAAGTAACATTCTTTGTTCTTCTAAAGCTGCATCGCTGACATTTCAAAGCAAGTGGGACTGCTTATTGATTACTCAAGTTACCATGTTTATCCAATATGCAGAGGAAATTATCTCCAGTCACTCTAGCGAATGACCAATACTCAGGGAACAGGCTTTATAGCAGTTATCGACCAATAGGACAATGAACGAATAAAAATGATTTGTTGCTACAACTGAAATTATCTAGGTAAAAATTTCTGATTAAGAAAGATGGTTCAGTCTCCAAAGCATCTTTTGCATCTTAAAATGGAGGAACAGCATGTAAGCACTGAGTGATGAAAAGATAGGGAAATTGAGTACAGAAAAATACAAGAATCATCGTCAAAAGAAAGATAAACTTGAAGCTGCAGTGACACTATCAAGCTTATTAAATGGCCTTCAATGGTATACTTAAGCGAGAAGGTCATTTAGATACAAGAAATCAGAGTACCACGACCAATATCTTGCTAATGGCAAGCCGTATTTAATATTGAGGAACTAATGAATCACAAGATGTCCATATGCTGATTACCTACCATTGCACCTCAAAACACGGTAATAATAACAAATCAAGTATGATGAAAATAACAGGATATCTATATAAGAGCATAGGTGGCATAAAATAAGGTGCTTTTTTTTTCCTTTTTTTGATTAGTTAAGCCTTTTACCCTTGGTTAGGGGATTAAATACCCTATCTTTCCAACAAAATTGGGGGCTTGGGGATTAGACCCCAAGACCAACCCATTAGCATCATCGGGTAAAAACCACTTGACCTTCTCAAGGGTTTGTGCATAAAATAAAAATAAAAAAGGTGCTCCACGATAGGAATATATGAGCATATTAAATTACTGTAACGGACAGTATGAAACATGCCTTAAGAAGTTAAAATGAAAAATTGCACTCAGTTATTGTTCTTTGACCATGACTCGGCATGTAAGTTTATCAAGCATATTCCATAGATCAAAGAAACATTACTACCTGATCAGAATATCCAGAATTCCTTGACATGACAACCCCCCAACGACTTCCAGCTGTTGTCATGCATGTCACATGAAAACCTTCTTTCCACTTTTTATTTATCCACTTGAAAGGAAATGATTCACTAACTTTATAGGATTGTTGAGTATAGGGGGTTCCTGCATACATAGGGTCACACAATTAGCATGTTAATAAGGAAAAAATATTGACTTCCTACAATTGCAATGAGGTCCTCAGTGAATTAAGTGGACAGTAAAATTAACAAAGTGTATCGATGCTTATGAGTGCAACACCATCAGCAGAACTACACAATAAAAAATTATCAAGTAAAACATAAGCTTGGGATTCGTCTTGTGGATTAAAAACCATTAGAGATTTCCCTGTAGACAACTCCAGTGACAAATCATATAATATAGAATAGCCACCAAATTAAGAGAAATTACTTCTTGAATATCCACAAGAATTTACATTATATCAAACGAAAAGGCATTGACCTAGAGCATCGTTTCAGAGGACAAAAGGTACTTAAAAATCAAAGAAGAAACTGAACAAACCTTTTGACATCACAACCAAAGAACTCCCATTATTTGCACCAGCTATTGCACTGATATAGTAATTCTTCTCCCATTGTTCCATAATCCAATCCTGTACCAAAAATCAGGACGGGAAAAACAGCTGCAGCAGAGAGAGTACAATGAAACGATAAAAATGCTAATCACTAAACATGCAACACACCTTATGCAGGAACACTGGTGACAATTCATAAACTTGAGAAGTGAAACCAGTTCCTGCATCCATTATAAGAGCCCAAAGATTTGTTGCAGAAGCCACACAGCTTATATGCAAACCATCTTCATTACCCTTATCTACATGTTGTTGAAGCCTTGCATCTGCCACATTATAATGGTACCTTGAAAACAGTCAGAAAAAGGTTTAAACTTTAACAACACCAGAAACAAGAGAGGTCATCGATCGATGTCCTTATATGCTCACATATACGTGCACCTTTGTCTATAATATTGTCATGACCACTACTTGGATTAGTAATTAGATTACTGAATAAATGTCAATGGTCAAATGAAATCCGCAAAATTCGTCAAGGGAATGCATCTACGGCAATTCAAATGTCAAAGTGGAATGAGTTGAAAGTAGATATGTAAATTAAACTAGTAGAAGAACTCTAGAACTGCTAGTTATGGTGGACAGCATGTCTAGTTACAAATAGCAGAAGAATTTCTGGACCATATATAGGGTTATGTATGGCTCAAATATTCCAAGCCACTTCTTTCATTATGATGGCATCAATTACCAACAGGTTTATACAGGCTTCCATTCTTCTTGGATATTGTAGGACAGTAATGACCTTAAAAATAATGATTCAAGTGCCAAATGAGATAGAGTATGTACAAACATGCCAGATTTAGTGCTAAGATCCTTAATCGCTACTTTTTAACTGGCACGAATAGGGATGGATGGTGTTTAAAATTTTCACTTGTGATTGCTATATGCAATCTTCCATTAGAAAAATCCTGTTGTCTTATGAGCCAGTGAAATATCAAACTTCCAAGGCCAAAAGATTTTTCTTATGATCAAGCTTTTAGACAATAAAACTTAGTTAAGTTCTATTTCATGGTGTATTTAAAAGCACATCTTAAGTGCAACATGTAATTTTTTATATATTCAGCGATATGGGCTATAATGAACACATACTGCACTCATAAACCTTCTAATGGTGCATGCTGAGCCAAGCACTAAGATTATGACAGTTCTCAAAACAAGTAGAAATGTGATCTTGGCATTGTTGATGCTCTTTTTACTAAAACGACTACGTAATTTAATAGGATATAAGAACAATGAGCATGCAGAAATAGCAGAAATAGCAGAAATAGCAGAAATAGCAGAAATAGCAGAAATAGCAGAAATAGCTTTAGAGAAAAAATGGATTATATCATGGATAAAAATCCTTAAAAGGTACTGCAAATTTCTATTCAAAGATAGCACAATGAGAAACTGAGAAATAGGAGTCAAACCTAATGGAAGGAGGAGCCAACAACAACGCAATTTTGGATTAGTAAACTACATCTTGAAGAAAAGTTGCAAACAGACACACAATTCAAGTGTATCATGATTATCATTCTTATTCCTCCTTTACATTGTTAAAATGTGGAGATTTTTTTCCCAAACAATGTTACCAGGTTGTGGCTCGATCTGATACATGGTGCGGGTACAGTACATTCTTCGTTACGCTGGGAGACTTAGTTGGTACACTAATTTGGGTCCTAGTTCGCTCAGATTTCTTTGTTTATCTCTTTCACTATTATGTATAGTTTTGTCTAGTGTTATTGATTGAGCCATATCAAACTATATCATGGTCATGTTTAGCTAGTTCCACCTAGAGAAGGCTAAGAGGGGAAGGCTAGTTAACTTTTATTCTTATTTAATTGCAGCGGTAGTTTGACACAGATATCAGGTCCTTTCCATAATGGCAGCAGCTTTTCTTGCATGGAAGGTGACAATTTGTAGTGATAATTGCACCTCCTTTATGGAAAATGGCATCTTACTTGAATGGTTACAACCCTTTTTTACGAAAGTGGATATTGCTTCAATGGTTGTAGCCTTCTATGGACAGTAGAATATTACATCATGGTTGCAGCCTTTTTATGGAAAATGGTATCTTACTAAAATGGCTGCAGCCTTTTGGGTTTATAAGTCTTAGGTTGTGTTTGGTTACAGGAAGAGAGAGGTAGAGGTAGAGGGAGTGGGAGACGGAGAGGAATGAGGATGTCCTTGTCGGTGTTTGCTAAGACCTTTGTCATGAGAGTGGGAATGACCTTATCGGTGTTTGGTATGCCCAAAAACAAGATGGGAAAGCACAGGAATGACTGTAGAGTTACTAAAAAAATCCTTACTAGATTATCGCATTAATATGATTCTTATTTGCCCAAGAAGGTAGTCTTGTGATCTAATCAAGCGTTGACCGAAACCGGGAGGAAGGAATCGAGATTTCTCTCTCAGAAAAAGGAATCCGAATTCCTCTCCTGACAGGAGAGCTCAAGAAAGCTCACTCCCTCTCCTGCAGTTAAAAGCCAACCAAACACATGGGTGAAGTCAGGATTCCCTCTCCCTCTCCCTCTCCCTCTCCATTTCCATGGTCAAACGTGCAACCAAGGCAACCTTAGATCTATAGCGGGTTGCTCAATATGGCAATCTGGATCGCGAAGGCCCATTATTGGGGTCGTGCAATCCAGATCGCAGGTCGGAGGGGGCAGCTTCGAATCTAACAACCCTGTTCCCAAACTTGAGCGCATCGATTGCTTTCAATCAATTAACAGTTGTTGCTTCTTAACCCCGATACAACTTAAATATTAACTAAAAGAGTTTTGTTTACATATGTGAAAACTTGCTATATTACATAAGTGCCCCTACATTCTTCCATGCTACATATATAACCCTACAAACATAGGAAAAAAAAATTAAAACATACCCTTCCGTCATGATGGCATTAAAAAAAAACCCTATAAAATGACCATTTTACCCTTAGCCTACCCCAGTGAGCTAAATCCTAATAAATATGAATAAAGGGCAAAATGGTCATTTTACAAGGCTTTTTAATGCCGTCATGACTGAAGGGTATGTTATAAAATTTTTCGATGTTTGCAAGGGTATATATGTAATATGGAAGAATGTAGGGGTACATATGTAATATAGCAAGTTTTCAGGGGAACATATGTAAAAAACACCCTAACTAAAAAGGAGTTGACATGTTCAGAGATGAGCATTGCTCTTTTCAATTGTTTATTCTAGTCCTGAAACACCTTTTTGTACTGCACAGGCAGCACATTTGACTGCATTTGACATCAGATCTAAGGGCAGTAATCCTAGTCAAATACTTTGATACTCTTTACAACTATTGGAGAATTTGGGCCTCAAAAACACCAGAGTTTAACTTTCATTTCTCCCAAAAACCATATCCATGTTATTGCTGCACAACATTCAAACGCGAAGTTTTGAGTAAAGCAGCTTCCTCACAATTGAAGAAGCTGCTATGCATCTCACATATAGCACAAAAATCAGACACATTAAATTTTATGTAGTATTAGCAGTTACCTCTGCTTCATGGGCCTTCGTGCATTATAAACCGAAACCCACTGAGTTGCTGGGCTTCCCAACCGAACCTTTTTCTTTGGCTGCTCATCTTCTTCAAGATTAACAAGCAATCTACTCCTTTTTTGTCCAACCTATTTGTGTAAAAAGTCGAACTATTAATGGTTGACAAAAATAAACAATGTGCTAACTGATCAGTAATTTTGTCCAAGAGAAATTCTTTTTCAATACTCTCCACAACCTTCAGAGCTCCATCAATTCGTATCGGTCTCAGAGAGGTGCATGGCTCGATTAAACTATCAAAAAGGGATATCAGCTTGGAATAATTTGGCTCCTCATCAAACTTCATATTGGTCACAGTTTCCAGAAACTGTTTGAATGGTGGTGGGCAGAAGCAACACAATAGCTCAGGTGAAGTTGCCATCTTTTTCTTACAGACAAGAAAGCTCTTGTTATCTCCCTGCATTATAAGATAATTTACAGTTGGACTTGTCGCATTCAAATGATGGCATTATGTCACAGCAAGTATTCTCTGGAAACAATACTAGAACCTGATAGCCTTGCCATGGTAACCTTCCCCTTATGAGGAATATTAGTGTATATGCTAGTGATTCTAGGTCATCCCTCCTGCTACCTGTACGACCTAAATGGGCGTGCACACTTGCATACCTTATTGTTCCCCTGCAGTAGAAAAATATTAGATTGCAATAGAAAAAGCACCCATGAAGATCAAAACAAGAAGAACCTAAGAACCTGAATATGTCTGGCCTTTGATCATAGTCGACATGCTGGCCTGATGATTCCTTCCATTTAGATGCTGCAGATAAGTTTTTTACTGTTTTAGTCCCAACCCTAGATATCCAAGGACTAGATTATTCACTCAAAATATCTCAAATCAGTGGTAACAAAATTAGGATTGAGCCTATCTCCAAGTCAATACTAAGCTCCACCAAAACAATATTGGAAATTCATTCAATCAATAATATCATACCCAAACCGAGATCAATAAGGAAAAGTTTTTTCTCATCAGCAGTTCCTGGTTGTCCAAGCAAAAAGTTCTCCGGCTTCACATCTCCATGTACAAATCTATGCAAAATGTGAAGATTCAGCTTCCAATAAGTGATTCCGAACAAATCTACACGTAAAAGATACAACAAAGGATGAGAAACGTACCCTTTCATGTGAAGCTTTTCGAGAATCGATATTGCCTCCACACCAATGCAAGCCACCATATTAGGTGACATCCTGTTCCATATATCAGTTAACCAACAAGGAGAAGTGGCTATGCGTCATAGAAGGTAACTGAAGACTAGTGTTAACTTACGCTTGGCCAACAGAGTTCCAAACATCCCAAAGACTGGGCCCAAGCATGTCCATTACCTGCAATTTTAGATATTTACAGTGTCAGCAGCTCCGGAATCTAAGATCGTTTATAAAGAACAACCTAATATGATAGAAACTCTAAACTCACCAGAATGTAATAATCTCCTTGACGACCCTTGTAATGAACCCATGGTATACCATAACATCCATTTAGGGTGCTTGGGAACAGTAATCAACAAGTCAGATAACTGAGCGTAATAAACCTATCACATTAAAAATGCATGTTGGCCATATAGGGAAAAGAGTTAGTAAGTAATGCTTACTTATAGACTTGCCACTCGTATGGTGGGCCATAATTGCAACCTTTGCTATTGCGGTGTTCAAACTTCAAAGCCACCTAGAGATGACACAGCTATGTGATATTAAGAGAGGCCTTTTAACATTGCAAGCCCTAAAAAAAATGCAAGAGGATGGAAAGTACCTCAATAGCATCTGCACCTGTGCGCTCTGTGCCACCAGATACCCTTCTGCCAACATAGACCTGCCCAAAACCTCCTTTGCCAAGCTTCCTCTCGACCTTATATGTAGGGGAATTACCAACTTGAACCTGCAATAGAAACAAGCATGCTAACTCGTGAAATCTCCTAATATTTGTGTAGAACGATCAACAAAACAACTACGGGGAAATGGAGCAAGAAGAGTCAGATGAAATCTCCGAACGCAACAAGTCAAATTAAGAAAGACTATAACAACTTTCCGACAAGTATCAGAAAAGACAACTCCCCAATTAAAGTTCAATAATAGGAGCAGGCATGAATCTGTTTCATATGAAGAAAATTTTGGGACACCCTCAATTTGGCTGGCAAGGATGCTAATCTTTTGCATCAGATGATTCAGAAGATCTAAAAAGGGGATCCTCACCTTCATACAGTCTAGGAAGTCCATGATAACGTTACCATGCCAATTCAAATTTTTGACACACTTTCTGCACCTTCGATCATACCTACATTACATTCTGAAACCAAAACTTTCAAAATTGATTGCATCTAGATTCCATAAGGCTTGCATTCGTGCATGGATATTATCTGGACAAAAAATTATGACAAAAATATTTTCTACATATGGATTATCGGTGCCATAAATGCCCATGTACCCTTCATGTATAGTTGCATGATGTATACTATGTTTTTGTAAATAGCAAGCATTGGCTGCAACTATTGATTCCACAAGGAAAAAATGAACAGCTATGCTTCAGTTTAAACAAAGAATGCGATCAATAAATACAAATGATATGCTTCAAATAACTCCACCCAGTCCAAGGATGAATTTAGGAAGAAAAGAAAAGAATCATACCCTCTCTGGGACAGGAGTCGTTGTTGCTTCATCATCAGCTCCCACCAATTTATCCCCACTTCCACCCTCCATGACTAAATCTTTATCTGCAGCACCCTCAGCAGGTTGGTTCAAAAGGAACTGTTGGGCACCCCCAGCAGCAGCACCTGGCAGAACCTCGCAGGGCTGATCAGGGTCTAAATCAATCAGCCTAATACCCTTTCCTCTGCCAGCAACTGTCGGCCTAACTGGTGTAGCTGAAGGCCCTTTAGCTACTGCTGCAGCATTGGCGCCCCTTCCTCTCCCTGCACCACCTCGCCTACTTGGTCTGTTTGGAGTAGGTTGAACACAATTCTGAGCTTGCTCAATTGGCTGAGATGGGGGTGGAATATCATCAAGTTTTTTGGATTTCAAGCGAGCTTGCCGTGCACCACTTCTCAGCTCTGGCATCCTCTGCCCATGCAACTCAAACCCTCATTTAATTCCCAGCTATCCCTTCCAATCTCCTCAACCAAAAAAGCAACAAGTAAGAGCACAATCAGCAAATGAGATTGCATTAAAGTCACAAAGGCTAAAGATCTCCTAAAACCATGGAAAGAAGGAACAAATACTAAATGTTTGCTCAAGAACGAACAATGAGGCATGCAAACACCACTATAACTAATGCAAAATAAAAGTAGAAAGCTAAATTGAAAAACCCCGAATCTATTATATCAGAAGATACTGTGCAGTCCACGGAAAAGGAATAATACGATCATTGAGGGTACCGTAATTTCCCAATCAAGCTGAGACATAAAAGAACATCGAAAACTTTTATCAGCCCAATGATCAAATCAGGATAGAAAAAGCAACAATAAGGAATTTCGAAAAGGAAAAACCTTAAGATTATAGAGAGTAATGACCAAAAGAAGCCTGCTTTAAGAGCACCAGTCTTTGTAAGGAATCGAATGTAGTAAAAAAGAGGAGGTATCTCTATCATCTGATGTCCTGATTTCGCAGAAAAAATCCATCTTTTCCCTAAAAAGCATTCTACTATGGCCTAAACGGGGATCCTCAGAGATCAACCGATCAATCGCACCTTAATCCTCACATCTCCCAAATCACTCCTCAACAAAGACCAAGAAAGAAAGAACCAGTCTTTCTGCCAGTCCCGGCATCCTCCGATGATCCAAACAACCCACTCCCCCTCTTATCCATCTCCCCACCGCCTCATCCCAAAAAAAACCCAATCAAAATCGCATCTTTCATCCAACCAACCATCATCATTCATCCACCCCACAAATCCGATCATCGGGATCAAAAGAACCACAAGAACCACATCACCAAACAAAATCAACCCCCAAATAACCCAAACAAAGCACAAAAACTCACCCAAAACCCAAAACAAAAAACAAAAAAAAAACATAAATCAAGAACACGACGATCACCCTGGTTGTGATAGGATCGGGTTGCTTACGATCGGATGGTCATGTCCCAGCTTCGATCGCTGCGGAGATCGGCCAAGCGGTGCCCGGCATTACGCGGCCACGCCACTGGATGGGCCGATGACGGCTCCAATTAGGGCTCTCGCGGCTCCCTTCCTAGGGTATTTGGGGACAACAAGACCTCGGATAGAGGGAGAGAGAGAGAGAGAGAGAGAGAGGAAGGGCGTGGTGTGGTGTGGGTGGTGTTTGTCTGCAGGAAGAGAGGAGAGAGAGAGACTCCTTTGGTTTGCCCAAAAACTTGTTCAGTTTTGTACACAGAATTCATGCATGCAGCAGTGTAATCTTTATAATCAAATCTCTCTCTCTCTCTCTCTACTTGTCAAATAATGTTGTGGTGACTGTCTCTCTCTCTCCAGTCTCCACCCTTGGATTGGAGTGATTTCTCATCTATTTGTTTGTTTTTTTTAACTCCCTTCTTAATGATGCTACTATTTTATTTTTTTTGAATTGTTGTAGTTGGAGAGCTTATTTTTCTGGAATTGTAGTGTTTTCTTAGCTAATTATAGCTGAATTTCATGAATTTTCTTTTTTTTTCATGTGTTTAGGGTTTTGTAGCATGTGAAAATGTTTTGAATCAGAGTGTTTTTTAAGGTGATTTATTTGGTATTGAGATGTTTCAATTTGGGGTTTTGTACCCTTTTAAATGGTGATATTTTGTCTATAGAGTTTGAAATTTAGAGGTGTTGATAGCCAGATGTCACTATTGAGAAAACAAGCATGACTTGAGATTGGACATGGTCAAAATTTATTATAAGGATATTTAGATACAAGTTTAGAGTGGCGTCGAAACAAATATCATTTTTTGAAGGGTATATGTACAAAAAAAATCTCTTTCAATTTGTGGGAGAAATGAAATTATACAAAGAGAGTAAAGAGAGTAGAGGTTGGGGTCATGGGGATAGGTGAAACTAGTAATGAAAATTTCATGGGTGAAAAAGCATTGTTATAAAATCTTAAAAGGATAAAAAACATTTTGGTACCACCAAGTCACCAACTTTAAAAAAAATAGGTGATTTAGCATATCGTAAAATTTGATTCTCAAATTGATACCTCAAAATATTTTTTTGTTTGATTAGATGAAACCTAATGGCTAGCAATGCTTATAAAAACCTGTCAATAATGGTAATGTTATCCTCCAAAGCCCAATACAATGACACTTGTGAGTGACGGCTTGATTCCATCCGCTTTACAATTAATATTCATATGAATATGAACAAAACTTAGGCTATGAAAGAGCATGGCAACCTCCCAAATGCCCTTCAAAATTGCTTCAACATGTTGGGCTCATATCATCGTACTTTGTAACATATCCACCGCCATCTTGGAATCGGACTCTAGTATTATATGCTCGCAACCTTTCTCCTTAGCCCAGCTAATGCCGAAATATATTGCCCTGAGCTCAGCCTCCAAGCAAGACTCTGCATCCATCGCCCTGATGAGACGTGAAAAGTACATAATTAACCCCTTAATTTACCTTTATTAGTCTTCGAGCAAGGCTTTTCTAATAATCTCCATGGTATTTCATGTACAAGAGCCCTCAATAGAAGTTAGATCAACTTTGGAGCGTAAACGAGCCTATTCGAGCACATTTAGGTACATGGGTCAACTTCAAAGATTAAACTGTACCTTCTCAGAAAGAACCAGATAATGTACCATATATGATTGGAAAGCTCTGGAAGTCTAGTTTCTGGAGAATTTTACGGTTCATGATTCCGAGTTTCCTAGATGAAGTTATGGCATTTTTGGTACCAATGCGCAGTGCTGAATGGCAAAAGAGATAATATGCAGAAAAGAATATCGATCTTTTGTGTATAAAAAATCGATCTTTGTACTGTAGCAGAGAGCAATAATTCAAAAGATCGATCTTCTCCCTATAGAAGATCGATCTTCTGCGGGCGCAGTCAGTTTTATGGGATAAAAAGATCGATCTTCACCCCTAGAAGATCGATCTTTCATTGCCAGTTAAGCAAAATGAAGGGCCCAGATGTAATCCGAAGGGGAGAAGCTTGAGGGCTATAAATACCAAACTTTGGGCTCTTATTGGGGGATCCTTTTGGACAAGAAGAGGCTAAGGAAAGGGGCAACCCCCTTGGGCAATGAAGGGAACTCTCATCCAAGAGGGAGGAGATTGATGAAGAAGAGGATCCATCTCTTCTCCATGGCTTCTCCATCGAAGATGAGTAGCTAATCTATTTACCTAGTGGAATACCATGATGTTTTAGGTTTTTATTTGTAGTTTTCTTTGGATTTGGATGTTGTAATCCTTATGAGACAAGTTGTATGAATTTATTCTTCATTTCTATACCTTTGTAGTTGGATTCTAATGTTGGATGGATGAATTCTTTGGTATGCATAAGCTAGAACCTTGTGCCCAATAGGTGTTTGTTGATATTCCCCAATGAGTAGGTTGTGCTAGAACCATGACCACTTGTGTTGAAGGGAGTATTGGCTCTAGGTTAGGGCTTGTAGGTGCTAGAACCACCTCAATCCACATCTAGCCTAGCCTCCATTCCATCTTTCTAATGTATTGGATGCGATGTGCTAGAACCACACTGGTCCATTACCATATTCCATACAACCCAATTCCTTGCGACGAGATGATCCTAACCCGACCTCTCGTTAGCGATGATCGTAGCTAATCCCTCGATCGCCGACATTCTAGCATACACCTTTTGCGACGGATAGTCCTTATCCGGTTATTCGTTAGCGACGACCTTTATTAGCCACAAGGTAGTCGATATTATAGTGTCTCGATAGGATTGCACATCTTGATCCATTAGAAAGCTATGATTGAGCCTAATTCGGATTGGGATTCCCTAGGACCTCTCTCTATCAATTGAATCATTTACATGCTTTTTTAGCTATCATATCCTAAAACCCCAAAACCATTTCTTTCATTTTTCTTGTAGGAACACTTAGATTGAGGTAAGTAGTTTAATTATTTCCATACGCATTCCCTGTGAATTCGACTCGGACTCACCGCTAGCTACCCCCAAAGGTAGTTAGTTAGGAGTTTGATTATAAATTTATAATTTTGATCGGGCGCGTTAAGCCGCGACACTTTTCACGCTCCATCAAGATTTTGGCGCCGTTGCCGGGGAGTGTTATCGGAAATGATTGAAGTGCTTTGCTTAATCTAATGTTTCTTATAAATATCTTCAATTTTAAATTTTGTTTCATATCTTTAAAAAAAAAAAAAAGAGTTGTACTTACAATTGCTATATCTTTGTGTTGATAGGAGTCGCCTCCGGCAAGACTTTGACGATCAAGATTGGTGACTGACGTCTCGTGTTTGGACCGGCCATTGTAAAGTATTTCTACATTTTAGCTTGGTCCTTGTTTATGTAATTGTTTATACATGGCCGATGAGTATATGCCACCGGGTGCCGCATTGAACGATTATTTGTTACCATTTAATTATGCACCTGCTTATGTTAACGATGTTTATGATTTCTCAAACCCGGCATATGACTTGTATTCATACACCTATGATGCGGATTTGAGTAATCATTCATACTCTCATTGGCAACCCCAAGGTCAATACCCTCTTGATATTCAACCACAAAACATGAGATGTGCTGCATGCCCGTCTCCGTTATCGCCGCAACCAAGTTTGTCATTGTCCTGGCGTTGTGGCTGCCTATGCTGCTGCTGGTGTCTATTGTGTTGTAGTTCAAAAGCGGAGAATGAACAAAAGAGAGATTGGTTTCCTTGGCGGTGGACATATAGACAGGGGTGGTGGCGCAGGAGGTGGTGAGGCGACCAAAAGAGGAGAATGTTGAGAATGTAGAAGAAGTAGAGGAGGGAGTCGAATAGGAGGAGGCAAAACATGAGCTTGGGTAGAATGGGGCGAGACAGCGCCGATTGTGGAGGAGAGGAGGCGTTGACGATGATTGCCATCCCCCATATCAATGGTCGGCTTTGCCGCTTGCTAGTGCTCTTGCCATTTGTGTCATTGTTAGTATTATTATACCAGGGGTTGGCGTGTCTCCCCCCTTTCATGCCCACCGCCTCAAACCCTCTCCTCCTCCGCTACCGCCGCCAACTTTCCCTTCTTCCTCCTAGGTGACAAAGGATTCAAACCCTAGCCCCCAAGCGTTAGCGATAGATGAGTGGGCTGAGTGGCGCGGTTTGGGGGGTTAACTAACTACACGTGATCAGTTTTCTGACAGCCTACACATACGGTGTCTGTGATTTGACATTAAATCACGCGGTGTCAATACTTTGAGGTATCAATTCGATAACCAAATTTTACGATGTACCAAATCGCTTATTTTTGAAAATTGGATGTGTCAAAATGTTTTTTACCCGATCTTAAATTACTTCCCTTTTGCATATTTAATTTTCATTATTTTTTAACAAAATTGTAGCCCATTATATGAGAACAAAAAAAAACAGAATATATGGTCATTCTCTTACTTATACGATTCAAATCAGTTGAGTGTAAACTTAAATACCCTTGTGGGATTAAGAGGGATAACCCCTCTTATCTCCCCTTATCCCCACACTTATCCTCAAACACCAAAAATAATCATTACTACTTTATTCTTATTCCACCTACCACTACCACTCTACTTTTTCCTATCCACATCAGGTAACCCCACTTTTCCTATCCCAAAATCCCTTAACCCCCACTTAACCCGGGATAAGCTATTCTCACACCAAACAGCCAGTTTACAGTCTCCTTCAAAAAATTCAAAACGTGCTTATCAGGTAATTACAAAAGTTGTGTATATATATGTACACATGAGAACTCTCGGGCCCGTTTGGTATGGGGTTAGAAAAAATGAGGTTAAAGGGGGATAGGGTTAGAAAAAGTGGGGTTAAGGAATGGAGATAAGAAAAGCAGAGTGATGGTGGTAGGTGGAATGAGGATAAACTAGTAATGATTTTTTTTTGTATTTGGGGATAGGAATGGGGTTAAGGGGGGATTAACCCCATACCAAACAGGGGCTCATCAATACCGGATGTCTAAACACATGAGATTCCAAATGATTTATATCTAATTTATGATTTACAAACGTGTTTTAAATCAAGCATATTGCGAGGACAATATATATGTAACAATCCCAAGTTATAAATGGATCACGGATTTAAGTTGATGATTGAGTTTGTTGTGGAGTACGTAAATGTTAAGATTTAGGTTTGATTAATCTAGAATTTTGTTGATCAAACAAATGACTAAATGAGCTCTTAAAAAAAAAAGAAAAAAAAAAGAGCTCGCTGCAAAGGTATACTCCACAACCAATTTAGCATTGTGAAATTTGGCAATGATCAATTTGATGTGCATCAAAAGTTTTGGTGTTGTCTTGACCTGAAAAACATGTAACAACTACAGTAATACATTTGTTAATCGATCAGAATCGGTGACTAAACTGATAATAAGATTTGCTTTGCAAAACTTAATATTTCTAACATAGTGTAAAACCATATATAATATATGAAATCATGGGATTCAATTCTAATTAGGTGCATCATCCATTGGTGTTGTGAAATTTTGAAGTTAAAAATGTAGATGTTTTTTAAGTAAAAAATATCCTTTTTCTCA
Source organism: Narthecium ossifragum (assembly GCA_963920575.1). Classification (NCBI taxonomy): domain Eukaryota; kingdom Viridiplantae; phylum Streptophyta; class Magnoliopsida; order Dioscoreales; family Nartheciaceae; genus Narthecium; species Narthecium ossifragum. The sequence goes on from OY986973.1 coordinate 4,262,402, forward strand.
AAAAATTAAAAACCCGTATTTTTACTCCGAATTAGGAAGAGCGGACAAGAGAGAATGAAATGTTTTTATTGTTGTTTTGTATTCTCAATTATCAAAATGCAAGTTTTTTTTTTATTAGTTAAGTTAAACTAGCTGGATAAGTACAAAATTCCTTTACGTAACAAAACCAATGGAGTTGGGAGGGGGCGATCTCTTTTGACCACCACAAAGGAACACCACTATTACACCACATTATTGTCAAGCAATCTGCGACTTGATTTGTTTCTCTTGGAATGAAAATGAACATGGCTTCCTCCATCTGTGCTCCCAGCCAACACACTTTTTGCAAATCACTTCTTAGCCTCTCAGGCCACCTCATACTCCCATTAATCATATCAATGGCATCTCTATAATCAAATTCCAGTACTAGTCTTCTAACTCCATCCTTCTGGACCTCCTATGGTCCTCTACGCATCGCAAAGATCTCTACCTTATTTTATCACTAGCTACAATAGGCTTCGTTGTAGCCCACGTTGGCTTGTCTTCTTCATCTCTACAAGCAACTCCAGCCCCTCCTTTCCTAGACACAGGATCATATGAAGCATCGCATTGGATGGAGATATATCTTTTCCTCATCTCTTTTTGTTGCTTTGATCTAGACAGGCTCCATTCCATTCTTTTGAGAGCCAAAGAATTGATCGAGCTAGCTCCATCGGCCTGTCTTGACTGCCTTCAAACACCATTCTATTCCTTGATTTCCATAACTGCCACAACATGTATCCCAGTTTTGTCTTCCTTACTTGCAGCTGGTCTCCTGTTCCTAAAACTTGTAGCACTTCTTTCCATTGTCTCCATCATCTAGTGTGGATCATCTCCATATCTTTTCTGAACACTAAATTCCACACTTCTTGCACAAATCTGCAGTTCATAAACATATGCTCTATAGACTTCTCTTCCTCTCCACATCGCGAACAATAGATCTCCGGACATACTCCTTGTGAGGACCTGTCTCTCCATTCCTGGGTCTACCGCCTGGGTCGGGCCCGTGGCTCATTGTAGACCACAAGGGCAATTTGGTAAATTACGCCTTGTCGGTTTGTTCCACACCCGCGTGTGCACACATTGACCCTGTTTGTGTTAGTGGTTGATTAGAATGGTTAGTGGATCCGGGATCGTAAGATCCAAACTTGGGCTTGTGTTTTAGCCCAAGTTTGAGTTTCTGGGCAAAGGAGATCGATCTTTCTTGCTAAGGAGATCGATCTTCTTGTGCCAGAAAGTCCTGACGGTGAACTTTGAGAGGACGGCCGCCGTTGGGCGTCGCTCTCCACTGTCAAAGGGAGAGAGGACTTTCTCTCCTCTCCTCTCCCTCATCCTTATCCTCTCCCCCTTTCCTGGCTTTTCCTCTTCCCCTTCTTCTTCTCCTTCTTCTCATTCTCCTTCTTCTTTCTTCTTCCTTCTTCTTCCCGCGGCTCTGCTTCCCATGTTTCCGGCAGCCACTTCTTCTTTCCCTCCGTTCTCCCTCCTCCGACCACCGTTTTGGGCGTTTGAAGACTCGTTGGATTCGTAGCAACGAGAGGAAGATTCATGGTGTGGTTTGAAGCTGAGTTGATGACTGGTTAGTGGGGAATCAACCAAGGATTTCCGTTTCCGATAGGTTTCTACCCACTTGAGTTAGTTTAGGGGCTTTCTCTTGATCTAGACTTTAGATCTTGCTGTTCTTGGTGTTTTTGGATGCCTCTTTCTTAGTGTAATTTTTGTTATAAGTTTCATAAGCTTTGGTTGAGATTTTAATAGGATTTAAGCATGTTTAATCTCGGATTTTCCGATTTCTGCTGTTCTTGAAGAACAGCCGGTTTACGGCGTGTTTTTCGATCGATACGTGCATGTTCTGGGGTTATGATGAACATAAGAGTTGTCGATCTTTAAATCTACTCTCAGACCCAACTGATTTCATAATTGTCTGATTTTCCTACGATTTGTTATGAATTTCTTACGGGTGGGCTGCGTTGCAACAAGTGATGGTAAGTTAGTGAGATTAACAGTTTTGATTAGTGTTTTCCCGTTAATCGAGCCGTTGGATGTTTCCTGATTTTGGATATATTGATCCCAGCATATTGATCTATTGATGTCTAAGTTGGATCTCGAATCCGACGTCGTTTGGATGTTGGATCGACGGGGTCAATTAGCTTCTAAGTAGAGGATTTTTGGTGATTTAATAATATTATATGTCGGAACATATAATATTATATTTTTACTGTTCATCAGAATTTCCATGGTTGCTTCCCGTTGTAGGAGTTCGCGGTTGACGGTCGCGGTACCGTCGTAATGCCGGGACCTGCTGCGGATTGGCTGGCAACGGTTGGTAGTACCGCTGCAGCGATCCAGTTGGACTTGTATGTTGTCCTATCATACTGTTGCATGCTTACCTCTTACTGTGTATGTTCATTGCATACATTCTCTGTTGTGCATTAGTTGCATGGTTAGGGCGTGGGTGATCTGTGGGTCGTCATCCCGAGGCTGGAAGCTCGGATTTAGCCATAGGACCGGGGTTGGGTAGTTTGGACCCGGTTCGAATTGTGGTCTCCAGTCAAACTTGATGATAGGCTTAGATGATTGGTACATCTGTTGCTTGGTGATTATAGAGGTCGTGTCGGCCTCGAGTCGGATGTTGAGGTGTAGCCGGTGTTCCACTGTGTTGACTTTTGAGTAGAGGAGTTGCCTACCCAGCGGTGCCATTTCCCGCCTGCAGTGTCGGGTTTCTACTCGTGAGTCAGCAGTGTTGTTTCCTGCTACTGAGTGTGACCTGACGTGTGACCAGTTCGGCTGGAAGACCATGATCGTGGGCCTCAGGGACACGCGATGGGGTTATGGGCCCCCTATATACACCCAGGTCTTACTTGAGGGCGACACTGTTGCGTTTCCCTCTTCCTTCTGTGTGTCGTAGTGTAGAATCCTACTGAGCTTTATGCTCACTCCTACCCGGGTTGCGTTTTATAGGTGCAGGCGTTAGCTCCTCTTCTGTGGCCCCTACCAGGCAGTTGGTCGGCGGTGCAGCGGCGCCAGACGGAGTTTTAGAGGTGGCGATCTTTTACAGCTTTAAACCTATGTTAGTTAGTCTCCTACGGAAGTGTTTAAATATTGTATTTGAATCTTCCCCTCTCCGAGGATATGTATATTAAATTCACTTGGGTTTGTAATCTTGGGTTCGATGTTGTTTAAATTATGTCTTTTAAATTGAGGGTGTTTGTGATGAATTGTTAGGGAGACCAATAGATTAGAGGGAACCCTCGCCAATATTTTCTGCAGTTGTAGGTTTCGGCTTGCGTCACCCGGCCCGGTTAGGCTTTCGCGGGTCGGGGCGCGACACTCCTATTCTGCCTAGAGCTTGACGAGTAGGCATCTTCTCATACATTAGTTTCGACAAAAAAACTTTAATCCGTAGTCCAAAAGGCCATGCCCATATATTCCTCCATCTGAAGCTGATCCCATGTTCTGTTTCTCGTACTTTCTTCTTACCATAAAGCTTAAAATAGGCAGAGCCGGAGCTAAATTCCCTGACTTCTCGCACGTCCACACCGCTTTATCAAAATGCAAGTTAAGAGGGAAGTTGAGTTATTGCCGTCGTTTAATTTTTAATTTTTTATTACTTTTTTTATGATTTGAGGCCAGAAGGCTAGGACAGCTATAACATCAACTCAAACTAAGCAAAGAAGCTATGAGATTTTTTATATTTATTTTATCTTTCGAGAGTGAAGTTGTCAACTACAAAAGTTATCCCGTGATCCCTTTCCCTTATTCGAGAGTGTTTTTGTTTGAGCCTTCGATTCGAACCGATTATTCTTCAACTACAAAAGAGTAATTATCATATTTAACCCCAGAACATGCAAAAAATCAAATTTTGCTTTGCAATCTTAATAATCTCAAATTTCCCTTTGAAAAATAGGAATTACTTTTCAAAGACCATTTTTGTCGATTGATCGTCTTAATCATGATTAGAAAATTGTTAAATGACTTAAATACGCTTAGATATTGAGATGACTATACAAAACTAGAAGGATATTTAAGTTATTTAACAAAAATTTTAGTGGTGATTAATATTGCAAATTGAATCACGGTGGTTTTGAAAGCATTCGAGGTTTTCAAAGGGAAATATGATATTATCTGGTCTGAAGGGTGAAATGTGATATTAGTTAATGGTTCATAAGAAGAAAACAATCCTCGAACTACTTAGGCCCATCCGCATGATGCATATAAAACTAGCACCAAAAGTGAGATATAAACTTGGAATTATTCAAAAATAATTTGTTATATGGGTTTTGTTAATCCTACAAACTCATGATCCGTTTGGTTCGTTGTATAGGACAGGGATGTATAACTTTATACATTGTATAAGTTATATAATAGATAATTTAATACTAGTTTTAATATTGTATAACATTTGGTACAATGTGGGATAAATGATGTATAGTCTAAAATGTCCTTTATTAAGGATATGGTTAAGCATGAAAAACTAAGGGCCGTAATGGTATCTACCTGTTAGAACAGAAATTTGACTGTTGACCGGGACTGTAGTCAAAGTCAAAATCTATTTTCACATTCAAAAATCAAGAGATTGTAGTTTAGTTCAACTCCTTCGAATGATCGAATCAGAGGTGTTGAAGTGTACAAAGAAATTATTTGGTTGATGATGGAGTTGATGGAAATGGTTTATGAGCAGTGACATGAAAAATAGAGAATGATAGATAAAATAATGGAAGATGGAGAATGGATGATATGCTATGTTATAACTACTCCTATTTTAGGTAGATCTACTCCTATGAATGGAATTATGGTAGCACTACTCCTAGGAAATTATGGTAATTCTACTCCTATGGAAGAAATTAGTGTAGCACTACTCCTAGAAATGAAGGACTGGTTGCAAGAATTTCAAAGAAAGATAAGCTTCATTGTTGAATTTAAAAGGCTACATTGATAATAAATGTAAAAAGGCTACATAAAGATAAAAAGCTGGTTTGCTTTGATGGCCGGGGGCCCTTTTTCCTTCTTCCTCTTGGCTTTTTATAGAGTTTCTGGTAACCACTTTTGAACTATCAGAAACTGCCTTGAACTGTTTTGGAACTGCTCTGAACTGTCAGAACTGCATAACTGAGCGATATCTTCAGCTATTTACGAAACTGCTACTAAACAACATCCTTTTCCATTCATGCTATTTGCCAGATGATAATCTTGGAATCTGGAAAAACTCTGAACACGAAAGTTGTAGGTTTTCGAATTCTGTTTCTATCGGTCCAAAAACCAACTCATTTGGACATCGTATGAGAAAGTTATCGTCAAAACAGTCAAAACACATCGATGTCTTATTAAAATAATCAGCCAAAATATGGCCGATGGGTTTTGGCCGATGGAGAAATGGACGATGACATCAGCCATCTTTTGGGTGATGACATTTGGATTATCGGCCATTATTTACCATTTTGCCACTGACACTTCGACTGCCGGTTTGACATAGTAAACGATGGAATCTGAAGATCTCTTCAACAACAAAGTTATAGATCTTTTCGTCCTCTTTCCAATGGTTCCAAGATCGCTCACTTTGGATACTTGATATAAAAGTTATGGCTAAAATACTTCAACTGTGTCAACATTGAAGTATCTATTGGCCGATTGATAATATTTACGAAATTACCATTGATTTTGTTAATCGCCCAAATGGTTATATTTATGGCTAACACTATCCAAAACAAATAATACAATGGGTTCCGTATAAAATTATACCGTCTCAGAGGTGAGATAAAACTATACACCATCCATCATATAAATCCATTGTCGCATCAAACACCATATAAGAATGACAACGTATAATATTGTACTATACAAACAACCAACGGGCCTTTAAAGATAAAGAGAGAGAGATCGATGTAGTATGGAGACCTTAAATGGGTATCAAATAATCCAAAATGAGAATCTTAAGAACTGTTATTAAAAGCAGTACAAGCGATTCAGACGCTTCAATCGTTGGCTTCTCAACATGAACATGATCCAAACTTGACTTAATAAAACCCCTCGACACTAGTTTTAATACTTTTAAACACTTCAATAGAGGAGCCTCACTTAATATTCAAAATAAAATCAGTATATAATTTGATGATGAATCCTCATAGTGACAAATCATCGAATGTTTGAATCTGAGCACAATGGTTGACAATCAAGAGCTTTGGTCCGTATTTAAATTCTTTGATACCATAATTATTTGTAACGGATCATTAGTATTTTATGAGTGTTTTTTTCATATACCCAGCTAAATTTCTCTATATCATGGAAAACTATTTGTATTTCCAAAATTTGCATCCCAAGACCTGGGTCTTTGTTTTTTCCTCTCTTTTTTACGAACATTCAAGTCATGTTAGTCAACTTATGATATATTGATTGCAAAAGATCAAAATATAACTATTTTTTTCAAGATTTGTATTATGATGCTTGTGAAAGAGCTTCATCTCGATTAGATGTGTCGCGTCCCGATCCGTGAAGGCCCAACCGGGCCAGACGACGCGAACCGGAACCTAACTAATGCGGAAAAGATTTTGCGAGGGGTTCTCTCTAATCTACTGGTCTCCATGAACAATTCATAAGCACCTTTATCATAACAATAATCAGCAACCTCAAAAGATATAACATAATATTCAAATCCTCAAAAGGGTTTACATTAATATACATCACACTCCCGTAGGAGGCTAATTAACAAAAAGGGTGTAGAAGACTATCACCGCTCCTCAAGCACCGCCAGACGCCGTCGCGCCACAAAACACCTGCCAGGTAGGGGCCACAGAAGAAGAGCTGACGCCTGCACCTGCAAAACGCAACCCGGGTAGGAGTGAGCATAAAGCTCAGTAAGGTTCTACACTACGACACACAGAAAAGAGGGAACATAACAGTGTCGTCCTCAAGCCAAACTTGGGTGTGCTGCTGATACTCCTTGAAAAGTATCGTAGTCTTAACAAGTACGCAAGAATTAGAAATTTATAATCCAAATCACTAACTAACTACTTTAGGGGTAGTGAGCAGTGAGTCCGAGTCGATCCACAGGGAAAAAAGAGTATTAAGTCTAATTACCTTGTATAGTTATCAAAAGATTAGAAAAGCAAAGGATTTTTGGGTTTAAACTACTCTTAACTAATGATTAAACTAAACTGAATAATAATATGATGAGAAAACGCCAAGAGATTTCTAATTCGTAATAAAGAACTAACTAGGTCTTTCAAGGATGAGAGCAAATCGATTAATCATCGATGGTGTTAACTAGTTGATAGGTGAATGGCTAGTTCTCCCTATCACTTAACAAGTTCTGGTTAGGATTCCTCGTCGGCAATGATATCAAAGAATGGATATTGGTATATAATCAAGATGGTTCTAGCATCTTGAGGTCGCTAAATAGAATATATCAATGATTAGCAGTTAACCTAGTGGTTCTAGCACTAGCGTAGTGGTACTAGCACTTATGAAATCCCTAATCTTGAATTAAGATGAATAACGGATTAAGAGTTGGTCATAATGGTTCTAGCATTATGTGCAATGGTCCTAGCATCACAAGACTCTTAATCTCGAGAAGAAAATCCTCACATCCATGGTTCTAGCATGAATGTTTTGATGAGAATATCTAATCTCAAGCCCTAACATGCTCAAGACCTAGATCTAGTGCATATAAGAACAAATCATTCATCCATAATAATAAAAATCACACCAATAGATATAAAGAGAATAAGAATCATCCATTCAAACCATCAAAATATGTTTACATGCTCAAATCCATAGGTAACCCTAGAAAGATCTCTTATTACATCATAGAAATCCCTAGGGTAGGGTTTAGTTACTCATCTTCGAGAGGAGATCCATTGATGAAGTGGGCTATTAAAAAGTTCCAAGCCAGCCCCCCCCCCCCACCCACCCCCAATTCGGATTAAATAATCATATATATAGGGGAACTCTCAAAACTAGGGTTTAGTTGAGTTGGACTCTAGTGCAACTCGGATTTCCTGAGTTGATCATGACAGCCTATTCCAGTCGCAAATGGGTCCAATCCGTCCCGAATCTGAAAACGAGTCCAACACGAAAGATGTAGATTAGGAAGTCTTCTATCAGATCCCAAATATTTCATAATATTCGGAGTTATCTAGAATATTTGAAGAATATTCTCTTGAGCTTCGACGGTGCAGCTTTCCAGCTTATGTCTCTTCATGTATTCTTTAAATCTGCTATCACACCATCAGGAATATCGAAAAGTGTCCAACAGAAAAGTTGTAGATATCTTAGTCTTCTACAATATCCCAAAGTTTCAGAATATTTGAACCTTTGTAAAATATCTGAAGAATATATTACTGACGGTCGACAAAGTAGTTTATTTAGTCATTTTAGCCGAATTTCCAACATTTCTTCTCAAAGCATGATTAAACCTGAAATCAAATAACAAACTATCAAATACAAACACTCTCAGGTTAACAAAGGTAATTTAAGGGGCTTAATTGTGAATATTTAGTGACTCATCAACTGCAAGGGCCCCATAACCCTTCACCGATGTCTCTAGGCATATCCAACCATGGTCACCCCAACGGACTGGGCCCATCCTAGATACACCTAGTGTCGCAGGGTTCCAGCTGCGGTCACCCAAAACGGACTGGGCCCACACTGGTCGCCACTGCTGCGGGGTTCCAGCTATGGTCACCAAAAACGGACTGGGCCCATACTGGTCGCTTCCGTGGGCAGGAACAAACACTGCCTGGGCCGGTACTAGCCCCCTCAGCCCCCAAAGAACACAAACCGACACCGGTTGCACCCTCAACTCCCGGCTCGAGGCCGACACGACCTCTAAATCATCGATCAACATGTATTCAAGTCATCTAAGCCTATCATCGAGATCGACAAAATACTACAATCCAACCTGGACCTTGCTACCCGCCACGGTCCTATAGCTAAATCCGAGCTACCTGAAAGCCTCGGATCGGCGATCAACCCATCACCCACGCCCTATCCTTATGCATCTAATGCGCAACATAATGCATGCTATGATCATACACATGTAGGAGGTAAGCATGCAACAGTATGATAAAGATAACATACAAGTCCAATTGAATCGTTGCAGCGATACTACCGACCGCTGCCAACCAATCCGCAGCGGGTCTCGGCATTACGACGGTACCACAACTGTCAACCGCGGACTACTGCAACGGGAAAAAACCCCAAAAACTCAGATGAACATATAATATAATATTATATGTTCAGAACATATAATATTATTAAAAACACCAAGATCCTCTAATTAGGGGCTAAGTGACCTCGTCGATCCGATGTCCAAACGACGTCGGATTCGAGATCCAATTTAGACACCCACAGATAAACATCCTGGAATCAACATATCCAAAACTGGGAAACATCCGACGGTTCGATTACCCGAAAAACACTAATCAAAACTACCAATCTCACTAATTACCTTTAATTGCTGCAACGCAGTCCATCCGTAGGAAATTCATAACAAATGATAGGAAACTCAGAAAATTATGAAACCGGTTGGGTCTGAGAGTAGATTCAAAGCGTTACAACTGTCATGTTCATCATAAGTCAAGATCATACATGTACAGATCGTAAAACACGCCGTAAATCGGCTGTTCTTCCAGAACAAAGTAACTGGAAAATCCGAGTTTAAACATGTTAAAAACCTACTAAAATCTCCATCAAATCTTATGAAACTTACAATAGAAATTAAGCCAAGCAAGAGGCACCCAACCACACCAAGAACACCTAGATCTACCGGCTAGATTAAGAGAAAACCCGTTATTAACCCACGTAGGTAGAAACCTACCGGAAACGCAATCCTCGGCTGAATCCCTGCGGTACGAGCACCAAACTGGCTTCAAACCAAGCCAATGATCTTCCTCTCGCTGTCACGAATCCAACGAGCCTTCAAGCACCCAAAGTGATGGCCGGAGGAGGGAGAACGGAGGGGAAGAAGATGGCTGCCGGAAACGGAGGAAACAGGGCCGCGGTAAGAAGGAAGAAGAAGGAGAAGAGGAAAAGCCAGGGAAGGGGAAGAAGAAGAGGATAAGGGAGAGGAGAGAAGAGAAAGTCTTCTCTCCCACTGACAGTGGAGAGCGACGACTAACGGCGGCCGTCCTCTCAAAATCCACCACCAAGACTTTCTGGCACAGGAAGATCGATCTCCTTAGCAAGGAAGATCGATCTCCTTAGCAAGGAAGATCGATCTCCTTTGCCCAGAAACTCAAACTTGGGCTAAAACACAAGCCCAAGCTCGAATCTTCCGATCCGAGTCCACCTAACCATTCTAAACAAACACTAACACAAACACGGCAAGTGTGTGCACACGCGAGTGTGAAACAAACCGACAATGCGTAATTTACCAAATTGCCCCTTGTGGTCTACAACGAGCCACGGGTCCGACCCAAGCGGTCGGCTCAGGAGTAGAGGGACATGTCCTCACAATATGTGTCCGCCAAATGGCAGCCCAAGGTGTGCTCAGGCCGTGCCCATGCCGGCTCACTAGACTGATGAGCTCGTGCCCGTGCCGTGCCATCTAGGTTAAATGTTGGCCTATCCCGGGCCATGGCCGAGGCACACGAAAGACCGTGCCGGGCGGGGCCAGCCATGTGCCCCTTAAATCAGTCGGAGCCCAATTTTTTTCAAAATTCTTCCCCCACTTATTCTCTTTCTTCTTCTCTTTTAACACCCCCCCCCCTCTCGTCTCTCTCTTTTTTAGACAGTCGCTGCTCGGATCTTCTCCACCCCCACCTTGCCGCCTCGCCACTCGAATCTCACCTCTGCCCCTGTTTGGCAACAGGGTAGGAAACGGGGTTAAGGGGGTTAACCCCATTCTTAAGGTTTTGGGGTTAAGAGGGGTTAAACATGAAAATGGGGTTAAGCTTTTCTCTCTCATTTACATCCATCAAATATATTCTAATATTATTTTGAAAATGCTAATATATAAAAAATGATAAAATAATATATATTTTTTACATGATGTGGACCAATCATGGTATAACATGTGGCATGTGGCACCTATATATATTAATATTTTATTATAATAATATGTTATTGATATTATTTAATATTTTTGTGCATGTTTATCTTTCTATATGCAAATATTTTTGTTAGTCCATAAATATTTTTGTATGTGTTTTTATGAGCATATAAAAATTTTTGCGCACCCATAATATTTTTTTTATATGCATACTGTATTAAATAATATTATTCATATGTTATTATAATAAAATATTAATATAAGTGGGTCTACATGTCACACGTCATATCATGATTGGGATGCATCATGCAAAAATTATTTTATTTTATTTTATTATAATAATAAATATTAAAATATCATTATTATATTAATATAAGTGGGCCCGTATGGGGATGCATTGATGTGTACAACCATTATTTTATATAATTTAATAATTAATATTAAAATATTATTATTATTATATTAATATAAGTGGGTATGCATGGGATGCACTAATGTGTACCAACATTATTTTATATTATTTTAATAATAAATATTAAAATATTATTATTATATTAATATAAGTGGGTATGCATGGGATGCACTAATGTGTACCAACATTATTCTATATTATTTTAATAATAAATATTAAAAATATTATTATTATATTAATATAAGTGGGTATGCATGGGATGCACTAATGTGTACCAACATTATTTTAATAATAAATATTAAAATATTATTATTATATTAATATAAGTGGGCCCGTATGGGGATGCATTGATGCAATATTATATATTTTTATAATATTATATATTTTTATACACTTTACGTACAAATATTTTAATTAACTTAATAATTAATTTTAATATTATAATCTTAACCCACTAGGTTACCCATTATTATAATTTTATATATTTTATAAATTTTTACTCTTATCCAAAGCTTAACTCACTAATTTACCCCTGTTTTTAAGCCAAATGTCAAAATGGGTTAAGTCTACCCCATTTCTTATCTCCATTTTTTTACCCCTAACCTTCTTAATCCTAACCCCCAACCAAACAGGGGCTTATAGACTTTCACCGCTCGAATTTGCCCACCTCCGCCCCAAGGGCTATGTCTAGACCGGGCTTGGGCTAGAACCGTGCCCGAGCACGAGCCCAGCATGCCCCGCCTCCCCGTGCCGTGATTAAGCGGAAGGCAGCTATTTGTTAAAAAAAAACAGAAATTTAGATAACATGATGCAAAACTTGAAAATATAGGTGGTTTTTCATAATATAAGAAAAATTCAAAATTCAACATCAATAATGGTGCTCGATTAGAAATTACAAGCCCAATAATTTAATTCCAAAACAATTATGAGCTTAAATCAATATAAAAAAATCCACATATGCTATTTTTAAGGACCAAAATTACAATTAACTAATTAAGAGCCCATCTAACCGTCATTTAGACCGCCTTTAACACACGCTTCCACTAATTAGCGTCCATTTAACGCACCGCCGACGTACTAATTAGCAGCTCACCTTCTCCAAAAAAGTCAAAAGCCCCGATGTCGTCTTCTTCTCCGTCTCGGAGCTCCGAGATCCGCCGGGACCCCGTCCTCGACCGCTGGGTCATCTTCTCACCGTCGAGGTCGCGCCGCCCCTCCGACATTAAATCACACTCCCCTAGCCCTAATCCTAATCCTAATCCCAACCCTCCCCCGTCGTGCCCTTTCTGTGTCGGCGGCGAGAAAGACTGCGGCCCGGAGATATTCCGGCTGCCGTCGGTTGGTGATGATGCTGCCTGCGGGTGGAGGGTCAAGGTGATCGAGAACCTGTACCCGGCGCTGAGGAGGGATCTGGAGCCCGAGAGCCTCGGCTCGGATGGGATGATGCCGACGGGGAGGTGCGCGTGGAGGGGGTTTGGGTTCCACGACGTGGTCATTGAGACGCCGGACCACGAGGCGCGACTGTGGGATCTTGATGCGGAGGGGGTTACTGATGTGGTTCTTGCGTACAAGGAGCAGGTGGAACGGCTGGCTCGGAACGGGGCAGTCAAGTACGTGCAGGTATTGGATTGGAAACCCTAATCTTAGTCATAAGATTCCTTCATTCTCTTATGAGTTCAGTCATCGGAGCAGATATAGTTTGATGCCTTTTAAGGTGGTTGTGGAATTATTAGCCAGCTGTTGGGATTCCACTTTGAGTGCCAAAAGAGTCGGTATTGAACTTGTAATCTCAAGATAAAAGCTCTGTTCTTTATGGGTAATGAGGGGGGAAGAAAGATCTAATGTGTAAGGAGTTGCATCTCAGGTCGAAAAATAAGGGATTTAATTCTGTGATCAAATAGTTGTCGGCTTCCTGTCATAAAAAAGTGTCACTTGGACCTATCTGCAATATTACGGTGTAGGGCAACCTGTTTTGTAGTTCATTTGGTTGCTTGTTGAAGCTGATGTTGGTTTCTTGTCTAATTCATGAAGGTCTTTAAGAACTATGGTGCATCTGCTGGAGCATCCATGAACCATTCACACAGTCAGATCATAGGTCTTCCATTAGTTCCTCCCACAGTTACAGCAAGGATGAATAGCATGAAAGAGCATTTTGATAAGACTGGGGAGTGTAGCCTCTGTGAGGCCCGGACAGAAGATCTTTTGATCAATGAATCAACCCATTTTTTCTCAGTTGTTCCTTTTGCAGGTTCACATCCTTTTGAGATATGGATCATTCCGCGGGATCATTCTTGTTGTTTCCATGAAATAGACAAGGAAAAGGTAATGTATTTTTCTTGCTTTTATTCATATATTTTGGCATTTGGAATTTGTCATCTTTTTATGCCACCAAATCTTGCTTATTCATTATAGCTCCTGTTTAATGAATATAGACTATATCTTATAAGTTGCTTGGCCTCTGGACTTGCGCATGCGAATTTTCATGGTGTGTGCAATTTGTTTATCATTATGAATTGAGTGTTTCATTCTTAGCTGATCGATATAGACTGTTCAAATAATCCTTAAGAGATTTATGGATAACATCTAGGGTGCTTAAATAGCTCTTATGTTACATTTAGGTGGTCACTTAAAACGGTTTGGTTAGCTGCTTTCCAGGAATGTGAAGTAGTGAGCCAGTGTTGTGATCAGGACGTTGCCATAAATACATTGTGGTCTAGATTACTAGTAAATATTCTTCTAAATGAATATGGGGGCTTTAAGTGATGGACTGTTTTCATGCCTAGAGAGATTTCTACTGGACAAGAATACATCAGTTGGCCTTTAGTCATATGCCTTCTTCTTTTCTTTTTACTCGTATTCTTTGTTTGACAGAACTTGTTAGTCACATGTGATGGTTTATGAGGCGAATAGTAGGAGCTTCCTTGGGTTGGCCTAGGTTGATATAGCGAGGTTAAATCAATCTTAACAAATTGCAATTCAGCCGCTCTCTTCTCATATCTGACTTTGCCGCCTTCTTGCTCCTGATGATGTTCATTTTACTGGTAAAATTGCCCTATGTATTGTATTCTTCTCTTTATTCTTTCCATCCTTTCTAATCCTCTCATGTCCTCATCACCTTCTTGACCTTTTCTTACTGGTCAATACTGCAGCATGCTATACTTATCAAATTCCCCTAGATCTTCCTTCATGAATGAACATGCTTCTACAATAGCAACAATATTTGAGCCCCATTTTCCCTGCAAAAAATCTAGACATAGTGACTGCTAGTTTGAGGCTTCAATTAGGCCTTGAAGCAACTGGATGCTGATTCAAGCCCAATTATGCTTCGGTGCCCTTCTGCACATTTGGTACCGAGTCCGAGATGGGATTGCCTCACTCGAACATGGACCTGTAAGGCTGTAACCATTGCGGAATATTTCTTGGACATAGTTAATTTGGAGTTCAAAAGGAAACCATTGTATAATTCTTTTCATCAGCTTGTCTGATTGAGTATTACTACCTCATTACTTAATAAAATTGTAACTCTCGCAATCCATTCGGGCAGGGGTTCCTAAATAATATGCTTGCTTAATTGCACAAATATAGACTAACAATGAAGGAATCCCATTAATCTCATATTTTCATTTAAGTTCGCAGAATATGAAGTGGTGGGACTCTTTGAACCTTGAAATGCTGCAAAAAATAGGTGAAACAAGAGGAAAAAAATATTGTTGAATGTTTAGAAATCTTGGGATGATTCATTTGTTCATAAAGTTACTGTAAATCAGAATATGAGCAAGCAACATACAATGTTGGGCATGATTTAGCATCTAAACTCGGTAGTCCTATGACTGTCATATTATGTATGCATCATTTCATCCCTAGGCTTGTCAAATACACCAACATTTTATTCCCTTCGCTGTAGGCTTGGTTAGAAGAGATCCTCTAAAACTAGAGAGAATCATGGTTTCAAGATATAACCTCTGTATATATTCTGGCTTTTTTTCTTCTTCTCTCTCTCTCTCTTTGTACCTTAAATTCCAACTAGTAATCTCATACTCCAATAATGCCCTGAATTGCAAACAGGCTTTGGATTTTAGTGGTTTATTGAAGCTCATGCTCCTCAAGTTATCACGGGAGCTGAACGACCCACCATTCAATTTCATGATTCACTCGGCACCATTTGAGCTGCAACCATCCGCCTTTCCTTACACTCATTGGTTTCTTCAAATTGTTCCTGAGCTGAATGTATTTGGGGGCTTTGAGATTGGAAGCGGGTGTTATATCAATACTGTCTTCCCAGAGGATGCAGTAAAGGTCTTGCATGGTGTAAGTAACTGATAGTATCAGCTTCTTAGATATAGTTGTCAAATTTATTGGGTTGGAAGATCTGCTGTGATTGTGTGCCGCCAGTCCCGAGTATACTGTCTGGGATATCTATCCTGGTTACACCTTAAGGCATCTATGTTAATATAGTTGTCTCCCTGTAAGATACATTGTTGAGATCCTTGCAGCTTTTTGTATATTCATGGAGTCCACTGAAGTAATGATACGATTTTTGGGAGCTATCCCTGTAAGATAAATTGTTGAGATCCTTGCAGTTTTGTGTATATTAATGTAGTCTACTGAGGTAATGATACGATTTCCGGGAGCTCTAGGCGCTTCCTCAGAGCCATGGAAACATTTCTCTCAGTGATGCATACTTATGATTGCCTGACGGTTGCAATGATGCTCAGATCTTTTGGGTTCTGATTGTAGGCTCCTGAGCTCGTCTATTTGTGATTTGAAACGAGCATGGAAGGGATGCTGCTTCTCAATTGCCGCAGAAAATATATTGGTCGTCATGAAGGAACAACAACAACGTGAACAGAACTGAACTGTTGTGACCAGGGAAGCTTAACATTGCCACTCAAAAAATTCAGCTTAACATTGCCACTCAAAAAATTCTTAGAATTTTGACCATGTATCTTGAAAAGAATCCAACTTTTGAAGAAGGAAGCATCAATTTTGAACGTGCCTTTTTGACCTGTCCTATAATACAATTGCAGATTACATATAGTACAGTAAGATAAGGGAATGATCGTAGGACAAAATAACTATACACCCTTCCTCTTAAAACTCTTTAAAAGCATAGAGATCCAATGATGGAGGCAATGGCTTCTCAGGTCACCAGAGTGGCTTGCTGTATCTGCTTCTTGAGGCTTGGAAAACATGCCACAAGGTTAGAGAGAATCATCATTGCTGTCTTTCTGTGCAATGTGATTCAAAGCAACAGACTCTCATTTCTTGCCAAAGCCGAAAAGAGATTTGATAGCATTGATGGCATTCTCATTGATGAAGGACTCGTCATACTTCTTCATCAGGGGCTCAAATTCCTCAGAGGCTCTTAGGTCACCCAAGTCCGGATCACTTCGAATGGTCTGCAGCAACAGATATGTCACCAAAAATCCAGTAAGAATTATCTCACAACTATGGTTTTTGAATCGATAGCACTGTCAGAAATCTTATTGAACAGAATTGCTGTGAACATGACAACTGGTTACCTTAAAATCTTCGTATCCTGCTTTCAGGGCATCGTCTAGTGCAGAAAGACCAGCTTGTACCTGGAAAAAATGAGTATTACAGACACACGCCTTGCATAGTAAACTTTGAAATCTTTGTTCATAATTCCATGACAACCTGATTGAGTTTGGAATAGCAGCATGCTACATTGTAACTTGCCACCGAAGCTTCCTCCGGTTGAGGTTTTGATCCCAAAACTGATTCAAATTTCTCCAGTGCCTCCTCATATTTTGCATCCCTAGCATTCAGCAAACATCACATTAAAACCCAATAGGAAAAGGGTGTCTAAATTTCTTTTAAGTTAGTCTCAAAGCTTCCTCATCCAAATTCATTGACAAGTATGCAAACAGCTTCAAGAAATTATTTCTTGAATGTTGGCAATGCAGAAAAGCTAGTAAGCATATGATTGCTTTCAGAAGCATTGCCTCTGTCCGGCCATTATTATATATGCAAAAGTTTAGTGAAGAAAATAGAACATGACAATCGTCAAACAGAATCAAACTTGATTAAGAGATTGATAATCTTGGCGAGTTATCTCGATATACTTCTTCTGGCTAGGATAGACCTCTATGTTCCCTCCTTATCCAGGCTTTTGATTCAGGTTGCTCTCGCTTTCCAATTCAACAACAAGTTATCTTAACTGACTAGAACAGTAAGAGAAGGCAGTAACTTACTTGTAAAGTTTGAGTCCCTCGCGAAGATCACTCTCCCTGCGCTCCTTCTGCTCCATTTTCCTTGTGTAATTTTGCAGCTGAATTCAAAATTTCAAGCTCAGCGAGAACATCTTGCATTCTATCCAACTATATATAGTAAACATAACTACAGAGGACTGACTTGGATTTCCCTGACTCTGTTGCTGATAAAACCAGAGTTCCTTTCCTCTCTAATAATCTCTTTCTCCGTAAGTTCACCAGCATCCTCAAACTTACCTGGGTTATACCAAATGCATAATTCCACAACAAATCATCCCAAAAAGTCCATATAATTCACTTGAAAATTACCAAAAAAAAAAAGAAAAGAAAAAAAAGACAGCATGATAATATAGGAGCAGATGGATGATCAACCAACCATATCTCTTTTGCATTCTCATGAGCAATGGACCAACTCTCTGACGGATCGTATACATTGTTCTTCCATACTCAGCAGCAGGCCATATCTCCTCTCCAAACACAGCACTGCACAAATTTTTCATCAACCATCAATCATCAATCATCCCATCAAGCCATCAAGATGGCAAATCATATACATAGTTCAATCTAATATCAAAGGATTTTCTATACAAATGGTGTTGGATGATCTCACAGACCTTGTAGCAAGCACCTTATCTCCAACAGTGAACTTCCCGGATTTGTCCGCGGAGGTCCCTGGAGCTATGGCATCAATGTAGGTGCCACCATCTCTCCCTTTCGTAAACCTCAATCCGTATGGCTTCTCTAGCTCTACCTCATACTCCCCCTCCTCCTCTCCCTCTCCTCCACTCTCCGATTTCGATGGCTGGGACTCGGTGGCCGACGACGACGCTCCGACCTTAAAAACCTGCCATTTCGCCGAATTGGCGGCGGATAATGAAGCCGAGGATTCGTAAAGTGCAAAGATTTGGGTGGGAGATTGTTTGGAGAGGAAATGGGGTGATTGGTATTGCTTGCTTGGCTTTGTTCTTGAAATGGGAGGGGTGGAACAGAGAGACGGCTTGGAGATTGGAGCTATAGACATGATTGGAACACTTACTGTCAGAGCTCAAGCATGAAGATCCCTATGGCGAAGTGGGAAGAGAGAGAGAGAGAGAGAGAGAGAGAGAGCCCAGTTGGGAAAAGGAGGGCGAGGTTTGGATGAGAGAGAGTGAGAGGCACTTGTGGCTCTTCTTTGCTGTTGAGTGTTGAGCATAGTTGGAAGGGAGGCCATTGGCCACACCATCTGATAAGAGAAGTTTAAAATGTGGTTACTAGACGTTGGAAAGAAGGGCATATTCCAGGACCTAGTTATCCACCACCAATTCAGCCAATAGCCATTATTGTCCTAAATGCTCATACACTATAAAATAACTAAGGCCCCGTTTGGTACACGGGAATACCAAATATCAAACGAAAATAACCCTTGACCCGCATTAAAGGAGGAAATGTTTCTAAAATATTTCTGAATCCACTATTTATTTCACATATTATTCCTCAAACACATTTTCCTATTCCAAGTAATAATTATAAAATTATCCCTGAAATCGGGAATCAAATCCCTTAACCCGAAATAAAGTTATTCATGTACCAAACGAGCCCTAAAGGGTATGCATCATAGCCCAATGAGAGATATGAGATCATGATCAAGGAAAGGAGAATGGTATTTATCATATTCAGATATCATGCAAAATGCTTATATAGGTTATTGACCAATATGGGAGTATATCAGGCTATTTAAACCCACAAAAGGACTTGCAGAGAGCTTGCACGAGCGAAATACCAATGCAGGGAAGCTCTTCCATCCTGTCGAGAATCTAGAGGCAACATTTCGAATCATTGGCGACATATTTGTGCCGCTGCTGACTCCATCAGAAACAAGCTCATCCGAGCTTGCGGGAAACATAGCAACCTCAATGTCATCCACGATGCTTGGATCACAGATACACCCTTGTCTCGATGGCCTACAATGTTCAACAATTTTATTGAGTTGGAACACACCCGAGTAGGTGACATGATGCAAAACGAATCATGGGACATTGATACCCTACACATTGCTTTCCATCCTCTCCTTATCCAACACATTGCTCAACTGGGATTTGCCGAGGGAGATGATAGTCGTTGGCCTCTCCATCCCTCTGGCAAAGTCTCCTCTGCCTCAGCTTATTTGTCTCTAGTCCAGGATAATATACCACATTGCAGACTCGGCAATGAAGAGACATGGACCAAAGTTTGGAGATCTCCATGTGGCCCGAGGGTTCGCTTCTTTTTGTGGTGAATCCTTCACAGAAAACTCCCAGTTTGTGACACTCTATGGCGTTTCCACTTAACCTCGGATAGAGAATGTCCTAGATGCAAGATTGAATTGGAGACAGAGTTGCATGCAGTTCTTGGGTGCCACTATGCACATAAAGTCTTCTCTTCGATCGCAGAGAAGGAAAACCTCCAGCTGCCTTCATGGGATCTTGATGCTATCTTCAATCTTCTACTTGGCAACAGATCTAAGAGGCTTAAATCCTATCTCGCCTACGACATGTGACTCATTTAGAAAGATCGCAATAACATTATATTTATGGAAAATGGGGACTCTGTTGAGGTGTTAGTGTGCAAGATAAGATGGCAGGTGAAGGAAATGTTAAACCAAGTGATAGGCACGGACGGCCAGCCAGGATCCGCAAGCCCAACCCGCGGTATCTCTAGTCAGGAGTCTTGGTCTAGTTGGTATTGCTACTCTTAGTTGGATAGTAAAGGCTGGATTAGTGGGTTTATTTATCTTAGTTGGAGTCAGTCTGGTTATCTTAATCTGTTGAGTCAGAGTCCCAGTTAATCATAAGTGTAGTGAACGGTTGTGATGGAGTAGGGTTGATGGATGTCGTAGGGTTGAGGTATAAAAGGGTTGAAGTCTTGTAAGTCATCATCTTCTTGATAATAAGAAACACCAAAGGGGTTTTCCAGCCATTAATTGGAGCAACGGGTTCCTCCTCGGCCATTAAGAGAGGAGAGATCAGGCGTCTTAGGAGCTTCCTGTGACCTTGATCTTATCAAGTGGTACCAGAGCAGTTCGGTCCTACAGCCATGGCTCCGCCGGCAAACAAGGATCGTATCGAGACGTTGGAGCAGAACCTGCAAGGGGTGCAGGAGGAGTTCGATGCTATGCAGGAAGCGTTGCGACGCTTGGAGGAGGAGAACAAAGCCGCCCGACTTGAGGCCGACGCGAGATCTAAAAACATAGATGGGATCTTGCGGCGACTCGACGAGGAGAACCACGTATCACGGCGTGAAGCAGCAGCCAGATCCAAAAGAACAGATGAGTTACTGAGCGAGCTTCTGAAGATGCAAGGGAAGAAACCATCTGTTGAGGGAGAGGACCGGAAGTTTGAGAAGGAAGAAGAGGAAGAAGAGGAAGAAGGTGAAGGATCCGGACGACGAGGGGGTCCGACGGTGAAACTGGAGTTCCCGCGGTTCGCGGGCGATGACCTCCTGGTATGGCTGAACCGGGTGGAGCAGTTCTTCCTAATGCACCGAACACCAGAAGATGAGAAGGTCCAATGGGCTTCGTTTCACCTGGAGGGCGAAGCGAATCAATGGTGGCAGTGGATCCAGAGCATTAATCAGGAGACGCGAGCAGAGTTATCGTGGGTGGAGTTCCAAAGGGAAATCTCGGCGCGCTTTGGGTCGACACAATATGTCACTCAGGATGAGACCCTGTCGCACATCCGACAGACGGGGCCTCTGCGGGAGTACCTACAGGAGTTCGAGGTGCTCGCGACGCGGGTGAGGGGATGGCCGCAATCAGCATTAATGGGAACATTCTTAGGAGGATTACAGGAGGAACTGGCGGATGAAGTGCGAGTGTTCAAGCCCAGAACACTACACGCGACCATCGAGTATGCACAACTGCTGGATGAGAAGCTACAGAAGGCTCGACGCAGGGAGCGCTCTGAAGTTTCTCGGCCCAACAATAGGGGCGGGTCTACATCACTCCTTCCAAATCGACTGGGGCCGGCGGTGACCCCGTCACTGGTACCTGGTCGGATACGGCCAAACTCCAACCCCAACCCACCTAGCTGAGCACCACCACCGGGGGTACGAAGGCTGTCTGGGGAAGAGATGCGACAGTGAAGGGAAAAAGGGTTATGCTTTAACTGCGACGAGAGGTTTACACCTGGGCACAAGTGCCAGAAACCACAGTCCTTTTGGGTCGAGATGGAAGAACCGGTTACAACAGATGAGGATCAGGATGGGATGGAGCAGTCTTGGGGGCCAGATCTGGGGGAGCAGAGTGGGGAAGAGAAACCTACTATCTCGCTGCATGCACTAACCGGCTACTCAGGACCAAGGACGATGCGGGTGGTGGCTAGTATCGGTCGGCAGCAAATGACCGTATTGATCGACAGTGGATCGACGCACAACTTCATCGACGAGGATGTGGCAGGCCATCTGGGCTTGGGGGTCACGCCGATGAAGGAGTTCGCGGTACGGGTAGCTAATGGGGAGAGACTATTGCAAGGAGAAGTATGAGGAAGTTCTAATGGAGATTCAAGGCTATGTCTTCGCGACGACCCTCTACCCGATTCCACTACAAGGCATTGAGGTGGTGCTAGGGATCCAGTGGCTTGAGGAACTAGGCTGGGTAACGTGCAACTGGAAGAAGATGTGCATGAAGTTCAAAGTCGGCAGGGGAGAGTATACCATCCAAGCAAGCCAAACCGTGACAGCCAGCCGAACCGTCCCCTTGCAGGTGCTGGAGCGAGAGTTCCGAGGAGGGGGAGAGTTATTTGCTCTCCAAATCGAAACCGAGCAGAAGGAGGGGGTGCAACCGGATGTGCCTGGGGAGGTGCAGAAGATATTGGAGGAGTTTGCGCTGGTGATGGCCGAACCAACCGGATTGCCGCCAGAACGGGAATTCGTGCATCGGATTCCGTTGATCGAGGGAGCAGAGCCTGTCAATATCCGGCCTTACCGGTATGCTCACTTTCAGAAGAACGAGATCGAACGGCAAGTGACGGACATGTTGAAATCCGGACTGATCCGGACGAGCTCGAGTCCATTCTCGTCACCGGTTTTGTTGGTGAGGAAGAAGGATGGCACATGGAGGTTTTGTACTGATTACAGGGGGCTCAACGCGGTGACGGTAAAGGATCGGTTTCCGATACCCACGGTGGACGACATGATAGACGAGCTGCACGGCGCCAGGTATTTTTTGAAGCTGGACTTGCGGGCCGGGTACCACCAGATCCGGGTGCTAGAGGAGGACATCCATAAAACTGCTTTTCGTACCCATAGCGGACACTACGAGTACGTAGTGATGCCGTTCGGGTTGTGCAGCGCTCCGTCGACGTTCCAGGCTGCTATGAACGGCCTGTTTCGACCGTACCTCCGCCGTTTCATGCTGGTGTTTTTTGATGACATCCTAATATACAGCCAGGAATGGAGCACCCACTTGGAACACCTGCGGTTAGTTCTCGACATCTTGTCCACTAACAAATTTTTTATTAAACGTTCCAAGTGTGTATTTGCTAAGGAGGAAGTGGAGTACCTGGGCCACTTAATCTCACAAGAAGGCGTAAAGGTGGATCCTAAGAAAATAGAGGCGATGCAAGAGTGGCCGATGCCAAAGACGGTGACGGAGCTGCGAGGATTCCTAGGCTTGACAGGGTACTACAGGAAATTTGTCAAGAACTACGGGATGATAGCAGCGCCCCTGACAAAGCTACTAAAGAAGGGCCAGTTTGCCTGGAGTCCAGACGCCACCACTGCCTTCGGAACCTTGAAGACGGCGATGTCGACAACACCGGTGCTAGCTCTTCCAGACTTCTCAGATACGTTCGTGGTTGAAATAGACGCATCTGGGGAAGGAATTGGGGCGGTCCTGATGCAGAAGGGGCGGCCAATAGCATATCTCAGCAAGGCTATCGCAGCCTCTAAGAAGGCCTGGTTGGCTTATGCTAAGGAGATGCTGGCGATCTTGGAAGCAGTCTGGTTGTGGCGACCGTATCTAATGGGACGCAAGTTTATCATTCAGACAGATCAGCGAAGCCTCAAATACTTCCTGGAGCAGCGAGTGGTGACGCCGGAACAGCAGAAGTGGGTGTCCAAGCTCCTGGGGTATGAGTATGAGATCCGTTACAGACCGGGCAAGGAAAACTTGGCGGCGGATGCCTTATCCCACCGGGAAGAGGAGGCGGAGGTGCTGGCGATTTCAGCGCCCACAGCCGGAATCTGGGAGGAGCTATTGACCGCCAACAAGGAGAACGAGTACCTCCTTGATCTTCATCGGCAATACCGGGAAGGAGGAGCAGCAGGGGTCTCCACGAACCTGCGGAAGGAGTTGTCGGTGAAGGGGGGATTTATCTGCCACCAAGGGAGGGTGGTTGTACCGCCCGGATCCGAGATCTCCCGACGATTGCTACATGAATACCACGATTCGCCCATTGGGGGACATTCCGGGGTCTTGAGAACATACAAGAGGCTAACACAACAGTTCTACTGGGAACACATGCGCCGGGATGTCAAGGATTATGTAGCTGCTTGTGAGGTGTGTCAGAGGAATAAACATGACACCAGGAACCCGGCTGGGATGTTGCAGCCCTTGCCGGTGCCAGCGCGAGTGTGGGAGAAGATTTCAATGGATTTCATAGAGGGGTTGCCAAGGTCAGCAGGGATGGACGTGGTGATGGTAGTAGTTGATCGGTTGACAAAATATGCACACTTCATTCCCATGGCCCACCCGTATACGGCGGCTAAGGTAGCAGCGGCATTCATACAACATGTTGTTAAGTTACATGGAGTGCCTCAAAGCATCGTTAGTGATCGGGATCGAGTGTTCATGAGTCACTTTTGGCAGGAGTTCTTCAAACAACAAGGGACCAGTCTGAAGATGAGTACAGCTTACCACCCTCAAACAGACGGCCAGACCGAGGTTACTAACAGATCCCTCGAGCAGTACCTTCGGTGCTTTGCGAGCCAGCAACCCCGACGCTGGACAGAGTTCCTTCCCTGGTCAGGATATTGGTATAATACCACATACCATAGTTCGACAGGTATGACGCCGTTCGAGGCAGTGTACGGCCGGCCTCCGCCGGGGATTCCTCACTATCTGGCCGGTGTTTCTCCGGTAGCTGAAGTGGATCGGGCTCTTGTTGAGCGTGATGAAGTGGTTCGACTCCTCAAAGACAACCTTCATAAGTCTGTCAACCGGACCAAGCAGCTGGCAGACACGCATAGGCGGGATGAGACCTTCGAAGAAGGCGATTGGGTGTATTTGCGGCTTCAACCGTACCGTCAGACTTCGGTTTTCCGCAGAGCACACCAAAAGTTGGCCAGCAGATTTTTTGGGCCTTATCATATTACCGCTCGTGTAGGGGCGGTGGCTTATCGATTGGCCATGCCAGAAACTGCTAAGATTCATCCTGTGTTCCATGTTTCACTGTTAAAACGGCGGGTTGGGCGAGATGAACCAGTAGCGGTCGAAGCACCACCATGTTTGGAGGAGGGCGTACCACTCTTAGAACCGGAGTCCATACTGGACTATCGCTGGGTAAAGCAAGGGCGCCACTACGTGTCCGAGGCTCTCGTCAAATGGTCGAGTCTTGCACCAGAAGATGCTACTTGGGAAGATGTGGAGGTGTTGCGGCGGCAGTTTCCGGCGCTCGTCCTTGAGGACAAGGACGCTATTCAAGGGGGGAGGATGATAGGCACGGACGGCTAGCCAGGATCCGCAGGCCCAACCCGCGGTATCTCTAGTCAGGAGTCTTGGTCTAGTTGGTATTGCTACTCTTAGTTGGATAGTAAAGGCTGGATTAGTGGGTTTATTTATCTTAGTTGGAGTCAGTCTGGTTATCTTAATCTGTTGAGTCAGAGTCCCAGTTAATCATAAGTGTAGTGAACGGTTGTGATGGAGTAGGGTTGATGGATGTCGTAGGGTTGAGGTATAAAAGGGTTGAAGTCTTGTAAGTCATCATCTTCTTGATAATAAGAAACACCAAAGGGGTTTTCCAGCCATTAATTGGAGCAAGGGGTTCCTCCTCGACCATTAAGAGAGGAGAGATCAGGCGTCTCAGGAGCTTCCTGCGACCTTGATCTTATCACCAAGATTCTCGGGCGCGCGAGGATGCTACAGCTTGAGGCTCATACAAACTTGGATCTCAGGTAATACAAACTGACGTCTCTTTTGATCTCTTTGGCAGTGCAACAGTCGGCATCGTTGGCCTTGATGCTTATCATAAAGAAGTTTGGGCATGGGGTAATCATATTGCTGCAAGGTCAGTCCTAGAAGGTGAAATGAAGGCAATCCTGGAAGCAATGACGAGAGCAAAGTTCTACGCTCTCAAGGAACCCGATTATTGAGTCGGACTCCTTAACTGCTGTTCAAATCCTCAACGGCTTGAGAGGATGGCCTCCGGACACAGAGTTCTTGGCCAAAGAGATCTGACTTCATAGCCTCCTCTTTGATTCCGTTTTGTTCCTTTACATCCCTAGAGAGTCTAATTCGAGAGCCGACGGTGTTGCTCGTGCTTGTCGTAGGACCGGGACAATGTTCGCTTGATCTAACGAATCGGGTTTGGAGCTTGTTTCTAACTATTAGCCTTTGACTCATCTCATCAAAAAAAAAACCCACAAAAGGACTTAACATAATGGAACTTGTAAATTAACTTGTCTTGTTGAGATTTACATTTGAAATCAAACTTACGCGATTCCCGGACTAGAACTTATTCTCAGGAAACAACAATTGATCTACAAGGCATTTGCTTTCGATTGAAGAAGGGTCTTCAAGTGATTGGCTACACATCTTTGCGATTCTTTGGAAGCAAGGAAAAGAGAGAGAAATGAAGTTGTATTTCTTCAACTCTAAGAAGGTTAATGATGGCTCCTGGAGCTGCAAGACGATCTGGATCACAAGATGAAATATGGGAAACAGCAAATGGCAGAGCGATACTTGCAGGGTGAGGGAGGGGAGGGGGTTCATGGTAAAATTACTACTTTTTGAAGACGCTAGACAGGACTTTCTTCCCATAAAAACTACTCCGAAGAGATGGAACATGTGGCCGGATAGCCTCTACGAGAGCAGCATGAAGAGAGCCCTGTTCAAAATAACATAGGTTTGATTAATCATTCAGACACTCGAGAATTGGCATACAAAACAACTATGGGGATGAAATAGGACAAGAGTGTACCGTGCTTTCGTTCAGAGCTGATTGAATGACATAATTTCCATATGGATCATGCACGATTTGGAGAATGAGAGAACTATCTAGTAGTTCCTGGATTATTTTAGCACGCTTGTCCTCTCCAGCAAGTCTCAAGCATTTCTCTACCACATTACTGCTGTGTTTTTGCATGGAAAGGTATGCATAATTGCCCTTTAATTGGTCCAGTAAAATAGCTATAGCTGATGGAACATTCTGATCCATCACAAACTGCACCACATAATTCCTGCAGAATGGACTATTTCTTTAAGGAACCGGAAAAAAGACGAGCTTTCTGAACAACTGTTTAAGTAATGCTCTGTGAATACATGGCATGTCTTATTGCTGGATAAACTACTGGGGTGATGGACAGAAAAGTTTCAATACTTGTTAAGAAAGAAAAAGGCCTAGCATACCCGTATTGGTCTTGAGAAAGAACAAGAGCATTAGATGTGATCACTGATATCAGGCTGTGCTTCCGATTATCATTTGAGTGGTGCAGACACTTGTGAATAACACAACAGCCTTGACGATTTGTTGCAAGCTCAACACAGTGAGCTGTTACAGCATCATGAAGAAACTGCATAAGAAATGCACTTTAGGTAGAGGTAAAAGAAAAACCTAGATGAAGCAAACAGTCGAAAATTTAATGTTAGCTAACGTGAAAACCAACCCTTCATCAAGGTTTTCATGCTAGATCAAATCTAACCTTTTCGAGAGAAACAAAAATAAAACACTGCTTTGCTGCTGCAAATCATCTACAGAAGTGGGTTGTAAAAAGCTGAGGATGAACTTTCCAATGTGAAACTAGTCATTTGAGGAAATCAATAAAGTCACCACTTTGAAAATGATCAACCCTTAAGAAACCACAAACAGAATAAATTGCTCTGATTGAAGAGGGCAATAGGCAACCTTCTCTCTGGGAGGTCATCAGTTTCAACATGCTTTCATGCAGTGTCCTAGACTCCTAGCACAGCATCTAACTGTCAAATGAGGCCTACATAATGCCCTTTTACTTATTCAAATTTTAATCAAAAAATAAATTGAAAAAAAATGGATGATTATATCATCCCTTTCTAGAATAAAAACCCACAGAATATACACTTTGCATTTCTGAAGAGTATGAGAGCATAGCACATTTTCAAGATTAAAGGAAAAACAGAAGCAATAGATTCCAGCATTCTCTAATACAGCGACCAGCCCCCTGTTAATGACATCTTCTAAATGATTAGTACGTAGGTAATTATTTGCAGCTCCTGTTTTACATTCACCTAGGCCCAAAACTCATGTCCATCCTGTAACCTGAATTTGATCGTCTTGGTTGGGTCCTAATAGGTGTTTGGATCAAGGTCAATTCAGAGTTAAATCCCTGACCCCAATAATCATCAACCTAAGGTTCTAGACACAACTAGTCCAAGTCTAACCTGCAAGCAGTTCAAGCTTAGGTCCAATTTAAGACCCAATTCCACATTTTTGTCAAATCAAATTGACATAAATCCTCTAGATAATTATGCTTATCTGCAACCTTACTTTGTGACATTGTGTACTAGAGCTTTGAGATTCGTAGAAAATTACATTAAAAAAATGACGAACACGAAAAGAAATCATAGTAATAAAATTGGAGCAAGAAAGAACTATTTTATGTTATAATGAAGTTCCTGGAGTACAAGCAATTAACTGAAGGTAAGAACATATCGTGTTGTGTGTGAAACGTGAAACACATGTGCTTACAAATATCTGAAAACAGACAACAATTACCCCACTGAATTCATCTGGAAGGTGTTGCAAACATCGTTGAGCAACATGACTGCCATTAACATGCTTTATCAACGCCACTATATCAGGCTTTAGAGAAGAAACGATCATGGAAATTTGCTCCGTAGTTTGAAGAGTTTCAATTACTTTCTGCACAGCCCGGGTCCTGCATGAGGAAGAAAACTGGTCGAGCAAGGAACAATATGGTGACAAAATAATATCAGCAACATCTGTCAAAAGAAGACGTACCCATGCATATCACATGAGACTCTCAACAATTCACCCTTATCTTTAGTGATCGCCTGAATTACTTGCATTCTTTGATCCTTGGTGCACACTTCAAGTAGCTTTTGAACAAGATAGTTTCCAAACTGATCAGTCATGAGTTCAACAATGTGACAAATAATCCCAGCAAAAATCTTCTCAATGTCTTCATGAGCACCTTCCACGAATTTCCTCTGCAAGAAACGACAACCATGTTGATCCTTTGCCAAGTAATAGATTTTCCCCACTACTTCATCCACTGATGTATATATTGGAAGAACTGGCTTCAGTGCATCAGATTTATAAGTATTTGAGCTACAGCAATTCCGACCATCAAGCTGGAAGCATCCATTTCTCAAGACATGAACATGGTGAATGTGGCCATTGGAGATCACTTTCTCGTGGTTGTTAGCAGTGGATGTTAATCGATTCAATGTCATAGTATTAGATCTTAGAGTTTTCAGTGAGTTCACTCCATCGGACCTTGTCAACATTTTTTCCGGGAAAATTCCTTTCCCATTTCTGTCCAATTGTCCATCTTTTCGAAACTCTTTCACAGGACCACTTGCAGATCTTAATTCCTGTCTAATGCAGAACGTACAGCCCTCACTCTCTCCACCAAAAGCCTGAGGATGAAATTGACAGGTGCACACACTGCTAGCGGGATAGCCGAGCTGATTATGTTCACTATTCACAGACGTACTATTGGGATACAAATTTCCATTAAATTCGTGGGAATGGATTGCACTCACAGTTAAAGGCATGACACCGGAATTCATACCACCTCCAATCTGATGCAATCGAGATCCTTGAATTTGTAGCTGTCGCTGATAATATAACTGTTGGTACATTCTACAATAGCCTTCATTTCTAGAATTCATCCGGGCCATATTGGTGTGGCCTGAGGGATGAGGCGGCATGTAAGCTGGGTACTCTGAGTGGAAGTAGTATTGTTGCAGGACTGGTGATGCTGTTAACTCTATTCCAGGTAAAGGAATCCTAGGAAGCAAGTGAAATGCATGCATTTCAGGATGTGCAGGCATAGTTTGAAAGCACACTGGATCATTTTTCTGCTTGTCCAAGAAATCACTCGACATGCTGTCCACATTTTGGCTCTCTAGTTCATGAGCATTGTTGGGTATAAGGAGATTTTTACCTTCTTGATCACCAAACTTTCCATTAAATTTACCAACCCCATTTCGGTTCGTCGAAGGAGTATATGCTCCAAATTTAGGACTGGAAAAGTTACCTCTATCACTGGTAGGCGATGGAGGAACAGGCATTCCCACAACTCCATCAAAGAAAGTGGGTGACTCAGCAACATGTGTTCCCGCAGAATCGGACTTATAGGAAGGCCTCATTGAGTAGCTATGATCATGTCCATCTATCAAAAATGTTTGATTCAAAGAGGGGAAACCATAGGCAACCACTGCAGCAGCAGTAGATTTTGCTGCCATATCATCCTTAACTATCATTTCTTGGAATGCTATTGCCGAAGATTGGCCATCTGGAAAGAATGCTCCCTCTTGTTTAACATTGTTTCTAGGTGAACAACTACTTTCGTCAATCTTTCCTTTTCCTTCAGGATTATGATTGAATGGGCTGTCTGAGATGCTCAAGCCACCATCCAATTCAACCTCTGCAGCTGGAAGGGAATGAAATATATAGTAGACTTAATGGAATGAGAAGATATTTTTCCATGCTCCTCCATGGAAATCATCTCCAGCTCTAGTAGAGGATATCAGAGGACTGAGGATTACCTGAAGTTACATTTGGAATTTCCCCAAGAAGCATCTCAAACTCGAAGTAGTCTTGTTCAGTTGTTCCTCCTTCCATAACGCGGACAGTTGAAAGTTTGCAAGTGTCAAAGGAACTTAAGTACAGCCAGTTCCGCTAGGCAATGCAGATCCAGAAACAAGTCCTAGAAGGTCCAGAGAAATTCTAATGGTTGAGAATCATATAGATGAGGGAAACATTCTCAAGATCTCTGTGATTCAATAAGATATAGCATAAAAAATTCAAGACATTTTCCGATGTTGAAATAAGATCCACACTACAAAAACCCTATTTACATGCCTCTTTCGATTTAATAGTACATATAGGGAAGAAGAACCAGAATCAGCTAATCACTCCCAAGAATTCCAAGAAAAGGGGAAGAAGAAACAGAGCAACAAAGAAACGCAATACTCTTGAATTCCAATTGATGACAAAAAAAAATTCGATTTTGCCAGCAAAAGAACAATCAAAAGAAGTAGACATGAATAGAAACATCACGATCAGCCTCATCATCCATCGTCAGAAAGCTAAAACCCAACCCCAATTCTGATCCAATCGAGTGCACCAAAATCCATGAATCCCTGACGCAATTTGATCCCAAACCCCAGAAAACCATCCTTCATAGAAAACAAGAATGCCCACATAGGAATTCATCATATACAACAAACACAAAACAATAAACCTACAAAAGCAGAGCAAATCCCTTTCAAAGAGTGGAAGAAATAGCTGCTGACAAGTGACAGCAAAAGGGCATCAAGAGGAAGTCAAATGGGAGACCAACCAACCATGTAAAGAGGCGATGCATCAATGACAAGAGCACAAGGGCATCTTGGGATCAACCCATTGTTCCCAAGGAGACTGGAAAAAAAGGGTCTTGGAGTGGAATAAGGTGGTGCCACTGGGGGAAGGAGGACAAAGGAGAGGCTTTTATTTCCAACATGCCAGCAACCAATGCCTCCATTCCTCTCTCTCTCTCTCTCTCTCTCTCTCTCTCTCTCTAACCTTTCCAATGGCATGGTATTATGCATGACAGGGGGAGGAGGGGTGCTACCCTTTCCAATGGCATGGTATTATGCATGACAGGGCGGGGGGGGGGGCACATGCCATGCATGCATGCATGAGTTTTGCTACCTATTTGTATAAGGCCTTGTTTAGTGGGGTTTTTGCTGGGTTTTGGGTCTGTTCTAGGTTTGGGTTTGGAGAGCTATTTGTGATAAACTCACTCCCTCTTTTTGCTGATCACTCCTCTTCTTGCATCTTTCTCTGTCTAGAATTTTTTTTTTTTTTTTTTTTTTTTGAGGGGGGGGGGGGGGGGGGGGGGGGGTGAGGGGGGTGGTTATTTCTTGTGATTTGATTTTAGTAACATGTCATAAAGAAGTTAAGTGATATGAAAACACCGAGTGGATATGTTTTAATTTATGCAGTTACTATAGGGTTGTTAAAGTTTTTGAGCTGCCAGAGACTTAAAAAGAGGAAGGTTTCCACATGGGAAACATTATTGCATAGTTAATTGTCCTCTTATTTCTCATTAAGAGGGCCACATTTATGTCTTATTGTGTTTATATTGAGAGTATATGGCTATTTGCTAATGTTTTAGGGCGGGGATTTGCATATAAATTTATTTTATTTTTTATTTTACAACTTAGGAGGTTGACCACAATGATGCGTTTTGCAATGAAAACACAAAACGATCCTAAACCGTAAATTCAAAAATAAAGAAAACAATAATTCTAGAGAGAGAATTATTGAGTACATAATTGGATCATAATAGTTTGCGTGGAAGAAAATGACAGGGAATAAATTGAGTACAGAATTGGATCTTGGCTTTATATGGTGGCCTCAAAAACAAGACTGTGTGGACAAATTGTGAGGAGAATAAAGTTATTTTGATTCCTTTCTTCATATGAAGAATGTAAAATAATAATTCAGGGGGAAAAGTACAAAAAAAACACTACATAATTTTCTATTTATGTTTTACCCAATGATTGCTAATCTATTTTTTTTTTAATTTCAATCATTCTACAATCCACATTTGGTCCAGATTATTTTGCAGTTTAGTCTAAAAACAAAAGTCTTACTATAATAGGTAGAAGAATGACTCTACTAAAGAAACAAAACTGTGTGCTGACTTTGCAACAGTGGAAGAGATGAGTTAGCCTTCTTTTTTTTTTATACAAATTTGTACTCTTTTAATGATTCCTTAGAATGCTTCCTTGATTTCCATATAATTGTTCTTTTCTAAGAAATCAAGATAGTGAAAATTATAATGTTTGCAAGTCTCTGTCCAGTGAAGAGTGAAGGTACTACATGTTGTTTTCTTTATAGTCACCAACTAGATAGATGCTATTGGCACTCATTTTTTCTCCATAGATGATGATGACTAGAATGTCTTGACTCATATTAAACTGTTTTCTTTGGAAACCGACACTAAGTAAAAATCAAGGGGTCCCATTATTCCTATAGAATCACGTTATTTCCAAGAATCCCAGGAAAAAATTCAGAAGGATCTTTGGCTTATATGTCTTCCTACATGAAGACATTGCAATTAAAAAACACCTTAATGCCAATAGTCGTCCATGGTCAAAGAGGAATTCCTGAAAAGACAGAGCGGTACATTTGCTCTTATAAATACAATGTAATATATGTTTGAATAATATTTTATGTACATGATATATCATCGAATCGGTAGTTCACTGTTGATTCTTCCATCTAGTCCATCGGTAGTAATCTATCGATGGACCAATCAATGAATCAGCAACTCACTATCGATTGAGGTAGCGATTGGGTTTTTTTTTTATGAGTTGAGCTCGAAAGCTAAAGATTATTTACAAGATCAGAGGGAGGGAATCTAACCCCTCCTCTGCTTGCTAGGCAAAATCGATGTCCGTAGCTCGACACCATATGGTGACCCTATCAGCCCTAACATTGTCATTTCTACTAATATGTGTCATACAATCAGACTCAAACCCCATGTGTAGTCTCCAGACCAACCTTACCAACTTTTTGTCCTCTCTGGGCGATACCTTATGGCCTCTTAGGACCTCCACAGCCTCTTTGGCATCTGACTCAATGATGATACGCTTTTCATTCTTCTCCTTAGCCCATTCTAGAGCTTGACACACACCCTCCATCTCAGCCCCCAAAACAAAGCTAGCCGTAATCCTCATGCCCTGTATCTACTTTAGCTCATCCCCTTTTCCAAGTGCCACCACTCCAACCGCCGCCCGACCCCCATTTAACTCCCTTGATGCATCCACTTGCATGATCGTGACGCCCAATCGGTCCTCCTTGTTTTGTCCACCGCCGCCTAGGAATGGCAATGGGG